>CM060471.1:19464632-20073561 GCA_030544235.1 Lepturacanthus savala | reverse complement strand
TGGATGCAACAGGGTCTTTACAGGGCATACAGTGCTGGCACTATCAGGATCAGCATGTTGAAATCAAGTGCATGTACATGTGCAAACAAACAGCTTTATGTGATCAGGAAGGGTGCACATTTTCCCAGGGTCCTAGGTTCCCCAGTTCAATTTTCTGTTAACTGTTTTTGTGTTTGGGTGACCCATTTCAAGTTCAAATATTTCAGAAATAGCATTAAATTTTTCTGTTGGAACACAACAAAACCAAAGCTTGTCCTTTGAGTTTTTATTTTGAAGAATTCCCAAATGTTACATCTGCGGTGTTCTGGATCAATACTGACCCAGCAGAGAATAGAGCTCGGGAGGTTCTGTCCATCAAACTCTTGTTTTGGGTTTGGTTTGATCCATCAGACTACCCAGACTGTTTTATTGCTACATGTCATACTATTAAAAAAAAACACTGCTCTCTGTGGGTCAGATTTTACCCTACTTCTGATGATTTGATTATTTGGTTTGATGAGATTTGAGACCCATATAACCCTAACACTAATTAAATTCTATACTTAAGTCATTTCATTTTTTTTATATCAGTTAGAAGACAGATATATGTGAGACAACAAAAAATGTTAGTTAAGATATGACTTTTGATGCGTCCATGACTCCAACCATTTGATAAGTTCCCTCAAGTCTAAAACTATTCTCTATTAAGAGCCACAGTATTTGCTCAAGTTCCCACTAGTCCATGTCATATTAAGCAGATACAGACTAGGGAAACATAACTTTTCAGGTTTGTATATAGAGCTGGGGTAGGACTATTTGTCATGTTCCAATTATGTTCCGAGTAAATCTGGTGAACATAGGACCCTGGGGACATAGGATTGACCAGCTTCGGGGACATTTCAGGACATGTTTTTATTGACTCATCGGGCCATCAAGGAAGTGTTACACAAAATGACATAAAGTTCCTCTGAACAGGAAGTTCAAGGTGTTGAACATCAATGCGTTCCTCGTCGTCTTAAGGTGTGAAGCTGCAGGTTGAACCTGTTGTTTTATAGACTCACCCTTTCCCATGCTGGGCTCTGATGCCTGCATGTATTGCAGTGTTGGGTTTTCATGTTTCTGTGGGCATGACACGGTTGTTGTCAGCCAGCCACAGAGGACACCAAGATTAGATTCCTACCAAATTTAGATTGTTTTTCACCGAACATTAAATAGACTGGTTCTTAACTGTCATCCTCGCCTGCCAGCCGCCACAACACTTCAAACCCGAGTTTCAGATCCTATCATGCAGGTTGCCAGGAAATCAACAAATCATGCCATGTTTTTAAGAACTCTGAGTTATTCAGCAGGCATGTTCCTGCCTGTGACTAGAATAAGTAATGGTAAATTATGCTGCTAAAACAGGCTTGATTAAAATGACAAAGCTGTTGATATGCTTATCTCTTTTTATCGAACAAAACATATGAAAAGCCTGTTTTACCTCAATCCAATTTTTGTTTTTAGCCATGATTTGGTACAATTGTATATGAATATTTAGAGCAGCAGGGTGGATCATGTGGGACTGACTCAAAATAAACTATAGTGCTCTCATTCCTCGTTAAATAGTACAACTGTGTGACTCATTGGTGTGTTTTAATAGTTTTCAGACAACAGTGGAGCTGTTTGGCACAGAAGAATAAAGTATATCAGCTATATCACCAGACTTAACACATTAGTCCTTTAAAGTCTCTATCAAATCATCTAAACTCAACCAAACTCAATCTTTTCCTGGAGCTAGAAATAACTCCACAATACAGCTTCCTTTTCTCATGTTGTGAACAAACACAGTTGTTTTCCTGTTGTGCAACATACTTTGCACTTGTTCTACCACTTTCATGCAAATTTGTCACACTCCCGAAGTTAGAAGGTCAAACAGGACAAACTGATTTAATGTCAAATTTAATATATAAACATAATTACATTGGATTCACGGAAAAAAGGGGGATTCTAGGGCCTATTCATAATTACTACCAAGCGATTAAGTACTGTCAGAATGTAAAGGTCACCCCTGAGTCTATTCATTAATCTAATTAATGACCTTTTTAAGCCTTACACTGGTAAATTGGTTGACGATGAACCAGAACAGATGCTTATGAAAAGTGAATTCCTTTGGGCTAACACACAGAATTTTTACAAAAATAAGATCCCACTGGGAAATAAATGAACCAGTAACGCAGAGACTTCCACAAAATCACCTCATACACGCATGCTGGATAATGATCATTTGTTGCTACGTTTGATACCAGTTGTAAGATCGTCAGCTAGAAACAGATCAATCAGCTGCAAAACTGCACTCAGCACAGAGTCTTTTAGTCTTTGTCAAAGCACATCAAGACAGATTAGAGGGAGCCATATGTAGCATCTGAGAGGCCAGGATGCACAGCAGAAGAGGACAGAGGCTTTGTGTGTGTGTGTGTGTGTGTGTGTGTGTGTGTGTGTGTGTGTGTGTGTGTGTGTGTGTGTGTGTGTGTGTGTGTGTGTGTGTGTGTGTGTGTGTGTGTGTTTTCAGAGGGAATCAGATAAAGATTGATTGGGGATGTGAGGGAGAGACACAGAGATGGATAGAGAGACAGATAAAGAAAACGCAAGGTAAGCTCAAGAGTGCTGAAAGGGCACTGCCCTGATACAGCGGGACTCCTGACCTTGACTTGTTGGAAACAGAGAGAGAGAGAGAAAGAGTGGTGAGAGGCTGGCAGCCAGAGTGGATATTAAAAAAAAAGGAAAAAAATGGATTTAAAAAAGATGAAGGAAAAGTGCAGACAAGGGCAAATCCATACACAGAAACTGTGTTATAGCACAAGCGGCCGCCTGGGATCAGACTGCGAGTTCTCGGTCTTGTATTTTTTTAGTCGAAGACTAAAAACAACACCCAATGCACAAATGTTGTGTCTTTAGATTCTTCGCTTATCGCAGGTCACGACACTGCTTTGTGTTTTATGGTAAATTGATCTAATAGTCACTTTTTAATGACCCCACGAACGCACATTAAAACTCATAAACATATTATTGCTTTCAACCCCGGCATCGTAGAGTACAGAACGGCGTGAGCATGTGTTTGCAGATATAAAACAAACTGTTCGATAGATTACGGTAACGGACCTGGGATTTACAAGGTCTTATTGGTGCTTTTTTCCCCCCAACACTGGAAAAGCAACCGAGCCCATCAGAGCTTTGATGTCCCTGTCCTTTGATTAAGAACAGGGACATGATCTTGACGCCCACACGCTGGCTCGCTTACTGCTGGAGTATTCACATCTATTTGGTATTTAGAGTTTTAGTCAGGCTTTCCTCCGACGTGTCTGTCATATATTTAGACGCTCAGAGATTTTCTTCAATTGATTGGAGGACATGTGGCGCAGACAGATGAAACCAGAAAAAAAGAAAACAGAAAGAGTTTGATTTTTCTTTAATTGGCATGAAAAAACATGATCGAAAAACTCACTCACTCATCCTGTAGCCAACCTGTTAAAATCCCCCCAAAAAATCCCTGATACGGAGGCAGCATTGAGTTTTATTCGTTTATCGCATGAGAAAACCTCAGCTCCAACACTAAATAAAGTATTTTTATCTATAGTAAAACACAATGTTACTGTTACAGCATCAATATATATTGTCAATATCCAAATCATCAATACAATAAGAAAATAGTTGAATTCATTATCAGTAGGAAGCAGGAAGCATTGAACTTATCACTGCAGATAATTTAACTATTACAAGTTGTTTCCCCTAATTTGGGTCAGTTTGGTCTTGTTTTAAGTTAAATAAAGTAATTTTATCTGTAGTAAAACATAATTTTGCAATATTATAACTATATTTGCTCTGTAACAGCAACATAAATTGATTCTGACACTCTTGATACCAGGTTATAAGTACATAACCTTTGTAGTTGTCGAGATATTCCATATTTTTTTGTCATTTTAAGCAGGAAAGCTGAAAAATGCCTTGGGTTAAAGTGGTTAAGGCCAAAATGACCCCTTCCGAATGGAAGATGAAGGTTCCAATATGCCAGTTTGTGATTAGATTGTGATAATTTCATTATTTTCTTATTAGTTTTTTGTTACTCTTGAATAATTATGTCCTAAAGGCGATGCAAACATTATTATCTACAGTAATCTTAAGGGAACATTTTAATATCCCAAATTAAAATCTAGTTGTTTTATTTATTATTATTTCAGTTTATGTTGTGCTGACATTGCAGCATATTATTAAATAACTGTGCTGAATCATATTACCGAAAACTAATTACTAATACATACGCAATGCACAATGAGAGCGAGAGAAATCCCAGTATCACTCTAACTCCCCATTGCAGGGGCACACTGGTACAGTTGCCGTAATGTGCTGTAATGGTGTTGAACCGAAGTCACATTGATCTTTGCAAAGCAAGGGAGAGAAAGATTAAAATGGGAGAAGACTGAAGGCTGACACAGACGTCCGAGGCAGAGACGGGAAGGGGAATTCGGTTTGGCAGCGAGAAAAGGGGGGGAAAAAAAGTGAAATAGAGTTTAACCTGCGAGGTAGGGAGTCTGAAAGCAGGGCTCTAACGGAGGGAGGTCGGAGGAGGGGGGGGTGCGGCGAGATGAAAAATGAAAGAGACAGGGGGCAAGTGTTTGGTCACACAGCGAGTGCCTGATTAATTAAATCCACTGTTTGTTTCTGCACAATGAGCAGGCAGCTCGGAGGTTAGCTTCAGCTCCTCCTGGCTCTCTGCCTAATGCTCTCCCCTTCTCTTCGAGACTGAACAGCACTCCTGCTCCTGCTCTTCTTATCTTCCCCCTCTTGTAATCGTGTTTTCTCCGGCCTTATATCTTCACATCCGCGACGAGTTTGCATCCTTTGGTGCACGGAAGTCGTATCACAAATCGGCACGAAAGTCCCTTCTCAGTGAATTCAAATATTGATATGAGTCAATTACTAGCAATAGACTGGTAGTAATTGACTCAGTTTAATATTTGAATGAATTTAAATATTGATATGAGTCAATTACTACCAGTTTACTGCTAGTGCAAATCTAGCATTCTCAATTATAGTCATTTATACATCATTTATGCATCTGATATTTCACCCAGAAAGTGGTCAGAGGCATCATTTGGGTATGGAACTCACCATATCTTGACTACAGTAGACACCTTTTAAATTATAATTAGAGTCTTGTTTGTGCATCACTGCATTTACATGTTATACTTCTATGAGTATATTACTCAGTAAATGTTAAATTTAACAGGTCAGTATAACTGAAGCTTGTTTGGTTTGTGTTGGCCATATTTTTTCAGCATTTTAAAAGCAAAACTCAGGTTTGACGTCATTCGAGACTATTTCTCTTTGTTCCATTAATCATAAACGGACACTTGCCTGAAGCATACACTACCGTTCAAAAGTTTGGGGTCACAAAGAAAAGTATCCTTATTTTTGAAAGTAAAACACAGTTTTTTTCAGTAAAGATAACTTTAAACTAATCAGAAATACACTCTATACATTACTAATGTGGTAAATAACTATTCTGGCTGCAAATGAAAACCCTTGTGTAATCATGTCAGCACAGCTGAAAACAGTTTAGCTGGTTAGAGAAGCTAGAAAACACATGGAAAACACAAAATTGTCTGGGTCAGTCTTAAGGTTGACATTATGTATTAATAGTGATTATTGATAGTGCATAGTTTCTTGATTTTGCTCTTAAATCACCAGATTGCTGCATTTAAATTGACAATTTTCACATTTTTTTAATCCTAACCCCTGGAGCCCCCAGTGTTCCTTGCCATACCTTGCCTTAAAGTGAAATGATGCCACTAAAAGGGGTAGTAGTTATTGTGGCTTTAAATCCTGCTCTTTTTTCAATTACTCGGCATGAATCTGTTGATACTTAATGATGAAAACGCAACAGATTTTTCTATAATGCTCGTTTGATGTCTGATTTTCAGTCGTGCCCTAACTCCTACTATTATGTAGTTCACCTGCTGTCGTGCAAACTGCTCATAACCGGCATGCCAGTACAACTAGCACACATAAGGGCAAACTTGAATGCTTACAAATATGTCTCTTACGCATGCCTACACATGCCTGTGAACACGCAACACACACACAGACGCAGCAGCTGAGGTACGTATCCCAACGAAACTGTGGCTACATGACAAACTGTGAACGTAAGTAAAATCAGAAGTTAAAAAACACCCAAATCGTCCCTGCGCGCTCGCCAAGTGTCTGCGGTCCCGTAGTCAGTCATTAAGGAGAGGCAGGTGCCGCGGGGAGTTGTGGTAATACTGATGTAGGTGCTGAAGCACCTGCCACACGAGACAGAGCCATAATAGCTCACAGAGATGCTGGCGAGCCAAGCACACACGTCTTCTCTCAACAGGCTGTGGAGAGCTGGAGGAAGCCGGAGAGGGTCAGGCAGTGGCAGGAATCCAATTAATTATAATAATATTCACATTTTAAAAATACAAATCAATTATTTTTTTTATATATATATAACTGACATTTCAACAGAATGAGATGAGAAAATACCACTGCCATTCCATCTGTTCCTACAGTGAATATGATGCTTAGACTAGAAGCGGTTAGCTTAGCTTAGCACAAATACTGAAAACATGGGGAAAGCAGCTAACCTAGCTCTATGGCAAAGTCAGTCTGGATGTGTGTTACGGATATCTGTAATTCAGTTTGACCTGTTTTACCTATAGTCATTTGAGATATCCACAACTATATTCTTCCTATCCACAATTGTCCTTTCAGATATCCACAATTACAATCTACCTAGGACAAATAACGTCACTTTTGCCATTCACGTGTATGGTGGTCTGTCATTACAGATAGTAGCAATTCCAGTTAGCGATATCTACAATTTGATTCTGACTAGTCATAATTCCAGTTCAAGATAGCTTTAATTCACCACAAATAAAGATATCAACATGTCCCTTTTTTCAGATATCTTAAATTAAGTTTCAAAAAGGCGAAATGATGTTGTAGATATCGATATTTGGAGTTATGACTAGTCAAAATCAAGTTGTAGATATCTATATCTTTTGGCAAGCCATTTTAATATTTAGACGGCAGTCTGGATATCTGTATCAGTAATTCAGTTTTGCCTATAGTCAGAAAGAACATCTGAGATATCCACAACTATATTCTTCCTGTTCACAATTGTCCTTTCAGATATCCACAACTACAACCTACCTAGGACAAATGAGGTTACTGTTGCCATTCGTGTGTATGGGGATCTGTTATTGCAGATATCTACAATTCACTTTGGGATATCCACTTTGTAAATTCTGGATATCTATAACTGAATCACGAATAGTAGTGATTCCAGTTTGAGATATCTACAATTTGACTCTGACTAGTCACAATTATCTATCATCTAACTCTCTGCAAAGCGAATAACAATTTTGCAAATGTCTTCTTTTAAAAGCCCAGTGCCACCCAGGTCTTTATTTTACTTCTACCTCTGCAGCATTCAGTATTATTTTCTAATAATCAGATATTCTCTGCAATAATCGATGGCTTGCTTTAAAAATGCAAATAAGTTGGTCACCATTCCTTCATAAATTGTTAAAAAAAAAATCCATTAATAAAGTCGATATTTCGGGTTGCCAGGTTGTATAATATCCCTTTAGGCTGATGTGTATCCTTTCATAAACTCGTTAAAAGTGTTCTTTATTAAAAGAAGAAAAAAATGTTTGTTGTTTATTTTCTCTCCCCCCCCCGGTCAGACAGATGCTCGGATGATGAAACGCGGCTTTGTTCAATTTATTTATCGGGAAAGTTTAGCGAAAACTTTGCTGACTCTTTCAGAAACACCTCACATCTTATTCATAAAAGGTGCACACATTCACTCCTGGGAGCACTATGCCCACTATATTCAGCCTCCATTGTATCCCATTAATATGACAAAGAAGTCCTGAATGGCAAATGCTTCACACAAAGGGATTTTTTGCGTGTGGTGGAATAAATTACTGTTTGAATGCTGCACCGTTGTAAATATGTGGGACAAGCGGCAATTTTCAGAGGGTGTTGTTCAAACACAGTAGTGGCCTCACCCACTGCAAAACCACCGACAGGCAACACCGGCCTCAGCAGCTGCAGCTCTTAATCTCATAGCTTGTCTAGCTGGTCTGTCTGTCTGCCTGGGCGGAGGTAGATGGAACGCTGTGCATTAAAGCTGCACTGTGGGAACAAGTTTTAGGGTGTTGTTACATAAGGGGGGAAATGAAATACAAAAAAAAGGAAAGAAAAGGCTGCTGTTATAGATCCAAAGCCTCTGGGCTTTTCTGATTCAAGTCTACAAAACATAAAAAAAAGGACGGAAAAACACTGACCTTTGTGTGACAAATAAATCAACATTGTGACATCCAGGAAGAAAATAATAGACCACTGCAAAATTATTAGTTTTTTTCTGATTTTACTACTTTACTGACAACATTTCCACCAAATTCCAAATAAGAATATTATCGTTTGGAGCAGTTATTTGCAGAAAATGACAAATAGTCAAAATAAATGTATTCAGACCGCAAACAATGCAAAGAAACAAGATCAAACTCATTTTAAAACAACTTATTACTAATGTTTATACTTAAGAAGAGTTCATAAATCAATATTTGGTGCAATAGCCCTTATTTTATGCTTATTCACAGCTTCCATGCTCTCCACAAGTCTTTACCATTGTTCTTGGTTCAGATGTTCACCTAATCTGTTCCTCTTTAAGCAGAATTGTTGGAATTCAACAGACGCTGGAATGGAATGGCTGGAATACATGTAGAGATGCTGATTTCAGAAAAATAATGCAGTGGTTTCTTATATTTTTTTTCAGGAGCTGTGTTTTGAACAGCTTGTCCAAAGCTATATTAGTATTTTCTCTGCAGTCAACATTTTTTTTTAACTCAAAAATAAGAAAAGCAACTTGCTGTAACACTGTCGCCTGAATTCGGTCATGATGCCAAAACCATAAAAGCATTTCAATCATGTATGTGGCCAATTCTCAGAATAATCATACTGTGAATGCACTGCTTATACTTGGGCCAGATAAGTATTGAATGACAAGCTGTTTATCCTCTCAGAACACTGCTATAACATTAGAGCGTCTGTTGAAAACTAACTACAAGTGTCATAAACTCTAAATGTGATGACATTACACAAACACCGGGTAGTTCTGCTGCTGTGTCTACATGTAAAACTGACTCAGATTAGTTTTAAATATTTTTTTTTATGTCGCAGAACTCTCAACAGATTATCCTGACACACTCTAGCAGCGGCTGCTAATGTTTTTGGCCCAAAGCCTGGAAGCTGTTGAATGCTCCAGGGAGTCAGCTGTCTGCCAATCTGGAGAGAGCCTGTTAACTTCTTTCATGGGTCGATGCAGACGCACACACAGGCGCGCGCACGCACACACACACCGTAATCCCGGCACACCTGGAGGGGGGGATGATGCTCAACATCCCCCCCTCCCCCAAAAAAAAACCCGAGCGTGTCTTACCTGAAGTGTCCCACATGTTGAGCTCGATCCGCTGTTTGTCGATCTCGAAGCTGGCCGTGTAATTCTCGAACACCGTGGGAACGTAGTTCTGGAATGAGACATGCGTGGCTAAAATTAGATTAAAGCTGAGAGGTGCGTACGTGCGCGTGACGGTGCAACGGCGAACATCAGAGGCAGGAGACACGGCGCGCGTGGAAAGTAGATGAGCTTTGACCTATTTCCAAATTCGGGAATTTTGTTCAGCAAGGTTCGATTTGATTATCCTCAACACTTCCAAGACTTTCAACTCATCTGAAACAGAAATCAAGTCCAAAGCAATTTTTGATTTCTTCTCTGGGACAACATGGAGTAGACTTGTTGTGTCTTTTCATTATAAGACGTAAATGACTTGTATTACCTCGAGTTGCTGATGTATTGCTTATAATTATACAGTCACCATCTCTGGGAGGGCATGGGGTTTTATGACCCTCCAAATGGGAGGTAAAAAAAAAACACAAAACAAATATGTCTGACATGGAAAAGTAAAAAAGTTGGAGCTCCATTGAAATCTTTCTCATTTTTGTTACATTTTTGTTGTTTGTTTTGTTATTAAACCTAACATTTCCTCCTTTCACCTGTGTATAATCAGTACAAATAGGCCTACATGTTCCTACTTGAATATATATATATATATCATGTCATGTTAAGTCCTAATATAACTGTGCATAATGAGATTAATGTGATATATATATGTAGTTATTTGTATGCCGTCAGCCTCTATAAGTAACTTGATCAGTAGTTCATATCTTAAAGAGACAAACTCCAAATTGTTTGGAGTTTGGAGTCGCCATACTAAAACATATGTCTCCTTTCAACACGCGAGCATGCTGGTTGTGTGCTCCGTAGGTATTTCGTGACACAGGTACTTGCTGCGCTGTTCTGTTCTGTTCCAACGCGCCGACCCACGGTAGCAGACGTTGGCGCGCGCGATGCGCAAAGGCGCACAGATGACCGGCTATTACTGACTGCGCTGTGGCAGCAGGACACACGCCATGAGAATCTGAAGCGTGAAAAACTCACTAACTTTTTCCCTTTTTTTTAAATATCTATATCTATTTATAATGGGTAACTAAGTTCCGCCAACATTATATAATAAAGAGAAAAACCCATCTCAAGAAATCACATCCGAGCGTCGTTCTGCTCCAATTTTCAGTGCGTCAGTCCGAAAAAGGAGAGAAAGCCGCATTGGATACATACATATAAATAAATAAACTCAATTTCCAGAATTAAAAATATATATGCAGTTTTTTTAAGTTTACTGGAAATGTCAGGCTAGATGGAGACTTTGTCGCGCCGTGTGGTTTTGGTGGTTTTACGCGCCTGTGCTGCAGTCATCACTCATGCGCTTATCTTCACGGATTCCTATCCTTACCTCCGGGTACGAGTCTTTGGCAAAAACGTGGAGAAGAGCCGTCTTGCCACACTGCGTGTCACCCACGACCACGATCTTGCAGCGAAGTAATCCTTTGCTCTCCATCGTTATCAATAAGTGCTTCTGTGTCGCTGTCTCCTGGTCATTTAGCTCATTCAGCTCGAAATGTGGCGAATGGTTTCTCCTCGAAGAAGGAAACACTTGGGACTAAAAGTTGAGCTCCACAGTCTGGTGTAGTTTCGGGCTACATGCTCTGCGCAATGCTGCGCTCCTCAGTTCGCTCCAGCGGTGAAGTCAGGGACGCTGACGCCACCTGTCAATGGAGTGTTACTAAAAAGTCTTTTCCTGTTAGGTTTTTCAAATTAAAACGCTCATTTCGAATCTAACTTTCTAAGGGTAAATATCTCACTGGTTCATACATGTATTTTTTAAACATCTTTTTCCATTTTACATTAAACTAACGAAAACTAGACCACAGACCCGATTGTTAATAAAACAACGTGTCAGAACCCCAAATCCAAAATTATGGAGGATTGAAACTGCCATAATTAAGAATAAACGAATAAATACATAATGACTCAGCGACTAAATAAATATACCACTAAATGTCCATATTTATTTAATTTTCCATTTAATTAATTCATAAAATTAAGGAATTTGTTTAGTAATTTCCCACGTATTCAATGTTCCATTTTATTTATTCATTTATTAATTGTTAAATATTAAACATTTATTTATTCACTCACCCCATTCCCTTTCACTTCAATATTTGTGAAGGGGAAATAATACACAGATAATATGATATAAATACTACTAAATTAAATAAATGTATTTATTTTAAATGATGGCAGCCCTCTATACAGTCATTGTGGAATTATAGTGAAAAACCCACTTTGAGAACTATTGAAATAGTTGCTATTTACTATAACAATAATAATAATAATACCTGTTATCACTAGTAAAAGTATACAACTATATGCTTTGATACCAATGGCTACAACTTTGAAAGCGACGTCTCTGTGTTTCCGGTCTTTTGTGGCTGGCTTGGCGCAGCAACCTTTGCGTTTCCATCAAATCCACTGACTTTTTATGAACAAGTCGCAGCCTCAGTCATTAACTAACCTGCATATAAGACACAATCCTGATAGTTTGTCAGCCTGTGAGTCACTTTGCGCATGTATTAGTTACAAAAGTAAACTCACTTAAAACAAGCTGATCCAACTGGAGCTGCACCAGCAACTTTTCACAAGTGTTGCAGCGCCATCTTCTGGTCAAAATGAAACAAGCATTCTTTTCTTTTTTCATTTTTTTCCCCCTGTCAACTTAGATTACAGAAAGGTATTCCTAATTTTATTGATTATTGATTTTTAATGATTATTTGAATGTTACAACAGCTCTGAATGTGTCAATCAATGGTAAAAAAGCAATCAAATCTTCTATTTCTATCATCTATTTTAGTAGGATGATTTTAGGATCATAGCAATGCAAAGCTTCAATGGTGTTGTCATGTCTTGTTGTTTTCAGTATGCCATTGTCTGTTGGAGAACTTACAAAGACTCACTGGAGAATGATTTCTGTGCAGGATTTGACACTATAAGGTTGTTTTTTGTCTGCTGAAACAGGAACGTTTCACCTCCAGTCAGGATTTGAGACATCCCATCCTAAATTAGTTTAGAGACAGTTATGGTGCATAGCACATAGTATACATCTTAAACTTAAAGTGAGCTGTGAAAATCAAAGCCTCAGCGAAGTAGGAAGTTCAGCACAGAGAAACTTTCTGCTTCCAGCAGATAAATGTGAAAGTGTCAAACTCTGCACATGCATCATTCTGCTCAGCGAAGCGCAAACATCCAGCTGGTACCAGAGGGGGGAAAAAATGCATTTTTGACAGCGGGGGCTCTTTAAGGGTTTTAATGAGGTAATTGAACATTTTAGACACTTACAAAGTATTATTCAAAACGGAGCGTTTTATATGAGTTTAGACGTGTCTGAAGGGGATCTTTAACAAATTCACAGCTGCCATTTCGGCAATTTGCAGTGACAGAATTTCCTATTTAAGGTTTAATAGTTGGTGACAGCTAAAAACTTCATGACCGATGGCAGCTGTTAAGTCTGTGAAGGGGTGTAGCACCTGCAGTTACAGTGTGCATTCAAAAACATCCTGTAAGATTGTGTGTGTGTGTGTGTGTGTGTGTGTGTGTGTGTGTGTGTGTGTGTGTGTGTGTGTGTGTGTGTGTGAGATGGAATCTGAAACCACATTTCCCTCAAACCAGCCATTTACCACCAGTGTTTGTTTTCCCATCCAACATTGTGTGAGTTATATGCATCTGTGTGTGTGTGTGTGTGTGTGTGTGTGTTTTCAAATGTCAGACATCAGCTTTGTACTTTTTGATTCTGCTCTGAACTTAAATGTGGGAAAAGGGACTTGTTAAACTGCATCATCGAGCTTCAATGTGTCTTATTAGAAAAAAAGGGAATTTCCTGCCCTTTACAAAACATCGTTATCGTTCTTGACATCACTCTCAAATCACATCACACTTCCTGTCTGGCTGACTTGATCATCATGACATTAGGGTACAAGAATCTGTGTGTGTGTGTGGGTGCATGTTGGGTGATAGGAGCAAGTCATTGTGAGGGTAAGTATTCACATAGCTGTGAATGTTGTCCATATGTTCTCTATACAGGATTTTCTCTAATCTTCTATTGGAATAATGTATTACAGTGTCAATTTATAGGAGTGTGTGGCTCTATTTCCTATAATTAATATCTTGTCTTTACATGGGAAGTAAAGATAATGTCTATAATAATATTATGTGCATATTCAGATTGATTCACATACTAAAAACACATATTCCACCTTCTGCTGTGCCTTGAATAAAATAAAATAATCCGGGTTCAGGGTGCTCCAGTGTCCGGGCTTTGAATCTCTCTCTGGCTCCACCAGCAAAACGAATCGGTCACTTTTTGAGCTGCGTGAAGCTAAACACACACAGCGAGAACAACACCGGAAGTCATAGCAGTTTGGACATAAAATAAAAGCCTAAAAATATCTTCAAACTCTGCTTTCAGCTCATCAAATGTGAGAAACTTCTGTTTTTCTTTGTCATATGTGGCAAAGAAAAACAGAAGTTTTTTTTTTTCTATTCAAGACTTTATATAATAAATATATTTTAAACATATTCATTTCATCAATAATAATAATAGCAGTAGTAGATTATGGCTCTGCCTCAATGTAGCCTATTGTCACCCTATTAAAATAATGGCCTATGTCATTTATTCAGGTTGTTGGAAAACACAAAAACCTTTATCAAATGTTTAATATTATATTTAATAATCATTTCTATCAAAGAAGCCTTGACAGTGGATGACTGTGTTTAAACCTGACTTAAACTGTCCTTTTATTCCATAATGCAAACCCAATACTTACATCACCTGGAGTTAAATTAAGAACATGTCAGGTAAATCAAATCGGTCAGGAGGCAGGATCCTATTTCATCCCTTTTCCAGGCTTTCTTTGTCTGTTTGTTGAACATAACTCATTCCCAAAATCCAGTTTTAATGACTTTTTGAAACCTGAGATGTGGCAAATTTTCAGTGAAGTGATGCCACATGTTTAATGACCTTAACTTCCTGGAACCTCCTTTCTTTCTTTATTTTCTTTGTATGTGGCTACATATTTACTGGATTTATTAATATGCACAGTACTATATATATTAAATTATTATTAAAATATAACTTGTGAAATTTCGACTATTACTATCAAACATCTATGCTGACTTGGACAAAAAAATAATAATTTCCTATAGGGCATAAAGAGTAAGATCCTTTCAACTCAGAATTAAGGTGATTTCACCAGATGTGGCAGCATCATCAAGAGATGATTCAGGCAAAAAAAAATGACATAGGCCTTTCGAAAAAGATTTTATTCTGAAAATACAAACCCGGAACCCACGTGTGAAGTGCGCGCGTCTTGTCGCCGGTCACTTGTTGAGCGGAGCGCACCCCGCAGGAATTATCTCATTTTACATCGGATACGGCGGCGTTCAGTCGAGGGGACATGATTTAATGAGCGAGAATCGATCCGACTGAAAAACACCTGTTCTCAACACGCTTTTTCTTTTTTTCCTCCTCTTCAGTGTGTTTTTTCTTTCTTTCTTATTTTCTTTTAAACGCCCAAACAGGCTCAACTAATTGATCCGGACTGAACCCCACATCACAAGTGGTCTCATCATGTCTGGCGAAGAGGCTCCAACTCAACAGCAGCCACCTGAGCAGGAGAAGCAGCAGCCCGACGAACCCCCGCCGGCCGCTTCAGACGCACCGCAGCAGGAGTCACGCAGCAGCCCCGCACCCGAGCAGCAGGAGCAGGAGGAGGAGAAGAAGGAGGAGAAGAAGCCTCCCTCCTGTCGCGCTCTGGTCCTCACGGGTTTCGGGGGCTACGACAAAGTGAAGCTACAGGTGAAAGCGCAGCCGCAGCCGCAGCAGCTGCGCGCGGGAGATGTGTTGGTGCGCGTGAAGGCGTGCGGGCTCAACTTCTTGGAGCTGCTGGGCAGACAGGGGCTGTACGACCTGCTGCCGGCCCCGCCCGTCACCATGGGAATGGAGGGCTCCGGGGTCATCGAGGCGGTCGGGGAGGACGTGACGGACAGAAAAGTGAGTAGGACCCCCGCATGGGCGCTCAAAACCCGCACCCTGATTTGTGTTTAACCTCATTTAAATAAAAAAAAAATCGATCTTTTAGAAAGGATCTGACCGTGAAAGTTACAGACACCACATCACATTAATCCACAATCATTGTTTAGTATGAAAAATAACTTGCATCCACTACAAAACTTGAGATATCTCCTCAAACCCACCCCTTCACACTGGCCTTTTCCTCATTTTTGACTCTCCACTTTTAATGTCAAGCGTCCTTGAGTGTCCAAAAAACCTCTATATAAATCCAATGTATTATCACTATTACACTACCTTTGGGGTCACCCAGGGAATTTAGTGTTTTCCATGAAAAGTCACACTTTGGGTTGTAAATTGTATAGAAAATTGTATTACATTAGCCTTCTGACGCAATGAGCAAACAGATTGTTCCATTAGAACTCTGGAATGATAGTTGCTGGAAATGGGCCTCTATACACCTATGTAGATATTACACCAAAAACCAGACATTTGCAGCTAGAATAGTCATTTGCCACATTAGCAATGTATAGAGTGTATTTCTGATTAGTTAAAGTTAACTTCATTGGATAAAAACAGCACTTTCAAAAATAAGGACATTTCTAAATGACCCCATGGAATGGTAGTACAAGAAAAACACCGGTCACTACCTTTTAACCAAATCATTTAATCAGACCAGCATGTGTTATTTCAGGTCCTTCTGGAGCTATTTCAACTCTTTTTTTTAATTTAAAAAAAACATTTTGTGACCATGAACAGTAATTAGTGTTTGTTAGTGATGGGAATTTCATCTCTTTTTAATGAGCCAATCATTTGGATCAGCTCACTAAGAAGAGCCGGCTCTAATGGCTCCCAAGCGGCTCTCGATTTTACCACTCATACCTCTTGTAATTCAGCCCTGTTTTGACTTGTGATTTGTATTTGAACCCAAATCTCAATTAAATTTCAATAAATGGCTGTAGCCAATTACATTTACGGTTGTAAAATCCCTTGTAATTCTCTAACTTGCTACACCAGGCGGATAGAAAACACCTATAATACCCTAAGCATAGAAATTAAAAAAAGGACAGCTATTGACATTTAAATTTTTTTTTATTTAAACACACACCTGACAAAACAAGTACTTAAAATAATAGAAATGAAATCCAGAAATCAAATAAATGTGCTTAAAATAAAACCAACCCCACTTTTCTCTGCTTGGTGGGATGATCCATGTCACAGCATGCATGCAGCGCCTGCAGCTACTTTTCCAAAAGAGAAACGTTTAAAAAAAAACAGCTCAAGGACAGACATGATCCCACTCCCATCATTCACTTATAAGAGCCAGCTCTTTGAACCGGCTTGTTCGAGACCGACGCATCACTAGTGTTTGTCTACTGGACAATGTATGTGTAAACAAAACGAGAGCTGCTTCAAATAGACGTATACAAGTGGAAACATAAGTGTATTTTATGAGCCGATGACAATAAAATAAACACAATTTAAAATGATATCACAAGTAGAAGTAGCTTGGAATCAGTTAGTCCCCCACAAATTTAATCCGGTCTATTACTTTGTTAATCTGAGTCTATATCTTCATAGTGAGACTTCTCAAACTGAGTCCTACCATCCATGAACCAGGGCCCCAATTTTGGCCCATTGGTGTCACCTTTTCCAACTCATGAAGTTACTAACCCCTTAAGATAAATTCTGCTTTTGAAATCTTTAGAAAAGTTAAAAAAAAAACATTGTCTGCTAGACAATGTATGTGTAAATAAAATGGCAGCTGCTTTAAATAGATACAGACCAGTGACTCAGTCAGGGGATGGTCAACCCACGTCCTGATAAGAGCACACAAGTGGGTTAGAGATTCACAGCGTGCCACAGCGCATCTGTCCACTCGTCGTGTGTCGTTGAACTGCTGAATATGTCGTTGGGATCGGATTTAAAACCAGCGTGAAAAACCAGCATCCTGCTGCTCCGCCAGTGGATTTTTCTCATTCCTGGACATCGAAATGTCTCCAAACACAACATCGGCTTATTTCTCTCACCATAGTTTTCCCCCCTTTTTTCAGTAGAGGAACCGAGACAAACCTGTAATCTTGGTATTTGATGGCAGGACACGGGAAGCCTCAAGGCATCATTTCACTGTTTATTTGAAGGAAAGTATTCATGTCAAGTCTGTTTTATTTGCATATGCCCGAAATCACAAATCACAGATTCAATGGGCTTCAGTTTGTCCAGCAGCAACACATCGCCTGTGCTTAGACCCTCACATCTTACAAGAGGAAAAACACCCTGAGAAACACTTTTAACAGGGGAAAAAAGAGGAAGAAACTTCATGAAGAGACAAGGAGGAGGGATCCCTCTTCTAGGACTAACAGGCTGCAATAGATGATGTGTGCAAAATGGAATGAAATACATTTAGAACAGGAAAAGAGTCCAGTATGACATTAATTAGAATGACAGAAATATATTGATTAAAGGTGCATGTGGAGGATGAGGTGACAGGATCCATTGCAGCTTCCAGCTGCACCAGGACAGAGTCAGATCCTCCAAATACAGAACTATGAGATTCTTAAGATGAGATGGAGCCTGGTCATTAAGAGCTTTGTAGGTGAGGAGGTTTTTAAATTCTATTCTTGATTTAAACAGCAAGCCAGCGCAGAGAGGCTCATACTAGTCAGGTATGATTCCTCTAAATAAGTTCCTTTAACTTCTCTCTTGACCCCCGAGTGAAGAAAAGGTCAAATTCATGCTTTCTAAACAGTCTCAAATCTGCTAAATCTTGTTTTATATGCAAAATGGCGGAAAAAAGGCTAAAACTCTTCTTTGAACAAGACGCAAATCAAAGTAATGTGTGTGATTTAGTCTTGTGCAGAAAGAGGCTCCCTCCTTAAAATTCTGGCGTTGTGAATAGCTGGTTTGATTTACCTCCTTTAAATGTTTCTACATTCCCGACACAAGACAATCCACCCTCTGCCTCATAATATATTTAGTCAGATGAAAAGGTGCGGAATATTTATGCGTCCGCAGGCTGTTTCAAGCCGTTGAATCCCTGCCAGAGCCTCTTAATTCATTAACTTGTTTTTTTTTTTTAGTATCTGCCAGGATTCAAAAGGCTTTTTTGTGACATTTCTGTTTTTTTAGGAGGTCAGATAGAGTGAAGATCAACCAGTGGCAACAGCTGGTATTGTCAGTTGGGAGTTCTTGTGGTTCGAAGCCGTTATTTCAGCGTGAGGAATTGCTCAATGTTTAATGTGGCTACAAGGACAGGTCGCAATTTTTCCATGTCTGTTTTTAAAAAAAAAAAAAAAAAAAAGAAAAGGAAAAAGTCAAGTGTTCATATGCCCCGAAAGAGATTTTCCTCACTGTGACATTCCTCCAGTTTTTAAAAATCCACAGTGTGGCCACACAATCATTATATGCAAAAAAATGCTTTGAAAAGTTAACCTGAAGCTTATATGAGGCTTCAGCAGTCTGCAAACACAATGACTCAGTATCATCTGAGTCATATCAAATGGATATTTGCCACATTTACATTTTTTTTTTTGCATAAAATCCCCTTTGTTGAGCTGCAGTTGAAGTATAGAAACAAAAAGAGGCAAAGTCTGTAACATTAAAGATTTTTGCTTAGAAGGAGGCTTGTGGATTTGTCCCCCATCACTTACATTGTAAGTGCTTTATGGAGGGATCTCCTAATGGCCAGTATAAACAGGAGGAATGATCATGGTGAGAAAAGGCTATGTCTGTGTTAATTTGGGAACCTGACTCTTGTTTTAAAGACAGACTGGAAAAAAAAATGTGAACCGTCCATTAATCTCTGAATGAAGTAATGTAAATCCTACAGTATCTGGTGTCTACATCCGCTTTATATGTGGCACGAGCAGATTAGATTTATGAAATCCCCACAGCACCTGAAGGCAGCAGGAGAGATATGTTGAGAAATCTGCAGTTTTTTAATTTGAGTATTGCTGCCACAGTTAACTTGTGTTTATTAAACCACCTACAAATGATGGTAAGCTATCATCAAATAACCACACACACACCTAAACCCACCTATATAATATTCTGCCTGTGACACTGGAGTCCTCGACAGACAGAAGGCCATTGTCCATCAGATCTTGTGCATCATGATCGCCTTTCCAAATTTTATTTTGCAATTCTTCCAGCGGTTCATGTTTTCTTCCTGTAATGTATGATGGTGCAACACTGTTGGGTCACACTTTGCAATATGATGCAACAGTTTCCAAAACACGAGTAGATTTAAGAATGGAGAGGCAACAGATCAACGGCCTCACCAAACATCTCTTGGATTATTCATTTTGGTGCCATGAAGCAGCGTTTTATAGGTTGTGGAAACTATTAAAGGGCGGAATGTCAATAGCAAGTGTAAATAACGGGTGACATCAGTTCAGACTGCCAGTTGTAGCTCCCAGACGTAGTGTGAGCTTGACAATATGAGGCACTAATGTGAAAAGAAACAACAATAATAGCTGTAAAGTGAACACAGCCTTGAGTTGCTGTCAATCTGATTACTTACAAGCTGTACTAACAGGCAGATAGGTGCTTAGAGAGAACCAACAGGCCTGCATTTTTGGGGTGAGACATCAGCTGTTCCATCAGATTAGTCTTTTTTTTGTATTATAAATACATATAAACCTTCCTTTGTAATCATTCCTGAAACTCCTTTCCTGTCCCTCAGTGTCAGTTTGGAATTTCCCTCCTCCTCCTGCTTGACTAAACTTCTATCTCACCCTCACTCCCATTGCTTTTCTCCCTTTTTGGAGAGCGAGAATCCTATAGGGGAGATAGGAGTTGAAACCAGGTCATATTAAGTCAGGCTGGATCAGCAAGGCTTCACCAGAGGATAGAACAGAAGGAAAAAAAACGTTGTGGCTGTTTTGTAAGAATTTGTGGAATGGGCGTATCCGCATAAATGTCTGGATAAAAAGCATTGCCTGTCTGTCACTATATAAATCAACATTTTGACATTTATGATGGAAGCAGTCTTGCTTCATGCATTGATATTAAAAACACCAGGAAAACTGCAGCTGCTCTCAACGACTGATTCAAGTAAACCGACAAACATCAGACCTTATATCAGCTTTCCAGGAACTGAACTCTTGTTTTATTTTAGTTCATCCAACAGGAAGGTTGAGGAAATATATTGAAATACACACACACACACATACAAGCTTTGTTTGTTTGTGCAAGGTTCTTTGCTTGTGTCCAGATATCTTGTTTCTATTGTCATGCAGCAGGAAGTGGGTGTGACTCAGAGCTGCTGAAGCTGTTAAAACAGGAAGCAGAGCAGAATTCCTGTGCCCTTCACTTTTCTCTGCACGTTTCGTAACGCCACCGATACTTTGACAGCAGCTTGCGTCTTTGGGGGGGGGGAAAGCGACACCCAAAGCACACACGGCAGGAACAGCGTTTCCCAAAAGCCTCCTCTTCTGTATCTAAAGAGTCACTGTTCTGGCACATGCAATCAATAGAAAATAAAATAATCTACAATTGTTTCCAACTATTATTTTCAGCATTTTTGCAAGCGTTGGCAAGATTTATCTAGTCGGTTAACGGATAATGAAGATAATTATGACTCGCTGCCCTTATCACAGTGGTTTAAATGGGGTTGAATTTCAATGTATGTTTAGTTGCTTGGCAAATATCTCAAGGTTTAGCTACCAGAAAATGACCAAGCATGGCTCTGTGAGGGTGACTGTAGGTGTTGACACAGAGCAGAGCTGTAGTGTAGCAACTGGCCCACATGTCACTCGGCATCAAGGATACATCAGACGACTTCCTGCCCCCGTTTGACCTCGATTCGGCTCTACATGTCACCGGATGCACCGTGGAGACAAAACGCATCGGGGAAACTGGGCTAATGAAAGATTCAGTTGCTATTGCTTCATATTTTTACACCTTACACACACACATATATATATATATATATATATATATTTAATTTCCTTAAAGCAGCCGCAGTCCAATTTTCACTTTTCCCATCACTTACATGTGAGTGGGTTAATTAGAAGGAAAGGCATCTGTTCATAAAAGGAGCAGTTTTAAAGTGCATATATTAACACCAAACGAATTTATTGTGAGTAATGTGAGATTTGGTTTCTATGTTTATGATCAATCACCCTAAAAGTAATGATCTGCATATCTAAAACACGTGCTTACATGTTTTCCATATAAACCTACAACAAAAAGTGATAAATGATAGTGTTTTATAGGCTTAAAGTGTCCGTTCACCCAAAGTTTTACTTTTTTCACTCCTCTCCAGTGATATTTAGCCACCGATATATCTTTTTTTGTTGCATTTGCCAAGGTATTGATTTCTGTCTCTGAGATGCCACTGACCCAATATAATGGAGGTCAGCAAATTATCGGTTGCTGCGTTTTACTGTAAAAATTGTTCTTTTGAAAAGCGTTGGCTGCATCGTCTATAGATTGTCCTGAGTAACAGTGACACTGCTGTAGAAAGAGTTTTTTTTTAATGTGATTTTTCTGTTTAATGTGTCATTTGTCATGATTTTGAGGAATAATCCCTTTAAATTTCCAACAAGAAATTGATGCAACAATTTGACCATCTATTTTGATAATCGACTAATCGATTTGAGTCATTTTTAAGAAGAAAATGTCAGAATTCTCTAGTTCCAGCTTCTCACATCTGATTATTTTCTGCTTTCTTTAGTCTTCTGTAATAATAAATCAATGATATTTGGGTTGTGGACTGTTGGCCTGGACAAAAAAAAAAGGTATTTTAGGTTAAATCTTCAGCTTTGAACCATTTTCTTAACCGAAATAATCAATCGATTAATCGTTTGAATAATCAATAGATTAATCGACTATCATGATATTTGGTAGTTGCGGGCCTAAATTTGACAGTAGGAAATAAACTGCTTCTGCTGCTGTGATCTGCTTTTTCAGATGTTTATGATCATTAAAGATGATTTTTTTTTTTCCTCAGGTGGGGGATCATGTCATTGTCTTCGCCCGCAGCGGCATGTGGCAGGAAGTGGTGCTCGTGCCCGCTGACCGTACCTTCCTCATGCCCGAGCAGATGAGTTTTGAGGAGGGGGCTGCTCTCCCCATCAACTACATGGCCGCCTACATGATGCTGTTTGAGATGGCCAACGTGAGGCCGGGCAAGAGCGTCCTCATCCACATGGCAGCAGGTACGACACGTGCAGCACTGAATCACTTGTGTGATTTTACCTGCGTAAATGCACCATTTCATTGAGTTAGTTATTTCATTTAACAATTCTGCGATCTCAGGATTGCGTTGCCTGAAATCGCAGTTTTCTATCTAAATCAATAGATCTACATAGATCTCTTATGTCCAACATATATTGAACATATGGTCAGACAGGCAGTCTCCCAGTGAATTCACTGTGAAAGACAACCAACCAGACAAACACCTTCCCCGGTCTCCTGGGTAACCTGTGAAGAGTCCCACAGCTCATTCACTTCGGGTAACTAATCACTTCTCTGAATGCATCCACATTTCTCTGCTGAAACATTATTAACATGTTGAGTGTGTGTGTGTGTGTGTGTGTGTGTGTGTGTGTGTGTGTGTGTGTGTGGGCGTGCAGGTGGGTGAACCACAGACACAGTCTCTTAGCTGCTCATTCATAAAATGGCAAACAGGATCATTATCAGGGATGGTTGCTTTGGCAACACCTGACATTTCAAAAAAAGGGGGCTCCGACACCGTGAAATACAAATACGTCTCATTTACTGTAGACCAGGGTGTTTGTCCAGGTGTTTAAATAACCAACGTCCTTGTGTTATCCTGCACTGCCAACATAAGGGATATGGATATTAAGCCACTGACTGCATTTTTTTTTAACAGATGCTGAGTTATGCTTGAAAATCATTGAGCCTGTAAAATGAGTTTTTTTTATTGTGGTGAACAAAGACCATCGGACTAAAGAAAGCACAACAGCTTTTAGCTGCCTACAATATGTAGCGGAACATCCTGCTGGGTCAGTGACGTAAGGACCAGCAGGGTCATGATGTACCATGAAAATAACTTTGCTTTGAATCTCACTGCAGCATACATACTCACTCTAGTTTATGTTTGTGGTCATGTCTAAACAAGAATTAACCCTCTAAATATGTAACGAGACTTTAGTCTGCAGCCACGCAGAAAAAGCTCTGTGAGGTTTTATGCTTTGATCTGATTGCGAACATGTTTAGCAGGTATGCGACATATTCATCATCTTTGTTTAAAAAAAGCACCAGGTTCAGACTTTTCAAGGTCTTTTTTTCTCCTTCAGCCCGAGCAGACGTCAGATTGATTGACGATTCAGATTTCTTTATATGGTCACCTTCACAATAAATGTATTCCCTTATTTAATAAATTAAAGACATTTAATCAGAAGGAGAAAAAGCAGGACATTTTATCAATGATTATCAATGTCATCTGACACAACTTCAGGCCAATCGGAACACAGACAGCTTTTTGGGAGGTGGGTCCTTAAAGAAACAGGAATTAAAGCAGCTTGTGTGTTCAGAGGGCCCAGAATAAGATAAATACTGAGGACTTGTCCCAGAATAAAACGTAAAGTTGGAAATGAGCATTATGGCTCCTTTAAGGGAGCCCAAAGTGACCTTTGTCCCAAAATTCATGACAATCCAGCTGTTTTTGAGACACGTTTCCTCAAATCTATAAATGTAAACCTCATGGTAGCACTAGAGGAAAAGTGAAGGGAGCAGCAGTCTTTGATATGCATCCTCTGGGCACTGTGGATGTCTGTATCCAATTTCATGGCAACCATTATATATTATATTCATCAATAGATCAAAATCAGGACCAAAATGGTGGTCTAACCTAGTGGTTCTCAAAGTGGGGTCCAGGGTCCCCAGAAAAAAAGTATTTAATATCACATTAATCTATTTTTTTCAATTTTTTCCACTTTGCACAGGTATTCATTTAAATTCCATTTTATATTCTGAGGTGGAAATGCAGAGAAAAAATACATAATTAATAAATAATCCATTTAAAAATGATTGATCAATTGGAAAATCAAATAAATGCAGCATTTATGTGCTAAAGGAAAACATACAAAAATATATTTATTAATAAACAGGAAATTGCATATGTGCATTTGCTGTCATATTCATTTGTAAACTGAGTCTTTTGTTCATATATTTTTTTTGTTCAGGCAATTCCAAATCAATTTTAGTTGTTTAATTTGTTGTTTTATGAGCAATAATGTTGTAATTTAATTAGATACCACTCCCTTTAGCCAGATTGACATTTCACTCCTATTCAGTAACACAGTGGCTCCTTTAGGCTCCTGATTCATCCAGCATTACCATCTGTTTTATGACAATGACAGTAAAAATTGAAGAGTCACGCTATCAGAAGATGTGGGGGGGGGGAAAGTGCATTTTGTGCACAACTGGTTATAACTATTAAGCAAAAAGAAGAAGTAAAAGAGTAAAAGTTGCTGTAGAAAATGAGAACTGCCCAAGCATACGGTTCATTTCCTGTCAGCATCTTAACATCCTCCATCGTCCAGCGCTCCTCTGCATCCCCCTTTCTCAAAAGCCCTGTTTCAGCGTTGAGGGGGCGGCTGTCAGCTGACCTGAATGAATCAGCCACACGAGGCCAGGGTGAATAAGAGGGCAGGAAGGATTACTGGTGAGTGTGCACATCCAAGCAACCGTCATCTCCAAAATACCCTTTGTCTGGGAAACGGTACAAGACGATAAAAACCAGAAAGCACATTTTGCTATTCCAGGCTGTTTCTTCCTTCCCGGAGGTTCCAGCCACCATAAAATCAGATGACCTGTTTATTATGGCTTGCAACGTTGCATCGTTCTTAGCCGTGCTAGCGGCTAACAGCTTTATAGATGGCAATGTCAGTCTGGTCAGCCTCAACAGATTGTGGGTGGATTGCCATGATATTTGGGACATAATAGCATGATGCCTGGGTGATAAATCCTGGCGGCAGTTGATCCCCGGACTTTTCCTCTAGCAGCACCATCAGGTCAATTTGTTCAGCTTCATTAACTCCGGCTGTACTTTCTCTTTGGTGCTAATTGGCAAATGTTAGCATGCTAATACACTTAACCAGGAGATAAACATGCTAAACTCCAGCTAGAATGGAAGGGAATATGTGTAAAGAAATGCACTACATATTCACATAAAAATGGAGCGATTAAGTAGGAAAATGCTATAATCTACAGTAGTTACATTTTGGGATCCTGTGGTTCTTAGTGCTGGAATATTAAGGGCAATGTTGGGATTGTTATGGTTCTAACATGACTTTTAAAAGAAGCAGTGTCCCTATTCTATAGAACTTTTAGCCTATTTTTTCTAACTTTAGGATTAGTGAAGAATTTAGATTGTGACATTTGTCACAGTTGGGACGAACATCTGGAAACATCTGGGATAATCTCAGTTGGGATATATGTGCTCTATGTACGACTTTGAATTGAAGCAGGGAATGGAACGTGTACATAGATAATAACAGATTTAACCTTTTTTTTTGGCATTGCAATCTGAACAAACACCGCAGATGATTCAGCCAAGATACAGGACCAGTCATTTAATGATTAATACTACAGAGTGGCTACTCAGGACTCTGGCTCTTGAAGAAACTCGTGATCGAACGTGACGTCAGTGCAAAACAGGGAGGCAGACGCAGCGTAAGCTTGCTGTTCTTGGTCGTACTACATCCCTGATGGAAACACAAACAGCAATAATTTACTTATTCCCTCATAAATTCCTTGTCCACACATGGTGCACTACAACCATGGCAACAGTTGCTAACGTTAGCCTGAGCTAACAGTCAAAACCGTTGATGATTGGATAACTGTTTTAAGAAAACAAGTACAAACCCAGACGTTATAACCACTAATGGAAGCAGCTTATTGCTGAAATGTTGGTTATATATCTCACAATAAATTTGTAGATCACAGCTTAAGTGTGGATGCATGTTCTTCCAGCTAGACTCCATCTTTTGCACTGTCAGTTCCTAAATAACCTCACTTAGCTAACCAGCCCTGAGTCATATTAAATTCTTCTGTTATTTATAATGAATCATGGCTGATGCTATTATATTCATAGTGACACTGTTTCCTGAGTGAAACGATCATGAGCTACCTGTAGTTTTTGTGCATGGCACAGCTAGTAGCTTATTTAGTAATTACTTCAATGAAAAGAACACTGTGCTGCGGCAGCGCTTCAGTGTTAACAGGTGGATGTTTTACAGAGAGCGATTTAGACCGTGGGTGAAAAGCTCCGCAGTGGAAAGTGAAACCCCTGCAGTTGCCTCCATTCTCATTCCGGTCTGCACATCTGTAGGTGGTGTAGGTATCGCTGCCACCCAGCTGTGCCAGACCGTGAAGGACGTGACTGTTTTCGGCACGGCGTCGGCCTCCAAACACGAGACCATCGCCGCGGGCGGGGTCACTCACCCCATCGACTACCGCACCAAAGACTACGTGGAGGAAATCCGCAAAATCAGCCCAAAAGGTGAGAAGACTCCCCGTATTCTCATATTTCATATTTAAGCAATTTCTGTCTTCTTTTCCCCCTTGAATATCAAGTTGATATGGAAACATAATTGTGATTATTTTGTTCCATCTGATCTATTATTTAATTCCGTCTCTGCAGGAGTGGACGTAGTCCTCGACCCACTTGGTGGCTCAGACACTCAAAAAGGGTTTAGTTTGTTGAAATCTTTGGGGATGCTTATAGTATTTGGTAAGACACACCTTATTTCAAGCAATCATGGATTTGATATTACCGTCATTTATTGTGCACTACTGTTACAAAGTTTGGGGTCACTTAGAAATGTCCTTATTTTTGAAAGAAAGGCACTATTTTTTTTTAATAAAGATAACTTTAAACTAATCAGAAATAGACTCTATACATTGCTAATGTGGTAAATGACTACTCTAGCTGCAAATGTCTGGTTTTTGGTGCAATATCTACATAGGTGTATAGGCCCATTTCCATCACTCCAGTGTTCTAATGGTACAATGGGTTTTCTCATTGCATCATAAATGAATAATATTTAATTTTAAATATAACTATGCAAACGTTCCGTTTCTCCAGGTGCAGCCAACTGTGTGACGGGCCAGAAGAAGAACTTGTTGGCCATGGCGAAGACTTGGTACAACCAGCTGTCCCTCACCTCCCTGAAACTGATGCAGTCCAACAAGGCCATCTGCGGCTTCCACCTGGGCTACATCCCCGACGAGCTGGTCAGCAGGACCATGTCCACGCTGCTGGAGCTCTACAGCCAGGGAAAGATCAAGCCCCGCATCGACGCATGCTACCACTTTGAGGAGGTTAGTTTGATTTGTCCTTTTGATTTATTATTAATTAATCCTTGTTAAGCCGAGTACCAAGTACCAATATGTACATGTAGCACAGCAAAATATCAACAAGAAACTACGAGTCTGTATCAAACATGATTAGCTTAATAACATAATTTTAACCCCAAGCAATAATGTGAGCATATAGCAAAAACATAAATCTGTAGATTTCTGCATTTTTGTGATTACTATTAAGGCATAGTGCCAAAATCATATCTGCCTGGATATATTGGTTCACCTTGGCTGACATTTTGTGCAATTACTCATAAGACTTTACTGCTCCATAGATGAATTGAGCTACTAACACATGATGTTCATGTGGTTTTTAACCTAAATAGATAAATAGATTTTCAATTTTGCTTTATTCTAGCTGGATGTACTTCAACACTGTACATTTTAAATTGATTCTGTCACTTGTACAACTATCTCACAGGCGTTAGCTTTATTTTGAACCCAAGATCATTCAGAAACCCCCTGTAGTTGTGGAGATATACTGTATTAAGTCTGGGTGTGTAAATTCCAAGAGGTAGACTGATAAATAGGCCTAGGGGTGAACAGGTTAAATCTAATCATGCAAATCTTTTTTTGTTTGATTGTTTCTATAGACATTTATTAATTCAGTCAATGTCAAACTATTTATTTGTTGCTTTTAATACAAGCTGCATAAAAACGTGGGTGTGTATCCACTGTTGTAGTAAAGATAGGAAGTCCACTGAGGCTTCTTGTGCGTCACGACCTAAAAAAAACAAACCAAAAAAAAAAAACGGTGTTCTCCTCCTTTCTATTACTCATGTGCTGTGGCGGATGAAGAAGCCCATCAGACGAAATGGTACTTAAGGGCCGTTGCTAGGTGACGGTCTAAAATGTTGCCGTGGCATCCACTACTATAGATATCCGTGTTTCTGAGTTTTCTTCTGCCTGGCTTCAAGGGCAGAAAGGGGTTGGTCTCGAGATGCGTGTGTGTGAGGAAACAGCTGATGGCAGGAAATAAATAGATGGATACGTCCCCAGAAAAGCGTATTTAATATCCCATTAACACATTTATTTCCTGTTATTTGTCTATATTATCACTTTGCACATGAATTCAGTTAATTAATAAATGAATGGTCAGGCAGTTTCATTCATCCATAATCAACTTAATATTATCTTGCTGATTTATCAGAGATTGAGTGTTCTAGGTGCATAGATGGCGTCTTGACAACTGTAGCAACTGATTTAAACTGAAAATGTCCATTATTGAAGTATCTGTTATTGAAAAATGAATAACAGCGTGCTTCAATCAAGGACAAAATTGCATTGTCTCTTTCTGCTAGAGATAACGTTTCAGATCTAACGGTTTCACTTTTTTCCATTCTCATCAATCTCAGATATTTCCACCAAGAGATAAAACAAACAAGAGCTTATTTGTCAAGTGAACACAAACATGGCTTCAAATGAATGCTAATGCTCATGTCTGCTGATGTTCAACCTTTGACCTGACTGCTAAAATAAGAATGTTCTGTTTTTGATCTCAAAGTAGCTTTACAGAACTGCAAAAAAATGAAATCTTATCAGTTAAAAATATAATGTATTTTTTAGAATTTGTCAAATAATAAGTCAAATTATCTGTAATTATCTTATTCCATGATGGCAGACTATGTCCCTTATTTAGAGCCAAAATGAGTCAATAAAGCCTAAAGAAATGTAGCTGCTCACTGCAAAAAATTAAAGGAAAAAATGTAAACAATGATTTAAACAAGATTTAATTATTTGACTTTTTATCACATTTTTTTTTATCTCATATTTGTATTTACTTATCTCCCACCTTTAGCATTTTTATCTAAATTTAGAATTTTATCTCATATTTTTGAATTTTATCTCATTTTTTTACAAATTCTTGAGTTTTTTTTTCTTAATTTTGGTCAATATTATTGTTTACATTTTTCTAAATTAGATAAAATTCCAAAATATGAGAGAAAATTCTGAATTTAGATAAAACTGTGTGAGATAAAAAGTAAATACAAATATGAGGAAAAAAAACTAAGATAATAAAAAGTAAATTGTTAAATCTTGTTTTCTTCTTTTTTTACAGTGAGCAGCTACATTTTTTAAGGTTTTATTGACTGAGTTTTGTCTCTAAATAAGGGACGCTCTCTGTTTTTGTCAGGAAATGATCTACTGTACACGTCCATTTTTTTTTTTTTTTTTTTTGCTCCTGCCTTTTCTCAGGTGGCTGACGCCATGAGACGCATGCACGAACGCCAAAATATCGGGAAAGTCATTCTTCTTCCTGAACCCAAGAAGGAGGAGGAGAAGCCAAAGTCTAACCCCGAGCCGGAGGAAAATGTGGAAAAAACTGAAGCTGCTGTCGACGAGAAAAAAGAAGAGCCCACAGAGGAAGTTAAAGCAGAAGATTGAGTAAGAGTCTGTTCAGATGGTATTTTCAACTGCTTCCTCAATGAGTTTCCACATTATTAAATAGTCCAAAAAAAAAAGAAGAAAAAACGAGAAGACGAGCACGATGCTATGAATTCTTTGTCATTACTTTCAAATGTTTCTGAAAATTTGTTGTGCAATATGTCTATAGTCTAGTGTCTATACTGGGAACGCCTGTGTTTGAAGTAAAAAAATGAAATATAGTCTGTTATTAGCTAGAGAATGATTTATTCTGATCAGCGACTGTGTATTTTCACTTAAAATGATCGGTTGTAATCAGAATTCATTACTGAGCTGTCGCAGATTATAAATTGGAGTTTATCAGTTTATCAAATCCTGTACTGTATTTCACATCCGTCAGTAGAAGATTTGTAAGAAATAGCAGTAGAGGTCATTGGTCAAGTTTCAAGTCGAGATTGTGATGCACTACTTAAAAAAAAAAAAAAAACAAGCCGTCGCAGTTCTACCATTACTTTAACTTTCCATGGAAAACCCAGGTCAGTGTCTTGTATTGTATTGTAGTATAATTAATGTGTTTTCCCTCACACGTTTGTGCCAAACTTTAAAGCCAGCTTTCACCACTGCCGTCGAGCCAACTGTGAATAACAATTAGCGGGACTTCCCCCCTCTCTCTCTTACCTTGGCGATCACTCTTCGGTTTTTCTTCCAAAACAATGTCATGCTGCACTCGAGCTAAAACCGTTTTGGCGCGCCGCGTGAAGGCAGCTTTCCTTGCCTCGATGTTTTTCCTGTGATTTATCTGCTTCTTAAATCTCTTTATTGCATCATCAAAATCAAACGAGTACTGCCAAGTTTACAGAACTACTGTGTTTGTGTGCGTGCGTGCACGCGCGCGCGCGCGTTCAACATTTTTTGTAGGAAAACTGGGATGATGTCATGCCTTCATGTCAGCCTTTTTTTCCGATTCATGCTTCTGTTATTATGCACTTAAACTTTGTATTTTAAATGCTCAATAAATATTCATTAATAAGCATATCCGTTTTCAGTCCTCGCGTGTGTGTTTTCTTTAGACGGATGACCTCAAATAGCAGAGTCCGGGCTCGGTTAGTCAGATGTTTTGTCCATCTGTGGGCGGAATTCAATGCGGCGATGCAGAAGATGCCACTGAGACACAAGAGAACGACTTTTCCTTCCATCCACACCAGCTCCACACATTCCTCCCCCCACCCTCTCAGTCCTGCTTTCTGTCAGGATCCGGAGCTAAACTCTTGAAACTCTCTCCTCCTTCGGCTTGTTTTCATATCTAAAAGAACAAAACCTTACTTGTTACACATTTTCACAAGATATGTGCTTTATTTACGTTTGTGACATTTTTTTTCTTTGCCACTTGGACAAGTATTGTTAAGCTTGGCCAGGTTTTCTTCCTTTAGTCTGTGATAAGATCTGATGTGGAGTTTGAGTGGGAACTGGAGTCTCGATTCTAAATTTAAATATTTGAGAAAAATGTCATGTTTCCAGTGATGATTTGACAACAATGTATGTATAACGGTGTCCCCTCATGCAGCAAGGGACATCTGGTGGTCAGTGAAAAATGATGTCTTTTAATACTCTGCAAAAATGCTGTGTTGCATGGACTCCACCAACTTCTGGCTCCTATGAACAGGTATTTCAGCCTCACAATTCCTCTGCATTTCTTGATGTTTGCCTCAGAAACAGCATTTTTGATGTAGGCCCACAGGTTTTCAATGGGATTAAGGTCCAGGGATTGGGTTGGCCACTCCAGAACTTTAACTTTGTTGGTCTAGAACCAAGATGCTGCTGGTTCACTGGTGTATTTGGGGTCGATCCCCATATCATGATGCTTGCAGCACCATGCATCACTGTCTTCAGAGTGAAATGTGGCTTAAATTCAGCGTTCGGTGGTTGTCTGATAAACCGTCTGTGGCGCTTGGACCCAAAAAAGAACAGTTTTACTTTCATCAGTCCACAAGGCCAAGCCTGTTGATGTGTTCTCTGGCAAATCGTATCCTCTTTAGCACGAAGACAAGAGATCATGGAAAAAAACATTATTTTGAACACAACTCTACTTTGTCAAATGTGACTACAGAATGAAATGAATTGGACGTTGCATGTGTTTAATAGTAACAATCCTTCAAATGAAAAGAAAATATTAAATCGTGTATTTATTTCAAACTATGACAAACTACATTTACTTAGAAAAGTATCAAACAATATATTACAATGTATTTGTAGTTATTTTTGACCCATTTACACATTATCATAAACGGTAATCATTGCATTTAAATGCAAAATAATCATTTTGTGTGTAGTTTGTAATGTAGAACTCTAAAACGCCTTTTAATATATCAATAAGCGATATTACTAGAGGTGATACAATAGAACAATGCTGTTTTATGTTATTTTTATACACAGTTAATGTGCACCTGCATAAACCTTCTAGTGTTATGTGTTCATGTGGCACCAACCTGTATCACCTGTAATATTAAAGTGTATCGCACACCTTCCTCTGAGTATGTGGCAATTATATTTGTATAGCACATTTTAACAAGGTAATTCAAAGTGCTTTACATAAAACAAACCATCAAGATACAATTTAAAAAGTGTGTTTAAAGGGGAAAAATTTAATTAAAATTAAACCAAGAAAATGAAATAAAGAGTTGATTAAAAGGGAAAAATCTAAAATTAAATCCAGTGAAGTTACAGTGCAGTGGAAAATGGTTAAGAAATGGCATCAACAATAGGCAGCAGCTGGTTGGTTACTGAACTGGTTCCATGATGCTTTAAAGGGGTATTTCATTATTTTTACTCATTTACCAGAGTCATATAATAGCAAATCATACGTTTCATTGTAACTGAAACCACACTGGATGACAGTTTAACTAATGTTTCATAAAATCACCCTATTAAAATAATGGCCCATGTCGTTTTTCGGGCTTTTGGAAAAACACAAAAGACTTTGAATGCAGAGAATATTATATTTATTAATCATTTCAGTTTAACAAGGCCTTGACAGTGGATGACTGTTGACATGTCACTTATGTAACCTGTAACACTTATTTATAGCCTTTATGATAATAAACCTTATCACTTACCAGTAGATATTGATTCAAGAATCATGCTTAGAGCTTCTTCTGCACCATAGATTCTCTTGTTTCTTGAAGCAGCCGCCAACATGAAAGCTTGTTAATTTGCCTAAACCAAGGCACTTTATCCTGAAGAATTAAAAAAAAAACTTTTACTTGACTAAAATGGCCTAAATCACCCTTTTCATTTAGGCCATTGTCCTATAAGGCATAAAAAGTATGATCCTTTCAACTCTTGATGTGGCAGCATCAAGAGACGATTTAGGCCAAAAACTCACTCACGCCATTATTTTAATAGGGTAATAATAAACAGATGTTTATTCGACTCTTTTTTTTTACAGGCTTTAATTTCGATCACAGTCAATTCATCACTGTTTCTTCTAGAAAATATCAGCAACAGTTGGTATTTAACTGACTGGTAGTGTATTATACCTGGCCACCAACAGAGGTCCTCAGCTGTTCATGTATGTGAGAGCAGGGATCTCAACAAACTGATTTAATCCTTGTGCATTCTTCACTTTTACAGCATGTTAGAGTCTAAAACTGCCCCATAATGGACACCATAATGTTGCATCTTTAAAAAAAATAATTTTAAAAAGATAGTTTGTTTATACATTTTTTTTATATAAAATATAGTAACATTTTCATCTTTTTTAAGAAATCTTTTATCCAAATAGTCTTATCAAAATATGATAATGAATAATTATGAACATTGATTATTTTTCTGAATTTTAACACTTTAAATGCTATTGTGATTAAGGATCAACGGTTTACTACAGAATGCATAAAAATAAGTGTTATTTTCTAAAACATAACTTATGATCAACATTATCTTTTGAACTGTTTTAGACACATATGGCTGCAGATTATTTGAGTTGATGTTTTAACGTGAAAAGAGTCAGTGATATTTAGGCTTCTCAGTATGTTCTCTGTATGTTTCCATCCTAGGAAAAAAAACAAGCCTGTCTGTTCCAGTCTCACATGATGAAACTTCAATCATTTGACATCTGAGTCCACATGTCCGCTTTCTTCAGGTCAAACACCTCTGATACACTTTCCTGTTCTGCCCTTTAACCTAATCCTTGTGAGGAACTTCCCTTGACTGTCGCATGATCATAGATGAGTGATGAAAGATTTAATGACTAATACTTTACACTGTCCTTAACCTTCTACCTATCAGATATAATCATTGCTATAACTAGGATTAGCTACTAGGATATTACTACTAGAACTAGGATAGCTAAGATTTTCAGTCTTGCTGTCTAAACATGCCAATGTTAACTGTATTCTTTTAATTAAGTTTAATTCGAAGCATTTTCAAAACGGGAACAAAATACTTTTTGTTGCTTTAATTGATGATTGATGTTCCGTTTCAACCTCCTCCTCTCGGCATCAAATCACATTTGCATTCTCCTGTAATATGCATGAGACTCAATTTTCTTATAATTGGAAAGAATGAATCTAGTCATTTAAAGTCTGTCAGATGTGGAATGCAGGAAGATTTCACTGAAGCCAAATGAGATAATTGAACAAATGGAATTAGAAAATACGGCAGTCTAATTCGAGGTTATAGGTTTCCTTTTTAAAAAACAATTGAGACAAGTTACCTATAACAATTTGCCACAGGTGCTGTGTTTAAGGCAGAAATTGTTTATTTCTCCAAAATTTGAAGGATAAAAACCTAACGAAAGTGTCAGATTATAAATTAACCTAAGCAAAATGTTAAGTCCAAAGGTCAAAATAACAGAGGTTGTTTTAAACACTGTACTTATAGCAAAGTGCAGGTGTAAAGTACAATTACTCAAACATACTGTAGCTGTAAACATACAGTATAACACCTGGAAAATTGCACCCTCCGCCCTTGATAACATGATGCATGCTGGGATTCTGCTACCATAAAAACTAAGATGCACAAAAACGGCTACTGTAGGTGTCAGGGCTGGACACATTCACACAGGCTCTCTGCATTATGCATTATCAATATATACAGTAAAATACATTTTTAATTTATGATTTTATATTCTTTTAACCGTCCAGAATACTGTTAATAGATCAATAGAAGATATAGGACGGAAAATGAAGCTGACATATGATCTGCAGGAGGCTCTGTTTGTATAGAGTAGAGAGGCTGGGATTCTCTGAAGTATAGATAACATTATGCTTACGATCTTCTTTTTTCTATCAGCCGAGAATGTGACTCTGGATGTTTGACTCTCTTGTCCGAGCCCCTCCCTTGCACAGGATAGACTTTACACAGACTTGGGAAGTTAAATGATTTCCTTTGTCCATCCCTCAGCTGTCTGACTGATTTAGAATTGTAGTGGCTGCTGACCCGCGCCAGAAGAAATGCCTGCGTTTATTTTTAGGTGGACGTTTCCAGCACAAGGCAGAGTGGCAACTCGTGTTTTTTAGAACTTCAACACGTGCTGCAGCTGTTTGATGACGATAAACATGTCAGTTATTAGTAGGCTGCTAATACTGCTTATGTTTTTCTCTAAAATGTGACCTACTTTGAAAAACAGTATGTGATTTGTCTGGAATCCTGCTTTTAAAATCCTGTATATTGTTTGTTTATCTATATCTGTACATTTAATCTATAGAACAAAACACTACCTCACTCCACTTTCAAACACAGAGGTTATTTCTCAAATGTAGCCCCCACATTCATGGAACCGTTAACACAAAACCCAGAAAAGCATTCAGACAACCATGACATCACTCATCTTGTGATTTCAGCCTTCCTTTTAATACTATTATTTTTAATATTGGCTGTCTCCTTTATATGTTTTATTTTATTTTACGTTTTAACATTTTATTGCTCTTCTATATGTTTTATTTGAACACTATTACAGTTTGAGGCCACTTTGAAATGTCCTTATTTTTGAAAAAAAAAGTGTTTTCTTTTTTCTTTTTTTTTTTTTTTAATGAAGAAGACTTTAAACTAATCAGAAATACACTCAATACATTGCTAATGTGGTAAATGTGATGGGGGTTTATTATTTGTGGAGCACTTTGATCAATTTGCAAGTTGTTTTTAAATGTGCTTTATAAATACTTTGATTTGATTAATAATAAATTAAGAGAAAAAACATTAACATTTGAAAATAAACTAACTTTTAATAGTGACAGCTCTGAAATATAATTATAAAAATAATTATTATTACAATATATATTATAAAAAAAAAATAAATATTAAATATATTAAAAAAAAAAAATAAAAAAACTTGACAGCATTTGTACAGCTGTGATGGGGTTTATTTTGAAAGGGTGCGGCGGAAGTGCCGTGTTTACGCCGGCTGAGGCTGAAGTGACAGGCTTTAAATGGGAATACCCTCTGTGCTGCTGTGGGAGTCTCCTTTAAAAAATCTTGCCGCGTCACTGGGATGCGGTTGCTGGAGCCGGGCGCTACCCCACCATCCCCGCTCATATATGCTGAACACCGGTAGGCCTGTTTTTTTTTATTTTCTTCTTCTTTTTAATCTAAATTCCTTTCATGTTGTCCTCGCGCGCTCGCGCCGTGTGATATTACTCCGCTCGGACACACGCGCGCGCACACACGAGCAGACAGCTTAATGACTTGTGACCGAGCCGCGGTAATGACTTTGAGTGGTAACCTCTCGCACACAAATAGCGCGCCGGTGGTTAAAATTAGATAGCTTAGTGAAACGTTAGTGTGCAAATGCGCCCTATTAGTAACGCGGTTGCTCCGGGAAACCGGCCGTACGCTGACTTGACATCCGCAGCTCGACCACCGGGGTCGGTCCGAACCAGCTGGTTCTCCGTTATTACGCCTTATGTCAAAGAGCTGACATTGTAATAAAGGGGGCATGCATGCTAAGCCGGAACATGATCTCAAAAGCCCCATGCAAACACTTAGTATTTAATAGCATGTAGGTCTACACGTGAGCGTTAAAAACACCCTGATATACATAATTATTTGTGCTATACTTTCCGATGTGCTATTAATAGACTGTAAAAGCTGTGTCCTCTGCTACAATGGTACAGAATGTACATTTGAGCTTGTCAGCTTGCATGCAAAAGGTCGATTAATCTGTGCATGGATATTTTCGCACGTGACCTTCTTCAATCACCTGTCAGTGCACGCTTAATTTATTTGGATTCCAGTTAATATCAATGATAATGTATGTAAGAAATGTGTTGAAAGCCTGTTTTTACTATAATATACAGCAGTGGACTAAAATATTATAACATGCCAATACCTCAAAAGTGATTCCTTCAAAAGTATATTGTAATATTGTTACAAATCTACACCATACACGGCCAAGAATATAAAGTATATCCACATTGAAATGTGTGCAGTGAGAACATAATTCCTTCTTTTTGTTCTTTAGAACATATAGCAATGGCAAATGAAGGGACAGATAAACAGAAAAGTCTTAAAATGTACTTTGTTCCAGTCCAAGTTGTTCCACACGTGGCTGGTTTTGCTGTAACAGCGTTCTCTCTCCTACATGTTACAACATGCCTGCAATAGTGGAAGCAATGTCCTTTAAATACATCTATGGAAATATGGAGTTGGCACTAGTCTGTGAACTGCCATGTCTGGATTAATGTGTTTTTTTTAACCCTAAAGGAATGAAGGGAAACTGGAATGAGGATATATGTCTGACAAGAGAGGCTACAGTAATTATTTAAATACTTTAGGCTCCTGAGGTTGTTTTCCTTCTACAGAGTGTAATGAACATCCTGTTTTCGTCTTCTTTTTGTTTAGTTTGAACACTCCTCCCTTCCTTTTTTCCTGTAAACATTGGCTTCCCCTACAGCTTATGGCCTTATTAAGAGTATGTGCACATTTTGATGCTTCCTCAGCCATGTATGGTCCAGTCATGCTGTTTAAATTAACCCTGGACATAGTGGGACTTTGCCCACTAGCATTTCAATTCTAGGGGAAGACTAACCTGGCTAACACCAGACTTTAGATTGATATTCAGTCTTGGAACTATCCGTTCATTTGTTTGTATTAGAAGCATGTTTTTAAAGCCAAGAGCTGTTTATTGGGCGCAACAAATGTCTATCACATGTACCTGTACATAGCTTATAGCCAATCATATTAAATATACCCAATACCCGATAATTTAACGCTAAAAGTTGCTCATTTTACTTAACTTAGAACAATTGAACACACCTGTATTGAAAACACCATTCAATACACACCTGTATTAAAAGGTAAAGGTTGGATCCACAGTTATCAACAAAGTCACTTGTGTGTTTCATCATCTACTTGCTGCAACCCTCCCCCGATCTGTGATTGGTTCTTTGGTCTGAATTAGCATGCAATGAAGGATGCGTATACCCAGGCTGCAATAAAACAAAAAGTGCTCCTCATGATCTGTTTTCCTGGACAAAGAAAACCAGCAATGTACTGATTTGCTTTTGTTTCTTCATCCCACCTCTTTCCTCTAGACAGGAATCATCAGCCAATCCCTCCACTCAACAAAGATGACGGCTCCATCGAACCTGACCCACGTCGTGGCCCAGGAACAACGCTTCCTGGTGTTGTTCGACTTCGATGAGACCATCATCAACGAAAACAGCGATGACGCCGTATTGTATGCCCTCCCTGGCCAGCAGCTCCCCGATTGGCTGAAAAACAGCTACAGGGAGGGGCACTACAACGAGCACATGCAGCGGATTTTGGCCTACATGGCGGAGCAGGGCGTGACTAAGAACTCCATCCATTCCGTGGTAGAGAAGATCCCGCCCACGCCTGGACTCCTGAACCTTCTCCAGTATCTGCAGGGCCACCAGCAGGACTTTGAGCTGGCGGTGGTCTCCGACGCAAACATGTACTTCATCGAGACGTGGCTGGAGCACGCCGGCGTGCGTCACCTTTTCCGGAAGGTTTTCACGAACCCGGCCAGTTTCGACGCGACCGGCCGGCTCGTGCTTCTTCCCTTCCACTCCCACTCCTGCTCCCGTTGTCCGGAAAACATGTGCAAGCAGGTGATTCTAAGGGAGTATCTGGCCAGCCGGCAAAAGGAGCGCGGCGGCGCGGCATTCCAGAGGGTTTTCTACATCGGAGACGGGGCTAACGATATCTGTCCTTCTCTGGCTCTGGGGCCCCGGGACACAGCATTTCCCAGGAGGGACTTCCCCATGCACAGGCTGCTGGAGGAGATGCAGCAGTCCCAGGCAGCCAAGTTCAAGGCTAACATAGTTCCTTGGAAAAACGGCGGGGACATAGTGGACTACCTGAAGAAAGTAGTGGAGGAGAGACGAGATGTGTGTTAATGTAAGAGAAAGAGAGAACAAGAGAGCAAATATAGCAAAGATGCACCAACCCCAGTCAGGATATTCATGAGTTTACCCCAGCCGCACTTGGTATTAAACATAAAGATGTAGCCGAACAGTGTGCAATTTAAAGGAATAGTTTGACATCCAGGGAAATACGTTTATTCACTTTTTTTGTTGAAATTATGGGAGAATATCGATGCCACTTTCATGCTTGCATGGTAAAGGTGTGGTTGGAATTAGCTTAGCTTAGCAAAAAACAGACAAACATGAAAACGGGGAAACAAAAGGTAACTAAACTACGTATTAGCACAATAAAACCCACAAATTAACACATTATGTCAATAAATGTGTTTAATCTGCACAAAAACAAGGTGTAAAAAGGGCAAGGAATGGTTCTTGGCTCGGACCAGATGCTGGAAAACTAGCAGAGATTTCGCTTTTTTGCTTGTACAAAGTAAATAAACCTGAAGTAAAGTGATATCATTGATGAATTTGAGAGGTGCTGGTAGGCCGATTTTATTTCATCAGCTTGCTGTCGCCCCTGTTTTGAGTCTTTGTGCTAGGCTAAGCTAACTGGCAGCATATTTACTATTCAAACATAACAGTAGTGTTGATTTTCCTCCTCTCAGCAAGTGAGGCCACCTCCCAAAATGTCAAACTGTTCCTTTAATACTAGTAATGAATGCTTATTGCCAACTTGATGAATTGGTAGAAATCATGAATGCAGTATTTAGACCTGGACTCAGATTGGAATGCAAATCAATAAGCTCAACAGTCAAGATGATCAGGATAAATAATGGATATATGCAGTATTTAAAACACACTAAATGCTAAAGATGTTTTTAACCATAGTTGTGCCTAGTGTGCCCTGGAGTGAACTTAAATCCAATGCAGACAGCTCATTTAACACACCATATCCTTCCATTTAAATGTAATCCAGTTTACATTTTTACATCTGTATCTGACATCTTTGAATTTTAGGAATTTTATCAGTTGAACTGTAAAAGTGAGAGCAGTTTAAAGCTATTCCATCTATACAGGGTCTTTTTGCTGATATACTATATATATAGACCTATATATAAAGTATATCTTTTCACAAGCACTTCATTTGAGGCCTCGATGAAAGATACATTGGTAGGATCAGGGGTTGCAGCATGTTAAGAGCAGCGTGTAACGGATAAGGTGACAGACTCATGCACACTACCTGTGCACTCCAGTGCTCACCACTGATACCTAATCTAGGGCTTGTTTATGCAGTGGTAATCTACACCAGCATGAGATACAATGGAAACACTGTAGCCAAAAGCTTACACTTGTACCCTACTAAAATTCCCAGTGACTATTCTTACTCTTTAAAGGTTCTCTATAAGGAAGGGGAGGATTCCTGTTCTCTGAATAACGAAAAAAACGAGTTGAAACACTGTGTTGTAGGTGAATGTCAATGAGGTTTGCAGCCTTTTTTTCATTTTCTTTTAATTTTTTTTACATAAACATTAATTAACTCAACATGTAACCTCACTAAACTCACGACAGGGACTGTAAAGTATGTTCAAAACTGTAAATAAGGAGCACTTGAATTCATCATCGTTAGGCTTGGTCAGTATGACGGTATTATGGTACAGCAGGGTATTTAAGAAATCCAGAAGGTTTTCAATATGCTATTAGAGCTATATTCAATGCTCCTCTTTCATTACAGACTGTAGGAGTCTACTGATGTATTTGTTTTCCAGGTATTGATCAGAAATAAAAAAAGGTCTTAAACCGAACTCCAGCACTTTCTACAGAAAAGCAGTGAAAGCAGATTTCAGGTTTTTTGAGAATTTTCGGTAATGTAAGCTTAGTGGATGAGTTGGGGCTTTTTCTGATAAAGATCCTCAGAAGTGGGTCCCTGTTTATTGATTATTCTCTAAACCATAAGTATTTAAACCTAGCAATACTTGTCTAAGTTGCATATTAGACACACAGTGTTATAGGCTAGACAATAACGTTTATCACCAGCAGCTTTTTTTTTTTTTTTTACACACAAATACCATCATATACTGTATCCCCTGATGAAATGTCAGGAAAGTGTGAGAACATAGATACTGTCCGAGCCTAATCTTCATTGTGTTGCACATCAATATTTTATTTAAATTCAGGAAATAGTGGAATATCATGTCTAATATGGTTCCCATCCTGTTCCTAATAATCTGTATAAATTCCTATACTAATGGGTTATGTATGTTATAGGAATATATATGTTTAATAATATGCACATGAGAAAACACTCATTGGTCCTGTCTAATAACTTATGAATAGTTGAATGTGACTACCAAACTAGCATTTATTTTAAATATTTCTAACAATATAAATCCACGTACTAAATACAAGCTGATCAATTCATTACAGATGACAATAAGAGAGTCTGGGTGCTGATACCACGGAGGAAAATAGTAATATGTTGTTAATTGATTGACTACTTATAGCTTTAAAAAACTATAACCACAAAATGCTGTGTAAAGTGCTGGAAAAATCCTTTAGTGTTTTAATTTCTCAGGGAGTAGAGGAAAGTGACAAGCAAACATAACAATACAATGTTTATACAATATATATATATATATGTTTATTCGCACTTTAGTATTTGCTGCTCTAAGAACAAAATGTTTATTTGTGATTTAAAAAAAACAAACAAAAGTATGCATATTTATGAGATGTCGCAGCTGAAGTTTGACCCTGAAATTCTCTTGAGATCTAAACCTAATCCATTAATGCTCTTCGATTAGGAGACTAAAGTTCAGCCAGCTTTACCCCATGTGATGGTATTCTTTTTATTTTACTTTAACTGTGCGCGTACCTGTAAGACTTCCATGGAGTTTTGTGCAATAATCCGACGCTGTATAATTAATATGACGTATAAGAGGTGTGAGGTTACACAACTCGACATTTTCAGCTCCGCTCGATCAACAAATCATGGTGTTTTATAATGAAACTACAAAATGACATTAGGGCTTTGGTCAACTAATATGCTACCTTGTGTTATTTTTTTTTTGTGGTTTGCTGTATATCGTGTGTATGTGTTTTGAATCAGAAATCCAATTATGTGTGTTATGCATCTCTGTAAGAGGAATATAAAGCCATTATCTGATTAATCTCTTTCTGTTTCGTGTTTCATAGCCATGATCCTAAACTAATACCACTTCCCCATAACAACAGCAAAAACTAATCCCCCATAACAATCCATTAGAAACGTCATACGCTGTCAGATTGTATTGCCAAGTCATGACATTGTTGATCAAAAAAGGGTCCGTTTAGTAGCTGTTGTGGGACTTTTGATTGCATTACATGATAATTAATCTCGCCCAGGCGTCTCACAAATATATAGTTTCAATTTTTAAGCATAAAAAATACATCAACACCAATTAGTTGATTGGCAGTTACAGTTATGATAATTTTTAAAATGCTAAAATTCTCTGATTCAAACTTATGTGAATATTTTTTGGTTTCTTTAGTCTTTTATGATAATAAACTGAATATCATTGGGTTGAGGACTGTAAAAAAAATGAAAATCTTCTGTTGATGAATATAGTGTATGATTGAAAGCACTAAAACACCAATAAATGGACCTTAAGGTGAGTTTTCTTTGTTTTTTTATTTTATTTTTTTTTTGGCTGCTGTTTTGAAGGTAAATAATGATTTAAAAAAAACAAAACAGCTAAAAATCCCATCCAGGCATGTTTTAAGACATATAAAGGCATCTGCTTGAAATAATAAATTGTGTCTGACATTTTTTCCTCAAAGAAATATAAAGTATCTTGTTAAAAATCCTTAAAATTACATTTCCACTTTCACCCACAATCTATTATTGTGCACAGTGAATTTCAAACATAGAACTGAAGCAAAAACAACAAGAACACAGTTTTTTAAGTGAAAAAGAGAACTTTAATGTTGAAATTCTGTCGTGGGAGAGGATCAACGTCATCTTGAAAATGCTGGATATGTCAGATGATATTAAAGATGACAGAAAAGCTGCAAAGAACAAATCTGAAGCAAGCTTTTATCAAGATGACAGTGGTACGCATGTGGTAATGTCTCTGTTTTTTAAGTGAATGTTTAGAATGAACCTTAAAAAAGGATTTAGGACATTTTGCTAGTCATGTTTGCTGCTGTAGATGTGGAAAACAACAAAAAAAACAACCTGCAGGTGTGACTCCGCTGACCGTAGTCAAGTGGCATATTTTTATCAGCCCAATGTTGAGCTGAGATGTTTTCAGCATTTCTTTGTGCTCTGTTTACCATCTCAAACTTTCCATCATGCCCACTTTTGTTCTGTCTGCTGAGCTCCTGCAAAACTGTGACAGTGAGTTCAGCATATTAAACAAGGTTTTAACACAGAGTTTTTGATATTTATTGCTCATTTATCCTGTTTAGATATGTTATGTACCACTGGGCTAAGCAATTAAAAGAGGATGGATTTAAGGACAGTGAGAAACAAGGATGAGAAACCTCAAATGACACAATTTGTCTTCCTAAAGTAGACGACATGTTGATTTAGACGAAGAGGCAGATGCAGAGTATGGAGGATATTGGAGTCCAGTCGTGAGAGAGGTCATCCGGACTACTTTCTCTACTTGCATGGCTTAGACAGCCCAGGGAGAGAGAGTGAAGACAGGAGCCAGGATTAGAGGAGACTCGATGAGAGCACAGACAGACATGTGGAGGAGGAAGGGTCAGTGGAGAGGGCGTCAGCGGCAGGGAGGGAGGACAGAATGACGGACACCAGCAATGAGTTGTGATGCTTTGACATTAATAGGCATGGAGGACTGCAGGATAGTACAAGAAAGTTAAGTTCTGTTGGGCAGTTTAACTCTATAAACTAATGTGCTAGGGATCTTATTGAACTAGGGTTCGATTTTAGACATTTCTTGCAAATTTATATATTTGAAGCTGTAGCCACAATGAATGGATTATGTGGAGTTTAGTGTTACTAAACAGGAAGTTAACATAGATAACATTCTATTACATAGTGTTGCCATATGGCAGCAATTACTTTATTTTATTTTCCTAAAAAGCTGTGATATAAAATCTATTTTTACAGTTAGGTGTGAAAAGGGGGCTTTTACTTTTGAAGGAAATACAATTTATGAGGTCATGGTTATGAGATTTTAGAAATTTTCACCAAATAGAAACTTAAACTCACTATCTGGGATAAGAAAACTATTATTAATTATTTTTAACATTTAATTCAATTTTGATATTAGATTTTTTTTTTTAAATATGCATAAAATATTTGTTGCTATATGGCAACAATATGCAAATATGGAAAATTCATAGTGCATACAACCAAATTCTTTAATATATCTATTATTTAGGCCATTTTTAGTAATAAAAAAATCCCAAAATATTTTTACCATGTCTAAATAAAATTGAATGCAATAGAGGGTTAATAACAGCTGTTTTCCTGTGCTGATTAATGCATCTAGTGTTCATTACTCCAGAAATTCAATAAAACTAGGAAAAATGAAGCATATAAAGACAATATTTACTGGCACATGTGACGCGCATTCCCTCATTTGACGAGCTCTGAATCTTGTGCAAAATCACAAATCCAAAAATGACATTTTCCTTTTTGAAAATGAAGCTTGGGCGTATTGTAGTCAAGTTTATGAGCAGATTATACCTTTTGGATGCATTTCTTGACCAGAAGATGGCGCCAAGACAACATGCTAGGCCTGTTCCGCGCTCAATAACTTTGTGGTTGCAAAGAATAATAAGAAACTTGAATATAATATGATATAACAAATGTTCTAAGAATGCAAACATCAACAGTGATGTAAAATCATGTAATAAATGACAGCAAAGGCTCAGGGCTGTGGGTGACAGAGGTGACACGTGGTGTTTCGCTCCCCTCATGCAGTAGTGAGTTTGAGATGCTGCTGAAGTCAGCCATGTAGTATGTTGATTCAGCTTTCTTACTAGTAGGGAATGGAGCCTTGTAAATTTAACCTGCAATAACCCTGTCTCCTGGCCTTTAACGCTTATACTGCATTCCTCCCCTCCAGTCGGCCGTCTGTGAGATAAGATACAACACATTCCTTGTGATCCACCTTTAAATCCAGTCTCTCCAGTAACTCCGTCTCTCCGACTTAACTTCACTTTGTCACTTTGTCCCTTCTGGCGATGCTCGTCATCGTCGTTGTCTCCCGTTATGTCCGCCGTTGTCAGTCCAGCAGGAAGCAGCTGACTCTACAAAACTCTTATCTCTCGCTCGCTTTCCAATTGTTATTTATCCAGCACTCGATGGAAAAACCTGTTTGTTAGCACGGGATGAAATGCAACTCTCAGCTCGAACGGTCCCGATCGATGGTTCGATTTAGGTCATGTCCAGGCTGACTTTGTTAGGGAAAGGAGTACATGCTGTGTCTATTATTGTTAAATCGGCACAAGATAACTCGCCGCCCAACCCAATTCCCAATGACCTCCCGAGCTAAGTGAATGGATAGGAAACCTGATTAGCATCAATTTGCGTGGAATGATGACAAATTGTATTTGGGGGGTCTCAAAAGCCGTCAATGACGGCGCCTCCTGTTGTAGCCGCCTGTCGATATCTATAAACCAGCTGATATGTCCTTCCCTCCACCAATAAAAGAAGACACTCGACTGTTGATATGCTTGAAATTGCCGGCGCTGTCCGATGATTGCTTTTATGGATAACCTCATTGATTCCTCTCCATTCAATTACTGCCGAGGTGAAAGATAACTCGGTTAAGGGATTCGAGTATTGTAAGAGGTCATTCGGAATTAGGCTTCCTATGCCAAAATGCTCTCAGGCTGATTAGGGTTGTAAGTGTTTCCTCTCCTCTGCATTTGATTCTTCTGCTGATAGTTGAAGAAAGGAGCCAAAAAAAAGTGAAGCTAATAGCTCCGAGAGAAACGAGTCAGTTTAGCAGCGGATGGAGATGTGTCGGAAGGGAGTTTGTCGAAACTAACAAAACAATTTGTTATGTCCTTGGATGGATGGGAGAGATAAAAAAATAAAGATTCCTTGTAGATCATTAGTCACAGGAAACAATGGCCGAACTGTATCTAAGTGTCCTTGAGCAGGATACATAGATTTGATTCATCAGTATTAGTAGCGTTCGATATTAATGTCTTGTGGCATATACATGTCACAATATGTAGCTGAAAAAAACACCAGGACCAAAAGATTTTAGCCAAATTATGCTGAGACATCCTATGGATGAAGTACCCAAAACACTTGGTCCTACAATTCCCACAATGCACCTTTCACCTGAAGACTCCTTTCTGGATAAAGTTGTTAAAAAGGATTTAGAAAACACACAAATGTTTTTTTTGAGCAGTATTCTTCCTGAAGAGTAAACTGACCTTTATGTGTAAAATTGGTGGAGTGTCCCTTTAAGGAAGCTTGCCAAGGCCTTTTTGTGTGATAACAGAAGAGAAAAACCTCCTGACAAGACAAGGCTTACAGATCCAAGATTCGTATCCAAAGCCTGATGGAATAAGATCAAACAAAGCGTGTCTGTTCAGTCTCAGACTGGGTCTGAAACAGCGTGGTAAATATACGGTATCTGTTGTCTGAAAAGCCTTCGCCCTTTGGCGACTGGAGGAAACAAGAACAACTTTGTGATGAACCGTGGTGCTTAGTACAAAAAAGGTGTGAGCAACATTGTTAACGTGTTTTTTAAAAATGTCCTGAATGTTATCTAATCATAATCAATCCCTGACGAATGCAGTGTCGAACGCATAAGGGCAGAACTGGTTTTTCAAACATGATTAAGAAGTAGGTGTTTGACTGCAAATATACAGGAAGCAAATGGAAGCAAACTGCCATTTGTCCCATTGATTATAGGTAATAGTTTCCTGCTTTGAAGCTGGCTAGTGAGGCAAACAAACTAGGACATTTTTATACATTATATATATATTTTAAAAAGTTGAAACTCTTTTAAATTGGTAAGTACTTACTCATTATTGGCTATTTAGGTGTGTACATAGATGGTGAAATGGAATTTGCTCATTAACCCAATATACTAATGACTGACAAAACTAAACACTGAAACAATATTTGGGGGATTTTAAGGAAGAATTACAACTTAAACACTTTTTGAAGTAATTTCTTAAATAGCCACTAATTACACTATGTCTCATTTATAGGAAATTACTGTAAAATTAAAGTATCTATTCCACCACTGGAATCTATGGATTTATGTATTATCTAAGTACATGTAAGTACTTATTTGTTCTTCACTTGAGTATTTCCATCTAATGCTACTTTATACTTCCATTCCACTGCATTTTACATAAATGAATATACTTTATTATTGTATTATCTAGTGTTGAATATTTAATTTAATCTGCTCTGTACTGTAAAAAGTGCCAGTTCTCAAGATGTAGAACTGTTAATTAACCCAATGTACCTCAAATTGGTTCCACATTTTTTAAACTAAAACATTAAAATGCTCTCAAACTACATAAAACACAGCCTGCTTTATTCGTACTTTTACTTTTTGGAACTGTCATCTATGTGTAACACTAAAAACCTGGTGACAGATAGTTTAACTCCCTTAAAAAGGTTTTTAAAAAAATTAAAAACACATGCGATCAAATAGTTTTATATATATTTCATGTCAAAATATCACATACAATCGTGATTTTTTGAAATATATATATATTTAAGTACATTTTCCTGATATTACTTCTGTACTTTTACTTAAGAAACAATTTCAATACATGCCATTTACTTGTTATTGAAGTTATTTTGCTTTTATTTCTACTTTTACTCAAGAAAAAGGATCTGAGTACTTTACTTACACAACACAAAGTGCTCATTGGCATAATGCAGATGTTCGTCAGTCTTTATTTAAAAAAAGGAGGGGTTAAATCAGGACCTAAAAGCTATTTTTATCAGTATGAATGAAGCCTTCTGCTTCTCTCTATCTCTCTTCCTCCCATTCTTCCTCCCATTCTTCCTCCTATTCTCTCTCTCTCTCTAACCCCTCCTTGTCTTGTCTAGCTACAGCCACTCTCCATCTGCTCTCTTTCAGTCTCCACTACTAAACTCAGCCGAACACTTCAATTAGAAGCTGAAACTTTGGAGGATATTTAACAAAGAGAAGGAGACTAACGCAGTTGTTGACCTAGAACTTACTTTTCCCCCCCAGTCGGTGAACTTGTGCGGTTTCTTTGTCTGACGGAGCGCCAAAAATCTGCGTCTGAAACGGTGAGGATGCTGCGGTGAGTCCATGGAGGAGAAATAGTGGTTTTACTAATTTGTGAAAATGTGTTGAAGCAAACATGCAAAAAAAGATTGTAAGGAAAGTTCACGTTTTTCCATTTTCAGGTTAGTTGAAGTTAATTAGTTCGAGTTTTAGGTTAATTAAAGTGAATCTGAACTATCATGCTAGCTGTTACTAAGGTTCCAGCATCTTGTTAGCAGTTAGCTACATTAGCCTGTTTAAGTTAACATGACAGAATTACTTCATAATAATCGGTAGCTTTAGGCATAAATAAGCATTCCCAAGAGGAGAAATGTTATATAATTTAAGTGTAAATCTATGTTACATTTTTCTGTACTTATTATGTACTTTATTTAATTTTCCTTTACTTTTCCATTAGTTTTTTTAACCTTAACATTAGCTTAACAATGCTCCAAACTGCTAATGTTTGTCCACAGGGATTTAGTTTTAGTAGTTTCTAGTAATTTTAGTAATTATTAATTTAGTAATTTTTTAGTAAGTTCCAAATAAGTATAGAAAAAAAGAAAAGAGAGTTATTTGAAGGAGAATATTTGTATTACATTTGTAGAGTTTTAATGTTAATGCTTCAAACGAGCAAAGACTGAAAACTGTGAGAATTGTTTGACTAAGCTGATTTCTTATGGTTTTATATTTGTTCACTTTGCAGGCACATGGGGTCTGAAGTCCCTCTGGATTTTGGTCGGGAAAACGAAGACGACAGAAAGGATAAAACAAAAACAGGTATTGATATTGACTTCACTTGTGCAATATCCTAGAAATAAATTATGATCATCTAGTTTTGTTATTGGTTGGATAGTACAGGGATTTCCATTAACGTTTTTGCTCATGGTTTAGTAGCCACTCTGTATTTTCACTAGCCACAATTTTGTTGTTGGGAAAATTCCTTTTATTTGATTAAAATGTTCTGTGTGCTACAATTGATTTGAAGAACCATTTTATGTAAACCATTTAAATGTAAATGACCATTGTACATACCTAAATCAAGACTACAAAATGTAAAACAGTACAGACTTGCAAACATGTCTTTAAATATGGCTTAACGTCAGTAAATTCTACAAAAAATATCTGCAATAGAGAACAAATCCTTTTTGTGTAATGAAATCAATTGTTTCCTAATTCAAAATGACACTGTGAACTTTATACTACAATTTTTCTTCTCACTAGCTGCGTGAGTGTGTGAGAGGTTAGTTATATGTGGGTGGGGAAAATTAAACTGTGACACTGTTTAATAGAGAAAGACAAGAGTTTTCTATCCTCACAAGTGAATGTGAAGTGTGTGTAGATGCAGCAGTGAGGTTTGCAGCTGTAGGAAATGCAATGCTGGTTGGCAGGGGGGCGAGCTGGCTGCTCACTACATTAATGAATTTTCCTCGGCTTGATATGAAGCAATGCTCCAGTTTATGACAAAAGAGTTGTCGACGTGGAATGAACCCGAAAAAAAGGGGCTAGTAAGAGACTGTGTTCCTCGCCAGGTCAGACAAAGTTTGGGTGGTCTTTGTAGGGGGTAATTTTTCTTTTAATTCTATTCTATTCTATTCTATTACTACGGTGGCAAAGGTGCTGCAAACAGCAAAATGCTCCAAACACAGAAATGATGCAAAATCAAAAACACACAAACACAAAACAAATGTAACAACAAAAAAACGCTGCAGGAGAAAAATGCTGCAATCACAGAAATGAAGCAGAAGCAAAGATCTACAGCCCAAAAAACAAAGAGAAAAAAGCACAAAAAATAATGCTGCAAAGAAACAGAGAGTGAAAAGGTACATTTTCTTAATGTAGTTTTTAAACACTTGGCCGTCATGTTTCACAATATCATAGAAGAGCAGCATCGTTACGTAGCTAATGTTGCAGTGTTTTAATTAAATTTAACCATAGTTTTCACTCATATTGGACAGACTGAATACAGGTCAGGGAGATTATGAGGAAAGAAAAAAGGGAGCAAATGTGAAGAAAAGTGAGTGAATTTGCAGCTTTTTCCTCTTGCAGTTTTGTGGGTATTCTTCTTTTTTTCTTTTGCATTTGTTCCGTGGGTTTCTAAGTGTTTGCTTCTGCTTCGTTTCTGTGATTGCAGCATCTTTCTCCTGCAGCATTTTTGCTGTTTATGAATATTAATTCATGTACTCACACTGAGCAAAATAATTACTAAGGGAAGACATATAAGGTCTTTGCGTTAGAGGTCTGCATCGAGATCATGTTCCACTGCATCGTCTATGTGTGGTTTGACATCTTTGAGTATACGGATCACAAAGTGACCCCAAAACACCCTGTGGGCTCCACGTCCAAAACACTAGATACAGCAATGAAAGATGCTGAGTCTAAAGTTTGTGTAACTGCACATGCTGTCCATCTTTGTTGTTTTTCCTCAGGTCAGATCATTAATTTAATTCAAGTTTGTTGATCTGATTGCCTGTTGTAGTTGGCTAATAGACCTTTTGCAAGGCAGCCATATTGACACGAAACAGACAGTGACACTTATTAAGGTTTTGATCCATTTAAGGTACCTTCGCAGGGAGCTAACATGCACAATAGCAGCAGCCTGAGTCTGTTTGAGCTGAATGTAACAGAATATGAATGAGTTTCATTGGAAACACCTGTGTCTAACTACTGTTTCATGTCAACATGGTTGCCATCAAAAGGTCTATTGGCTCCTGGGTACAACATGGAACCAAAAATACAACACAGTCTTGGGTTTTGTTTGGGTCTTTGGTTCTGCCCAATGTTTTTACGTAAGCCCACACATTGGGCAACTGGTCAAAATGCACCACTGAATTATTTCACAGGAAAAAAATAACTCCAGATCAGCACATCCTGACCATTTTTTCTGTGGACTTCAGTAGTCTGTTGGACTTCTAATCGTGTAGTTGCAGCATCCCTGGTTACATGTGATTCAACAATTTAGTTTAGTTTCCCGTCAGCTTTCTACCGCATAGTATCTAATAAATACAAAGTTGCCACCACATAAAGAGAAGTGCGGTGTCAGCAAACAACAAACTTTGTGCTGCTGCCTTCCAAGTTAATGGGGGGTGAGTGTTTCATACCCAAAAGATAGTTGTTTTTTTGTTTTTGCAGAGCATCATATTAATGGGCTTTAAAGGAAACCACAAACCTTCACATTCACAGCTTGAAGCCCTCTTAGATATGCGTGTATAAGGTTGTGTGCTCTTTAAAGTTACATTCCTCAAATGGCTCTTTTACTGGCTCTGTAGGGAACTGGAGGCTGCTGGTCTGGGGCTGGTAGACATCTGGGGAAAGTGCACCGTACTGTACTTCATGGTCACTCTGCCAGCAACTTGTGCCATGCTGTTGTTGATCCATTTTGCGACTAAGCAGATTGTTTTCCAAGACTGATTGGACTTAATTTAGCAGTGGTGTGTGGGTTTTCTTTTACAGCCCACTTACTATTGAGAAGTTTCAGTGCATCCCAAGTCTCTTAATTGCATCCACATTTCTCTCACACCCATGTGTCTTCGTCCCACCTAGTCGAGGCGATGCAAGGAAACCATGCAAGAGAGAGAACAAGGAAATACAGTATGTCTCTAAAGCTGTAAGTCTTTCCTCTGAAGTGTCATGTGAAGCAGATGTTTCTGATGACAGTAGCAGCTAATCACAGCTGGATCAGCTGCCAGACCTTTTGCGCTACTACTACGTCACAGAAAGCTAAGATTGAGATTCCCAACATGTTTTCAATTTATTAAAATAACGTCTGCTATGAATTACGATGTTGTTGCAGCAGCTGGGGGAGAAACACAGACACATCTGCAGCTCATCATATCAGCGGATCTGATGGATGAATCTCAGAGCTGTTTTGTAATTTACTACATTTTAAGATCCTTATGAATCCATAGCACAGAATACTGGAAATTACCTATTGGGCAAAATCTTTCATGGAAAATTGAAATTGTGTAACTCATCATATGATGAATGGTTTAAAAAATAAATGTGTTTAAAATGACTCCCTGACTTTGACACATAATAAAAGTTAATGAGGGGAAATAACAGATTCAGAAAACAAAAATATTTTTAATAAAAGAATAAAGTGGGTATAATTAACACAGAGTTTTAACTAGGAGACAATAGAAGACAATTCAAATGTGAAACTTGGGCGTGATACACTAGAGTTTCATCTGTCTTTATTCTATTATGTTGGGATTTATCCAATCAATCCAATCAGCTGCAGCATCCAATCAATACATGCTTTCTATAAAGGTCGTGTATTAATAGATAATAGACTTCCATGAAGGCTGCCCTCAACTGAACTGTCTGGTTCATGTGTAAAAAGGCCATTATTGCATGATCTCTATGTAAAAAGGGCTTTTGATGCTTTGTTGAGTCTATTACTTTAATATTATACAATCGTTACTTTGAGTGAAGATTGTCAATTGGACCAAAATTTTTGTTTTGTACAGAAGTCAAATTGTAATTCTTAGAGTTTTAGAATACATTTTAACCACAAATGTATGAATTTGTGCAATCAAGTGAATAAGCTTTTCTCTATTGTTCTGCAGCGGGATGATCTATTTTGCTGATGAGCTGAATATGAATAATGTGAAGGATTGTTCCCAGTGTCTTGCCATCCGTGAGGCTTGTGTTTGGGTGATGATAAGTCGCTACTAGGCCTCCAAATAGTACATTACACAACAGATGTCCAGATGGCCAGATGTGCATTTTTAGAGGGCACATGACTCTTAATGAGACTTTCAGGATTTTTCTTTTCATTACAGAGTGAGACACGAGGAAGCACGTGATGATAGTGAGAACATATCATTGCATATAACAATGCAGCAGCTTAGACTGTGGGACATAGCCTGTCCTAAAGAAGTCTGAATCTTTTACATTTCTCTTCACATGGATGATTAATGACGACATCTGCAGTGTTACACTTGGGCAGATGGATGTCTGCAGGTTAAACTGAGTTTTTTTGTGCTTAGGTAGAGTGTGTGGTGGTCCGGTTCACAGTGAGGACAAATACGGTTTCTCAAAAATTCAACAGACAGTGAGCCAAACATCCAGTGTGCTACTGCCTCAAAGCATCTCTTTATCCTCCTTTAACCTTTCTTATCTCACTAATTACAGCACACAGAACTGTGTTTGCATTTAGCTGAGCCCTATTTGAGGTTAATTCATCTAGGGTTGCAATGGTTATCTTCCCAGTTAACGCTTTAACTGTTTATTCAATTAATCATCAGAAAATGGTGAAAATGCTCATTAGAGCAGTTTTAAGAAACTATTTGAAATAAATGACACATTTATTGTATTGTTTAATGCCCTTATACCCTGGGTATAATATCTTTACTATAGGTGGCCTTCTTCCTTTATTAATAATACTATATAAAATAGTAATAATACCCTGGCAGCAAAAAACTAATATAGATGATTCCTTTTCCTTTATTCAAACCAGATGAGAAAGTTTCTAGTTTACAGATGGTCAGACATAGTAGATATAAGATAAAATGCCTGTCAGAGACATTCAGTCAACAATACCAATTATGGTGAAGCAATCCACTGTTGTCATTTTTCTTTTGCTCTTAGAATTGTTTTGTTCTCAGGATTTGTTCTCAGACTGTCTTCATTGCCTTCACCAGGCTGCAGAATATTCCTTTTTGTTATTTTTTTGTTTTTTCCACTGTCGCCATTACTCTTCTCTTTGTGTATTAATGCCAAGGGGATGTTTAGACACACGCTTTGGGCACAGCTATTTCTAGACTTGAGGATAAATGTGCTATTGTGTAGAAATGCATTTTTTGATAACCATGTCAGAAAGAAAAGACAAAGTGCTTGTCTGTGTTGCGTTTCAAATCAATTCCACAGTAAACCTTGTTTGGCGGAGGGTATGCCTCCTCTTGTTTTACATCTGGCAGTGTTCAAAATCTTCATTGCCAGCAATTTAAGGTAAACGACTTCATGCAGGAGTATGGGATTATTTATTAATAGAATGAAAAAGTATGTATTTTATGCATAGAAAAGAGACTAATAAGGGACAAACACAAAAAGACAAAGACATTTGAATTTGATACTTATATCTCCTTATATCATAAATTGTTAAGAAGGTTAAAGCTGTGCTGGTAAACTGATTTCTTCTAACAAAATAGCAAAATATATTTGGTTAGAAGAATACCTGTGGCAAGAATCATTTGCCAAGACTGCAGTTGGTAAAGCAGGAAAAAAAGAAAGGAAGAAATTTATAATTTGGTTCTTTTTAAAAAATAAATTAAATGTATAACTATTACTGAAACAAGTTTTGCTGTAGTTGAAAACAAAACAACCTTTATATTTCCTGTAAGGAGGCTGACAGCTGTTTTCTGATGGATTTGATCAGAAAACTGATTTGGCATGAAAAATGCTCAGAGTGGAACTCCAGTGCTGCATGTCAGAGTTAGTGCATTATTAAATTATTTTGATCATAAATGTTTGGGTCAAACTGAAACACCAAAACTGAAAATCCTGGACTGAACACATAGCTGGAGAGGAGCTAAATAACAAAATGTTAATGTTGGATTATTCAATGGAAAGAAAAACAAAAAATCACAACACCATAGTCATAATGTATAATTAGCCTGTCTGTTCTTAATATGTTTTAGTAAACTGCTTAGATAAACGTCTATCAGACACTGATTAAATGCATTAAACTTTAACTGAATGAATTATGATGTTTTATATGCTTCAGAGATTAATAATATCTGTTCTCTCCACAGGAGTGTAAAAAGAGGTGTATGTTGCCTCTCACTGTCGTTTCACTACCATTACCATGAGTTGGAGCTTCCTGACTCGCCTGCTGGAAGAAATCCACAACCATTCCACGTTTGTGGGCAAGATCTGGCTCACCGTCCTCATTGTTTTCCGCATCGTGTTGACGGCTGTAGGAGGGGAATCCATCTACTATGATGAGCAGAGCAAGTTTGTCTGCAACACAGGCCAGCCGGGCTGCGAGAACATCTGCTATGACGCGTTCGCCCCTCTCTCACACGTCCGTTTCTGGGTCTTTCAAATCATTTTGGTGGCCACGCCTTCGCTCATGTACCTGGGCTACGCCGTCAACAAAATCGCTCGGGCAGAGGAGCAGCCGGACAGCGGGGGAGTGAGCGGCGTGGCCCAGAGGAAACTCAAGAAGCACTACGTTACGGGCAGAAAGCAGCACAGGGGCATCGAAGAGGCCGAGGACGACCAAGAGGAGGACCCGATGATCTACGAAATGGCGGAGGTGGAAAGTGACGGCGGCGAAGCGGCAAAACGAGACAGCGGCAGCAGACAAGCAAAGGCCAAGACACGCCATGACGGGCGCCAGCGTATCAGAGAAGATGGCCTCATGCGCATTTATGTCCTCCAGCTCTTGGCACGCTCCCTGCTTGAGGTGGCGTTCTTATTCGGGCAGTACGCCCTGTATGGATTTGCTGTGCCTGCCACCTATATGTGTTCAACCCTGCCCTGCCCTCACAGCGTGGACTGCTTTATCTCACGACCCACTGAGAAAACTATCTTCCTCCTCATCATGTACACCGTTTCCTTGCTCTGTCTGGCACTCAATATATGGGAGATGCTTCACCTGGGCATAGGTACCATCTGTGAGATCGTACGTTCCCGTCGGGAACAGTTCTCTGACGATGAGTTGTATGGACTCACAAAGGGACAGGGAACTCTTAATGAGACAGGACTGAGCGATGAGGATTATAGCAGTTACCCTTTTTCTTGGAACGTACCATCAGCTCCACCAGGGTACAACATCGCTATCAAGCCTCTTCTTGTATCTAAAGGGTCCCACGAGCAACAACTACCCGTCACCGATCTAAATAATGCTAAGATGGCATGTCGGCAGAACCACGTGAACATTGCCCAGGAGGAGAATCAGCAGTACACTAATAATGAAGACAACCTGTGCAGAGCAGGGATGGGCGATGTCCCCAGAAGTAGCCATAAGGAAATCCGCCAGCCTCAGAACAGGCTGCAGGCTGACAATCAGGCCTATAGCCAGCAGCAGAGCCACATGAATAACCACAGCAGGCCTAACCGTAAACAACGGCAGACCTGCAAACACGCCTCGAGCAGGGCAGACGCAGACAGAGGCAGCAGCAGCACCGGTAGTAGCTGCAAATATGGAGAGAAAAAGGACTCTGAGTGGGTCTGAAATACACTTCTCAAACAGAAGTTTTTTATGTTCATGGTGTATATTAAAAAACAAAGAAGCATCCTTACCATCAGTAGTATTAAACAAATTCACACACTTCTATAAATCTAAAGATCCCTTCAGATAATAAAGAGCACATGTTCAAGCAAATATATTACAAATGTGTTGTAATTAGAGCTGAATGATGCTGAGTATGTTTAAATGTATTTTGCCAGTATTAATATGTTTATTCTGTGTTTCAATAAAGAGTTGGTCTAAAAGTTAACCCTTTTGTCAGTCATAACATCTGGGAGATTTAAAATATTTGTGGCCTCATTATGATGAGCATCAGCTTGTGCTTTAGAGTAGGATTTTTATTTTATACTTTAAGTGTTCAGGTTTTGAGTGGCCAATGACAGAGAGATGTTGGTGCTGCTTCTCTTGTAGATTTCAAGGGGCGTCCATGCTGTTACCTAAGGTGCCTTATTCAACAGTGACTTAATATTGATGCTGCATCACTTTAAGTTAAAGACTTTTAGTAATGAACAATTTTACTTTTTTGGGTTTTATGTTTGATTTGGATTGATCATAGGTCATCTACAGAAATAAAGAGATGCAATATGTGTCCAAATATGTGTGATGGATTTTTGGAACGACAAAAGATGGTCTTGTTAATGTTTTGTGAAATGTTAAAATGTACTTTTGACATTTGTCTTTGGTTGTTTGAAGTTCATGCGATGAAGTATTTCTCTGTTCTGTTTTTCAAAAAAAATTAGGATGACAAAATATTATCAGTACATCTGGCCAAGGAGTTTTTCCAGGCCGTGTTAAAGAAATCCGTTCCATTACTTTTATTGGCAGATTTTTTTTTGCTGAAATGTCATTGAGGCTCGTCCTTTTCATTGTGCGAATTTCTCATTTTGTGTCAAATATTTTTACCAAAAAAAATGCATGTTTTCATTGTTTACAGAGTTATAAATAAACAATTTGTATTTGATATTTGTCTTTTGGAACATGCTGTGATGACAGATAATAAAACATAATAGTAGTTTAGATTCCATCATCCTATGGGTTGAACATTAAATGTCCAGTGAATACATTTAAATGGGTGTCAACATATGGATTACAGCTACTATAAAGATCCCATTTGCCAATATACTGTACTTTCTCCATTGATTTCATTGTTTACAGGCATATTGCCCCCTGCTGGTGCAAGGACAAAACTATTTTCTATTGCCTGTTCAGTGAACGTAACATTGACAAAACCTGACTTTGAGCCTATATTTTAATCACAATTTAACTTCCTGTTGCAGAAGCATGATAATCTTTTATAGTATTATCGGTCATTTTCAAAGAGAAGAAAAACATTTGCTGAATCAAGTGTGTAAATGCGACAGTATTTAAATTGGTATGTATTTAAATATACGTGTATTTAATTAAGTACCCCTTGTACCTATTTGGCAGCTTAATGAAACAGGGATATTCAAAATAAAGTGACATTTGCTCGAATTCGAAATTGTAATATAGACACTCACACCACTCACACCAACGCAGATTTAATATAATTACTTTAATTTCTTAAATGTGTTTTATGTGTTTGTTAAACGTGTTTGTCAGATCATTTATTTTTATCTTTATTTTTTTATACACACATTGTTAGTCTGTTCAGTATGTTTGCTAAATTTAAACATGCTCATCATATAAAATAGTCCTTTGCATGAATTGTAAAGTTGGAAGCGCCTAAGCTGCATGTAATAAGTTTTATAATAAAACTGAAATATAATAAAATAAAATAAAACGTCCAAAGTACTTGAATTTAACACAATAAAAAAATAAACGTATAGTATTGACGATGAAGCTCCAAAGCCCCACCGTGTAAAGAGCACTTGAAGGCAGCGTTATGCCGGATGTGACGAAGTGTTTTTAAAAAAGCGGCGGTTGCTCCGGGATTATCTCTTTATGAATCAATACCTGCAGTTTCAACAGTTAAAACGTGTAAACAAGTGAGTTTTGATAGACTTTTAGTCTTCAAAATAAACTGGAAATACGTTTTGTATTGCCTGGACCTTGTTAGGGGAGTTAGCAACTGGCCACTGTACAAGCGTTAAACTAGCTAACTGGCTAGGTGGCTAGCTCAATGCTTCTGCTACGTTGTTTAACGTTATCATTTTATTTACTAACTGAACTGTTTTCTCTTCAGAATACTATGGCCGAAAGATGACATGGTATTTTTTGAGTAATCTAGCCAATGTAATATCTACCAGATAATGGCTACGTTTGTTATTTAAATCAAACATTTGCGAGGAAAGCAAATGGCTTTCAGCTGTTATAGAAACACGTGCATGAGTATTGTGATTATTGTCAAGTGTGCTGTAGTTTACTTATTAAGTTACCCTTATGTGAAGGTCCACGAAGACTTAAGGACACGTTTTTTAAATTACAAAAGTAAATAAATGTTATAGTGAAAGTGAAACAGTCTTTTAAGGAAGGACCCAATTGGGTCTTCTGTCACCATTACTGCCTTTTAATTGGCACCTTCCTCCTTCGCAGGATTCTGGTGTTATATGTGAAGTTGTGAGCGCCTTCACTTGCACCAGGAGGATTATGCAGCAGCAGGCAGAGGAGCGAGGCCTCCTGGGCAAACTGTGTCCAGGGGAGAAGAAGCTGGAAGGGAAAATATTCTACCTGGACAACGTCAAGAAACGCCCCACAGCCCTGCTTCTGGAGGCCATTTCTCTTCTAGGAGGGGTAAGTTTGTAAAGAGATGTCATGGGGATTATGTGATGTTTTACTGTCAGACCAGTGGGCTGTCTTTGTCTATTTATAACAAAAATAGTTAAGAAAAAAAAGTAGCTTAGAATTTCACATAACATCATTAATAACCTACATTTATGAGTTATAATGTGTCTTCATGTCATCTTTTTCCCCACACTTACTTTGTTAGATTTTCAGAAGAGAACAGTTATGTCATCCAGAATTTATGAAAAATATTTGTGCATCTTAGATCTTTTTAATTTGTTTGCAGCAGAGTAAAGGCAATGCAACAGCATTATAGAACTTTGGAAATCAAATTTCATGTTTTTTGGATGTAGAAAATTAAATAATTAAATTTTAAACATACATTTACGTCAACATAGATGTCTGTAGATTGCTTGTGGTTATTTCAGCTGACAAGTTAACTAATACTGTGATACCATGATTAAATATATACCTACTGAAGCCGAGGTTATGGTTATTTCAAAGGAAGGTGAAGATTTGTCTATGAAAGATTGTTGTCCAGAAAAAAAAAAAAAACTTATGAGCTGATATTTTGTTTTATTTCTTTCTTCTGAAGAGGGTTGAAAGTTTTCTGCACAAGGATGTGAGCTTTCTTGTGACTGGAAGCCAAGAGGATCTGAAAGACCAGAAACGTGTGGTTCCTGAAACAGGGACAAAGGGGAGTGAAGACAGCGGACACCCTGTTAAGGAGCGGGAGAGTCTCCTCAGCAAAGACAAAAAACGACCAGGAACTCCAAAACCAGTGGTACTGAGCATCACTCGCTTGTTTCCACAGCAATTTACAGCCATCTTTCTAGTTTGGGAATGTACATTGGAAATGTGTAATGAGCATTAAAAAAAACAAAACCTTTTCTGACAGTTTTTTAACCTCTAAACATCATTTTAAATAATCAATAAACAAATTTCCAACATCCTAAACCAGATGACTGACTAAGTGAAATCACAGGAGGCCAAAAGTTAAATATCATTGTTAAACTGCAGTAGTTAACCTCCAAATTGGTATTCTTGCCAGAGATCCGATTATAACAAATTTGTATCATCTTTATATATTTTTTTCCTTAATTCATGTAGTTTGACACCATATAAATCAGAACAATTGTGAAATGCATGAATAGAATTCTATATGTTTTATAGATTTTACAGCTTAATTTTTAAAGCATGAAATAATGCCCCAAGAAACCTATTTTAACAAAATGCCAGTGGATGATACAATGAAATTTAAGCTCAAATATAAGATGTCCGTACTGATTTTGTCTCTACAGGCTTATGGCAGTCGGGGAAAGGCCCTGCTTGAAAAAGCTATTCGTAACAACGTAAGTCATTACAGTCAAATTATGGTTTATCTTTATCTTGCAGGCTTCAGGTTTTGGTGATATTACACTGACGTGATCTGTTATCTTGACTTGATGGGTGTGTCTTGTAGGAACGACTGCAGGCGAGCAGTGTTTTGGCCAATGCACGGTCATGGGGAGTGAAGATTTTGTATGTGGATGGTATCCTTTTGATTCACTGAGTGGTGATCACAACTATTTCAAATCTTTGTTATTCCAGCATGGTGCAATGAACCTCTGCTCCCAGCAGATGGCACCGTGTGAGTGTTTGCTGCTGTTGTGTTTTACTGATACAAGCTGAAGAAGTCTGCTGTGACCTGGTGCTGAAGTGTTATATTCTTCACAATACAGTGTTTGAAAAACTAGTTTTTTTCCCCTTAATTTGTCATCAGATGTCATTTTACATTTGAAACAGTTGACTCGAGAAAGCTTTACTGCAAAACACAAAAGGCCTGAGGTAAAGTGTCTTTTCCCTATTTAAATATCCAAATGTACTAGATTGATAAATTTAACAAGTAATGAATGAATTGGTAAAAACAAGTGGTTTTGAAGATGCTTATAAAGATCTGCCAGAATTATTATACACAGTCACTGTTATTTTAATAGATGAATCTAATTCATTTATTTTTTTTTCTTCTCTAAGCAGCGGTCTTACACCAAACAACAAGGTTCTCATGTTGTCAAAGGTGAGTTGACGTATGCTGCCAATGTGTTCATTTCACAATATGAATGATCTGCCCAATTTAATATTTTCTTCTGCTCTTTGTATACAGCTACAGCATTGCGATCTCCCTATCTTAAAATTGAAGACTTGAGCAGGTGAGTTTAATTCCTCATTCATTTTAATGTTGGTGTGTCTGTAGCAGAGGAGGGAATTAACAATTAGAGTAGAACGGTACAGAATTAGAAATTCTTAAACACTTTGTGATCTTCCTCTTCCAATAAAAAAACATCCCGATCCTCTGAGGCCAAGTCAGTGGGACTCAGACAGGCGGGGAGATTGTTTTGTTATGAACAGCTTTCGGGCAACTATTACACAATCTGTTTCATGATTGAGGCGCATCTTTGCATAATCCCATGTCACGACTACTCAATTAAGAAAAACAAATGAGAATTTAAAAAAAGCAAAGGTAAAATTGTGTTTTTAGTGCTTAAAACCATCAACATCACGTGATGGTTATTTAGTATCCGATTAAATTCTTCCTTTAAACACAATGACAGTGAAACAACAATGTGCGATTGACCTGCCCCATTATCTTTGCCCTTCCTGCACCCTGGGGGCCCAGTTCCGGAGGTTTGCATTTCAGCCCGGACGATTTTCTTAATTGAACCCGTTGAGGAGTCCCATCATGTAATGTGACTAGCTTCTCCCCTCAATGATGCCGCTCCCCAGGAGCCCATAGCCCAAGCGGATACGATTTCTATTAGATGAGGGTTTGCCGGCTTCATTGCGTGTTGTGCTCCTGCAGGGGATCTCTGTGTGCTAACAGGTCTTTTCATTTGCCCTCTCATTTGCCCTAATTGAAGTGCCCTGGCTAATGCAATGAGAAACTGAACCCATGACAGCTGAAACCATTGAATTTTAGCACAGTTGGAGTTGATCTCCGATGTGTAATCTCACATTAAGTGTTACAAACTGGTTTGATATATTTAGAGTTTGAATATATATTAATGATGACAATTTGGGCTGATCTCACATAAATGTCACAGGACACAAACAGGCAATATTTGGATAATCTGTCCACATATTGGGAATTTAAATGGTTACTTTTTTGCTTTAATGAACATTGGAGCTTAATAAAGTGACATTAACAGTCTATAGCACCCTGCTATCTAGTGTGTTCATGTGAAATGCAACTGTATTCTTATACATATGTTTTTGCTGCTTATAGATTTTGACTTAATTTATATTTTTCATATTGAATTCTATTGTTTTGTTATATCCAGGAAATACAAGCCACTGCATATGCAGTCTATGACGTTTCCCACGCTGTGCTACTCGGGTCGATTTAGTCCCTTCGAGGCACCACCTCCTAAGTTTGAACAATGGACAGAGCGAGGAGAAAATAAAACCAGGTTTGTTTTAACTGACCGAGTCATTATTTGAATAATGTAGATAATTGTATTTTCTGCCACTGAAATAAGAACTGTTTGTTCTCTTTATTAATTAGGGAAAATAATAAAATTGAAAGCAGCAATAAGGACAAACCTCAAACCCCGCTCAGTTGTAACCCATCACCCTGGCGGCCAAGAAAAAAGGACCTGTCTTACTGTGAATGCTGTCATCAACCCTTTGCTAATCTGGAAGAGGTGGGAATAGTTTAAGGTTTTGTTGTTGGCACATAAGAGTTTTCAGTTGCAGTCATTGTTTGGCTTATATTGACATATGTGACTTGGCTTGCAGCACTTACAGTCTGATCAGCACCGTGCGTTTGTGCTGGATTCATCCAACTACAGCCTGATGGACCAACTTGTGGCTGAAATGCTTCCGGGATTCAAACCTGATCCATCACAGCAGTCAGAAGAATTACTCAACAGGTGAATTTCTGTCTTTTTTCTGTGTGATTCAGTGTTTGCCTAAACCACAAAGTTTTTTCTCTGTCTAAATGAGTCATATTCTGGTAATCAATCATTTCTTTTATTTAAAGTGCATTATCACCATGCAACATAGCCCCAACACACTTTGCAGTTTCTACAGAAGGCAACAACAAAATAATCCAATGATAATGCATTTAAACACATTAAAAAACAATCGATATTTAAGATATGTTAAAAGGTGGTGGACTCTATTAAGATTCTTTAATTAGGTTGATATGAATAGAACAAGCTTACAACAATTAAATGAAATCATAAACATTGAATAGAACAACCACAATTTTATTGTGTAATAGCTGGTAATAAATTACAGCTCAGTTTTTAATATTTCCTGTCGCCATCCTAGACCACCAACTCCTTTAACCATCCAAGATGCCGTTGAGTTGGAGCCTCTCAGTGACGCGGAGACGGAGCTCACCGTTCAGGCCCTGCGGAGACAGGCTCACCTCCTGAGCCCTTCTCGGAGTCCTTTTCCCACTGCTCCTGCCAGCCCATCGCCAGGGGATCTGTCTCCCATCCAGAATCTGGCCACTCCACTGGCTGACGTCCAGCCTTTCACTCCTCAGACAGGGCATCACTTCTCTGATGGTCAACCTCAGGATACTTTAAGTCCGACAATGCCCTTACTTGATATTGAACCACAAGCCCACAGCCCAGCCAGCCGGCGTCTCACCATCTGCCCAGACCCCCCATGTCCTTCCCTTGACCCCTCATGTCCTTCCCTTGACCCCTCATGTCCATCCCTTGACACTCCATGTCCTTCCCTTGACCCCTCATGTCGATCCCTTGACACCCCATCTCCATCCTCTGATTCTTACTCCCTGCCCCCAGCCCTCAGCCCCCAAGTCTTTGACTATGACATGGATCCACACAGCTCTTACTCAGACCCTCCTGTCCTCAGTCCTCAGCAGTACACTGCAGAAGAGGATGTGGAAGGAGACAGTTGTGAAATGGAAACTGCAGAGAGCGCGTCTCAGTCTGTTCCAGCTGTCACAATCCCCTCTGTGGCTGTGACAAACGCAGAGGAAACGGAGGGTTTGATATCCGTTGGGGACTTATGTTCCAGCAGTCGCTTGGAGTGTGCTAAGCCGTCTTTATGTAGATCTCGTTCCCTCCCTTGGCAGCCAATGGCCACTCCAAACCCCAAAAAGCGTTGCCGATCTGCCAGCCCCGAGCACAGCCGGAGTAAAAGACGGAGGCCGTCAACCTTTGGTTGCAATGGTTGTAGGACTGAATGGGATAGTAAATCTATAAAACCAAAAAGTGACATTGTGGCTAAAAGTGAGAACTGTTTATTATTCAAGCCTTGTTCCAACCCTTCAACAGCCAGAACATGCACAATGGAAAAACTCTGTTTAACACAACAACCTCAAACCACGTTTCGTGTTCCTGCTACACAGAATTTCACTCGTGACGTTTTGTGCTGCGCTAGCACCTCTACGGCAGATGAGCAGCCATCATGGCCGCTCTCCCCAAAAGCAAAGTCTTTTGACGATCCACTTAAAACCCCCATTGATAAATCTCCCAACGTGTTTTCCAATCAAGGCTCGACACTTTCCCACTCTACCTCAGTCAGCATTGAGTCAGCCCTCATCCCAGACTTAGCCACGCTCTCTCCGTCATCATCTGACTCTGATTGGGACTGCGAGCTGCTGTCGCGTCTTGGCCCCCCGGAGCCGCTTCCTCTGCCGCCCACCGAGCAGAACTGCGAGCTCGACAAGGAGCTCCTCCACAGGCCGTGCACGTGGATGCACGACACCAGCTACGAGTCCCGTCTGCACACCGTCCTCCAGCCTTCCAACCCAGCGAGCTCACTATGTGGGGAAGAAATGGACCCCTTTTCCAGGACGGTAGTACAGATCGTTGAAGTTCAGCACTGACAATTATTTTTGTCGTTTACCAATTTAAAGAACTGGAAGAACCACTGGTGTAGAAATTCTTGACTTTGCAGCTACTGCAGCACTTGAGCTCATCAAAACAAGCAAGTGTACACTGAATAAATATGAAACCTTAGTGCAAATCAAATGTAATATTAGGCTGTTTTCAGAAATGGATATTTCTATTTTTTTACTTTTTTTTTTTTTTTTACTTTTTTCATTGTAGTAGATGCTACACATGTACATAGATGCTGCACCTTCCTTCAGGCAATATCCTGTATGTTGTGCTGACTCCAGTCTTTCTGCAGCTATGTGCGGGAACACACGGTGGTATTGAGAATTTAATGAGGCTTTTCAGAAAGGAGGCATTACTCAATTACTGTAAGTGCTGCATCTGGATCAGATCCCACTCACACTGGAGTTGATGGTCAAACAGGTGAGGTGTTAGAGGAGTGGAGGACTCGCGCTATCTGCGGGACAGAAAACTGATTAAAGTCAAATGGCTTTTCCTGCCTCTTGAAGGTGAGCCAAAGGACTGGCTTTGTTAAGGAGAGACAGCAGGGTGCTCCTCCTGTGGAGTTTATTATCTTCACCCCTGTTAAAGACCTGTCATCGTTGATATCATAAACATTTAAAATAGATGCTCAAATGCAACAACACATTTGTCTTAGGAAAAATGTGAAATGAGTTATTGTACTTGTGTTTTTAAATAAATGATTTTAACTATAAATATTTTCCATTTTTTGGAGGAAGTTAATGGGAAGGTGGTCGGATGGTGCTAGAAGATTTTGCTGTTGTCTTTAATAAGTGCTGACTCCGCTCGAAGGCTAATGGAGAGCCAAATGGGGAGGGGAGGAGGAGCAGTCAAGGACAAGAGTGGGTCGATGTGTCCTGTTTGGCTCATCAGCCTGACATCCAGCTGACACAAACAATATTTGATATCTAATCTCCATGTCTCCTTATGAATGGATCTGTTGTATTGGTGGCTTGGACCAAAATAGCAGCGCTTTGTCACCAAAGAAGAGAAGAACTGTTCTGCTCTTCAGAGACTTTTTGGTAATTTTTGGAAACTTTGTTGGGAATGAATGTGAGTATTATGTGGAGTTTCCAACAGGCAGCTGAAGGTTCAAGTTCATTTGAGATATAAAGCTTGAAATCCCAAATGTTCTTGACAAAGTACTTGGCACATTCAGCTGCAGACTCCCATTTCACAAGGTTTTCGTGAGGCGTTGCAGGCTGAGATCATTCTGTTCCTGAGGAGAGTGGCACGTAAAAGGGAGGATAAAAAGTGTCTTTAAATTGATGAATTCATCAAGTTTGTTCTTATAATTCTCTTTAACTCAATGAAAGTCTTATAGGAGCCCCTTGAAAATAAATCACAATACAAAACCAATAACTATATGGATTAATGCAACATATCTCCCCCAAAATCAGAACCAGAGAATAGAGACTTAACCATAACTATAATATATTATCTGCTGAGTATAAAATGTTCATACATATTTAGTGTATTAATATTAATTGTATATTACACTCTTTTTATATATATAATTTTGTTGTAATACAAACAAGGCACATTTTGTTTTTAAAAAGATCATATATCTCACCAAAATAGTAAGTACAAAACATAAAAAGGTACAGAAATTTACCAAAAAACTAAATATAAATTACTTAAATTAACACAGGTGGTCAATCCACTAGATATTTGTACATACACAGCCCTTTTATATTTTTTACATTGGTATTTAATTAAAATATGCAGAAAATATAGAGGTGGTTGATTAAAAATGTCATTCATGTAAATGAAAAATATCCAAAATAATTGAATTATCATTTGCATATTCATTTTGTTTCTATGACACAGTGCAAATCAGATTTAATGGATATACGTAAAGTAGTTGGGTGCATGTTTCCAGAGCAGCCATATTGACATGAAACAGCCAGTAAGCACATGATACAATGATACTAATTAAGGATCTGTTCCATTTAGTGTAGCAGAGCCTTTCCTCTGGGCCAACATGCACAATAGCAGCAGCCTGACTCTGACCTGAATGGAACCTTAATTAGTATCATTGGTGACACTTGTGTTTACTATTTCATGTCGCCATGGCCGCTGTGGAAAAGGTGTATTGTCCAGAGTTAGAATTGAAATGTACTTTATCAAAACTATTCGGGCTTATTGGGGGTTTAAAACATAAAGATGTATCATATTGCTGAAGGACATAGTATGTTTGAGTTACTTAGTTTTTATTAAACATACAAAAGAACATGAAAGTGGAGAAAAATACTCTTGTGAGGTCTGTACATTTTGTAAAACAAATGTTGCCATTATAAAAAAATTACGGTATATAAATAATTAAACTAAGAAACCTAAAGGGGAGAAAACTCTAATATAATATAAAAAAGCAAAAAACAAAGAGATTTAGGGATTAGAAAAAATATCTAATCATTTAAAAAAAAACAATAAGAGCGTTTGCTACTTCTCCATTTACCACAATGAATATGATAATTAATCATTAGAATAATAATATTTACCATATCAGACATATTAATTTATGAATGTATATCATCTCTTTTAAGTAATAACCAATTTCTTATTTTTGACCCAACACGTTCTGGGCACAGGGCAGGAGAAAAACTCACGCAGGTGTTACACCTGGGTCCACGGACCCGAGTTTGGGACCCATCCAGCGCTCATCACAGCGCGTTGGTGGGTGGGGCTGCCACGCTCCTGGTCCTGGTTCCACCACACACACACACATCACACACACACACACACGCCACACACCACGCACCATGCTGCCGGGTCCAAGTTGAGGAGCCTCTCTGGGATGCTGTTGAGTCGCTAGAGGCGGAAAAGGAAGGTGAGAAACGCGCGTTTAAAGCGACCCTCAGCCGCAGTTACCGGAGTTGTGCCACGGAGACGCGTAAAACCGACGAATACCGCTGGAAAACCGTTATAATACGGGATAAATCTTAAAGTTTTCGAGCTGCAGTTGGCTCATTGCTGCCCCCTGAGGCAGGAAGCACCGCTGCTTCAGACGCTGATACCAGGGTTTAAATGTATTCTAGCTACAGATAATCTTAGTCCTTTATTTCTGCACCTTTATGATTTGATTATTTAGACATTAAAGTTTATATATTTCTATTTTAATAATCCTATATAAATCCCTGTATTTTATAGGTAGGCTATTCATTTGCATGACGTTTATATTGAGATTATGTGTACATGTAGTCTGTAGTCTCACTACATGTACATGTAGTCTCTACGTGTTATGTTTTTAATGCGTGTTACATTAAAATATATATATATATAAATAGCATCATATTGTCATATTGGATGTATTTGCCTCCAACATCCCGCCCCCTTCTCTTCTCTCAACAAACTTGGACAAGCGGCACCAAGGTCAGCTTCGTGCTGCTTCGTGCTTTTATCAGAAGTGTCCACGAACAGCAGCGCTCGTCTCCACCATTGGATGAACCGGGTTAGTCTGGTCCATCCGCAGCAGCTGCGTAAAGCGCAGCGCGCAGCGCGCTCCTCCGCGTCTCTTCCGTGGCATTGTCGCTCGGGACTGTCTCGCTGTGGACGAAACGGTCCCGAACGGTTGGGGGGGCTCGAAAGTGTGTGTGTGTGGGGGGTCCTCGCCGATCTGATTTGTCTCCGCTGTCCACGGCAGTCAAACCCGCACGGCTCCTGTAGTTCATCCACCGGCGCCGCACCGAGGAAATCACTGGGACTATGTGAATCATCATGCTCGCTGTGAGATGCCTGCTGTTCGCTGCAGTGTGTGCACGGTGCGCCGTGACAGGTAAGCATGCCCGCTCCTTCTGTTTTAGCTTTACTTTAGGGAACCGATTATTTAAAAAAATATATATATTATTAGTAGTAGTATATCCAAGGAGATGTGCTGCGTCGGTTACAGCAAGCAGCTCAGCCTTCCTGAATCTTCAGAAAGCAGGAGGACTGCAGGAATAAGACACTGAGCATCACGGCTTCCACATCCACAGCTCCATGCACCTTCGTCTCAGCTCGCATTGTTTTGCGTCCTTCTGCAGGTCTGAGACAATGGGGGAGTCCGGGGGGAAGGCAACCTCCCGCCGAAGAGCTGGTTCAGCCGAAGCGGCTCCTGCAACAGATCCACTCCCAGGAGGAGCTGCTCCACAGCCACCTGGACACCCGGGTCAAAAACCATGCTGCGGGAGAGCAGGTGAGGGTCGCGTGCATATGGATGCTTCACATCCATCCTACAAACCAGTGGTTCTAAAGCTTTTTCATGTCAAGGACCCCGAATCTGACACAAATGTACACCATTGACCACCATTTGAAAACATTGTGTCCCAGTGTTGCTTTAAGAAAATAAAGAAAGTGTAGGAAACCCATGACAAAATTGTCATTGTGTTACTAATGGATAGACTTATAATTAAAATAAATTATTCCCCTTTTTGCTGTAGACCCCCCGGGACCACCTCAAGTACCCCTGGGGGTCCCTGCACCCCACATTTGAGAACCACTTCTCTAAACCATCAGAGGAGCACTCGTCTCTTATGATTTTTTTTTTTATCAGTCTCCTTCTCTTGATTTCAGTTGTGGTGTAGGTCTTCAGTCTTGTTGAATGTAGGACTCACTGCAACATTAAACATTGACTTAAAGACAGAAAGCAGATTTGTTGATCCAGTAAAGAATATCCAGGTCCCTTTTAACCAGATGATCTTCAACTATCTATCCCTTATAGGCATTACACCAGTGGCACTTTCTGTAAAATCAATCTCACAAGGAAAGTTATCTAAGATTGTTGAAAGAAAGACATTTTACAGGTTGAAGATACATATATTTTCCTATATTAAATGTTTTGGTTTTACTCGAGTGCCTAAAACTTCTAGGAATTAGTCTGTATCTACTTGTGACCTGGTTCACCTCTCCCTGTCCTCCTGCTGTCACTCATACCCCAACCCTGTGACCATCCCCATGTGATGCCCAGTGTGCTCAAGCCACAACAGCAGGGAAGAAAAAAAATAAATCACCCGACCTCAACCCTACCCGGGGTTGCTTTCCAGTCCATTAGATTATATTTCACACCTCTACACTGTCTTCTCTCATTACCTTCACTATAAACAGTCTATCAGTCAGTGGATATGACACAGGTCTGACCTTGAGCTGCCCTCTGTGGTCACTGTGTCATCTCATGACCTCTCTTTTTATGATGTAGTGAGCTGCCATGGAATAGAATGTGAATTTAGATATCTCCAGGTTCAGGAATTTAAAAAAAAGCAATATGGTTTAGTAATGCTAGAAAGTCTTATGGAGGGAACAGGACAAGCTGTAAAAGCTACTGACATACAGTCGATATAGCGATCGTGCTGCATATTTACACATCCGGCCCAGATGTTGCAACGTCCAATGTCCGGAGCCGCGTTTCTGGTCCAGATGAATGTGAATCCCGTATCGAATCCTCTTTGTGAGCTCTGCTTCTGGCTTCCTCCAGCTCCTGAGGGAAATATCTAGGCTCTTAAGCTGCTGAATGTCAATGCTTGTTTGTCGTTTGGCGCTAAGCTGGAAGTGTGCAGAGGATTTATTGGAGGGGTTTTATTCGCTGTCCGTCTAGAAATGATGCTGATGACTGTGGTGAGAATCAACCAAAACGGTGAAGCTAAAAGCTACAATACCAATCAGCCGAAAGACACGAAAACACTCCACAAAGCTGTAATAACTCTTCACACCTTCTGATTGCCTTTTTTTCCTGGGTATAGCTGGTTCGTGGTGCTCACTGGGCAGCTATGGTGTCATGTAGCATATTAGTCGATCTCAACCTCCTAAGATGTTCCCCCTTTTTCAGTCTTATTAGCAGTGGAACAGGAAAAAGAACTCCTGCACATTGTCATTCTTCTTTTTCCTGTTCCAGTGCAGCTTTTTTGCCTCTCCTACGCACCTGTTCTCTGCCTAGGTGAGCACAACCATCTCTTTTCAGTCTTATTTGCAAAAATGGTATGCCTAATTTGTAAGTGGCACAGTTCTCACATGTCACACATCATTTGGCTATCAGATTTGGATGGTTTCATTTGGAGCTTTCCACTTGGTCACACTGCTGTTCATCAAACCAAAGGTGGACAATCTTTCGTAGTTGGTCCTCATTGGCTTCCGAGCTGGCTATCTCCCGACCCCATGCTTCTATTGGCTCTTGCATGGTGTTAATCAATGCGAAACAACTTCTAGACCATAATTGTTGTGTTCTTTCTACATAGAAACCAACAACAGTTGGTACCACTCATGGTACATTTTGTCTTAGGAGGTTAAATAGGGTTTTATCTATTTCCTGTGGTGACTGAATTTTGTAAGATGGTCTGTCACCAGCGCCCCCTACAGTATAACTCTGAAAACAGAGAAAGAATTATGGCATATCTCATCATTGGTGGGGAATGAGTCAATAATCTGTGAAATTAGTAAATTTATTTTATCCTACAGTGACGGATGAGCCACAGTTTGCCTGTTATCCCTGGCTGGATGTTAGAAAGGCCCCTGAAACAAGACATTTCCATCAGACCTCTGTTGTAGCGTTCTTATCTCAGCTCACAGGCGCCATTGCGGGCTTCACAGTCGTAATGGACCCAGCGGTGGTTTAGATTGATAAGTGGTTCGAGAGAGTGCATGGTAATACTAATGAGACCTGGCCGGTGGGAGCCACCGCAGGCTCTGTCACATAACGCGAATGGGACTCACCTTGGAGCAATGTTTGACTGATGAGCCCTGACACGGTCTCCTATCCAAAAAGCCTCCCTGATGGATGAGACTGTCTCGGCCTCACAGAGAGGTCAATGGAAGAGGACGTCCATTATCATCTGAGCCTTTGTTGCTTTCTTCCCATTGCGCCGTTGAATTATGTTTTATTGAATATCCATCAGTCGTCTTCCCTCCTCCGCTCTCTGCATTATATTCTGTCTCTTTGTGTCACTTATTCACTCTCCTGAAAGCATGAAATACTTGATAAATTAGAGAGTCATTTGTTTGAGTCAGAGACTGGAAGGATATGAAGTAGAGATGCACAGTTAGTTCTGTACTGGACTAAAAGTTAAGCATTAGACCTGCAGTATAAATACCTATTGGGAGCCTTCATGTCTGTCTGTTTGTCCCCCAACATGCGGAATTTTTGCAGCATTGCAGGCAAAAGTGTGAGACTTAAAATAGGAACAGCAGCACAAAAATAAACGCATGACCTTGACTTAGAAAAATGTAGACATTTTTCATATTGCGACCATAATTAATGCTAATCCTATTTACCTGTCTGTCATGGAACACAACTCTTCCTTTGCATGGTTATTATCCTCTAGAAGTAACAAGCAACTCCGTCATCATTTACACATTTGCAAAGTTGCAAAAATGTCCCTTTTTTTTCTGATTTCAAGCCTCCTTTTTTCCCCTTTTATCTCCCAAACCTCCTCCCATCTGTCCTCCCGCAGCCCGTCCATCTGGCCCAGAGCAGCTTCTTGGTGGAGGCCTTCGGCACATCCTACATCCTTGACTTGGAACTCAACCAGTGAGTGAACACGTGGCTGCTGGGCAATCACAAATCCACACCGCAGACCTACCACATGACATGACCACAATCGTTACCGTCCATTTCCTGCACACATTCTGTATCCTGCGCGGCGGCATTTTACGTACTGGCTGTGATCTAACAATTAATGTCTAATGCCGTAAATTATCAAATAATAGCCCAGGCATGTATTTATTTAAATCACATAACAGATCAGGCATTTATTTGGGACAGGAGAAAACTGCAGTGTACAAGTTAAAGTTTTTTTTTTTTTTTTTTTTTTTTAAGTTTTATGCATCTGAAGTCATCTCCATTACAAATATATATAAATACAACTCCCTATTTTAGCCAGTGGGGGAAGGTGGATGTTTTTGTACCTAAAAGAAATCGATTGTTTCTACATATAGGGGTATTAAGTGTCATTTTGTGTCCTATTGACTAATTGTAGTAATGTTGTTCCAAAAATAAATTAAATCTATGATTGGTCCAAATTTAATATAATGATAATTTTATGAGAAACAGTTTGCTTCTCCGTCTTCCCCCATGGTTCATCGGAATCTTTGAGAATCCATTTTAACTGTGGCAAAGGAAAAATAATACATTTAGAAATCGGTAACAGATTTCACTGGATTTCTAAGCACTTAAAATAAACACACATTTCAGAAATAGGTAATTTCTTGATCTAGTCTTAATGGTCGATGTTGATCAATCACCCAGTTTTACAATAATTATTGTGCTTCTCTTACTTTTTTCTTCCTTTTTTCTTCAGCAATCTACTGTCTACAGACTATGTGGAGCGTTACTTTGATGAGGACGGGCAGCTGTCCCAGAATATGGTAGGAACACCGTAAACTATATAGATGGATTTTGTGCCAGTGCTTATGTCTAGAGATGGGTACAGAGAACTGGTCTTTTATTGTACAGTTTCCTAATGGGTCAGTAACAACAGTATTAACAACCTTCAGAACAAACAGCACTGCTATCTGTATTAAACGTTATTTTATGTCCTCTATAAAGATTAGAAGATTCAAAATGTTTGAAAATGCAGATAGATGCAATAACATTGTATATAAAAAGATAGTTGCATGCAAAATAATACCAGAAACACCAGTGTGGTGTGTTTCACTGCTTTAGTGAATAATATTTTAGTGTTAAACTAAATGAAGAACACCAAAACGTTGTAGCAAGTTCCTGTTAGTAAAAAATAGTAATTCAATTTTAAAATCTAGAAAAGGATTGATAATTAATGGTATTGATAAGCTGTATAAAACCTTAATGACACTCATCCCTACTTATTTCAGCACTTCAGTACATCTTTTATGTCAGGTGTATATTGGAACATGTTTCCATGGCACATAATCAATAACCAATAGTAGAAGGGCTCATTCATCCTTTCCGCTGCAGCAGAAATTCATTCACATGGTGAGTTTCTGTATTAATAGTGAGAGGTTTTAAAGATATTTGCTTTGACTGTTTATTTGCTGGTTGGAAACGTGTTCACAACAAAATCCTAGCTGCAGGTGCACAATGACTGAATAGTTGGCCTCTCTGTCATGGATTATAAATGTGTGAAAAGTGCCCTACAGAAATCATCTTGCTATTCCAGTTTGTTTACAAGGTGTCACAGACAGACCAGGGCCAGGTGTTGGGTGGCAGACACAGCTTGGCTTTCTCTCTGTCTCTGTCCTCTTGCTTTTATTTATTTTTTGTCCCCTTCTCTCGATCTCTATATGTCTCCCTCTTTCTCTCTCACCCCTCATTTCTCCGCCAAAGACCACCTGACCAATCAGTAGATGGTCGTCATGGTTACCAGCAGTCAGCAGCGGCAGCAGTGTGGGTCTATTTTGTCACGTCGTGAGGGGAATTCAAATCATGTCCATTTTTCTAGAACCAGCAAAAAAAAACCAAATCTTACTCCACTCTCTGCCCTGACCTTTGGAGCATCTATGTAACAGTTGCGTGATTAACAGGTTTGAGGTTTTCTGGCACAATTTCTTTAAAAAAATTAAGATTTTATTCTATTTTATATTAAACTATATTTTTATACTATATTTTTCTACACAAAATGTGTGGAAAAATGTATCCATTATACACATTATGTGAGACTTAAGGAAGATTAATTAGGCAGCTTAATTATTGAAAATTAGCCTCTATTATTTAGATGTTTGGGCAGCAAATACTTTAGTTATTTCATTATTCATAAGTGAGACAATTGATACGATTTTTGCATTTTGTGATGCCTGTAATTTAAGTAGAATCTTTTAAACTATTCAGTGAACCATTGTGTCTTCTGCAGAGATTATGAATATAATGGGAGAATATTTAAAAAAAAAAATACGGCACATCCTTTAAATAGTTAAAAAAAAAAGTGGCTCAAGAATGGATCCCTGTGGATTGTCCTTTTACCTGTAGAGAATCTTTTTTTTTTTATTTTTTAAACCATTTCATTTTAAAAGAATACATCTATACTATATATCTGTCAAGGAAAATGTACAGATGCATACACATCTACACATTTGTCTGTTGAGAAACCATACAATAAACACACAAATTGCCTTTAGGGACGTTCTGCAAGCAGGACTAAGAACCTGATATATGCAGCTCCCTTACCCGTCACCACCATCTCGGTGTTGATTTATTTAGTTTATCGACATGCCAATAAATTCCTCCTGCTTTTGTGTGCCAGTTCTTTATTGGTCCCTGTGGATCTGTGCTGTTCCATTAAGATGGTGCCTGGCTCGTTTGAACTGAATCTCAACGACACCAGACGAATTGAATTAGAGACGAGGTTTGGCTGAAATTGATAGGAGTAGTTTTATACACAGCATTTGTTCTGCTGAATGAACCTTGATGTTTGACAAAAGCAGCAGAAGAAGACAACTTAGTGTTTTCCATGAAAAGTGACACTTTTATTTACCACCATACGATATAAAAATAAAATTGTTTTACATTCGGCTTCTGATGCAATGAGCAAACACATTGTACCGTTAGAACACTGGAGTGATAGTTGCTGGAAATGGGCCTCTATACACCTATGTAGGTATCAGCAAAAAACAGACATTTACAGCTAAAATAATCATTTACCACATTAGCAATGTATAGAGTGTATTTCTGATTAGTTTAAAGTTATATTCATTAAAACAAATAGTGCTTTTCTTTCATAAATAAGGAAATTCATAAGTGACCCCAAACTTTTGAATAGTAGCGTAGCTTCTATCAAACCACCAGACAAACAGAAAGTTAAACTGAATTATTTTTTTGCCTAAATAATTTTACTATTTAATTATTTAGTCTCTTATTGATTGCATATATAAATGATCACCCTATCACCCTATCCATTGAAAATATTCTTTCCCCAGCTGTTCTAATTTATAATCATCTTGTCTCTCCAGGATATAACTGTTTATTTGCTTTTATTTGTACATATAGGAGGTTTTTAGATTTTATCCATATAGTCACACGTCATGATGATGAATGCTTTCTTATATCATGTGGTTTATGGTAGTGCACATGTCCATTATTTGAGGTATATGCATCTCTTCTCAAAAGTTCACTCAGTCCATCACAGTCGGTGTGTGTGTGCTGTGTCAGGTGATTTGATTTCCTCCATTTAGCCTTGTAATCTTACCTTTTATATATTTATTATCCTGCCGCACGCTAAGTGCTGTGGGCCCCATGATTCTCCATGAAGGATGAGAAGTCCTTTTACTCCTCAACAGACGAACTGATGCTGAATCTAAATAAGCTTTATGTGAGTGCCTGAATCTGACTAAGTGGTTATTATTCTGTGAACCGATAATATCTCATCCCTGCAATTATAAAGTGATGTAAAACAAAAAAGTAGGTACTTCTAATTCAAAGTATAAGGTTTAATCACCATTCGTCTATTAGAACTACCTAAAGCTCTGGAAAAAAAAGACCACTGCAAAATTATAAGCATTTAATAAGCACTATTGAGCATTTATTTGCAGAAAAAGACAAATAGTCAAAATAACAAAAAATATGTGGTTAGACCTCAAACAATGCGAAGAAACAAGATCAAATTCATTTTAAAACAACATAATACTAATGTTTACACTTAAGAAGAGTTCAGAAATCAAGATTTGGTGCAATAGTCAAGCTATCATGTGTCTTGTCATGCTCTCCACAGTCTTTACCATTGTTCTGGTGACTTTATTCCACTCCTGGTTCCTCTTTAAGCAGAATGAGGTGTTCATGTGTTGGAATTCAACAGACGCTGGAATAGAATGGCTGGAATACATGTAGAGATGCTGATTTCAGAAAAAAAAATGCAGTGGTCTCTTATTTTTTTTTCCAGAGCTGTATTAGCCACTATGAGGGTGACATTGGAGTGAAAATTCTCAAAATTCTGAATTGACATTCTGAATTTATTTTATTGCTAATAATAAACTAATGGTTAAATGTTAAAATGGTTGTTTCTAAGCTGGCATCTGACATTGGGCCAGACAACAGCAGTCTCAAGTGGCAGACATGGCTTATTAGGTTCATTACAAACTTCTGAAACTGACACGCATGCACACACACACACACACACACACACACACCACACTAACACACACTCCTTAGTTCAAAGTAGCTGCAAACAAGGCCACATGGCTGAAGTCTCTCTCCACTGATCATTAAAAATTCTCCCCTGAGTGGAACGCTGTCCAGCGTGCTCGGTATTTATTTTCCCCTCAACAGCCTTTGTTTGCTCACACAGTCAAACTCATGCACTTGTTGCATGACTGACATTCGCGTTTGTCGTAATCTGATCTTTCCTGCACTCTGAGAGGCAGCGTGGCAACACTATATTCAAAACAGGATCATGCTTTCAGGGGATTATGATTAATAAGGTGAAGGTATCTGGAAAATCTGTGTATATGTGAGACCGAACACCAGGTAAAACTGAAAGTATCAGCTGCTGCTGGCTTCTATTTTATGACCTTGTGACTGTATGATGGTGTGTTCAGTGTCTTTCTGTGATCTATGATTTGTTCCAGGGGGGGGAGCACTGCTACTACCATGGGCGAGTACGGGGGCTTCCTGACTCCTGGGTCGCTTTGTCCACCTGCCACGGCCTGCAGTAAGATCACAACTTTGATGCATGTTTGTCACTTTGCATTAAATGAAGATTCAGTTGTATAGACCGGCACAATTTAAAATAAATGCATGTATTATTTAGTAGTATTTATTACTTATTTGTGTATTATTTTCCCATTGAACATGAATTTATTTTATTTCAAATTTTATTTTCCATATTATATATTGAGGTGAAATTAAATGGGATGAGTGAATAAATAAGTACATTGAAAATGAATAAATAAGTAATTCACTGTACCCATCCCTAGATATAATAATAATAATAATAATAATAATAATAATAATAATAATAATAATAATAATAAATTAATAATAATAAATAAATAAAAATAATAAATTATTAAATAAATACATCAGAAAATCAAATAAATGTGAAAATAATGCACAAATTAAATTCTTAATTAAGTGTAAAATATCATAAATATGGACATTTACTGGTATATTTATGTATGGAGTCTTTATTTATTTATCTATTTAATTATTCTTGATTATGGCAGTTTCAGTGCTTCATAATTTTAGCCTTGGGTTTCTGTCACTTTCTTTTATAAAACATCTTAAAGCATGAATCTTATGAGATGGGGTCTGTGGTCTAGTTTTCATGGGTTTAATGATGTGAATGATGTTTATTTATTTGTATGTGCGTTTCTTTTAAAAAATAAATTTGGTACATGTGCCCTGCAGGATGTCTTTGTTGACTTCTTAGCTTGTGCAAAGTAAAGTGTTTCCTTAAAACTAATTATTTCCAAAGTCCTCCAAAAACCCTGTACCTGTCATGCCCATTTTGTCTTCACCTCCAACAACACAGGTACATTTTGACTTATACACACTGCTGTGTTTAATTGTTCCAGGGGGGTGTTTTCTGATGGGAACTTCTCCTATGGGATAGAACCTGTTGCAGAGGTGAGTCAGGATTAGATAAACTAGTTCAATAAAACCAGCATTCCTCGTTTTTCACTTTTTGATTGAAACAGATCTGAAAAACTGGCTCATGTCTTCCAAACCCATCACATCATGGTTGAAATCTTTACAAAGCAGCCATGTGCAGTCACTCAGTCACTTTCTCTCTTGCTCTCCACATCTCTCCATGATTTACCATCAGTCCAGACAGTGTTACTCTATCTACAGTTGCTGTATGGAAAGTATTGAGTTGACATTTAATCCACCTGGAGTAGAACATGTCTCCTGGCTCATTTATATGGAGACGCAGTCTGAAACACAGAGGAGACGAAGAAGAAAAATTAAAAATGTTAATAGTTTAAAGCCTCTTATAGCTTTAGACAAATTTGATTTAAGAACATGGAAGAAATAGATATGTAGGTGAGCGACAGGGAATGGGAAGAAAGTGTTTAGCGTGGAAGAGGCTGGGCTTTTTTTGCCATTAAGTCCTACTGTAATCGAAGTAGAGCTCCATTACATAGACTGGAGGGATAGATCAATAGCCTCCCAGCTCATCTTCAAACTCCCTCACTCTTGTTCTCTCCTCGGCTCCATGTCTCCGATGGGTCATTTTCATAAAGTATTTATCCCCAGCTCAAGTGTACAACAGTACCAAGTAGTGTTGTTGCCATTATGACAGCTCAGTGATTGATTAATTATGCATCAGAGCACTTTCTTCACGCTGATCCGTCTCTACCTCAGAGGACACGGCAGCACTTTTCTTCACACAGAAAAGCTTTTAGGTTCAGGAGGCAGTCATTTCATTGCTTGTACAATTTCTTAAAAGCATGTCTCCTTTTGAGGGGATGCGATCACATGTGTAGAACTGCAAAGGCACTTATTCATTGTTAATAAAGCTAAGATTAAATGCTTTGTGCTCTTTCACAGGAAAAAAAAGTTATTTATGGCTTGAAAATATTTTATGTGCTGACTTTTTTTCTTATACTTGTTATTTAGTATTTCTCTTCCACATTACATAAAAATGCAAATTGGATTCAGCTGCTTTGGTGCTTAAAACTGAAACATTTGATGTAATATCTATATGGGTAGATTTGACACAGGCATTTGAAGAATACTCTTGTTTTAAAATATTTTTCAGAGTAAGTCATCACTCAAATGAATCTTAGATCAAAATTCTGTTAATAATTTGTTCTTATTTGTTTTTCCCTGACTCCCAGCAGGAGCAGAACGACCACATTGTGTATCGAATGCCTGATATCGACCTCTTCCCGCCTTCCTGTCCAGGTAGGAAACTTTGCACTTTCTGTCTCCTCACACTCGTTTCTCTGAAGCTCTCTGAACAGAAATTGTTTCCCTCCTCTCGATGCTTATAGCGTTTTGATGGATAAAAGCTCACCTCAAGCATCGCACGTCGGATTAAATAGTGCTGTAATACATTACGGGTCAATACAAAATACATTTATTGGCCCATTTGTGGCTGCTGCAAATAAAAGATCAGATTTAAAAATGAGATTTTGACACTGGATGATCTATAATAGTTTTTTTTTTTCTTTTCTTGACAGCTGTACACACACAAACACACATGCTGTCCTCCTCAGGTTGTCTAACCGCCCTCCTCGTCCTTGCTTGACGTCTCATTTGGCTGCATCTCTTCTTCTCTCCTCTTTGTCTCTGACACTCATCTGTATTTGTCTCCCTCCTTCCTGTTACCCAACCCATTCCTCTCTCTTGCCTCCCTCTGGCTGCGTGTTATTGATTTCTCCCACAGATCGGTGGACTAAAATACATGGTTACATCCCTCCCCGGACTGATGACTAGCCACTTTTTCCTCTCTCACATAGTCTGTCTCTCTCTCTCTTTCCGTACCACCTGCGTGGATCCCAGGATGTTCTCTGAACGGCTCAGAGCCTGAGGAGCAGACGGAAGACCGCCGTGAAGAAGAGGGCGATGAGGCTCAGGATGGAGGCGACCTGTCCGAGGAGGAGAAACGAGTCTTTACGCAAGGCCTGAGACGCTCAAAAAGACAAGTCAGTTTTCATATGACTCTTTGCCCCCAGACACCTCCATGCATCCACACCCCATGGCCCTGTAAAGAATACGCACTGCAGCAGGTGTCATGACTAAAAAACAGTAAACATATGCAAAAACCACATATTTCTTAGTGAGATAAATTAAAAGAGATAAGTGTGATATGTGTTGGTTGTAGTCATGAATGGTCACCACATTCAAATCCCTGCTCAAAACACATGTGTACCTTTGGACCATCATGATATAACTTACCTGTGTTTTTAGCCCTTATATCACCTATTTGTGTTTTATCCTTTTTTGATAATCTGAATGTTTAACATTTTTGTTGCCCCCTATCTGTTTGATTTATACATGTAAAGCACTTTGATCAGTCAGTCAGTCATTTTCTATACCTGCTTATTCCTCATTAGGGTCGCAGGGGTCTGCTGGAGCCAATCCCAGCGCGTTACGGCGAGAGGCAGGGATATACCCTAGATGGTCACCAGCCAATCGTGGGGCACACACACCATTCACTCACACACTCACACCTACGGGCAATTTAGAGTTGCCAATTAACATCAGCATGTTTTTGGACTGTGGGAGGAAGCCGGAGTACCCGGTGAAAACCCACGCAGACACGGGGAGAACATGTAAACTCCACACAGAAAGGTCCCAGACCCAGGACCAAGGAGGTCTTGAACCTGCGACCTTCTTGCTGTGAGGCAACAGCGCTAACCCCTGCACCACTGTGTCGCCCCCGCACTTTGGTCAATAGCAAGTTATTTTTATAAATAAATTTGATTTGATTTGATGGACGAGACATGCTGTAAACACGTTTAGGCAGATCATCTATACCAGCTAAAGGTAAACCAGTAAAATTAAAATACTGCAAATGTCAATAATAATCCCTCATACTTTAATGTGAGTGTTCCATAAAAGTGACAGATGTCGTCTTTTACCTTTTTTTTTATTAATGTTTCTCTAGTATTTAGACTGAGGTGAGATTAGGTCCAAACAAGGTCCCAGTATCTTAAAAACTAAAGCTTGCATCCAAAAACTTTTTTCATTGTGACTGTCCCAAGATGAAGCTTTAGAGCTGAGTTAACATGGCAGTCAATGGGGCGATTTATTGAAAAAATTGTATTTCAATAGAAGTAACATTGGTGGAGAGAGGACAACGTTATCTACATTGTGATATATAAATTATTCAGTAGAGTGGAAGGTGCAGGAGTAGGATGACTTGTTGAAGATTTTTGATAAGAAATTTGTCAGCTTGAATCTACGACGCTCAATGTCATCTCACTCGAAGTCTGCACAATATGTTGTATACTATACTGTTAACACGAAAACAATCACTGTGTAATGGTTTTAAATGGAATCTGACATGATTGGCCAGTTCTAAACCCTACCATTAACATTCATATAAATTGGCCCAGTCAGTTTTCTGTAATCCTGTTCATATAAACAAACAGCAACAAAAATAATAAAAATAAAATCCCTGAAAACATATTTTAATCAGATTCTTACACTTAAACCCAAACCTTTCTACTAAAGTAATGTCATTTAAAAAAAATACATTTTCAGTCACTTTAAAAGTCATTTTTCTTGTCAGATTTCTGCTGTAATCAAACACAGAAGCTGTAATATTCCTTTTTGGAAGCAGACCAGTAATCTCCTAAATGAATGACTGACTGCTTCGCCCCAAGTTGTGTTTTCCCTCTCAAGGACAAAGACTAGAGTTTCACTGGGATCAGCATGCGTGTGTGTGTGCTCAGTGTGAGTAATAGTTTTCACTGGCTGGGTTTGTGTAAGCGATGTGTGTGTGTGTGTCTGTCTGTTTGTCCTGCGTGAAGGTTATTATGACAGCCAATTCAAAAGTCTGGCTGTGTGGATTTCTTTTCCCCCTCCAGGTGCGGCGAGGCCAGCGCACCGTGCAGACCGAGACCAAGTACATCGAGCTGATGGTCGTAAATGACCATGAACTGGTAGGTGTGAGGATGACGGCTCCAAGGTGCTGTTCTTATCTTATCTGGGCGACTGCAGCATCAAGGAGGAAATAATACAAAGTTTGACTCTAGTTAAATTAAGAATTAATTCAGCTGGTACTTTGCTGATAAGACTTTATCACAATAGATAAAAGCGGAACGTCAATAACTGAAAAAGTCTGTTTTTTCCTCTTCTCTTAGTTTGTGCAGCTGCGTCGGGCGACCACTCAGACCAAGAACTTTGCCAAATCTGTGGTAAACATGGCCGACGCGGTGAGAACACATTGCAGTTGTTTTTTTTTTTTCCTCTCTCTGCATCCTTCACACTGAACATCTGTACTCTGGAGCATAAATCTGGACAGTTGCCACATTTGTGTGGGACTGCTGCCATCTCTCATTCACAAAATGCCACAGGTCATTTGATGCTAAGTCAGGTTTGGTTTCATATTGTGTTGGAGGCTGTGTATCAGAAAATGTTTTTTTATTTGCCATCATTTCACAATTCCTACAGTCCTAATTTACTAATAACTGCTAGATTCATAAATACATAAATACCAGATCCTGGAAAACAGTGGACAATAATTTATTAGTTAGTCAGGGACAAATCTTAAGTTTCTGTCAGCACTATTTATTCATTTAAAGTGAAATCTTATATTTTCCCTGTATCTATAATACACACATGGATTACCTCCCAAGAGAGCTGTATGAATTGCAGTTTCTCTGTCTGTCCTGTCTGCTCTATCATCAGCATTGGAAACCCTTCACCTACAAATGCAATGGTCTTGGTTTCCATATCAACCAATTCCTGCTTGCCTTCTCCCACTTTATGCCAGAAGTAGACAAATATGACTCTCTCAGTTTAAGATAAATGCTGAAACTGAATTAATGCTTCTTCAAAGCTCATTCAGCTCGTAAATTCTGTCAACAGGAGGCAGGCTTTTCCTCGTCATTAGTTAATAAATATGTGAGAAGATATGTCTCTTCCCTTCCTTTAGAACTGAGATGGCAAACTCAGTTTAGTTCACAGGCCACATTTAGCACAATTTGATCTCCAGAGGGCCAGACCAGTAAAATCTTACATATATAACAATACCTACAAATTTTCCTCTTTTTATGTACAGAAATAGGTTATGAACAATTACATGATTAATTCTTCAATTTACAGAACAGGAGTTCATAATATAAGAAAAAACCACAATATGACGGGCAATCTACTGTTGCATTTCAACCAGGAACTGGTCTATTTTTTGTCACACTTCATACAGTCCTCCAGTGGGCCGGATTGGACCCTTTAGTGGGCCGGTTCAGGCCCCCGAGCCACATGTTTAACACCCCTGCTCCAGAAAAACCCTGTTGCAACTGTCTGCAAATCTGACCATTGACAGTTATCTTTACCATTTTTGTTTTATACCCGTTTACCCTGGGACTGAGTTGAAAATGAATGTAAATATGTTGTCATTCACATGAATATGAGATGTTGCATTGTGCATTTTGATGGTGTTTTGATGGTAATTAACAAGTCTTGTTTGCACTTATCATTTCAAGATAATGATATACGTTAGCATGCTGATATTCTTCTGGCAGAATTTCAGACTTCTTTGATTTAAATGACTCTAACATGTTTTACGCTGCATCTTCAACGCCCTCATAAAAGCATGCACATATTTTTCTGTGTAGTGCTATGAATTAAACTGACAGACAAAAGGATTTTCTGAATGTCTCCTGGTTGCACCTCCTCACCTGATCTTGCTCCTAATCGTTTTCCCTCTGATGTGTCCAGATCTACAAGGAGCAGCTCAACACCCGCATCGTCCTGGTGGCCATGGAAACCTGGTCATCTGAGAACAGGATCTCGGTGGGTGACGACGCCTTGCTCACCCTGCGGGACTTCATGAAATACAGGAAGGAGAGCATCAAGGAACGCTGCGACGCTGTGCACCTCTTCTCGTGCGTTTCCGCCCTCAGATTTCAGTTTTCCTGTTGTTATCTTTCTCCTGTGGTTTCATGGCCTCCTCATGTTTCCTGCAGCGGGAGAACGTTCATGAGCAGCCGCAGCGAGGCAGCGTACATCGGGGGCATCTGTTCTGTTACTAGGGGCGGCGGCGTCAACGAGGTGAGTTTCCTTTTTCCCATGAAATTATGGAGCCCATTAAAGTTATGGAATCTCTGTATTATATGATGGCGTTAATATTTACAACATGAGTCTTTTATTAAAGAGTGTTTATTCCCTTTTTTATGCCTTCAGTATGGTAGTGTGGGTCCCATGGCCATCACATTGAGTCAGAGCCTTGGCCAGAACATCGGCATGCTGAGGAACAAGGAACGACCTGCTGCTGGTAAGAATAAAACTAAATCGCAGCTTTGCACAAGGCAGGACTGTCTCATTTGTCACGATTCAGAAACAGAGGGAACACAAAATTAATAAGCAAGCTTCTTACATTAAATACACCTCTGGGAAAAATAAGAGACCACTGCAAAATGATCAGTTATTCTGATTTTACTACTTACAGGTATGTGTTTGGGCAAAAGGAACGTCCCCTGATGTGGTTATTTCAGCAAAATGTCTTTAAGCTGTCTCCGAGAATATTCTAATTGTCTGTTTCCTACTGAGAATACTTGTCTCTTTTACTGATAACTCCCTCAAGTGGAAAATATGTTTTGTCATATGTGTGTGTGTGTGTGTGTGTGTGTACATCCAGGAGACTGCAGGTGTCCAGACCCATGGTTGGGCTGCATCATGGAGGATACAGGGTATGCATTAAATAAATAAAGACTTGCAGCATGTTAGGACAGTGCAACAAACATATTGTCTGTGGAAACATCCAGTCACTTTTTATTTCTGTAAAATATGTCCCTCTAAAATTTTAATTAACGTTGTTGTGTGTGTGTGTGGTAATAATCTACGAATGAGAAAATTAAGGTCTCTCAAATTTGCCTTGTAATCTTTTATTTCGGCTAAATATCGACAAGATTTATCTGAGCTTTGGGAGTTTGAAGCGAACTTGCTTTAAATACAGTGAGTGATTTGTATGTTGTGTTTTCTGTTCCAATCAGTTATTACCTGCCCAGGAAGTTCTCTCGCTGCAGTATAGATGAGTACCTTCGTTTCCTGCAGCAGGGAGGAGGCAGCTGTCTGTTTAACAAGCCCAGGAAGGTGAGTCGCTCTGTTACCATCAGAGTGAGAGGAACATCTGGGCTTTAATCACTTAGACAGAAATCTATGTCTGAAGCATGAATGGATTCACATTGGGGTATTTTTGACTTTCTTTAATTTGTTCTCTCGGTGTTAGTAAATCTACCTGAATCAGAACATTTTCTGTTTCAGTTCAGGACAAATCAACAAGTATACGCCATATTTGTCTCTCATTATCTCAATGTATGTCCATGTCTTACCCAATGTATAATTAGTCTAATAAAACTATGTAACAGCCTCATTTGGCCAAACATCTTTTCTATAGGAATGCATACTTCCTACGGGCACTTCACTAGTAGCCTGTATTTCAAAGCACAATATATCAGACTTTGTCAGGGATAGAATGATAAAGCCCTACACTTATCTCTGCTGTTGTCCCCGGTGTTTTCACAGACCATCCATCATCAACTTTATCATCTGACATGAAGAAATATCATAACACAATCACCAAATGTAGACAAATGAAGAACAAACAATCACTTTTGACAACATAGCAACATAGACTCACAATGACAGTTCTGGTGAAATGTATAAACGTACTGCTTCACTCGTCCGTTACATATTTTTTTTTTTTTCACCCTCTACTGTAGCTGTTGGATTCGCCAGAGTGTGGCAATGGATATGTAGAGCTGGGAGAGGAGTGTGACTGTGGATCACTAGTGGTGAGTACAGCTGAATAACTCATTTCCTGTTGGTTGTATTATATATGATGAGTTTGACTCTTCGTAACATCATTATTTATTGAGAGCAGTAGTCACATGCTACAATGATTTAATCTTTCAACCCTTTTCTCATCTGTCAGTTTAAATCAGATGTTTTTCATGTGTTATGGATGAGATGCTGCAGTTAGTATAACGGATATATTCAGTAGTAAATGTTGTACTTTAAACTTTTTGTGACATGTAGGATTGTGCACGAAATGGAGCCAACTGCTGTAAGAAGTGCACCCTTACCCATAATGCCATGTGCAGCAATGGGCTCTGCTGCAGGGATTGCAAGGTGAGCTGCTCCTGTGCATCACGCCACTTGAACTGTGCAGTTTGCCGCCAATCATCAAGGCTCCGATTGACTCTTTTATTCTGTCATTTTATTTTCTCCTCCATTCCTCTATGGTTCTTTGTGACAGTATGAGCTGAGAGGGGTGACGTGCCGCGATGCTGTGAATGACTGCGACATTCCGGAGACCTGCATGGGGGATTCGAGCCAGGTAAGGAGGGAAAAAGCAACAGCACTAGATGTTTTAACATCTGCCATGTTAGACCCAATGTGACTGTGAGCTGGTATATGATATTAATTATAAATCACAGAGAATGATCTCTTCTCTTGCAGTGTCCTCATAATGTCCACAAACTGGATGGCTACATGTGTGATGCCGGCCAGGTAAAACCTACCTGTAGCATATTTGTTTGATTCAAAAGAGCACATTTGTTTTCCATTTTCCTCTCTTCATCAAAACCACCATGACTGCCCTCTTTGTCCTCAGGGTCGTTGTTATGGAGGTCGCTGTAAGACCAGAGATGGCCAGTGCAGGACTCTGTGGGGCTACAGTAGGTTTGGATTGGATGTTTGTTGGAGCTTTATTTCCTGATGCTGCATGGGCCTCTGGTGGTTACAGCAGGAACTGCATGTTGGTCAGTCTTTGTAGCGAGGGTTGTCATACAGTCATGTACATGTTCTCAGACTCAGCAGACAGATTCTGCTATGAAAAACTCAACTCTGAGGGCACAGAGAAAGGAAACTGTGGTCCGGACTCCAGTGGACAGGGATGGGTACAGTGCAACAAACAGTGAGTGTATATATATTCTGCTTCTGCAAGCTTGAACATTTTATACAACTCTTTTTATATATAAACTGTGATTTTTTTTTGGTTTTGTGTTTATTGTTCATCTTTCTGCTTCACTTTCATCAGAGACGTTCTGTGTGGTTTATTGCTGTGCACCAACCTGACAGAGAGGCCAAGGTTTGGTGAACTGCAGGGAAAAGTCACCAGTTTGACCATCCACCACCAGAACAGATATGTGGACTGCAGGTACACAGAAACTCAGATTTGTGTTTTGTATCCAAAGAGTGAGGGTGTGAAAGGAATAGTCAGAGGGAAAGGTGAATGGGATGAGATAACCTTTAACTGAAGGGTCTCCAAACCCAAGCTCACAAAAATCCATTACAAATTGCTACAATATCTAATAATAATATGAAGTATGGAGTATATAAAATATGGAGGAACTAGGTAAACTAGATAAACTAACAATAATTTTTTCCACCATATGACACAAGGGGCGGTCATGCAGTGCTGGATGACGGCTTGGACCTTGGCTATGTGGAAGACGGGGCGCCGTGCGGGCCAAACATGATGTGTCTGGAGCGCCGCTGCCTCCCCGTCACCACCTTCAACCTCAGCATCTGTCCGGGATCCTCGTCTTCACGAATCTGCTCCCACCACGGCGTGAGTCTGGCACTGCCACTTTGAAGATTTTAATTAATGTTTTTTTTCCCGTGGAGCTTTGTGGCATCTTTTAAAGGTTTCACATTTGAAAATAAAAGCCTGCGGGCTGTAAGGAGATGGTTGAATAGTTCTTTATGTCCCACAGACTTGCAGTAACGAGGTGAAGTGTATCTGTGATCCAGACTATACAGGGAAGGACTGTAGCGTGTTTGACCCCATCCCCATCCCAACTCCACCAGAGGGCCCAGAGAAATACAGAGGTAACCCCACTCCAGTCAGTACGATTAGTGTTTAATAGCTAAACTGAAAAACCAGAATATGAGTACTAACTACTCACATAGAAATGCCCTTATTTTTGAAAGAAAAGCACTGTTTTTTTCAATTAAGATAGCTTTAAACTAACCAGAAATACACTCTATAGCAGTGGTAGGCAACCCTGGTCCTAGAGAGCCACAGTTTTTTTTTTCCAACCAACCAGTTACACACCTGATTCTACTAATGAAGGCTTTAAACAAGGAATCCAGTGGTTCATTAGTAGAGTCAGGTGTGTTAGTGCTTGGTTGGAACAAAAACCTGCACCCACTGCAGCTCTCTAGGACCCCTGCTCTATACATTATTATTGTGGTAAATGACTATTCTAGCTGCAAACGTTTGGTTTTTAGTGCAATATCTACATAAGTGTATAGAGGCCCATTTCCAGCAACTATCAGTCCAATGATACAATGTGTTTGCTCATTGCGTCAGAAGGCTAATGGATGATTAGAAAACCCTTGTGCAATCATGTTAATCCGAATCATTATTTCTAACCTTGTCAGTGTCTTTTCTATTAATTTTATAACAAATGATAGTAAATAAAAGGGTGACTTTTCATGGAAAACACAAAATTGTCTGATCAATGTGACACAAAAATGCAGCAAAATATTAAATGCAGCAAAAAAAAAGCAAGATCAGATTACAAAAAACAACTTTATTACTTTATCTACACAGTATGTAACATGTGCTTCATGTTTAATAATGTAGAGATGATGTTTTCATGCACCGTCAGTGGTTCCTGCACATCAACAGTGTTTCACTTTTCCTGAATGATGACGTCAAACAAAAAGAAAATACATGCACAAAAATACTTGGGTGGCTTTTTAGGTGCTTAAGACTCATGGGGCCCAATTTATTCATTTATACAAATGACTAAGATTTCGTGACACACTGCGGCTGTTCAACTGACACAATATGGAGGCTATAAGAACATGCAGCACCTCTTTATTTAGCATCACATTGTAATTCAAACCCAACAGCGTCTTCACCTTCAAACCTTCACTCCCGCAGGTCCCAGTGGCACCAATATCATAATAGGTTCTGTCGCTGGTGCGATTCTGGTGGCAGCGATAGTCCTGGGGGGAACTGGCTGGGGATTTAAGTAAGAGCTCTGGCATGCCTCCGTCTGTGTGTGCCTGCTGTGTTCCTGTCGGCTAACACACACGCCTGCGGCTCGCTGCTAAATGCTCCTGTGCTTGGTGTCTGATCCGTGATAACAACCAGAGGCTGTGTGTGGTTTGTGGATGATGCTGCCGGACTCGTACTTTTATTTGGTGTCTGCAGGGAGCATGAATGGTAGCACAGTATTTACAAGCCCTCATTAACTCTTTGGGCTATTAACCTCTTTGGTGAAACCTCCTTAAAGGCATGAGTACATATTTGAGTGCATTTTGAAAAGATCCACAGGCTCCAGCTCTAGTCTTCTGTACTATTAAATTGAAGATCTTTGTTTTCTTTCAGACAAAAACTAAACATCTGAAGATGTAATCATAGGGTCTGGAAACTTGTATGATAGACATTTTTTAATAATTTACTGACATTTTATAAATCAGAGTATTAAATGATAAAATAATCAGTAGGTTTTGTGGTTTCAGCTTCTTAAATCGGATGATTTTTATATATTTGTAAATTGTCTATCTGGACTTTACTTTAAGACATTAATGAGTAAATTGTTACAAAAATGTGCATCGACTGCACATGTATAAAAAATCTGAAATATTGAATTGTTTGGATAATCTGGGTCAGTTTTAGTTATTTATCTTAAAATGTAAAAAAAAGGGTTAGATAAGACCAGTATTTAAGTTTAGGTTTGGCCCTAATGTAGTGATAGACCTTTTGTACAATAGAGGACAGAAATAAATTGTTGATACATTTATGAGTTTTGCTTGAATCGGTCACTGTTGGTTTCCTCTCTGCATGGCTGGATTGGACTCCACTTTCCTTTCTCTACAGCTTTTTTTTTTTTTACTTGAACACTACCTTGTGTTTTTGGCACATTCAGGCTTTGCTGTGGCATGCACAGAGATAAAAACAAAAAAAACAACTTGTCTGAGTGTAATCTCTTGCCTCAATGCTATGAGTCTAGCTTTCATGATAGCATCTAATTTCCCTGGTATAGATACAGCAGTGGCAGTAGTTAGATAAGCCTGTTGTTTCCTATGGCTCTATTTAGCGCTTTGCATAAAACAGTAGGTTCTTTGCATGTTTTTTTTGTTTTTTTATGCTGCTGCTTTCACAAATTTGACAAAAGTTGATTCTTATCTGTCTTTCTCCTTCGTTTCTTCTTTTTTCTCTGCTCCCTCCGTCTGTGCGCGGCTTCAGAAACATCCGAAGAGGAAGGTACGATCCCGCCTTTCAGTGACGAGCTCACACCAAAACATTATCCATGATCATCTTTCTTTATGTGGACATACCGCCATCTGTTTTATAAGAATCCTCTGCTTCTTTATCCTCCGATCACCTACAGCTTGAAGGGCTTTCAGATATTTTTGCAGCTCCTACACACTTACAGATGTCACCTGCTTTGTTTTTAATCTTTTACACATTGTGGTTTCTTTCATACATGCGCAGCAGCTCAAGAACAGTTAAAGGAAACATTTCAGTATATCCATGTTTGCTTCTTTATTGTTTTTACTGCATGTCCCCTGCCATTTCTAGATTATAGATGCAGTGTTGACTTTGTAATGTTCGCTTTAATAAGACTTGCACTAATAAAATGTGAACGCCTCTTTTAACTTTTTGTAGTTCCTGAATTACAATTTATGCATTCATCTCTTCCACTTTCTCTTCTTCCCTTCATCTCCCCATCTCCTCTCTCTTCCCTTCGTTCCTTTTCTCTTCCCAGATCTTCGGGGGTTTGAGTCGTATCACTCTGCTGTCCTGTCTTCCTCACTCTGTGTCCTGTTGGCTCTGAGGAGACAAAACAAGAGATGTCTTCCACTTGCTCTGCAAATGGTTATGAGCCCTCAAACCTTTCCTGTATTTCCTTTTCTGACTTTATTTCCACTGTCTCCATCAGTACTCTCCTTCTGATAGTTGTTTTTTTTTTTTTTTTTATAAATAGCTGCCCTGTGGATGCATTGAGAACTGATCAGTGTCAGGGATTGTGTGATTGCAAAGTTCAGATCTGTTTCATGCTCCTTAGAATTTTTACTCACTACATATTTGTGTTCAGGTTACTCTAAAAAGATGATTTTTTGTCCTGGAGACAAATACTTTTTATGCTTTAAGTGATTTCATGGAAGGAGATGATGTAAAAGTTTATTTGTTTATTTAACACAACCAATAAGGTTGTCTCAGTGCTCCTTTAAATAGTGCAAAATTAACTGCAATAGAAGTCTATAAATATCACTAAATAATGAATATTAGTCTAGATGAGGGTTATTTTTGTGTGATAGGCTTTTACATTCCACATTAATAGCCATATTTCCTCCTCTTATGCTGCTTTCCACGATCGAACAGTAGTCCATCTTAAATCACTGCTTCTACATAGTATGCATCGATGTATGAAAGTGTAGTTGGAGCCTGCAAGGAAGCATCGCTTGTTGTGTCTGTGTGCCGACGTCCGAGCACTTTCTACTTTACTGCATCCAAGCTGGATAGTGTTGCACATGAATGTTTCATCCCACTGTATGATATGTAATCCATATACAAAACGATATGCATACGAGTATGCTGAACATGGGTGCTGTTGTACATAGTGTATCATAGAGTAGCGTTGACTCGTTTAGACCGCTGGAAGCACAAGTCTGGAGAGGAAGACTCTTCCTGCCTCTCAGCCCGCGAGATTCAAACCGCCCGTCTTGTGAAAGGGAGTTTTAAATCTGTCCGATCTGTAAGTTTGAAGGAAGTCGTCACTGTTTTGGATTCCATCCCACCCATTGCTGTTGGACACATGCTTGATCATTAGGGCTGTGGAGAAGATGTGCGATTGGATGTTTTTTTTACACGCCTCTGAGAGATTTTCAAGTTTCAATCAGCAAAATAAGCCTAATAATAAGAGACAAATTATGTTTTGGCTTTGATGTACTGAGTTTAGCTGAGATGGTAGTAAGAGCCCAAATTGAAATTTAAGCAGATCTTAAATATGCTTTATCTCTGACTGGCTCCGGACAATTAATTTCTGACTGAGCAGATCCATAAATGAGCAATAAATATCAACCTAAAAATGGGAGAGAAAAAAATGAAAGTCGATTTCTCCCTTTTTAAAACAGTCCTGCAGCTTTGGTGTGCTTCACTCTCTCCATTTATCCTCTCTTAATTCAGAGATTCTTACATCAGGTTCAGAGGATTATAATCCTGTGGTTATATACAGGTATAAAGATTGCGTGAAAAACATCATTTCACCAATGACAATAAGGAACTGCACAACAGCACAGGTTCCAGAAGAGAAGACACACTGCCACTCAACCTACTGTAGCATTAAAGGAATACGTCGACTGTCACTTTACACGTTTTTTTTAGTAATAAATGACTTGAAAATGAGTTTAAAATGAGTGCAGTTAGGATTGTTTTTGGAGAGGATGTCTAACTTCACAGAACATGTGAATCAGTCAACGTATCACTTTAATCATACTTGAACTCTTTACTCGGTCAACACTGTATAAAAACTACTACTCAAGGACAGACTTGGCTGAAAGCCCGGGTCTCACTGTGTTTACCGCCGCTGTTTGTGATCAAACGCTGTTGGACTCATCGAAGGATTTTGGCACCGTTCACATATTGAGGTCAACATTGTTTAGTCTTACAGGAAGGTAACCAGTATTAGCTTTCAATGTAAATACTCATATTACTGTATATTAAAATGCATATTAAAACATGTCTGAATACCAGAGGCTGTCTTCCATCTGATGTGTCCACTGTGTATCAATCCAGTTTCCTCTTGTCCTTCTGATACTTGTATGTTTATTACTTTATACCAGTTTAGAGTTAATACTTATTCTAGTTTCCAAAAGCACAAGTCTTTACTTTTTTTTTTAAAGAATAACTCATTTTACTGTTTTCCAGCAAAGCTTCTGCTTGCATGAAATAGATTGTTTGGAGTTTGCATTATGGAATGAAAGGTTTAAAGTTGCCTAAAGTCACAATAGAATGTTCAGAAATGGGCCCGAATCACTTTATTCTTACCTAAATAACACACAACGTTTTATGTATTTCTACAGTCATCCACTGTCAAGGCCTTTTTGATTGAAATGATTAATAAATACAATATTCTCTGCATTTGATAAAGTTTTTTTTTTAGTTTTCCCCAAAATTTAGATCATTATAATAAAGGGTGATGATATGCAAATGGTACTGATTAGGATTTGAGAGTCCATAACGTGACTACGTGACTGGATACACTGGATACACGTTTTTACGTAGTGTATCCAGTATGATTCCTGTCTATTTAACATAAGATCTAAGTGACCACCCTAAACATTTGATTTGTAATCCTGCAGCGGTCACAAGCTGCTGGAACAGTTTGGCACAATAATAGTCGTGCGTAAAAGTGACCGCTCTGTCCGACGTATTTGCTGATTTACACTGACCCATAACTCACTCAGGCACGAATGTGTCCACTGGTTCACAATTTCACATCAATGATTAGTTTGTGGTGTAAAATCTGTCATTATGGAGGTGGCAGTTCAACGGGATCTAGTATTGTAAGATACAGTAAAGTCGTGTAATTGGAGATTTGTTGATAAAAGGGAATCGATGAGATATAAAGTTGAGTTATTCTTCTGCACCAAAACTTCGCGGCATTAATGAAAAAGCTGAAACTTTGGGGGCTCTCGGGATACTTTACGGCTCTGAGTCGGACCTAGAGGCGGGGCGGTCTCTGTCTGCAGATGCGCACAGCTGCTCAACAGTCAAGCCAGCTGACCTACGTAGCTTTCAAAGGGTAGCTTTCAAAATAAAAGCATGATATTTAGAGAAATAACAAAATATATAGTATATTCATATGAACCAATCTTAGACATGTATTCACCGTAGATTACACAGGAAATTATACCTTGTGTCGACTGTTTATGAGGAATAACATTTGAATTAAACCATCATGAGTTTTGCATGCTTGATTAAAACGATTCAGTTAGTGATTATTATTATTACTATGTATTTAATATTAGCGATTTTACAAACAGATTCTCTAATTCTCCAATAGACTAATTTTGTGACACCAACAAAACCGTTCCAAGCTGCCACGAGTCTTCGTGGTTTTCTTTTATTTTGTAACGGAAGTAAGCTTGTGTTTTTCCCTATTACAGTTGTCTTGACAGCGGTTCTTTCCACTCCCAACTCCGACATTCCTGTCCTCTGGTAAAACTCCGGAGCAACCTGGAGATTGTCCACGTTTACAGCGTTTAGAAACCGCTGCCCTGCTCCACATCTGGCCTCTCTGCGTAAAGTGCGCACACGGCTGTAGGCCTCAACTTGTTCCGATTTTTATCCCTCAAATTGTTTTTATTTTGTTTGAAATCCCTTTTTAGTTATTTTGGCCTATTTGCTTGGGGAAAAAAAATCATGTTTGCCTGTTGCATTTTCCTTGTCCTCCTCACTACGTGGTCATTCGTGGAGTGCAATCCCAATCGAGCGATAGATGTAGTCGTGGACAGATACTTCATCCCCAAAGAGTGTCCCAGAGAAGCAAAAAACGGAGATAATGTTCGTTATCATTACAACGCCACGTTTGAGGACGGAAAACAATTTGATTCAAGGTAAATTGATTCCCTTTATTTCTGAAATGCACCATTAGATTCTTTTAGTTTTCTCTCATTGAACAGACATTTGAAAATTACGCACTTTTAAGCCGGCATGTCCAGTTTGCGTTAACTCTGTGCATGCGGCTGCAGCTGCAGTCCTGCTTCTCGCGCAGTTTACATGCTTTTGTTTTTTTTTCTCAGCCACCAGCGAGGAGCCGCTAAAGTTGGCCAGTTAGGGGAGGGTCGGCTCATCGCTGGAGTTGAAAAAGGTATGCGGGGCATGTGCGTCAACGAGCGCAGAACCATCACTGTCCCGCCCAGCCTGGCCTACGGAAGCACCGGAGCAGGTAAATGAAACATGCCAACAGTGGACTTGTTTTGCACAAATGGATGAGGAGGTGTCTGCAGCAGGTTTAACGCACGAGGCTGCATTTAGTTTGCCAGTCGCAGCAGATGTTCCAGAGGCGTTTTTAGTTTGGCATCTGTTGGTTCGAAAATCTGAGAAAGATCTATGAGACTGGATTCCCAGGTGCCCTGAAGGTGTCAAGCACTTTGCACGAAAGCACAGGTAAAAACTGAAAAGGTTAAGAGCCTTCAGGCAACTGCTGCACTTTTCCCTGATCTGAGTGGGGAGCAAAATAATTAACAGAATCAGAGATGGGGGGTTCAGATTTCCCAGTCTTGCTTTTTTGTAACTGAATATCACTTCTTTACTATATCTCTAAAATAGTCACATAAAACAGAAAAAGTGAATTTCCTAGTCAGATCCACAGATATCAGCAACCTGTGAAAGTTGTTCACAGGTTGTTGTTTGTTCCATTTGAAGTTGTCACAAACCAAAAATCTAGATTTATCCTCTTTTATCATTTCAGTCGACATGTTGCTTACATGATAATCTGAAACAAATGATGTTTAATCAAATTATCGCTAATTACTATAAATGAACTAACAGTATTGCTGCAGCTAGGCTCCTACAGCAGGTTAATACAGCTCTATTGCATATTGCAGTTTGGATTGGAGCTGCAAAGATTAGTTGATTAATCAATTAGTTGTCAACTGCTAAATGAATTACCAATTCATTTAATAATAGTCATTTCTCCTGATTTTTTCAAATTGATCTGATTGCAGCTTCTTTATTGTGAATATTTTCTGGTTTCTGACAGTAAACTGAATATCTTCAGGTTGGGGACTGATAAGCTTTGGGAAAACTGTGATGGACACGTTTCACTATTTTCTGGCAAACAACTAATCCATCAATGGAAAAATTCAATGAACAGACTAATATATAATGAAAACAATGGTTAGTTGCAGCTGTACCAGCCTCAACTGGCACACATCACTTCAGGATCACTTCTTATCACCTCCATAGGGGACGTGATTCCTCCGGACGCCACCCTGGTGTTTGACATCCATCTGCTGGATCTGTGGAACAAAGCTGATCTGGTCGTCACCAAAACCATCACAACTCCTAAAGACTGCAAACGCTCCGTGATGCGCACCGACTTTGTCCGTTACCACTACAACGGCACGCTGCTCGATGGCACTGTCTTCGACTCCAGGTGAATTCTTGTCAGAATGGAACTTTAAAATATGATGTGTAAGAATTGGCCAAACAAATCAGGCAGTGTGTGTTGTGTCACTCACAGATTATATATATATATATATATATATATATATATATATATATACACACACCTGTATCAATATTACAACAATATTGATGACTATTAATTCTTTCCTCTAAATGAATACCATTTATATTATTAGTAAAATAATATAGATGAATATTAACTTCATATATAAACTGTTTATAAAAGCATGACAAGTTTTGCTCACTTTCTCATTCCTCCTCTGTGTCTGGTTAGCACTTCAGTAGACTGCAACACTATAAACATCTTTCACATTAACATCAAAACTGTTCTTTTCTTCTTCTGTTGATGATTTGTTGTTTTTTTATGTTTTAAATTATAATTCTGGCCAAATCGTACACATTGCACAATTTTATCCTTTAAGACTTGTACAATCCAAGTAATTCACGGATGCAGTTCTTCTTGTTCAAATGATCACCCGTGTGTGTGTCTTTTTTATACAGGTTTGTTGTCAGTGAAGTTGTTTGTTTGACTTTGCGCTTGTATGAGCCCCACTTATTAGCTACACCAAGAAGCAGACCCATGACTCCTTGGTGGGCGAGGGTTGGCTGATCAAAGGCATGGATGAGGGCCTGCTGGGCATGTGTGTGGGAGAGATCAGAAATATCATCATCCCACCCTTCAAAGCCTACGGAGAAAAGGGATCTGGTTAGTATTGGCACAAATAACAGCGTAGAATAGATGATATATGTTTGGAATGAAAGGATTTTTTGGCGTTCCTGTTTTGCAATCAAACGTCGATTCTGCAAACATTTGGGGAATCACAGGTCATATAGCAGAATAAAAAGAAAGGAAGTTATTTGAAAAATCCAAACACACATCACGACTTATGCCGCAGTTAACCGTCGATTTCAATCAATTAAGCAAAATATTAATAAAGAAATGCAAAAATATTACCCAGATCCTCACACACTGAATTGAAAAGTTATTGTTACTTTGATATAATCTTAATTATATCCTATTTATAAGTAAAGAAAAAATATAATTTTAATAATAATAATCTCAGGTCCAGATGCTGTCTTTTTTGGTGAATGCTATATGCTTTTACATATAAATATCAGCAATATAGATGAAATTCACATAAATTCATTAAAAATGAATGTGTTATAGAGTACAGTAATACCCGTCTTCTTAATTATGAGATCCAGATCCTTTAATTATGGGAACTTCAGAACTGATTTTGCTGACATTCATACAGTAAAAAACAGGTGATTTTAATGGTAGAACTATAGTAATCAAAAGATGTTTCTAACCAAAATTGGGTTAAAAAAAATCTTTTCTTTCTTTTCTTTTATAAGTTTTCTAATTCTCCACCTTCGTTCCACCAGGTACAGACATTCCCTCCCATGCGACGCTGGTGTTTAACGTCCTGTTGGAGGACATTCACAACCCAAAGGACAACGTCACCATTGAGAACCAGGTGGTGCCCGAGTCGTGCACACGCAGGACGGTGGCTGGGGACTACATCCGCTACCACTACAACGGAACCTTCCTGAACGGAGTCACCTTCGACACCAGGTGAGCTTCACTCACACTAACACCAGTTATCAGCCATTTTGCAGCAATTTAAGGGCATAATCTCATTTTCTAAAGGTCCCAATAATGCAAATAGCCACTTTAACTTTTTTGTTTTGTAGGGGTTATATAAAAAAACTGTTCCATGCATCAAACACTCAGGAAAAAGAGATGTACACAACCCGGATTTAGAAACTTTATCACTTCACGGCCCGTTAGGACTTCCTTGACTTTGTGATGTCATGCAGTAGCTCCCTTTGATTGCAGAGGTTCCGAACACGGTCACCCCAACACTTCCAAGTGAAAAACCTGAAGAAATTCTCATAAATATTTATGAACAGACCAAAAACTGCATTGAGTTTAATTATTTATACATTCAATTGCAAATATATCATGTTATGGGGTCTCAATACTTCAAAACAAAAACAAAACCCAGTAAAGTGCATGATATTAGATCTTTAAAATAATACTCATATTATTAAACTCATACTTGCCTTTTATTGAAACAGCTACCAGAGGAACAGCACATACAACACCTACATAGGGATGGGGTATGTGATCTCGGGTATGGACCAGGCTCTGCTGGGAGTCTGCACTGGAGAAAAGAGGAGGGTCCTCATCCCTCCACATCTGGCCTATGGAGAACAAGGAGCAGGTAGGTCATCTACCCCAAACCGATCCCTTTTGCTGTAAATACAATAACTTTATATAATAACATGCACTGACACAGCTTGTTTAAACTTGTTAAATAGCATTGTGGGTTTTTTTGTTAAGTGAATATAGAAATACACAAGAACAGTCTGAATGTGAAGAAAATGAGTTAAAGATAAAATTGAATTACATTACAAATAAATTGTAACTATTTAAATACAAGTCAAAGTATAAAGACAAGGTGAGTATAATGTGTGTGATTAGCACTGTTTATCACTTCTGTGGACACAGTGGTATTTTACACTTAGTGTAAAATAGCATTTAAAAGAAAAAAATTATAAATAAAATGTTAAGGCAGAGCAATCATGCAGATCACCTTGTCTCACAGTGTTTAGTGTACAGGCAGCAAGATGGAACTGCTCTTTTTTCCACTGGCTAGAAACCTTAAAGCTTCTTTAATTATTCAATTTTAGTTTGATAATTAACTGAATACCTTTGGGATTTGGACTCATAGATAAAACAAGCATTAAAATGTCAAATTTGTTTGTTTTTCACAACTTTCTGAGATTTTATATAGTAAATGATGAATGGAAAAGTAATCACAAATCAATCAATAATGAAATTATAAATTGTAACCACAGCTAATTTTAGATTCATAATCAGACTGAATATTATATGTATTACAATACAAAGAATTAGACAATACAAGTCATAATTACTGGTTTTGTAGAACTGTAACTTGAGTCAGATCTGGATATGAACTTGGTATCGCCCCAACGCTGAGTTGCCATGGCGATGAAATCATTTCCTTGGGTCTGTCCAGGTAACATCATCCCCCCTTCGGCTGTGCTCGTCTTTGACATCCACGTCATCGACTTCCACAACCCCAAAGACAACGTGGACATCAAGATCCTCCACAAACCCGAGGGGTGTAACGAGACCACCGAGGTGAACGACCTGGTCCAATATCACTACAACTGCACCCTGGTGGACGGCACGCCACTCTTCTCCTCGTGAGTCACCACAAACCCTTTTTTTTTGGTGACATTTTGAATTTAAAAAAATAATTACAAAGTTTGATAAATGACCTTTCCCTCAGACATGACTATGACAACCAGCAGACCGCGGTGCTGGGGGCGGATAAAGTGATTGACGGGCTGGACAAGGGCCTACAGGGCATGTGTGCAGGAGAGAAGAGAGTGGTGACGGTGCCGCCTCACCTGGGCCACGGAGAAAGAGGAGGTGAGACTATTTTATCTGGAGAATGATATCACGTTGAAGTTATATACACACTTTGATATTAAGAGTTTCAGATTTAAAAGTAGTAGTTCACCAGTGTGTTTGATTGAATTAATATTGATTATAGAAATTATCAAAATGGTGTAAGCTGAAGTAAAAGGTTATAATACCAATGATTTATGCTATTAGTAAGTTAAAATGTGTTTTATTTATTCACATAAATAGATATAATTTCCACTAGCTATTACATAAACCCAAAGTGAACTCATGTGTGTCTTGCTTTCTGTCCGTCAGCCACTGGCGTGCCGAGCAGCGCCGTGTTGGTGTTTGAAATTGAAATGCTGAGCTTTGAGAAGGGCGTCCCGCCAGGCTACCTGTTCGTGTGGCTGGACGACAGCCCGGAAAACCTGTTTGAATCCATGGACATTAACAAGAACTCAGAGGTTCCCCAAGAAGAGGTAAGCTGCTCTTTACGGCAGTTGTGTTGTGTTCAATTTAATAGCGGTGTGTTTAAAAACGTGAGTAAAGCCAAAAATCCTTATAATAATTTATAATAATAACTTCTGGCTCCTATGAACAAGTATCTCAGCCTCATAATTACCCTGAAGTTCTTAGTTTTGCCTCAAACAAATGATTTTTGATGTCAGCCCACAGGTTTTTAGAAGGGTTAAGGTGCTGGAATTGGGTTGGACACTACAGAACTTTGATTTGTTTAGCCTGGAACCAAGATGCTGCTCGTTTACTCGTGTGTTTGGGGTCATTATCCTGTTAAAACTCACATTTCAAGGCATTTCCTCATCGGCTTAAGGCAACATGGCCTCTTCAATTAATAAGATATAGGCAAACAGCCTAGTATTCATTTTTCTTCATTTTCTGTAAAGTAATTAAAAATGTACACATTTTGATTTAGGATATAAAATAAGGTGTTTTTTTATTAATTGTTTTTTTGGAGTGTGAAAATAATTGTGGATGTAAGGGACTTGAAAATTCTTTACTTTGGTGCCATCTGGTGTTAATTTATGCCATTAAAATCATGTAAAGGATGTTATACTCGCATGAAAATATGACACATACAACCACATGCTGCATGATTGACACTATCCACACTCTGCAAAGGGACTTTAAATAATGCCTGTGTACATTGAGAGGTTTTTTTATTATGGTGACAAAAACTATGAATCTAAACTTTAGATTTCTGGCATTACAGTGTCAATAAATTGACCAATAATAATGAACAGTAGTTAAATATTTAGCTGTAGAATGTAGGTTTTAGTATTTTGATAACTCTACACTTATATTTAATAAATCAAGGATGTTGATGTTTTCCCTTCATTCCTCCATTATTGATCACAATGTTTTCATCCGTTTTAGTTCAAGGAGTTCATAAAGCTGCAGTTGACAGAGGGCAAAGGTCGTATAAAACCAGGAACGGACACGGATCAGGTCATCGCCGACATGTTCCACAACCAGGACCGAAATAAAGATGGAGTCATCACCGCTGATGAGCTCAAACTAAAGGTAGACGAGGACCAGGCAGAGGTAGTGCATGAGGAGTTGTGATGAGGAAAAAACGCCTTGGTTTTCTCTCAGGGATCAACACCCAACACCAAAAAAACACACGAGAGACTTTTACACAGCATTCATGGTTTTAATATGTGCTGCACCATGCATTTGGAGATGAAAATAGTGCAAAAGATCTTTTTTATGTACTTCTGTTGTACAATGTGTTTGTGTTTTAAAAGTTGTACTTCAGAAAAACCAAACAAGCACCTTAATTTGTCCCTGAAAGTCACATTGATTAAAACGTTTGTAAGAAAAACTTCCAGTCTCTTACTACTTGTATCTTAGCAGCTGAGTCTATGCAACTGTAACTGCAACAGTACTGAAGATTAAAACTGACTAAAACACACATGTAATTATCTTAATATAGAAAAAAACTAAAAGGATTAACCTGCTGTGCACCTGCATATGTATTAAGACTAAGAAACATGTGAGAAAGTATCTTTTAAATAATGGTATCAACTTAAATAGTATTTAATATGATAGTCAACAGGTCAACTATCCACCAAACATACTGACTTAAGAATGTGTAAGAAGAGATGCTGTAAAAATGTTAAAAGGAGAATTCACATTTTCTGTGAAATTTCTGCTGTAGACACAGGTTAACATATTTTAAATATAAACAACCCCAACCGATTTTCCAAATTCTTAAAAGGTACAAAGATTAATGGCATTTAGCAGCGTCTAGCAGAACAGGCAACAGCAGAAATGGAGTAGAAGATTATTCCTGATGCATTTAATTAGTGTGTAACTCAATCAAAATAAGAATTGTTTATCTGCATGGCAGCAGATTTCCCTTTATGAAGCCTGTGATGTTGTTTCTACAGCTGCCAAACATTTTTTATTGTAGGTTTTCCTCCATGTTGGGGGTGCTTGATTGGTTGGCCACTAGATGCCACCAGAAACCAAGCTTAACTTTAAAAGGTGCAGTGTGCAATTTCTGCAACTACAACTACTAAATAACAGTGGAGAAAAACTCAAAATGTCCTCTCTAGACTCAGTAACTATAGAAACATATGTAGATAAAAACAACAATTCTTATTTTTGATTGAATTATATACTAATTAAAAGATACATCTGAATATGATATTCTGTTTCTGCCAGTTCTGTTCAGCTCGATGCCATTAAATCTCAAACAATGCACCTTTAACTAAGAACATCTATAGTAAAGTGCAACAAGCTAAATGTTAGGTTTTTACCAATAGCAGCTGAATGAAAGAATATTCTGTGCTAGACTCCACTTTCACATGTGAAGTGCTGAGAATACACCAGAACAGTCTGAATGTGAAGAAAGTTAAAGATAAAATTGAATTACATTACAAATGACCTGTAAATATTCACATACAAGTCAAAGTTAAAGACAAGGTGAGTAGAGTGTGTGTGTGATTAGCACCGATAATAACTTCCATGGACAGAGAGGTGGAACTAGTCCAGTTAGAGGTCGGTTTGAGGTAAGTGATTCTCCACTTTGCGACATAGTGAATGAGCTTATGTGCGGATTTAGTCGTGTCCTCTTCTTACTTGTTGTCTTTGGACGAGCTAACGTATCTGAGGATGCCGTTTGGAACATCCATGGTCTCATCCTTCACCAGCACGATGTCAAAGGCGTTGACGTACGACTCTTTCCTCTCTTCCACCTGCAAGGACATGAGGACAGTAACTATCACCTTCCTACACATGGCTGTGGGAATAAATCCTAAATCACAATGTGGATTATTTTATGTCACAATAACAATATACAGCTCAAAATACTGCAAAATTAGCAGTTTTTCTGAAGTAGCTCAGCTTTGTTTGATAGCTTGTAACCATCCATCTTCTTCTTGATCACATTCCAGAAGTTTACAATAGGATTTAGGTGGAACAAAAATTGCAATGGTCTCTTATTTTTTTTTTCCAGAGCTCTATATATCATGATAACTACAATAAAGTATGTTTTCAGTGATTCTCCTAAAGTTTCATTAAACGTTCCATTCTGATAACTTATGCCACAGTTTCTTCATCTCTCTGGGATTTTCATGGAAAAATGTCACTTATTTTGTGTTGCATTGTGCCAACAAATGTCACAGTCCTGTCCTTTTTTTCCCTCCCTTTTCATAAACGTTGATTTGATTCGAATCAGAACTAAAGAAGCCGTCAGCCAATCAGAAACATCCACATCAACACAGCAAAACATAAACAGCAAGATTACACTGGAACAATTACCAAGCACTTTATGATTAAATGTAACTCATAGGCTACACGTGTGTATTTTTTGTTCTGGCAATATGTTTGTGACAGATTATTTAATATGGGATTTGGGACCCTTAGAAACAACAGAAGAGAAATGGCACTTTTCTATCATCCCTATGATATGTATCGCCTATATAATACCCAGCACTATTCCCAGATAAACCTCGGTCGGACCTGGTCATTGAGGAAGCCGATCGTCAGGACGTTCTGGGGCTCAGACACCCCATCGGCCATGGTCAGGTCTCCCAAAGAGTCTCCCAGCAGCAGCACGTTGGGTCGACCCTGCAGCTCCGGGAGGCGAGCTGCGTGCGACAGGGCACCCTCCCGCTTGTTGAAGGTGTGGATCAGTTGGCCTTTGAAGGCTCGAAGGACCCCCTTTATAACCAGAAGAAACACTCAACTCTTAAACATGGACTCAAACTGGGAAGTAAAATCAGGCTGAAGATCTTCTCTATATATTTCATACAATAAGCAAACTCACGGCGTGGTCAAAGTCCATGTAGTTGGAGATGACGTGCACGTTAGGATGGAACACCTGGTTCTGTCGGATCACCTCCTCCAGGACGTCTCCAACACCGGCAGAAAAGATCAACAGAGGGATCTGATGCTCATCCAGACTGTCAAAGAACAGTTTGTGGCCCTCCCTAAAAAAACAGCACACATCATTAGACACATGAACCAAAAACTATCTTTGCTGAAGCTTTTAAGTAATGTTATAGGTAATAGGTGATATCTTTTGAGCTGTAAAATGACAGATATTGAATAATGGGTAATTACATTTAAAGGTGTTTTGGACATTTTCTCTGGAATCAGGATCTTGGTAAACTGTCATTTTTAGCTGTGTGTACCTGAGCATAGCACCGGATTCCTTGACAGCCTGAGCTAGCATCTCCTTCCTGATCCTCTGCTGAATGAGGAGTTCATGTACTTTAGTCCACCTGTGGAGAGCAGCATAAGACATATTTTAAAAATACAAATGAGGATTGCCTTTAATATCCCTATCCTGGCAGTTTATATCAGTTTCCCTACCATTCCACCATGAGAGGCAGCTTCTCTTCAGCAGTACGACCAACATCGATCTCTATGGGATAGTAGGTGTTCAATAGCTCCCTCATCTGCAATCCAACAAAAGACAACAACACCAACATCATATTTGTTTCTCAATGTGTTAAAATGACTGATGCAGAATAAGAAAGTAGAGAACACAGGCTATATGCAAATCATGGTATGAACCAACATTTGTAAATGCATATGTGCATGTCATAGTACAAAAGTAAACTCTGTTCAAGATCCAAAATACAAAGCAAACTAATTAGTTCCTTCTTCTATTAAGATTATAAATAGCTACAGTTAAATGCTGTGTTGATGAAACAATAAATTGTGGTCAAAGAGCACTTGATAGTAAGATATACATTAGCATGTGAATGATTCTAGGACAAAGTGTAACACTAGTGCAATAAATTATTTTAGTGGTTTGATTATTTTTCTAAAGTATAGTGTTAGACATATTTTTCTTAAATGTATTTGTATGTATGGTGCTGAGCCCAAGAATCAAACAACTGTATCTACTAACATGGACAACTATATAGTATAAGGGTAAAATTGAACCTTTTTTAAATTTTCTTTGTTTTTTACAATATGCAAATTATGCCATTTACCTTTTTGGTGCAGTCTTCATTGATCAACAACCGGTTATCCAGGATATCTGGGAAGAAAAAGCAATTCTGTTAGACACAAAAGAGCCAAGTATACAAAATGAAAAAGTTAAGCATGCTCAAATACAAACTGGGTCAATTCATAAATAATCCAGATCTAATTCAGCATATGTGCAGGATGCGGTAACATTAGAAGACTATTTGGCCAAGCTGCAGATCTGTCAGCCAGCTGTGGGCCGTGAGCTTACTGTGGGTGGTCGGCACTCTCTTGCCGTTGTGGGCAAATCTGGTCAGTGTCATGTCAAAATCGGAGATAACCTGAAGAAAGAGAACTATTTAGAACCAAATAAAAGTACCAAGTATCAATCATTAAACTGTTTTACTCGTAAAATAAGTCTCATAGTAAACCATTCTACATTTTCAGTCCTGTTTACATACCTGTAGGTTGCATTGCATTAGATTTTAAGACAGGAAGTGAAAACCAGCCTTTTGGTGCATGTCTATTATTAAAGGTATGGCCTTTACTTCTATATGAATGTTACTGATACTGAACATTCAGTATTTCAGGTAATGAAATATTATGAAACAGAACAGACACCCAGTTCCTTTACTTACATGCAGGCTGCCTGCGCCTGCTCGCTGCATACTGTGGATTGTCTCCTCCACTCTGCTGCGCTCCTTTATCAGCACCGAACACTTGGCCAGCTCTGGGATCTGAACAGAATAAAGCTGTCATTACAGAGCAAGCTTAACCAGACACAGTGAAAACTGGGAAATGAAAATAGAGTGATGGGGAAAGGGCAAAAACAGACCCCAGGAAGCCATTATATAATACGTGGACATGTAGATAAGGCTTTATCATCTTTCCTTTCTGTGTGTGTTAATACACAGCTACTAAAGTTTAAGACATGCAAACACACTACATTCAATTTGAATATAATTTAAAACCTATATTTCAGCTATTTTTAGTGAAATTATTGTTAAATCACTGTAAATGACTAACTACAAAAAAACTGTGCTGTATCCGTGTACCTTGACCATTTCTTTTCTCTGTTGTGTGTCACTTATGATCATTAAAGAATAAAGTGACTTATAGTGATTTTTGAACATTATAATGTGACTTAAGCAACTGGATTAAAACTGGATTAAACTGTCCTTTCATTCCATCATGCAAACACAAAACTTACATTACCTGGAGTTAAATTAAACAAGTAAATCAAATTGGTCAGAAAGCAGTTCCCTTTTTCACCACTTTCCCAGGTCTTTGCCTGTTTTTATTAAAAATAACTCATTTCCATCATCCAGTTTTGACAACAAACCTGAGATGTGGCAAATTTTAAATGAAGTGATGACACTCAACATGTTTAATGGACTAAAGATGCTGAAACTTCATTTCATTTTTCATATTTATTGAATTTATTGATATGCACAGTACTTTCTATTAACACCCACTGGAACTTTACAAGGGCATCATGCAATTTAGATTAGCACTTATTAAATGTGCAATACATATGGTTTAGTCCATGCAAATATCACTAAATGCACCTTTTAGTTCCTCGTCTTTACACTCGCTCCACTATACGATCTGTATACTCGTACTCAATATATTGATTTTCATTTCTTTCTCACCTCGGTTTTGGTCAGCTGGTGGGAGATCGCAAGGATCCCCCGCACTGGTGTATAGATCCATGGAACATAAAATAACTGGATTTAAAGAAAAAATAACAGCGAAAACATTATGATTTATCTGCTACAAACAAATAATCAATTAAAAGATATTATAATTTATAGTGTAGCAGAGAAAGTCTGGACATGCAAACAATTCAAAAATATAACATTATCCCGTTAACTCACCATTTTAAACGTGACGCGTCAACTGTTTTTTAATTCGCAAAACTATCGCCCAGTGGAAAGCACCAATAACATTATCACCAATAACAAGCGCTGTGTGTTTTATATACTTATACATACATTATATCTGTATTATTTAAAACTAATGTTTGTGCGTTTACAGTCGACGGTAGGTTTAAAATGTTTGTTTATGCTCTCGGTGGTTGTTGCACCCTTAGCGTTCCCCAACCTAAAAGATATGTAGTTCCGACGTAGATTTGTTCCTACTTCACTGAGGCTGTTTCTCTTGTTAAATGATCTCATAATAATGTAGAAATATATTGTCACTGGACGTATCGTTAACATTAATAATATACAAACGCTACAAGCTGTAACTGTTCATTTTTTGTCATTTATTTATTTTGTGTTAAATTAAAATTAATTATTACTTTAGCCAACATTATTTTCAGGAGAAATACTGTTTTGGGCTTGCATAATAAATTTCTTTTTTTGTCAGATCACTAAATATATTACATGTAAAGAAAATTATAATTCAACACCACATTTAAAAAATGATAAATCATCAGTCATGTTTTGTGTCAATGTAGAAATGAATGGCTGGCTATTCAATAAACTCACTATATTATAATTTCCTAAAGTATACTGTTATTTTAGTATAGTCCTATAGTATTGTTTCCTGTATAAACATGAAAGTTGTTGCTATATTCATGATTATAAACCATCAATAATAACCTGTGGGACTTTGGCATCATTTATTTTTTTCTGTCATGGCACAAAACAGTGTTAGAATTCACATAGATCAATAAATAGATTGTCTCTTTCTTCAATGACAACAAACTGATTTCAATGAATTAACTAAGCTTTATTGCAAATGTCAATGTACACTTGCAGCTCTTGCTTATACAAATGTAGTGACACCATGTGTCACAAAGTGCAGTTCATGTAGCTGCATGGAACCTGTGCTCATTGCACTGGCAAACAATACATCTTCCCAAAGAAATTAAACCACTTTGGCTTTTTCACATACAAAAAAATAAAAAAAACTCCTCAGTACTTACAACCCAATGAGTAGATCCTGTTCTGCTGAATTCTGCAGTAACCCCCTGCTTATGCATCTAATATGTACCGTTTTAACAACAACACAGAATTCAACAGTTGATTTCCATTCATCAATTGTAAATTAAAGTAAAAATACCTTAATGAAATAACAGAGAATTTGGCCGAGAACATCACTAAACCAAATAATTCCAGAAAGCCTCCATCATTAAAGCGTCCTGAAAGAATCAACTATGGTAACTTATTGTAAATATTACTGAAGTAAGAAAAGAAATAAACCTATTTTACTAAAAAATAACTTGTCATTATATATAAAACAAAAAAGCAGCATGGGATCTTTGGTCTGTCCACCTGTGAAATTAAACTAAATGCCTGACTGTTTAAAATGAACCATTGGAATGACAAAAAGTATTTAAAGGCCTGTTTTAACATTTTGGTCCACATGTCTTAGTGCAGCAATCAATGTGACACGCTTAAGGAAAACATACTCACTGGTCAGCTGGTCCCCAATGTGCTTTGATCAATACTTAATCCTCATGATCAACAAGTCAACAAGAAAAACTGTGGAAATTGGAGGTAGAAGAGAATCAAGATGCAGTTAACTGTATTTCTTTTCCCAACTAGTTACAGAATGTTCCTTTAACCATCACTTTCTGTATATTAAATCACAGTAAACATCAACATAATTTACATCGTGACAGAGGCTTGCCTGTTATTTCTAACTCACACTACAGCATTTTTCTAATAGATTTCTTCTATAGAAGTTAAATCAACACTATTTAACAGTATGTTAAGGCAATTACAGTATGATTTACTGGCAGCATAAAATTAAGGCATAAGCTAACAATGTAAGGCCAAAATGATTATTTAAGATTGATAATTTTATAGCCTGCCTGGCTAATTATTTCTTTTAAACATTAGTTCACACAGTGTAATCATGTTTGATTTGAATAAAACATCAGATCATGGTGAAAAACACCTATTAGAATATCCTTGAGTCCAAAGTATTGTCATTTTTTTCCTTATTTTAAATCAAACAAAAAAACATAACGGTAATTACAGCAATACACGACCAAGAATAACAACCAGAAAACATTTGGCACTTTTGCTTGTAACTGACTTTGCAGATGAAGCACAAACTACACAGAGCAGAAATGTCTGATTCGATGAGATTCTGATCTCAACATTCGATCTGAGACTGCAGCTGTCTCCTCAGAGTGACGGTGCGCTGATGCAGCTGCTGCATCTGCTGCATCTGCTGCATGCGTTCCCGCTGCCTCTCCAGGTTCTGGGGTACTGGGTAGCGCTGGCAGCCGCTGAGATACTGGTACGGGATGCGGATGTGGCACGCCGCGGCCCGGCAGCGTGGCTGCGGCATGGGCGGCAGCAGCATCCAGCGCTTCCTCTCCGAGCTGTACCGGTACGTCTCCTTGCGGTACTGCTTGTCCACGTTGCTGCTGTTCCTCCACCCGCCGATGACGAAGACGTCGTCCCCCAGGTGGCATACGGCGGCGCCTTCCGTGTTAATGACTTCCGGCGGGAGGCTGTCGAGGATGCTGTCCGGGACTTTCCCGCTCGTTTTCTCCTGGGCGGCCTCGGCCGTGACCTTGTAGCTCTTGGGGCAGCAGGAAGCCGTGTGGTAGAAGTTGGTGGAGGCCACGTTCATTTGGAAGACGCAGTAGTCGTCAATGAGCGGCAACGAGACCACTTCCTCCCACTTGTGCGTTTTGGTGTCGTAGCGGCTGGTCACGGTGCTCAGCCCGTCCTCGTCGTCCATGTCGACCGGCGTCCTGGCCATCACGTACACGTAGCGGTCCTCCACGCTCACCGTCTTCACGTCTCGCAGTATCTGGGGCGCCGGCTCAAGATTGCACCATCGGTCCCGCTCAGGCTCATAAACGGCGACGTCTTTGAAGCCCGGGCTGAAGTTGCCGTGGCCGCCGATGCTGTAGAGCACGCCGCCGACGCACGCGAGGCCGAAGGAGTGCTTGCGGGTGGTCAGGCAGCAGACCTGCTCCCAGACGTTGAGGCCGGGGTCGTACCGCTCCACGGTCTTGGCGAAGCCCGGCTCCATGGAGCCGGCCACGTAGACGTGGCTGCCCGTAGCGACGATGGCGTGTCCGTCAAGGTGGTTGTGAACGTGCGGCAGGTTGACCCAACGGTCCTCGGCGACAAAGTAGCCCACGCACTCGCTCAAGTACTCCCCGCCTTCCGAGACGCCACCCACCACCATGATGACGTCCATGTTCTGGCCAAAACGCGGCTGCGTTGCCGCGGTGTAGGAGGCACGGAGCTCCAGATTAGATGACCTGAAGGTCTCGAAACAAACAGCGTGGACCTCCAGGGCGTCGGACACCAGCTGCAGACAAGCAGCACTGCTCGCCACTAATGGTTCCTTCCTCACCACCCGTGTTAGGTAAGTAGGTGCCATCTGCTGCAGCTTTAAAAGCCTGAACAGCTCCTCAAAGTGCTTCTCTCGCTCCTCTTTGTTCTGCTGCACCCATTTGACCACGGCCTCAAAGAGCTCCTGTTCGGAGTCCACGGTGACATCCGAGTCCGAGAGCCAGTCTCGCACCAGGTGAAACGGCAGCGTGTAGAACTCTTCGTTGCGAATGATTTTGTGAAAGTTCCTTCGGATCATCTCGGCGGCGCCCTGAGCCAGATGGGTCAGCGTGTACATGTGGGCCAGGCTGTGCACCGCCACACAGTTAGCCAGGCTCAACTTCTTCATCAGAAACTCTCCGCAGAAGACCTTGAGCTGTGCCAGCAGGAACCTGACAGAGAAAATATGTCAGTGTTATCAGTTTTTCAGTTGATTAGTATAACGTTAGAGAGGAACTAAAGGGCAAAAATAGATAAAACCAGAGTCTGCACCATGTTCTGGATTAAACCATGTAGAAACATGAATCCACAAGCCAGCCTGTTTGCTTTCATAAATGTTGTAAAACTAATGTTAACAATAAGAATTCATAGGATTAGTGAGGCCATAACTTGTTCCATTTTAATGCCACAATTGGCCTTTTCACAGCAGCCGTATTGACTAGATTCTATTACATTTAGTGTAGCAGTCTTTGCAGTAAGCTAATATGCACAGTAGCAGCACCCTCACTGTTTGACTTGAATAGAACATTAATCACTATTATTAACACGTTTTTACCTACTATTTCATGTCAATATGGATGCCTTAAAATAGGCATATTTTATTTATTCCTATACATCCTTAGTTTATGTTTTTATGATGCTCGGTGTTTTAGAATATTATGTTTGGTATAATTTTAAAATCTTTCTGACAAAGACAGAGGTCACCGAAGCTCTCCAAACACAATTAGAATCTGTCCACCCCGATGGTACCAATATGACTATGAGGAACATGTGTGAAATTTAGTCCATAATTCATAGCTCACAATTAACTGTGAAACGTCAAATGTCTTGCAAGGTTGGTAATAGTATTGTTACATAATGGGTTATATTAGTGGGCCATCATCTGAATACCTCAACCTAAATACCTCATGTGGGCCGCATCCTGCGGAATAATAATATAAGACCACTGCATTTTTTAAATCAGCATCTCTGAATGAATTACAACCATTCCATTCCAACACATGTACACCTCATTCTGCTTAAAGAGGTACCAGGAGTGGAATAAAGTCATCCAAGAACAATGGTAAAGACTTGTTGGAGAGCATGTCAAGATGCATGAAAGCTGGGATTAAAAATAAGGGTTATTGCACCAAATACTGATTTCTGAACTCTAATTGTAAACATTAGCATTACGTTGTAAATGATAGTAATAAAATATTTTTGTTATTTTGACCATTTGTCATTTCCTGCAAATAAATGCTCTGAATGATCATGTTTTTTCATTTGGAATTTGGGGGAAATGTCAGTAGTTTCTAGACTCAAACAAAAATGTCCCTTTTGCCCAAACACATACTTATAAATAGTAACACCTGATAATTTTGCAGTGGTCTATTATTTTTTTCCAAAGCTGTATATTTCAAATACACTTATAAGTTCCTATAAAATGGCAGTGCTGCAGGTGTAGTACCTGCGCATTGAGACTACAGACAAGGTGTGGCTTATTACCACTGCACCTTAGCAAAAGGTGACTCAATACTTCCGCGTATGAAATATATAGAAATTCACATTAAATACATGGATGCAGTAATCACCTGTCAGCCAGCTCCAACACCTCGTGCACATTGGCGGCGGTGACCGTGATTTCCCCGGTGTACATGAACTCCACCACCCTCTCCACCGTGTCCGGTTCGGGTCCGGCCGCGGAGCTCCACTCTCGGAGCTCCACTCGCCCGGACGCGGACTCAGAGAAGCGGCCGCCCAGCAGCAGGGTGAAGTAGTGCGACGCCGCGGATAAAACCGAGCGGTGGGCTTGCAGCGTTTGGACCTTTTCCTCCCCACCGGCCACCCCGCCGCCGCCGCCGGTGGCGAAGACCAGCGTCACGTCGCAGAACAGCCCCGCCTTCCTCTGCTCGCTCTGCCGCCGGGAGAGCTCCGAGCAGTAGCCCGGGCAGGTGAAGTCCTCGGCCTCCTCCGGTTCTCCGTCACCTGTCAGCGCGCCGCCGCGGCCGCTGCAGTCCTCCGGCGCGGCGGCGGCTGCTGCTGCCGCTGCCATCCCGCAGCAGAGGGAGAGTCTCCGGGGCAAAGGAAGGCTGTGAAGTATCTTTGGAAGGAACTCATAGGCATATGCAATTAAAGACTCAAACAGTGACATGCATGCGCAGCGGTCACAGCGAGGCTTAGCTGCAAAAAATACAGGAGTCGCGCGCACTTCCGTCTCCAAGATCACGGCTGTTTTTTTTTTTTGTTTTTTTACCGGAGCTGTCAGGTTTAAGTTGATATCTCTGTTCCAGCAAGAGAACCGTGACAGTGAAGGATGTACCGCAAAGTCCAAAGTGTTGTCTCGTTTTTAATGTTATTATACACAGACCCTTCTTTATTAAAACTCAATTAAACTTTAAAGAAATGCATTGAGATACGGTTTTGCGCATGCGCGATCGGGATTATGTAAACGTAGATGAACTACTAAAACTTTATAAACATGTATAAACACAATATGTTCACAAAATACAGGGAGAAGGAGCCAGAACACTGACCAGTTTTTCATGTTGTATCATCTGTATAAATGTATTAATTGTTATATATATATATTTTTTACTGGTGTTACTGTGGAATTATCTTAACTGTTATATCATTAATATTATCAACATAAATATTACATTAATATTATGATTAACAATATTATAATTATGAATGAAAATGACATTACTATTATTTGCATTTTGATGAGTGATAGAGGGGTAGAATTTCATAAGGATATACATCTTCCTACTCTGAATGTTTTTTTTCGTTGTTTTATTTTACATGTTTAAAACAAACTAAAACTTTATTTTATGAAAGCCTGAATAGGATTATAGGATTATAGTTTATGATTGTAATATTATATGCTAGCACTATAGAGCTGCAAAATAATAATCATTACAAATTGAGACCAAAGTTCATAATTTTCATAGTTGTTTGGTCCATAAAATGTTGAAAAGCGAAAAACTTCAAATGTTGTCCACAACCCAGACATTCAATTTACTCTGAAGTCTAAAGAAACCTGGAAAATGTTAGAGAAGTTGGACTTTTTTCCTCCTTAAATTACTCACAATTAATCCATCAAATAACTAATTGACTATTCATTGCAGCGCTTATATCCTGCAAGCATAATATATTGGTGTCATTTCTGTTGTGGGATCACAAGTTCAGCCAAAGTGAAAAGTAAAACAATACGTTTTTTATTATACTACTATATGACAGCATATTACAAAAAAAACAGTATTTTTTTCACAGTTAAATAAAAACAGCAAAACAAAGATCAAACACAGCAGGCCGTACAGTGGGCAGTAACAAAGGTAGTGCCAAGTCTTCAGTGAAAGCTGGACAGTTCTTTTACAGAGCCGACAAACATTCCATGTGCAATCGTTTCCCCAAAGTAACACACGCTGCTTTCATGGTCCCTCGCCAAAAGATGTCAATCAAGATTCACAGGGCTCATTCATGAAGCATTTTGTTCACCCCCCCCGCCTCGTCTACCTTGATGCCTCTACATTTCCCTGTTTTCTGACAGATTATCAAAACAGTTATTCAGAATAGCAACACAAGTAGTCCAATTCAAACATAAAAACTTGAACACCTCAAAACTGATTTACAGTAGCCGATGAATTTCATCCAGGGTTGCAACCGGTATTGTACCAGGAGGAAAGGCAATGATGGAATGACACTTAAATCAGCATTTTTGTGTTTATTTTCGTTTTTTTTTTTAAACCACTAGACCCTGTTTTTAACTTGGTTTAGCAAAGACAACAAATTCCTAAATCTAACTTTGGTTTATCATGTAAAGATCTTTTTCAGTGGGAGTGAAACTTGAAGGCATTTTAAGACAGATACTGAATTTAGATTTGCTAGTAGTTAAACTAAGGTGCAATACTTCAAAAGACAACGCATACTTAAAGCCAACTTTCTTGTTGCTGATTAAAATAAATCACAGTTAATGTTAATGGTTTGTTAGTATAAAAACAGACAAGGTACTGTATTGCTGAGCTTGAATATATTTCACATCAGACTCCATAATGCAGGGGTCTTGAAAACCGAAACACACCGAAATGCACTTTGAATCCTGCCCTTGTAAAAACTACACATAATTTTGGTTTTTTAATTTATTTTTTAAAGTACCAATTGGTTTGTGCTCTTGCGATCACTGCATCTGCAGTGGGTTGGCTCTTCTTCAAAACTGAATAAGCTACATCTCAGACTTTTTAAATAATTTGTCAAAAACTAAATCTAAAAATATACTTCCCCTTTTTCTCCGTAAAAACTAGATCGAAAACCTCTACCCAGACAGTCCTTCCACCATCCAGAATGATCCTGCCAGGTTTCCCCGGGCAGATGTTGCCGTAATCGGAGAGTACACGTTAAGTATGTGCGATGTGTGATAATGCCTGACCCATTAGGGGGGGGGAGCAGGCACATCTGGTAGTGCATACCATTCCGTGATGCAGGGATTACATGGACATATGTTCAGGAAGCACGTAAGAGATGTCATCCCAGGGGTGGCGGTACAAACCCTGTTTCAGCCTCTTCTGGTCCAGGTAATGTCCTGATGCAAGACAGACACGAGTTAGAAGTCTTGAAATGAGAATAATTCTATACGGTTGGTGTCATTCACAACTCTGCATCTCAATGGAACTCACCAATAAAGCCCATACTCCGACCAAGCACAAAGATCCCATTTAGTGCACCGATCTCCACAAACTCGTCTGCCTCATCACTGGAACCAGTTCAACATTCATGTGAGAAACAATACTGACAGTGTGCTATTTATGCAGATGGCTACAATGCAGCTGACATTTTTCCAAAATGCATTGGCGAATAACAACTTTTTATGGTCTAAAGAAAGGTCTCCATTAATATACAGTAACAGTAGTCTAGCTTTTGCTACTGAATTATGTTATTTAGCAGCTGAATATTCTCACCGTGTGAAGCCACCACATGTCCTGAGCAGGTCTACGAAGGCTACACCAATAAAACCGTCTACATTGAGGATCAGGTTGGGTTTCTGAAAAGAATAAATAGAAATCAATTCATCTAAACTTCAGGAAACTATTAGGCAAATGAGCAGATCTATGGATGATTTAAAACTTATAAAAATAAGAAAAGGATCCCACATGCTCACTGAAGCTGAAGAGAAATCTAAGGAACATTCGCATCAAACTGAAATAGGTTTGTTTGGCAGTAAAGTTTTAGCTGTAAGACTTGGACAGTGTGTAAAATCCCTACCTTTCGTTGATGTGATAATGTAGTATCGATTGATTATCATTTGATTTTTACTTTTGTTAATGCAGTCGTTAATTACCTTGGAGGTGGTGATCTTCTCGACGTCTAGAGCGTAGTCCAGTAGCTGGGTGGAGGGGAAATGCTGCTTAACAAAGTCCTTCAGTATTTGAACCCGCATGTCTGGGTTGTTGATCTAAAAAAAGGAGACAAACTGTGTTTTATGCTGCATCTTTGTCTGTTTGAATTAATAATTCAAATAAACTCAGAAGTCCTGTTACAAGGGAATCTTAGTTTTCTACTATAATCCAACAATACAGCACAATTTGCAGTTCAGAATAATTTCAAGGTAGTGGGAAGGAAAAATGCAGTGATGCTTACTGATTTGACCCTGTGACCGATGCCCATGATCAGCTTGCCATCTTTCTTCATCTTGTTGACAAACTCCATGGGCAGCATGCCGCTGTCAAACGCCTTACTGAACTGCTTTGCTGCTGCATCCAGAGCACCTCCAAACCGGTCCCCCTGGAACATATAAGAAATCTTTCAGTTTTAAAAAAGGTCAAAGTGGGTCCTGAATGAGACAGAGGGACAATAATAGTCAAGAAAAGTACTAAATTAGAGTCAAACCCAAAGTGGGTGTAACAAATTCTTATATTACACCACAAACAAATTCATTTTGAATGTGTAAACATTCCATCAGACTTATATGGGATTATTTTCCCATTATTTCTTTTATCTTTGTGTTTTAAAAAAGATGGCACACTATTATTGTACGTGTGTAAGTGATCAGCACTAACGATTGTGAGCAGGCCAGAGGTCAGGCTTGAGATGAGGTCCTTGCCAGCACGAGCACAGACGATGGTGTTGTGTGCACCGGAGACGGCAGGCCCGTGGTCAGCAGTCACCATCAGGCACATCTCAATGAACTGGCAAGCGTAGCGTGGCAACCTAGACGCAAACACAACCTGAGCTTATTCCGCTGAAAAGACTCTGTGTCATTTAGAGAAAGACGAGTAACCCAACACTTTCTCTCAGAACCTGAACCGGTGCCTTTAGTCCTCATACCAACCTGCGTTGGAACCAGAGCAATCCCAGCACTCCTCCTAAACCCATCTCTTCTTTAAAGACCTCAGTGATGGGCATGCCGGCATAGATGAGCTCCTGGCCTCGTTCGTCACAGATGCTCGTCATGAATGAGGCCGGCTTACGGATCAGGCCCAACTCCTGAGGATGCACAGAAAAGAGTGAATAGCTGCAGGGTTTCACCACGCATTGACAATTGTGTGGCGCTGCACCACAGAATGAAAACCTAGAGCCACAAACAGAATCTGCCTTGCGATTCTGTCATTCTCATTCTCTCAGGCAAATCAAACACTGCTCAAAAACAACACAATGCTACGTGGTCTAAAACAATAAACTAAACAACAACTGTTGGCTTCTGAGAAGTATTCTATGGATCAAGATTCCCTCTTTTCTGCTATTAAAAGTTTCTTACCCTGGCCCAAGAGTAATCCATAGGTACCGTTGGGGGCGGCACCTCCTGAGCAGGAATGATTGTACCACTGGCCACAAGTTCATCATAAACAGTCCTGTTTCACCACATAGACAAAAAGAATCAGCAAAAAGCTCAAAAGATGACTTGCTGAAAAATTGTGGCATTACTGTGAAGAACTTATTACCTGATGACATCTCCTAGCTCATCGAAGCTCTTGGGTACATATGCACCGGCGTCCCGCAGAGCCTGGTTCTTGGCCACCGCTGTCTCTGAAGCCTGGTTGGCACAAGCTCCGGCATGGCCAAACTGAACCTGAAGATGACAACATGAGAGGATGAGCTAAACATTTGAAATTCTCAGGTTGAAAAAAAAAAAAAAAAAAAAAGTTCTTTCAACAGACCTCTGAGGCAAACATGGTGGCACAGGTTCCAATACACCAGCACACAACAGGTTTGGTTATCCTGCCCTCTTTGATGCCTCGGCAGATCTTGTACTCTTCTGTGCCACCGACCTGGGATGACAAAGTGAAATGGATTCAAAATGAGTTCCAGACAAATACATTACCATGTACATGTACCATTGCACAAGCATCTTTGAGCACAGCCAAAATTGTCTGGATTTAAAAAAAAAAAAAGCAAAGAAGTTCCAGTTAATGAACAGAGCTACTCTCACCTCTCCCAGCATCACGATCATCTTAACACCTGGAGTGTCTTGGTAACGGAGGATGTGGTCCATGAAGGTGGAGCCTGGATATCTGCACGGAGAGGAACACAACATAAGGACTTAAATATGCTTTGCAAATCTCAGACCGTCTCTCAATCCTGAGTAAAAATCAAAACCATTTGCATATCGGTTATTGCACCTGTCTCCGCCGATGGCCACGCCCTCGTAGACACCGTCGGTTGTGCGGGAGACTATGTTGTTCAGCTCATTGGACATTCCCCCGGAGCGTGATACATATGCCACGCTACCAGGACGATACAGTTTGGAAGACAGGATGTTGTCCAGCATGCCGCCTGTGTTGCCAATCTTAAAGCAGCCTGGCTTGATGCCACCAACCTGCAAGAAAAAATTGAAAACATTATTGAAACACCATTTGTGTCTATTGAAAGACACAGTTTTCTTAAGGATTTAACACATCTATACACACAGACGAGCACTACATTCACAGTCTACTGCAGAAGAGCCATTTTACAACAGACATGTTTTGGTGAGATAAGGCTGTGTACCGTGGCAGGGCCGATGATAGTGACACCTTTCTCATCAGCCATCTTGATCATCTTCCTTGTCTGGGCTTCAGGGATGCCTTCGGCTATGATGGCAATAGTGTGAATCTGAAAACGCAATTACAGGACTCAGATTCAAATCAGAGCGCTAACAGATAACTTTCAATATTTGGCATAATCAGGGATATACCTGAGGACTATATGAGATTTAAAGCAAACATATTTTATGGTCTTTCTACCTGTGGGTACTGCATGGCCTCCACAGTGCTGTCGAAGGCGGAGCGCAGTGAGGCAAAGCTGATCAGCACGTCTACCTCGGGGTGCTTTTTCATGGCGTCTGCCATGTTCTTATAGACTGGCAACAGGATCTCCTTGTGGCCCCAGTAGAACTTCTGCTTGTGATCCCCACTAGGCAACACAGATGTAAAGTTGCAGGAAATGAATAAAGTAAAAAGTGTTATTTTAACTTCACTTGAGCTGTTTAAACTCTGGGGCAGTCTGATTTGCAAATTTGGATTCCTATGTTAACTGTTGTTTTTCTATGTCCTTTACTAACTACAAGTTATTTATAAATATGCAAACTCAGATAAAACATTAAATATGAAAAGGTAAGGGCATGATATACAATGTTTGAAAAATTCACTACTAGATCTCATGTGAGCTGACAATCAAAGCAGTTTTACCATGCGTTCTCAGTTTATAAATGTCATTAAACCAGTAGAGTATAAATTCTTGTTATTTATTTCATTTCAGGAAAACATGAGATTTCAGGGAACCTACGTGAAGGGGTAGACCATAGCTGCCACAGAGGGCTCGTCCCGGGAGCACACGTAGTCAAAGTCCAGCATGCCTTGCACGGCACGTGTCTGCATGCCCCAGACAATAGCCTTTGTGTGTTTGCTGAAGAGTGTGGTGGCTTTGGCTGAATGAAGACAGAGAGAGAGTGAGAGAGAGAGAGAGAGAGAGAGAGAGAGAGAGTTTATAGTTAGTACCGAAAGGAGAAATAAAAATAAATCACAGACAAAAGCGGGGGGTTGGGCGGAGGAAAACAGCAGGAGCAGGGGTGGCAACAAGCAGAGTACAATGGTTCTCCATCTGAGAACAGAGATACAAGAGGTAGAGAAAATAACACTTTATCATATTATTATATGAATTTATTTATTAATGAATATGTTGTGTGATATATATATATATATATATATATATATATATATATATTTTACTTAGGCAGCATAATTTCAACCCAATATAAAACCATGTAATATGTAACAAATTACTCAGACTAAATTATTTTGTCCACCCCCTCTGTTGAGATGCTAAAAGGAGTCACTGGGGTTCTAAAATTAGGAGAGAAGACAACCGTATACTTCATTCCCCTAAAGGGAAGCAGGTTTAACCATCAAGGAACTTCTCTAAGAATGCATTTAGCTTAATTTTTGCAGTCTTTTTTTTGAACTCTTAGAGATATTAAACCCAATGGCTAACCACCAAGCAGGAATATCACCTAAGCTTTCCCAAAGTCAGAAAACTCTCGAGTATTGATGACACAGCTGATGACAAGAAATTCAATGATCCCATTTTACAGCTAGATCCAGATGCCCCAAAAACACAACAGTGATTCAAGCCCATTAGTAAAGTGCAAAAGCAAATCTTTGATGAATTGTTTATATTGATTTCATACTAAAAGGTCAAGGCATTGGTTGTATAGTTAATTACCATTGTGCCAAATATTAGTCCCAGTCCTCCAAGTCTCTCTTCTCACTGCCTTTTGCTGTTGCATCTGATCAACGTGCAAGGAGTTAGGTTTTAAAAGATCAAGCTGATCTCGAAGCCAAAGTACCAGTGTTGAAATGATTGATTTCTTGTGCAGTTATGATGTACCAGACAATTCAACCATTTTAATTTGAATGGAGTTGCGAGTTCAACTAATTTAGGTCTGGTAATAGCAAGCAGCACCCCTTTAAGATGAGCAAGCTATGATAAAAGGGGGAAAGACTGAGGAAAACATCATAAAACAGACAAAAAAATGGGAAGGCAGAGGGAAGTAGAGAGCGGAGAAGGCAGGAACACAGCTTTTTCACACCCTTCCATACCTCCACTGCAGCCTGAAGAGGCGTGCACTTCTGTGACCCCATGGGACGGAAACACAATATGACAAAATGAGCACAAAAAAGAGACAAGAATGAGTGCATCTTCATCTTATTCACTGAACAGACTTCAATGCATTCTGTCAACTGCGAGTCATCTCTGAAAAACACTCTACAAGAAGCACAGCAGAGGAAGGAGCATGCAAAGCTCAGCTGCTACGGAGCATGCCTCTACTGGGCTGCTGTAAAAAGCAATCTAAAAGAAGTATAGTCAAGGCACACATTCCCACATGGTCAACACTTGACTATTGTCTTCGGACACTGCAATCAAACCTAACACAACACTCACCTAAATCTAAAGATGCCCTGTTTGTTTTTTTTTGAAAACTCCTAAATTTCAGCTTTAGAAACCTGGAAAATGACCGATTTTTGGATCATCTACAATGGTCTTTTTACAGTTTTTAAATAGGCCTAGGACAATCGATTCACATATATTAATTGAAAAACTATGACAATCTTTTTGCAGAATATAATAAAATACTGAGGCACTGTGGTGATGCAGACATGCAAGTGTCTCACACCTCCTTACTGGGGTTATGATCATGAAGAAGGTGAGGAGAAGATAAAAGGGGCAAACCAATGTAGAGAGTGGGCAGCCTAGCGTACTGTGGGCATGGCACACCTATCACTTACCTTTCCAATCGCCTGTGACCACATTCTTCAAAGGCCACAGTATAGAATGAAGAGAGTCTTAGAGAAACAAGCATGAAAAAGACGAGGGTGAGTGGACAGTTTATGCAGCAAAAGGAGGAGGAGGAGGAGGAGCAGGAGGGAGAAACAGGAAGAAAATTAAAATGCAGAATAGCAGTGACAGCATTTAGGAAGTGTAGGAAAGGAGAAATACAGGAAGCAAGGGTAAAACAAAAATGAAAAAAAGCAGAGGTTTGTGAGTAAACATGAAGTCTTGCTGATATGAAGCCCTGGAGAAGCGAGTACTACTGTGTTAATTACCTGCTGGAAGACCTGCTTTAGATTTTTTGGCTGGAGTGACATCATTACATGTTCTGGGTTCAGAGAATGAAGCCGTCCTTGTCGTAGCTGGAGTCTGGCACAGAAAAGAGATATATGAGCATTTATGTTACGCAGAAGCTGCCAAAAGGAATTGTACTAGAATGGAAGTAACATGCAACACAGTACACAGCAATATTGTCTTGAACATTATATACCTAAGAACTGGGTGTGCCACATCCTTTAGCTAAATGTGAAAAGAAGCTGCAATCTAATGCCATGGATGTCGATCATTACGTCTTAAATAGTTTTAAATAGTAGCAAATGATCTGCAGACTCCTGAATTTTTTTTCTGAATAAAAATACCATTGCATTGTTGCTTGAGTTGAGGAGGAAGTTGGCGGTATGTGCATCCATTGGGGGCTGGTTGGGGATTGGCCGGTGGCCCAGTGCCATACCAACAATGGCTGTCATATGGGTCTCTGTACCAAACACATGGATAGGGATCCCTGTGGTCTTCCCTGCAGAAAAAAAGAACACATTCTCAGTTAAATCAGCCAAATGTAAAACATAATATAACATATTACCTTATTTATTTCTTCATTTCACCCACCTACTTCCCCCATCACTCTCAGCCCCTCCTGGTAGTTTGGTCCGCCACGACGAACAAAGATGGTGACCTCGTGCTCCTTCAGGGGACCTTGGTAGTCTTTGATGGCCCTGACGATGCCCTGAGAATAAAGAGAGGCAGGTAAGGTACAGACATCTGTGCGAATGTAAAAGGTAGTAGCACTAATAAGGAAACTGCCATTTTATTTATTAATTAATGTGAATTTATTTTTTTCTGCCTCAAGGTATTTTTTTAATTAAGAAAAATGTTATTTTCTTACTCATTGCTTCTCCGTATCCGATTTCCCTGATGTGGGATAAACTTTATAATATAATCACAGGGGCATAGATAACACCATGTTGAGTTTGATACTTTTAAAATGGACTCAGAAATTACAAGTAGAATCGAGGCAAACAAAACCCATCTGAAATTGTAGGTATTATAGTTGACTAATCTGAATATATATATGAGGTTAATTTGGTTTTCAAAGAGTGAGACTGTAACAACTCTGCTCATTTAAAAAATAGTTTCAACCATTACAGAGCCTCCTTTATTCAATGGCTTCAGCAAGAACTGAATACAGCTTAAAAACCACATTGCTTAGGGACATGTGAACTCGCTTTCAGATAAATAAACAAACATGTTTCACCTTGAATGTCGCTGCTACATTGGTGAAGTTGGCAATACTTCCTCCAATGATCAGCACCTTCCCTGTAGGACACAAAAAGGTGTTAAGAACACGTTCATGAACGAAACTAGATACTCTATAACACAGTTTCAGTGACAGCCAGGAAGTCTATTACTGGCAACATGTTCACAGGGTGAGCAGCAGCCTTGTGACACTACAGAAAGCACTTCTTTTCAACAAGTGAGCCCCATAACTTCCTCCCCCCATTCTCACCTGAAGCCAACTCATTTCAGCCCAGTTTGTTAATATCTACAATTGTTAATATCAATTTTGTTTTAATTAGAACTGAAATTCAGAGGAACCAAATTCCACTGACTTCAGTGTTGCTGTGTATGTGACAATCAAAGTTCTTGGATCTTGTTGGCTTCACCCACCTTGAGAATGCTTTTCACGAGTCATGAGGGAGAGGATGGTTTTCGCGTAATCATAGGTCTGTTGTTCGCTGGGTGCACCAGAGTACTCGCCATAGTTGGCAAGCTCATCCACTCCACCCAAGTCACAGATGGTGTCGCTGAAGAAGAGAGGCAGTCAATTACTGCATTCCTATTCAGGTTTGATAGACCTGCAGCACTTGTCAGACTGGTAACTGTCAGACAGCAAAACTTGCCTCTAAAGCAAAGAACATATTTTAACGAGAACAAAACAAGTTCCACAAACTATAAAATACTGTACAGAGGATATCTTTCCTCACCCGACACACTTTAAATGACTTAGCCAATAAAGAAAAAGCCTTAAACTCTGCAAATGGATTACCTGTAGACCACCGAAGCCCCTCCTCCAGCCACCATTGTCCAGATCCTCCCACGAGGATTCAGCAGAGTTAACTTCAGACTGGCACCACTCTTTGCATCCAGATCAGCTATGTACGCCTCCTACAAGTGACAGATCAAACCATGGCAATAAGTTCTGCTCAATGAGTTCACAAAGGACAAGGACAGAGGCAGAAGATTGATGTTCACGGAAAATGATCAATTAAAAGCAGTTAATTGGGCCACTTTAGAGAATGAACCCCCCAAAAAATACTTCACCTGAGCCTTGAGCTCCTTTGCCCCTTTGTTCCAGTACTTTTTTTTTTTATTCAGGCTGTGAAGTGGCCCATTGAACCGCTACCAGTGAATGTAAATCAGGATGCTAATATTAAAGATCCTATATTATACACTTTTCGGTTTTATTTGAAGTTGTGATATCCATTACAGGATATGGGTTAGCAAAAATTATCCATATAATTGTAATCTGAAAAGAACAGGTTGTTTTGTTTCCTATCTTATTAATATTAATGAGCTGATTGGCTGATTTGAATGGGTGTGATTGGAGAGTGGGCGTCAGTGACTGTATACTGACAGCTCATTATAAAGCTGTTTCTGAATTCAGGCTGTGTGCATTTCTGTGCTGATTGAGAGTTTTAAACCATGGAACAGTATTTATATAACACCTAGACCTTCATTATAATCAAAAATCTATTAAATCTCACTTTCTATGACACAGGCTCTTAATACACTTACTGTAGACATAAAATGCTGATTCATTGTCCTTTAAAAGCTCACCTCTGGATAGGCTTCTCTGCCAAAGGGTGGGGGAAACACTACGTCACCCCACTTTGCCTTGCAGATGTAATCTGCTGTGGCATCAATCTTGGCTGCCATGTCGAGGATGTACACACCATCCTGGGTGACAACTGGTGAATAGGATAAAAGTACAGTTATTCATTCATTTGACTTTTTAAAAAATGGTTTCCTCAAATAAGTGTTACATGATCCAGCAGATATAATTGGTAAATAGTTGTAGTTTGTTTGGTTGTTTCACCTTAAAGGGAATGTACACAAACTTCCAATTCTCATCTTGCATAACTAGAGAATCACATTGAATCTTGCATCAGAAAACTGTATGTAGAGCTAACAATGACAATATGGTAGAGTTATGTAAATAATGTTAAGAAAACATACCTAGAGGGTTGATCTCAAGGTAGGTGAAGTAGAGGTCCTCGTATAAATTGAAGAGGCCAACTATAAAACTTGCCAGGACTCTGAGGAGGAAAAAAACAATTTGAATTGAACAAGTTTGATTTTGATGCAGAACAATTATACGAGATTCTGCCACACAACCAACACATCTGCTTCACAGGAGGAAATTCAGAGTGGATCACACCGTGTCCTTGGGCAGAGTTTGTGAGGGAAATAGTGCTGAACAGTAAAGATTTAGTCTATAAAATAAAGATCAGTATGTTCTCTGCACACTGAGGTCAGTGTTTGGAAAAGGATAATAATAAATTAATTAAGAAAAAAAACAAAAAAAAACAATGCTCAAGGTCAAAGCCAAGGACAACTTATTTTGCTCAGAAAATATAGCAACAAACATTAACAAATAAGATCAACGACCAATTTAAAGCAAGTATTCTTATTACTGTCAGGGCTTAGATTTACATTATATCACCAAGTGTATAAGAGGATCCCTCAAAATATGTTAATAATTGAATAAACAGGCTGGTACTGCATTGAATTTTCACACTCATGTAAAAATATCACACAATACAACAAATAAGTTGGTATTAATGATGCAGATCCTTTTACAGGTGCACTACGTACTCTTTCTTCTCATCTGGAACATGTGAGAGGAGCTGCTCTGTGACTTGCTCCTCACTCAGCTTTTCATCCACTGCAACGAGCAGCCTCTGGGCCTTGGTGTCCACATCACCCACTTCCACTCCTCCCTCATGATGGAAAAGCACATGGTCGCCCTCACGTGTAGCAAAGATACACACATATACCTCCTCCTCCTGGACGTCGGGGCAAAGGCAAGGATACATAAACACAGGAGGTAAACTAGCATTTAGTTTGCAAAAAATAGAACGTGCACCATGATCCTCACATTTACAAAAGGCTCACGTGTTGTTTAAATAGCAGTGTTGAAGAACATTCTGTTCCTTATTTTAACCCTAATTAACCTTCATACCGGCATGCTTTCATCGTCATTCCCAACAAATATATTTCATTATTAATACAGGAACAATGCACATCAATCACAATTACAGACAATTTGTCGGTATTAATGCAATAAAAAGAACAGGAAGGAAAAGTAGAAGAAAGCAGGCAACAAAGCTGCTGAACTCAACTCTACTGGATAATGGAAAATAATTTACCAATAGTTTGTTAATTTGCTAAATTGTAAATAAATCAACCAATGAATCACATGCACACTGATCTAAATATAAAACAGACAAAATAACCTGTGTGTGTGTGTGTGTGTCTGCTGCTGGACATTTCATTGTCCTGCTGAGTGGATTAACAATTTGTTCAGGATGTTGACTGAGGAAACACAAAAAGCTGGCATACATTACCTGCGTGTGTGGAACAAATGGCTCGATGAGGAAGTTCTTCAGCACACCCTTTGCTTTTCCTACCTAATGAAAATAAAACATTGTTTGTCAAATAAACCAGGAGCTGTCTAACCTAGTTATGGAGTTGACAGGAAAACGGTTTACTGCGGTGTTGTTGAGGACAGTGTTGGCACTAGTGGAGACTAATGAAAGATTAATGCTGCTCTCAGGTTCAATTTATGCCCACTGGTCACAGACAGAGCTGCACATTTCACCTTTTTTCCCCTACATACTGTAGTACAAGTATGAGGATTGCCTGTGTGGCATGCAGCAGGTTTACATGTATGGTGGACCAGAATAGAGACCCCTCCTCCACTGGCATTACATAACCTCTGACCTGGCAGATCTAAACATAACATATGTTATGGTGTTATGTTAGGGACTAATGGACAAGCAACCGCATGGAGCGAATTTCAATGTGATGCACTACTTGGTTCCAACTGTTATACTGTTTTGTATTATTCATTTATAAGTTGTATTTATATTAAAAAGATGAAACACATCCAGAAACAAAAGTATACACAACAAATATTAAGTTATGTACCACTGGCAGATTGAGGGTCAGATTTTTAGGTCTGTTCTAAAACAGATGCTCAGTAATTTAAACAATATTTTTTTAAGCCAATAATAGAAATAAATGTAATACAATGACTTGAATAATGTTTTACAGTTGATGCAGTAGGGGTCAAACACATTATAGGAGGGAAAGGGGAAAAATGCAAGGTCATCAAGCAAAAAAAGTTGAACCATATTGCAAAGTATCATCATTCTTCAGCACATCATGTTAACCGATCAAATATTAATTTAGTAAATTTACTTTTTCTTTCATAGCTGCAACACATTACAGTGGATGCTAGTGTGATAACAGTCCACCAAAGCCTTAGAGGCTTACTCTGGATACCCTTGAGGATATATTTTTAGATCCAAAAACCCACAGAGAGAAAGGTTGCCATCAACTCACCGTGGTCTCTCTCATGAGTCGGGTACTGAGCCACTCTTTGACACCCTGCAGGTCCAGGTTGATGCCCACCAACCCCAGTTTCCCGCGTCGCTTGATTAGTTGATCTGGCTTCACCACCAACCGCTTATGAGTGGAAAAAGTGGAAGAAAGATCAGCTAGACAGTAAAACAAAAATGAAATGAAACAACACTCAAACTGCCTTAAATTAGATATATAAAATATATGCCTGTGAGACTTAAAACAATTAGTGTGTAATTGAAAGCACACGCAAAATCATCTTGTCATCTAATCCAGTAACGCTAATGTGATAATTTGTTTTATAAGAGGAAAGAAGGGAAATACATGTAATAATGCCAGTACCTATTCTCCATGCATAAAAAAATAAATCACAACTATATGTCTTAAACCAACAGGTGCCACTGTGATGTTAATGATATAATGTTTGGCATCATGTACAGGCAGGTTTTAGTGATTATCCTCATTCAATCTTCCTTTTCCAGTTGAGGAAACTCAAACCAATTTATTACCTGTTGATCTGCCATAGACAGTGCACAGGACAGGAGCCTCGATATTAGAGTATAAAGGAACCTCACACGCAGAGTAATAATTCCACTTTGACTCTCACCACTCACTGGAGCAAAGGCGAGCAGTTATCAGAACCCTGCACCGCAGAGCTGATAATGTACCAACAAGTACCAGGCCCAAAACAAGTGGAACAAACACCTCAGAGAATCACCTAAAGCCTGTGAAGAGCCTAGCTCGACCTTTGTGAAAACATCTCTAGAATTATAACCAACTCTGCGGCTGGTGAAGAAAAGAAAAACTAACACAACAGCAGCATTCAAGACATGCCCGGAGTACCAGAGAAAGAATTTCAACACAATAAATTCCTGATTGACCTGAATGATCACACACAGGAAACTGTATACTACATGCAGCCCAATGCTATGAGTAATGCACAGACTTGTAAATAGTGAAAGTGAACAAAGATAGAACAAACATGGCTCAACAAAGGAGTGCCTCTACACGTGGAATATAAGGAACACTTCTTTGAGGACAACATAAATGTTTCACACAGGGAGGATAGATGGTTCGAAGGAGGTTATCTTCGTCAAAGTAGAGGAATTGTCCCTCAACAGAGGAGGAGGATGTCTGCGACTCCACTTATCCCCCCCTACAATGCTGTCCATTCATCCCTTCCCAGGAGACTTAACAACCAGTCACGTTTAAGACTCGTGACGACTGTCATTTACATTTAGTCTCAGGTGACTCCAGCGACTAACAGGCAGGAAGACTACAAACCGAGTGGTATGAATGACCTTGGCGATGACTCTGAACCGAAGAAGCTCATTGAAGGAGAAACATCTTAAAAGAACCTACGGCCATGTTCAGCTTCCTTTGATTTAACCCTCCTTGGGCAAATAGGCTTGTAGAAATATTTGAGGTCATACTGAGTCTGTAGCAGCAGCCATACCCAGGGTTCCTACAGGTTTCTTATCCTTTGAAACCAATTATATAAAACTTAATATCCATTTAACAGACCTACCAACAAAGAAAAACATTTTTTTATTTGTTCATTTGTACTAAATGTATACTAGGTCCATATAAAATACTGAAATAAAACCACACAGGTAGTAGTTTGGGTGTTGTGAATATGACATACTACAGCAAACAGTTTTTTGGTGAACATTTTTCATCAATAAAATCACAATGAAACATGTAACTGGCAGACGGTCCCTAACGCGGACCACAGTCAAACATGGGGATGCCATGGACATGGACGCTGCCTTGGTCAGCACAGATAAAACCAAATGTCCAAAATATCCAATAACGAGCCGACTTCACAGCAGTTTGGTTCCGAAAGGTAAATTATCTCAGTTCATACATGCATAGCAACCACCACAACGACGACACTAAGAAGGTAACTTTTTGGCAAGCTAGAACTTTTGGGCTGTGACAGTTCCACCACTAATTATTTAGGCTACATTATTTAATTAAAACTTCTGAGAAGAATGCCATACAGGGAGGTTACGTACTACAGAGACTTTAAGAAACAAAAATGTACAATTTAACTTTCTAAGGCATTATTCCAAAATTCATGAATTTCAATGCCTTTAAGACCTTACAGGTTACTGCTTACCTCTGTTAGCAGCCATGGATGGTCCTGTGTGAGGCGCTCCCAGTCAGTCTCAGCGGTGACGCTGGCATAGTGGAAGCGGTTCTGCACGGCTGCTGAAGTGCAGATGTACTTTGACAAGAACTCTTTTCCTGTCTGCTCTGAGATGGCTTTCGCCGACATGGCAGCGCTGGATAGCACAGGACCTTTAGGGAGAGGGAAGTCGACGTTTAATTTCACAAAATCATTTCCTTCTTGCATAGATGTAACAATTTTTTTTGAGGACGCTAGGTGTTAGAGTGCATAAGTTACAGATCGTTCTGATAAAGTTTCTCAGAAGAGAAACAACATGCTTCTGCAACACGGAAGCTACTGCTGACTGCTACATGTGGTTGTGTGGCTGTGGAGCAAGTTAACAACCGCATTTGAGGAAATATCAGAAAGAGCCATGACTCATAAATATTTCTCAACATCAATAAAGCCTGGCAAAGTTGGCACACCATAACTGACCACACGATTCACTGTCAGTCTGCTACCACCCGCACATCATCTCGTGTTCAGCCCACTGATGTGTCAGTATCTGCCATGGCAACAAGTGTCATCAGCGTCTCCAGCAAGAACGTATGAAAGAAGAGTGTTTATTTCCTATCAATTCATTATTCTATGGACCATGAGTGTTTAATCTCAGCAAGACTTGTCCAATCACACTAACTGCATATTAAGTCAACAGTACTGGAGGCTAGCTAGACATAAGAGATGAAAAATTAGATACCACTCAGGTTAATTAACAGGACATTTATTGGAGTTGCAAATAATAGAAGCTCTGGAAAATGCACTAAAATTAAATGTGCTATAATTTAGTAAAGACAGAGAGAGTAATGTTTTATAAAGTCAGAATGACTGGCCAAACTTCAAAGTGGTTTTCAATCCTGCTCCTGGGGCACATTCTTCCAACATACCTGATTCAAATGACCATGAAGCCTTGCAGAAGCATGATAATGACCAATTTATTTGAATTAAAGGGTGTCGCTGGGAATCTCTGCTACACTAAAAGGAATCCTAATTAGCATCATCAGTAGCACCTCTGTTTATCAACTGTTTCACATCAATAAGGCTGTCGTGAAAAGGGTCTATTGAAAAACACTGCTCCAACAGGCTTCGTGTTTTTCTTGATCACAAACCTAACGTCTGCTAAAGCCTTTTGATGCCGTACCAGAAACATATTTGTGTGAGAGTTTTTGAGTGACAAGACCTGGAGGAGCACACAGTCAAAATATGTCTGAATGAAAGGTATCACAGCTAGGAACTGCTGAAAATAATCTTATGTTTAGTTATGTTAGTATTGCATTCTAGCATAATTGTGTCATTGTGCCTTTCTGGTGATAATCCTTTATTCATCTATAAAAAAAAAAAAAAACATTAACACCACTGACATTTAAACATTTAATTCAATCCCTCCTTGCTCCAAATCTTGAAATCAGAGTTGCACATTGAAAACAGATCCGGCAGTTCTACTGATGACACTACTTTGACAGTCACATGTACTAGCTGAGCTGTAGATTAGTGTATAGCTGTGTGGTGCTGGACAAAATTAGAACATTTTTGTTCACTCAGAATTGAGATCATGTGAACAAAAGCACACATTTGCCATTTATTTCAATTCGGGACATTTGAAGTCCTGACATCTTCCAGCTATTGCATCTCATTATCAAGGAAGAATATAAGTTTAAAATGATGAGATTAGCTTTTAAAAAAGATCAACAAAGCATTGTCCTCATCTAATTTTAAAGTTTAAGATGGGAGCGTGAGGTACAATAAGTGGGTACACATCACTCCCTCCAATCAACAAAGCAGCCTTTGACTAACAAGACACAGCGGAAGATTGAAAAGAAAAGATCTACTCAAAGTTAAAGATGCAGTAGAGCTAAAATAAATATTATCGTTCAAATGATTGATTATTAATAATCAATCAAAACACTTTCTGGCTCCAGCTGTGTAACTGTGATGATTTGCTGTTTTTCTAATCTTGGTTTTGCATCACTGCTGATTAAATATATTCAGGTTAAGGAGTAGTGGTTGATAAGATAAAAGAAACTAAGTGAATGGGTCACCTTGGCCTCTGGAAAATTGTAAGTTCAACAGTTTAAATAAATAATAATTGATAGTTGGCTATTTATGCACAAATGTAATTAGCATAAGCATGTAATTATCCAAAAGCACATCATAAGAATTTGAACTTCCAAGCATATTAAGACTTCTCCTTCTAAAAATAATATAAAAGATATGAGCCAAAAATGAGACAAGAGTCCTTGTATTAAAATGTTTAGGAAACTCACAACAATGTATTTTTAATGAGGATGATGACGAGATGACCCCACACAAAGACAATCTTTACATTCCTGTTTCAAAAGTAAAAACGTGTTGTTGTCAGACCTGCTGAGCCGACCCATCAGTCAGTGCTGCCTTAAACAAACATGCGTTTATAGCTCATGTTTCCATTTATGGCCTAGTATCTCATTTACAGCTGTAATTTAAGGATGGGCAAGAAACTGATGGCTGGAAAGCAGCATAAGTGGTAAAGGAACGGCCCAAACTGAGCGATTCCACATCGACAAACCAAACAGTGTTAAGCAGTGAGCCTTGATAACATGCATCTTATCTCCTCTGCCTCCTGATAACATTTAATGGAGGTTGTATTTACAGCTTCTGCAATGCAGGCAGTGGCTTCATGGTGCAGTAGCAGCTCCTGCGTCAGGTGCAGCATTTTTAAACAATATGAAAAAGGACAGGCTTGCATTTTTTCAAAGTCTGTCTTAAAACAGAATTCTGTAGCTCAAAATAATCTTGAAACAGTTTTTTTCCTCACAATAATCAAAAGATCCTGTCATTAAGCACAATGTCAAGTAATGGGGGTATGTTTATCTGAGTATAAAGCTGTTAAACATCCACATAAGTCAAATCAAGTAGATATATTTCAACTTTTCAGTCTCAACAAGGAAAATACAGAGGTCTTTCAATATTAAGACTAAACATGTGGCAGATATCCGGTTGATATGACTAACTGACTGTTTAAGACCTCATATAAGCTTGAGATAAACTTTCTAATGCTGGCCAACATTACTTGCATTGAAAGCGTATTTGAAGGAAATCTTTTAATGGTCCGAATTTGAACAGGAGGAATGACAACAGCGAACAAAACTCCTTTTAGTGTTTATTTGGGCACTTGAATGCTGTTTTAAGACTGACTTGGGGAAAATAAAACAGCAGACCTCTCCTTTAAGTCAGTCTGCAAGATGTCTGTGATATCTAACCTGAAGGTCTGGTTGGGATTTATCTTAGCTTCCTATCGTGCTTCCAGGGGCAGATGTCCCAGTGTTTAGCCTGCCATAATCCACGGGTCCAGGCCATTGTTTGAAGCCATCTTACCGTCAAATGTGTCACTAGAGGCTCCTGAGATGGTTATGTTAGGACTTACAGCTAGTAGCATAACATGGGTGCAGTAAGGGGTGTGGTGGGGGGTTATTCCCACAGACACAGCTACTAATGCTTGATGAACTCAGCAGTGTTCCAGCATCAATTCTCCAGGAGTTGCATCATGTGCATCCACCACACCCACCTCATACACAGCAGCCAGCCAAGCAAGTTCAATAACTTTAGCTCATCAGCTCCACACGGAACAACTTCCTAGAGAGGACAAGGAGTGGGGCAGGTGTGTTAGTAGTAGTCTTATATAAGACCGCCCAGACTCTAGAGTCTCACTTCAACCCTCCCAAACACACCTCTACATGTACCAAACATTAATAAACAGTGCTTACCAGAAAGCAAAGATTGTTATCCGAGGCATAGGATGTTTCTCTTTCTTTGATAATGTGTATTTTTTCAATAAAAATGTGCCTTTAATCTCACGCGTGCATCAATTACCCTTAAAAAAATAAAAACTGCTTCGGACATGTAATTCCAGGCTTCACCTGCGCTACAGTGAAGCGGAGGTGGTGGCGCTGTGGAGCGCGGTACTGAAGCAGGATTGATGCACACGTAAGTTGTAGCATCTCTTTTTATTGAATATATAGGCAATACTGAAAAACGAACACTCCGACACCTCCTACAACACTCTTGGCCTTCTGACGAGCACTGTTTGGTCATGTTTGGCATAGGGGGTGAACTGTAAAGTGCCCGTTCACATTATTTGAGGAGTTAAACTGAGACTTTACAGAGTGCAAAGCCTGGATAGTCTCTACGGGGGTTATAATGTAGTAGTAGCAGCTCTAATAAAGCCCCCAGGGTGAGAAATGGAGAGGCAATAATAGGCTTGCCACGGCGGCTGATGTAAGGATAAGTTAGCCTGCGTGACGTTAAACGTTATATAATTAATATGAGATGAGTTCCGCGCAATTACTTCACTTATCTGGCGTGTGGTTTTAAACCAATGAATACCAGCTAATATGTAGAACACGGGGAGCATTTATAAGGGTGACAGTATCTCTACAGTTTCAGCAGACACACCGAACAGCATCTCTCACACCCGCTAACCTGAAGTGCTGATCTGTGCTGCTGACTGCAGCTGCTAGCTAAAACTGGTAATCTGAGAGGCTGAAAAACGTGGCTAATAAAAAGGATTTCTGCTAAACGCGTTACCTTGTCAATGAAAGCGGCACCTTCGCGAAGTACAGGAGTTGTGTCCTGGCCAGAAAACGACACAGATAAAAAGCCACTACTACAAGTAGTAGTAGTTGTAGTACTCCTGCTTCTTCTTCTTCGTGAACCGGAGTCAATCTGCTGCTCCTCTTGCTGCCACCTCACTGTCCGTCGCACCATAATCTGGCGACCGATTACAACATCCGTCCGCCTCCACTGATTGGTCTAAACGTGGCCACGTGATGACGTCAGTCACGCCCACAGTTTTAGAATAATATTAGATGCCGCAACTTTGAATATTTGTATTATCTTTGCCCTATTAAAATAATGACCTAAATTAATTGAAAGGACCATACTATGTCATATAGGACACTGGACATTTTATTTATTTATTTTGCTAAAGTCAGAATAAAAATTGTCTTGATTTGGGCAATTTAACAAGCTTTTATGATTCTGTGATCAATTTCTACTGATGAGTGATAAAGGCTATAATATTTTTATAATAATTTAGTCTAAATTGTAATGCATTATTGATATACAGTGCATATCAATACATTTAATAAATATGTAGCCAAATATAAAGAAAATTTCACGACCTTCAGTCCATTAAATATGTTGATGTCTGTCGAGTGGCATCATTTCACTGAAAATTTGCTACATCTTAGTTTCAAAAAGTTGTCAAAACTTGATTTTGGAAATTCGTTTTGTTCAGTAAAAACAGGTAAAGTAGACCTGGGAAAATGATAAAATGATAAAACCTGTTATCATGATAAAATGATAACTTCCTCCTCACCAATTTGATAAGTATAGTATATAAGTATAATATAGTATATAAAAAATATTCTGCAACTTATTTGACTGAAGACCTTTTACTGAGTGAAACGGTTATTTATTCCTGGCACTGCATTGACTTTTAAATCTAGCAATATATTTGTCATTTTAACTTCTACTTTCTTAATTCTCCAATGCTTATTTAAATGTTTGTTTATATTATAATTCCTGTATTTGTGACTGTTCATATTGATTTTTTGTGAAACACTGAATTCTCCTTAGTTGTAATATGCTGTATAAATTTCACATCCATAAATCAAAGTTATCAATATTTTTTAGTATTTTTCTTCATAAAGTTAGTTTAACATTGTGTCCAGTTACTATGTTAACTTCTATCAACAAACTGAAACAGAATGTCATTTATTTTAATTTTATGATGACTAATTGTTTTGTCCTATCCACACTTTATTAGTAACAATCTGTAGTGATGGATAAATAAATGAATAAATAAATAAGATACCTATTACATAAAGCTATTTGGCATCTCTGCAATTGAGGCATAAAGTCCTGACGTACATGATATAAATTACTATGAAGTCCAGCAACATTATTTAAGGTTATTATTTAAGGCCAACTGTAGATGTACTCAAATACTTGATTCAAATGAAAGTTATGCTGCAGTTTAAGTCAGTTGCAAAGAAAGCCCTGCTTTTAATTTCACTTTATTTAATCTGCAAGTATCGTTAGAAAAATAATATAATAATAAATATGACCCTATAAATTGTTGAATTATTATGATCATGAACCTTTTTCTACCTGATGGGTTTCTGGGTCTATATCTTCTTTTTGTATTTTGTATGTAAAATCATTATTTGTAAAGTTACATCTGAAGTAAGCACAAGATTTTACTCTAAAATGTTTAATAAAGTATAATATTTAATATAAATGCCATAATTCTACTTTTACAAAGATGAAAATTCAATTTTGTGTTGAGTCCCAAAGGTTATTTTATTCTTTATTATTGGGGTCTGGGTGATGATGGTGTTCTGGAGAGAGTAATAATAAGTGTTGGTAATATTTTATCAATCCCTTGAGGAGGAAAAAAAACAAAACTGTAAAATGTGTCTTGTTGAAATGTGTTCAGTCGCTTTGAAACTGGATAAAGTAACAGGAAATGGACCTGAAAGAAATGATCTCAAACAACCCCAATAGATGTCAGCAAGAAGTCCAACATTACAGTAAAAGACGAGCCTTTATTTTCACAATAAGAAATGCATGTCTTATTAATACTGTGACATGTTTTTAAAAACGATACATAGTTCAGTGACAGAACAATTAATAGAAGTTTCCAACCTACTCACCGAACCCCTTCAAACAGGTGGATCGAGTAGGGGGGGGGGGGGTCGGGCAGTGCCGACTGAACGTGCATGACAAGTGGATGACATCTAGGTTGACAAACGATGACACGAAAACAGGTCTTTCATGTTTGACAGGGCGAGGGATTCACTTCTGAAAGTTAATTCTGTTAACTTGTTATGCGTGGAATTGTTTTCCTATGACAAAGCACAAAACAACAAGAACATGCTTCAAATGTAGCTGTTGCTTCTGCGGATAAGAGGTGACTTGCTATACGGCTCTGTAAGGTAGGTTTCGCTGTAAGGTTCGTTAATCTACTCAGTCTGGTAAGGCACCGCTTGAATTTGAATACGACAGCAGTACAGGTGTGGTCGGTGCTGAGTGGAAGTGGATCTACCTTCAAATTGCTTTTAATTAGAGGAAACCATCTATAAATGTATTCTGATTTTGGCCTGTTTCAGTGAAATGTTTTGCACAATGAAGACTATGGCATGGAAAACATTTACAAATGTTTCGCTTTTTTTAATAAAAAAAAAAAAAAAAGGAGGAAGACAATGAACACTGCCTGCATATAGTTTAGAATATACAGTACAATAAATATAAATAGACCAAAGGTGGACTGAAAAAGAAAAAAAAAAATTATGGACACATTAGGGCTTTACATTCGAGTCAAATATACATTGCAGCATGAAGAAAAAGAGAGGAAATGAAAACCCTGCAAGTTGATTCTATATTTGGCGAGTTGAGCCAATAAAAAATCCGGACACGCACTTGCAAGAGACCGGCGTTGTCCTTGTCAGGTTGTCCTGAGGTCAGTTTTTTGACATTGAACTTCCACAGTTTGTTGCCTCAAGATAATAGACATGCTGTCCCAGGAGAACCATAAAAAAAAAACTTAAGACCATGTTATGTCTTCTAAAACTAATCAACCACAATGCTTACACTTCCAATGCATTCCTTACTACTGATCACCTTGAAGGTAGAGGCGGTTTAAAGGACATGATCTAAACCTCTTAAAATTATTTTTAAAGAACCTCTAGAATGTTAAATAAAGCCTCTGAATTGTCCATCCTCATGTTTGATAGTATCAACATAAGGAATACATTGAGTGAATGCAATAATCAAAAACCTCTGGGGGGGGACAGGGGGGGGAATTCTGCAAGACACTCAGCATTATGAGTGTCATGAGATGACTGTGGGTCCAACTTGATATTGTTCACTGCAGGGCTGCATTTTCCCCACAATCTCCTTCACTTTAGCCAAACTGGAAAAAGAAATTTCCTGGCCCAGAGTCTTGAGAAATGAAAGAAAAGAATAAGTTAGTTAATAGATCTTTGTTTGACTACTTTCCTCATGCTATAATAGACTTAAGGATGTTTAAACCTACCTGCATTGTTATCAAAAGAAAATCCCCCACCGTGGCCACCGAAGAAAGCCCTGAAGATGTTGTTTGCATCAAAGTCTAGGGAGAACACAAGGAAAATACAGTGGTATTAGCTGGTGAATTAACTTCCAGAAAAAGAGATAAAGAAAAAAGGATTCTACCAGATTCTACAATGACACAAATTCTCACATTTCACTGTTTTGAAAAAAGACTGATTTCTCTAGGACACACCTGGTTGTCGTTTTATGAAGATTGGAGAGCATTGGAGAGCATTTGGCTATAAACTGACCTCAGTGCCACATTAGTCATAACCACATTTCACATAATGACTTGGATTTTGCCCCCAGATCAATTCCATTATTTTTTACAGTATAAGAAGTTTGAACTTGTTGTTCCTCCTAGCAGTGGAATATCTACACATTTTGCAAAGCTAGTCAGTTAGCAGTTAGCGTGGGGACCATATTTATTTATATTTTCACAAAGTAAACTTAAGGATAGCTTATGTAAAATACATTGACTGACATATGCAAAATCATTTCAATCAACACACATGACTCCTTTCAAACCTTTGAGTGAAATTTGGTGAGTATCATATGCAATAAAAGCTGTAAAAACACGGTTAAAAAGGTTTCTAAATATTATTCACCCCCATATACACATGAATAAGTTTACCCCTTTGTTCCTTCTAGTCACATCTACCAAGTCACCAATGGAGATCACTCATTTACTTAAAATATTAACCAGGTCACCTTGAACTGAAAGGTTGACGGTAGACCAGAGATGTTTTCTTCCATTGTATGAAAACAACATTTACCTCCGCCATCAAAGTTGCCGTCATCGGCCAGGTCGTGTCCGTTGTCATATCGGATCTTCTTCTTGGGGTCGGAGAGCACGGTGAAGGCCTCGCCAACCTCCTTGAATTTCTTTTCCTCCTCCTTTTGCACCTCTTGAGTAGCTGCACTGTGGCGGTCTGAGAGACAGTGAGAAAGTATGTTTTATATCAATGACCTAGACATTAAAAAAAATATCAAACATCATTAAAAATCAGCAAGTGAAAACCGAGGGGGCTACCTGGGTGGTGCATCAGGGCCCGTTTGCGATAGGCTTTTTTGATCTCGTCATCGGTGGCGTTCTTGCCGACACCCAGCACCTTGTAGTAATCTTTCCTCTTGCTCTTCTTCAGCTCCAGCTGTGCCGTCTTCAGCAGATGCTTGTGGTCTACAGTGATATAATGAAAAGCAAGGAACGAGTGTGTAAAAGCCTGAGCACCTGGTGTACTGGTTTAAGATGGATAAATATGACAAGACAACTGCATACCTGATGTCTTTTCTGTCTGGTACACTTTTTCATAGTCCCGTACAGCCTCTTCATACTGCTCTGTGTCCATGTAGCTACGGGTGACACAAAGCCGCTCAAAAATTGCAGTGATGAACAAATTCACAAACACACAATTGGCACCAATGGACTTGTGTAACATACCACTGAGCTCTTCTTAAGTAGGCCTTGATGTAGGTGTCGTCTAGTTTGATCGCGCTGCTGCAGTCTTCAATCGCTTCATTAAGTTTCTTTAGCTGTTAATGAACGGGAATGATCATGAGCTGATTGGAGACGAGACATTTTTGTAGGATTTTAACCCTTTTTTTTTTTTTTACCTTCGCTCCTGCTGTGGCTCTGTTGCAGTAGAGTTTGGCGTTGGTCTTGATGTTGTTGGGGTCTATCGTCAGGGCCTCGGTGTACAGCTGGTAGGCAGCTTCATAGTTGCAGTTCTTAAATGCCACGTTGCCCTCCTCTTTCTTGGCTTTTAAGGCTTTGGCATTCTGATTTAGAAAGAGAACAAGTCCTCATGTTTCTCATTTACTGAATCTTAAAGCGGAACTAAAGAAACATAAACATGCAGTTTAGATCTATTGTAATAATCCGCTTTGGAGTCCTTGTCATTTCAATCAGGCCTTGACAAAAACGGCAGAAACATTACAAGCAATGGAAGGATTTGGTCTACTATTTGGGTTATTTTCCTTGTGAGATAACAACAAATCTGGGTCAGAACAACAAACTCACCCTACAGGCTAGCCGGGCCTTTTCGTGGTCAGGTGCCATGCGGAGAGCCTGGATAAAGAACTGTACGGCTTTATCGATGCAGTCCTCATAGTAGAGACACAGGCCTCGAACGTAAAGCGCATCTGCGTTTGTGGAATCCATTCGGAGAATATCACTGGAAGAAGAAAGCTTGGTTACTGTGATTGAAATTAAGGAGATCTCATTAACTTACATAGAAACATTTATTGATAAAAACAAATGACAAAGCAGAGAAAAGAGTTCACCAGTGCATAATTATCCTGGCAAATAAGAGGACTTTGCTTAACAGAGAACCTTGACCTAAGTCATAATAGAGCTGCAAGATTGTTTAATTTAGCGCAGGTCTCTATGGCAACAATCATGAAGCCAGGTTAACTCAGCTGGGAAGAAGACAGCTGTCTGCCCTTGACTGTCTGCCTATCTAAGGAGCATTTCATACAACCCGCATATGAAAATTTCTCACAGTTATTATATGTGCTGTGAAGAATCTAGCAAGTTAAACAGTATGTGCTCATAATTTAAATCCTCATGTGAATTCAAATAGCACATACTATAAAAATAACAGGAGCAGGAAAAAGTTCTGCAAATGTCACAAAATACCAGTTCCTCCAAATTAAAAGCTTGACTGTTCCTACCTCGCTACGGACTGGGCTTCTGGATACCGTCCCAGCAGAGCCAGGCACTCCGCCTTGAGGATTTTGAAGCGTTGGCAGGCACCAGCCAGAGCTAAGGCCCGGTCCATACAATACACAACCTAGATCAGGACATGAGGCACATAACAAAGTGGACTTGTTACACTCAGTCATTACATTCAGACCCAAAATCTAAATAATGTTGCTACTCAAAGTGTTACATTAAACACAAAAACTGTTAAAAGAACATCTACTACTAAAGACATTCTTCACATTTGACTGTCAAACTGATTTTCCAGTATAGTCCTTTTGTTGGTCTTGCCTGTCTTTGCTTTAATTGCAGAAAAAAACAAACAAAATAGAAATCAAATACAATTTTTACAATCACAAATTACCTTTCTGAAATCCCGCTTTTCGAAGCCAAAACCCGCCATTCGCTCATACTCAAGTAGCGCTGCTGCATTCTTACTCTGAAATAAAACAACAATCAGGCATGATCTTTACAATGGGAATAGATGGAATCTGGCACAGAGACTGTGCTCTGTATGTCAGGGAAATTAATTCTGCATTGGGACTAAATAAAGTGTGAAAAGTTCTGTTGGTCCAAACCTCCTGCTGGGCCTCTCTATTGCTGGATTCAAGCTCCAGAACTTTCTGGAAGCAGCGACTGGCTGCCATGGCGTTTCCCAAAGACAGGTGGCACTTTCCCTCACGTAGATGACCCTGTGGGGAGGGAGGTGCATTCCGAGATTATTTTCTTCGCTGCCAGTGTGACGAAGTTTTGGAGGTGAACTGCTCTGCGTAAAGAGTCCGGTGAAACTGACCTTCATGAAACAGTCGTCTAGCCGCACGGCCTGCTGGGAATCTTCAAGGGCCTCCCGAAAGCGACAGAGCATCATGAGAGTGGCCGCCCTGTTGCCATAGTAACTAGCGTTTTTAGGGGATGCATCTTGAAATGAAAGAAAAAATACAGATAAAGACCAACACATGTCCCAGCTAACATTATTACAACTACTGTTATGTTTAAAGTTGAAATCCATCCAGCTGGGTTAAGGCTATTTATTTCTGTGTAAAAAAACAGACATGATGCATTGTTTCCAGACTATTGCATATGTTACTAGATTAACCAGATGAGAAGAACATCAGCATCGCTCAACAGGAGAATATGAAAAACATATTTGGTTTTGGGCATTTAATAGGTGACGTAATATGTAATTCCAGCAATAAACCGTAGTCAGTGGTAATCTTACCAATGGCCTTTGTGTAATAGTTGAAAGCCTCAGAGTAATCTTTCTTGCTGTAGAATGCATTCCCTTGTTCTTTGAAGCCTTCAGCTTGACTGGAGAGAGAAACGACAGAAACAAATGTTAAGGCTAAATACAACAGAAATTAACTCATACAATATAAAATTAAACATTTAAGCAATACACCAGGTTGCACAATGAATTGGCTGTGCTCTATAAATAGTTTACAATTATTATCCTCAACTCATGATGTACAAAACATGATTCATGGTCTTAAAGGCCCAACGGCTCCCTTAGGCTTGGTTGTAATATGACCACAAGCTGCAGCTATCACGCCCATTATTTCTTGCAGACTGAGCAAAGTACTGGAGTTTGAAAGGACTCAAGCGCAGTGTGTTTCACCTGGAACTGGGACAGCAGCAGAGCTGCTGGGTACACACAGTCCTCATAGCTCTAGTACTAAACATAGCAGTGAAATTCACCTGCTAGAGTCCTGTCATAAAGGACGATCCTTAGAGTTAATTCTGAGCTGTGTTACATCAGTCGGATTGAGCTGCTTCTTGAGCTCCTTTAAACTATTTACAATGCTAAAACTTAATGACATGAATAGGTGTTTATATTTGATCACATAATATATATATATATATATATATATACACACACACACGGCTGATTATGTGTGCATTTTGTGTGCATTGTGATTTCAACTATAATGGAAAAAGTAGTAATACCACAATGTAAAAAATATATATATACTCTATTACATGTCAAATCTGTCAAATATATATATTTCATAATCGGATCCTGTGTTTCTGTTATACTGCTCAATAATAGCTAAAGCTGTCAAATAACGTAGTTGAGTTAACTTACAATATTTCCCTCTGAAAATGCAAATACTCAACTAAAGTACTTAATTGAATGTAATTATTTTGAATCCCTCGCTGGTTTTGAAACATGGTACATTATTTGTATCAAACTGAAACCTTCCTTACAACCCAAAAGCACGTAAAAGCTCAATTTGGCACATTGAATTAGTTTGACAGGACAATAAGTTACTGTCGACTCTTCCGAAGGTAACTAGCAAATAAAAACATATAGCCCCGGGTGTATGTTTGCATAAGAGAGTAAACCCCTCGGTGTCAAATCACGACATATAACTAAAAGTAGTTTTAGATGTTTGGAAAGTTTCCATCGGTAAGATATTTTCAGCGGTAACTCACAAGGTGAGCTAAGCTAAAGCTAATCTACCGAGCTGCTGCCTCATATGACTCACCAGGCTCCACGCTCTGAGAGTCTCAGTTCAATCCGCTAAAAATGGGGAATGAGCGTCTTACATGTCGCCCATATGTTTTCATACATGCACTAATCATAAAAATAACAATGCTTACCAGAAAGCCGAGAGTGTTAACCAAGCTATCGGCGCGTTCGCTTTCTCGATAATTGTGAATTTTTCAATAAAAAAAGGGGTGTTCCATCTCGCGCGTGCATAAATCTTATTCATAATCGTGAATTTCTAGACTGAACTGCTCCACAGCGCCACCACCTCTGGTTTACTTTGCAGCAGGTGAAACCCGGAATTACACATCCGAAAAGGAAAATTGATATAGAGACACAAGATGAAATACATTCTATTTAAAAATACACAATAGTAGTAAAGAAAGTAAACACTCCGCCGCGTTAGATAACAAGCTTGACTTTCTGATTAGGGCAGTTTGTTTATAGTTGGTATAAGTAGGAAAACGTATGTGTGAAATGTAAGGCGTCCGTTCCTCTGTTTGAGGAAGTTAAACTGAGACTCTTCAGAGTGAAAAGCCTGGACAGTCTCATATGAGGCTGTCTCATCTGGAACTTTCTCGAAAGAGACGCCGCGTCGAGTAAAGCTTTTACATATAACTCGTGTTTTCATTCCTCTGTAGAGTTTTTACGTTTCCATACAGATCACTTAAACAACAATGAACACAAGTGTCATTTATAACACTTTCGGTAAAATAGCTCTAACGCTACACGGTTATCTTGACAAATAAGGTTAACTTAACCTGAGGGCTGGAATAACTGTTTGGTTTATTTTGAGTGACGTTGATAAGAGTTCATCATTGCCTTTATACTGTATTCCAACAACACGTTAAAATCGTCAAAATGTAAAAATGCACGTTTCCCCGGAGAAAGCTAGCTTGGTTAGCTTATGTCCGCGATGCAGCCTTAACGCCGTCAGATAACGGCCTTTTTAAGGGAACTTATCACACGATCCATATTCTATTTAAAACAGTAGCCGCCGCACAACGAAACACAGCAAACAATTCTATATTTACCGCTCCATGTCATCTTCAGTGAAGATGATGTCTTCTGTGTCCACCGGTACGTCCATATCAACAGCCGCCATTTTTTTCTGGAAAGGACGAACACGAACTGACGTCACTTCCGTTAGATGTTTCGTTTTTTTAGGTCATGAGAAATTAGGCCACTGCTAAAGAATAAAAAGAAATGACGAGCAATGACATTTATTGAGTTTAAATGTCTCGTTTCCTTTAATCGAAACGAAATGTTTTCTGTTTTCTGATTATATGTTTATATTTGGCATTTTACGTCGAAAACGTACAAATATTAGCTATTTAAATATTATTTTATACAATTGCAATATGTAAATACAGAAATCTGTGGAAAATCATACTTGAGTAAATGTACAGATATTTCTTTCTTTTTTAAAAATTAATTGTCTGATATTAAATGCACGGCAAGGTATTGAAATTACAGGTAAATACTGTTAATAAAACATTTTTTAAGTCAGATTTTTGAGAATATCAGGTTTATTCTCAGTGTTTGAGGGTTCAGTTTTCCATTTCATACTTGTGTAAACTGAATATTGAACCAGAATTAGCTTCCAAACTATTTGTGATGTCACAAGACGTGCTTATCAGGGTGTTTGCACCGAATAAATTTATTTTGTAGTAACGGAAATGATTAGGGGAAATGTAATGGAATAAAAGCAACAGTACAGATACTCTCCAAAATAGTAATATGTGGGTAAAGTAATGTAACAAAGTATTAAATTATTACTGACCACTGTACATTAGTTGTTCAAATATTATGAATAATTTTACAATATATAAATAAACAACAAAGTTAAATTTAAAACTTTAATTGCATTTTACAGCTAATAATTTTTACTGTATTTTTATTTAAGTAAGATTGTTCTTGCAGGACCTTGTACTACTTGTAATATATAATTTTATATATGAGTATATTATATATGAGTATATAATTTTACATTGTTGCATTGGTGCTTTGAGTAAAGGAATAATTCTTTTGCTAATGCATGTAACATATAAATCACTGTTTTTATCACTGTATTTATTTACAGATAATCTCCTAAACAGATTAATTAATTAATCTATTAGAATCAGAGAAGGTAATTGATGGTAGGACTTTGTAAAGCGAATGCAGTTCTAAATGTTTATATTAAGGAGAGTTACATCAGTTTATCTGTGGTTATTTTTATATTATTTATTTTTCTATAGTATCATTATTACAAAAAGCATGATAATTAATTTTATCATACCCTTTTATTTGCTAGAATTGATATAAATGAATATGCAGATAATAGCACTCACATCCACCTCTCTGTCCTCTACACCCCCGGGTTATCGTGTTCTGAACTTGTTCACAATATACCACAAGAGGACACTAGAGTATCAGAGTATGTTCTTGAGAGAACGACACCATATTAAAACTTGAGCAGTGTCTTCAAATATTCAGGGCAGTGTAAATGTTATTCACTGACCTTTAAGTAATCTGAAAAAAAGGGCAGGAGTTCTTGTCCATGTTCATATATATAAAATAAGACATTATTCAAATTAAATCTAGAATGAATAGTAGAAGAAAACTTTTTCTATACTAAAAAAAAAGAAACCACAAAGGTGTAAAAAACAGTACTATTTATAAGTTTATATATAATACATTATCCACATTTTTAGCACATTATAATTTACATTATTGCAATTGATGCACAGTTACACAAGTCAATAATTTTACTAGGTGACACTTCAAAAATACATATTGCTCAGGATGATTCAGCACAGGAGGGACAGGGAGGGACATTTCTAAATTGAAAGAGCATACTCTTTTGATACAACTCTATGAAAAACATCAAAGACACATTAAATATTTGTGGATAAATCATCTTTGTTTTGAGAAACAGCAAACATCAGCCTGCCTCTTCATATTGCAAAACACAGCATCAAGCTGTGCAAAAATCAAAACATATTAATCTTACCAACACCTGAAGAGTTTACTTTAAGAGCTCATGTCAAAGAAAATACATAAAATAAGTTTCATCTTTTATAAATCATCCTATTGTATGTTTTAGATTTAGTCTATCTCAATATAGTGAATATTCTTGGCATCGTATTAGGGCGGTGGTTGATTGTCACCATGTTGGATAAAGAGAGGAAAACAGACTGAAAGAGACAGGAAAAAACAGCACATGTATTTATCTAAAATATGTTATAAATAAAAGGCATCCATCCGGCAATGGCTGACATTTATTAAGATGTCCTTTGTTTTTTATAAGAGGTTTATATAGAAGTAGCCAGTTTCATAGGTGAGTAACACAATTTGGTTTTCCACAATTAAGAAGTGACCATAGAACCTAAAGCAGGAATGAAGTTTTGTACTTGTTCTCCCAGAGAAAACTCTCAAGTTGAAAAAAAACATGTTGGCAACAAACACTTAGTACCATTTTTACACACCCTAGAGTCTATTATAACTTTATAAATACTAAACTAAAATGTACTTGTCATTATGGCTTCCAGAGGGGTCCAGACCCCAGGGAACATGCACTCAACAGTTTGTCAAGAAAAAACAGCTGAGCGACGGTTCTTCCATTTGGAGGGTGAGACTCCGATCGGTGAGTGGTGAAATCTCCACACCGGAGGATTGTGCATACTGTTCTTATGACCCACCAGACTTGACATGCTGATATGCTGCCCACTCGCCGTCACTGCACGGAGTCCTGGTGTCGCTCAGGGGATCCCACGCTTTGTCTTTATTATGCTCAACCCCTCGGTTAGGTCCACTCTAAGGTCCTCTAGCTTAGCGTGGCTCGTCGCTAGTAAGGGGAGAAGATAATGGGTGCGTGTGTGGCCCTCAGAGGTCCTGGGGCAGGCCTGAAGAGTGTGGGGCTGATCAGGGGACCCTGGATGATGGCTGTGGGCCCATGTGGCAGCCGTAGTGCCAGCGGACGAGATGCCATATTGCACAAGGCAGCTGGATTGAAATGGCTGGTCATGAACCCCGCCGGCAGGGCCTTGGACAGCTGCTTCTGCAGAGCCAGTTTAGTCTGAAGCACAAGTATTTTAAAAAAAAACTACTTATGAGTTCAATCTGTTCACAGTAAATATGTACATTGTTTATAGTTTAGAAGAGAAAGAGTGCTCATTATTTATTTATATTTAAATTCAAAGTAATCATCTTTAATCTGAAGCTGCTCAAATTTTGAATTAAAACATTTCTATAAAAATAGCACATCATTTGTATTTACCCAATGGCACTGATAGTACTTGTAAATACAGTAAGTACAGTATGAAGTAAGAGGCATCAGTTGTCACAGCATACCATTTGCATCTATTGAGTATGTGTGTATATTTGTTTGTATTGTGTTCTTTAATGACTGTGCGCTATTTGAACACACATGAAAGCAAATAACATGGAGTTCAGGTATTCCTTACATTGTGGGGACATACATTTGTTTACACATTAACAAGTGGGGACTCACAGTCCTTTGGGAGACAAAAAAGTAAGCCCCAATAATGTAAATCAACATATGTGGGTAATGAAATATGTATTTTTTGTGTCTTTGTGTGTGGTATTCTTACCGCTATAGCACTGGGCTGTAGTTTACTATAAGGGGTGAACTTTGCTTTGACAGGCTTCCCGGCCAAGCGCTCTTTGTGTCTCCTGCTGTTCATGTGCTAAAAGGGGACAAGGATATGATGTAATTCATTTATGAAAGCTTAAAGTAACAAACTACAGAGCCAAACAGGCAGGTACTTTATCTTGTGTAAAGTTAAGACTTTTTTTATATACACTACTGTTGAAAACTTTGTGTTTTCCATGAAAAGTCACACTTTTATCTACAACCATGAGTTGTAAAATGGATAGAAAATATAGTCAAGACATTGACAAGGTTAAAAAATAATGATTTGTATTTGAAATAATAATAATAATTTGAAATAATAATTTCCTTCAAACTTTGCTTTCATCAAAGAAAGATCACTTTTTCTAGCTTCTCTAACCAGCTAAACTGTTTTCAGCTGTGCTAACATGATTAAACATGATTTAAACTAACTAGTTATCTTCATTGAAAAAAACAGTGTTTTTCTTTAAAGAATAAGGACATTCTAAGTGACCCCAAACTTTTGAACAGTAGTGCACTATTGAGGGATTGTTATAAATAGTCTCTATCACTAAAATAGTATGGATAAGGATATATCATCCTTATACTAAGTATCAAGCCAATTCTTTCATTTCACAGGAAGTCCCAGTGCCAGACCCCGCGGAGGCTGCACAGAAGTCCTACCTACCTGTTTCAGCTGTGTTTCAGAGTTGACGGCAACCTGGCACAGTTCACAGTGAAAGGGCTGGCTGCTTACGCCCACAACCGCTCTGGTTTTGCTGCCCATTCGCTGCTTGATCCGGCACGTGGGCTTGGGCAATGACGTCATCTTGACCCTGCGTTGTAGCTGGCTGCCGGTGTGACCGTCCAGCATTTGTTTGTGCCTCGATCCTGATTCGCCCCGTCAGAGAGAGAGAGAGAGAGAGGGGAATGAATGTCAGAACTATGAGTAACACTGTGATAAACTATCAGATCAAGGATTAAATAAGCAATGTCTTAACAATCGTTAACTAGAGTACAGCGATATTGTAGCACATACCACTACAGTGAGCTTCCAGCTGGGAGCTGGAATTAACCGTCACTTTGCAAGTGGGACAGTGGAGGTGTGGTTTTTTGTTGCTCTTGGGCTCCTTAGCCTCCTCAACCTTCACCACCTCTTCCTCACCTCCAGTGGAGCTCCCCTGAGGGTCAGGGAGCGGTGCCGAGCTGGGGCCCGGGCAGCAGCTTTCCACCGGTGGACCGTCTGGAGCTAAATCAGAAAGCTGGGAGCTAGTGGAGAATTGCAGGGACAGCTGAGGAGAGTGGGGTGAGGGGTCCATGGATGAAGGCTGTGGGGGAGGAGTGGGTACCAGTGAACTCCCCTGGACATTTTCTAGGTGTTGTTGAGCAGGTTGGGAAGATGTGCTTGGACCTGAGGACAAATATATGAAGATAGATGTAAAATATGTGACGATACATAAATTCTATACAAGCAAATTATAATATTGTCTTGACTAATGTGATCCTTCAACGAGAGCAATATGACCCATTTTCTTTTTCTTATCAGTCTTTTTGTCCAACCTGTCATTTCACCCTCTCTTCTACTTATCTTATCAAACCATGTTATTAGCCTATTTTCTCATCCACTTATACTTCCATTTCTTTTTTGCTCTAGCATCTCTCTCTCTAATTGTCATATCTTTTCCCTCTTTTTTTCTGCCCCTCAATCATCCTCTGCCCCTGTCGCTGTCATTTGTTCTCTGCTTCTGCCGAAGTTCCCGCTGTCACATCAATCAACAACCATGGCAACCGCGGAATGTAACAAGCTTATCATTATGTGGATAGAGGGAAATTGATGGGTGCTGAAAGAGACTGGAAGGGGGGAGGGATCAATAATGAAAGCTAGACACAGTCTAAAAAGAAGACGGTGAAATTTGTAGTTGCAGAATGGGAAACAACAACTTATTTTTTTTTTCCAAGAATGACTTCAAAGACTAAAGTTTCCACCAAAATACCAAAGCAACATGCCAATTTCAATTTAACATTAAAGCTGAAATAATTGCTTTGCTTATATAATTGTTTTACCATAAATAAATCCGCAAAACGTTTGATAATCATTTTAAGTAAGCAAAAAAAAATCTAGGAAATGTGTTTGCTATATATGAATATAAATCTCAATTAATTTTTGAACATATAATAATCATTTTTCATCTAGTGGCATAAACGATTTCTGTCAGTTAAAACAAAGTCCATTTATATTTATTCATGTTTAGCATCTACAATTTTGTTGAGAGTTTAAAAATAATAGTGCGAAAAGAAACATGTTTGCATAAATTAGCGTTCATCTGCTATGCTATTTTTTCCCCACTAGAATTAGTCACTTCTGATGGCTACAGGCCTCTGTGACTATGCATAGCTGGGCTTCCATTTAAATCTTCACCCTTTTAATCTATTGTTGCTTAATTGAATACGTTTTAAAAAAGATGTTTTATTTGACTAAGAAAAATATGCATTTTGGACAGTTAACAATATTAATAAAAATAAACAGGTTGTAGGTTTTCAATCAGAATAGGGTCATAAAGGAAATGTTTGAATTTATGATTTTCTCACCATTGTCAGGCTGTAGCTACCAGTCAGCTGTAGGGATGGGTATTGATCATACATGATCTTATCCATGCTCTTATCATTCTGGTTCTTTATCAACCTGTTCTTTTTCATTCTAAAGAATTGTGGTCTTAAAAGGTTATTATTATTAAAAAAAGAATAAATTCAGAACAGGTTTGGTTCTTGAGAAAGCTGCAATCAACAACACCAGAGGCAGAGCATTTGGCCCATTTAGAATAGACGCATCTTGAATGGACACTGCGCTAGTGATGCCATAACGTGGAAGAAACTCTTGATATCTTTGTTTTCTTCATTTGGCTAAGGTGCTTTGAAGAATTGCTTTGGTGCTATGCCTAAGATTTATAATGATAGGAAAAATATTGGCTACACCCTTCTTCAGGTGGCATCTCTACTGAAATTCTTTAAGGTCTCCCTTCTTGCAGAACGTCTTTGCTTGACTGAAGTAATTACCCATCTGACAGAACCAATGATAGCAGGACAGGTAATAGCTGGTAATTAGCTAGCTGAGTGGCAGCTACCAAGCCTTAGTGCTTATGTCTCTCCAATTACCACTAATTACTCAGAAGATGGAGAAAGCCTTTAAAAAAAAAAAAAAAAGAAGATTTATACCTGTTATATCTTTTAGATATGAGTTTGCTTGCACTGCTCCTCCCATCATCCCCCTCTCTTTCTCCTTGTCTCTGTCTTTCCTCGTTGTGCATGGACTATGTCCGTTCTTCTGGCGGTTCCTCTGGGTCTCCAGGGCCTTCAGCTTGCGAGCATGTTTGTGACCCTTGTAGTGGGCCTCTGCCTGGGTCTGGTCATGACACATACAAATATGCACACATGAGTAGAACAAGCATGGAGGACAGTTAGTGTAAAGTGAATGGACAGAATAACTGACATGATCATATTAGTGTAGGACAGCATGGAATCAGTTAACTGTGATCCTTCCATCTGTTCCATCTCTTAGGCTTCACATGCTTCCGTGGAGTTGGGGAAAAATTATGCGTGTGAGCATTCGACTCGGAGGAAAAAGTCACATCACCATTTTGATCATCATCATCATCATGTCGTGCACAAATGAGCATCAGTTGGACTCATGCCATCTCATGACCATCCTCTGAGCTCATTAGCTCATCCCTCCACTGATTCACTCTGACACAAAATGGCCCGTGTCCGTTATGCTGAAATGACCTCTGAACCTTCCTTTGTGAGTGAAAACGAATTTGTGGCAGTGTGACAACAGACGCATGCAGATTTTGGCTGTAGATGGCTGTAGATATAGCAAGACGTGCTCTACAAAGGAAGATCAGTTTCCAGAAAATAGAAGTGCACCAACAGTGAAACAAAACAACTGAAGCAAAACACATTTATCTCATAATCCACACACATTAAGATTCCCACACAACAGATATTTTATATGCACTACTTAGAGACACAAACAGCAGTAAAATAAAACATTTTGTTTATTATTTTATTTTGACTTTCTATGACAACATTTTGTTTTTCTACATCTGTCTGGATGAGGATGAGGATTGAAATCTCAGACAAAAGCAACAATAACAATAATAACAATTGTCCTTTGTCTTTTTTGCAATTTAAGAAATAAAATCTAAACTTTTTTAACAGAGGAGAAATAAATTAACTACTGCCTACTCTTGGGAGAAAAATTCAAATAGCTTCATCAAATGATCCAAGATGTATAAAGTGTTCAGAAGCGGAGTTATAAACAATAGGTTTGATTTTATTTGATATATTTCTTACATTTGGCAAATCCCATGAAAAGATAAAAAACCAAAGATGGATGGATGCTAAAAATATTGTCTGTATAGCAAAGACCCGGTACATCAGTGAGCCTCAGGGACTGGATGACAAGTTCTTTTATTATGTAGAACATGGATAGTGTAATTTTAAATCAATAACACTTACAATGATGTTGCTGTACTACATTGCTATGTGTATTATTCCCCTACAAAAAAAGAAAATGAGAGTGACCAGCTGTTTTGTCATCAAGCCCTTTTTAAATGTGAACTTGCACACAGTATTTGTGATACATATTTAAATATTTACATCACTTAGTATGAATTAGCTTCAGACTGAGTGCCTGAAGGTAGAGAAAAAGGACTAATGCATCGGCTTTGGCCTTTTCATGGGAGTTTGCTCACAATGAAAAAAATATACATAACCTACCGAAAATATATATTCATAAATTATTCTTTAAGAGCATAGCATATATTTTTTATATCAAAGACACATGTACCCATGCAGCCTTCTAGACCAACAGAGTCCGACTTAGGAACAGTGTAAAAAGACTTAAATTATCTGGCTTTACACAAGATAATTTGCCATTGCATAAATGATCTGAACAGGTTTCCAGGCAAACACTGAAAACTTAAGGCGCCTTTAGACTGCACAAACAATCGTCTGAGTTTATGTACATTCATACTCATAATGTGTAGAGGAGATCTTTTAGTGGCTGTGTTCATAGAGTGAAGTCTTCCCATCAACACTTTTCCAAAGGCCTGGCCTGCTACACAAACAGAAAGGACACCATTGGTGGGTAAAAGTGTGTGGTGGGAAATACAGGGCCAGACAAAGGGTGTACGACCCCTTTGGCTACGTTGAATGTCAGCGCACACACTAACCATTCAGCGTGATTTTCAGCTAACTCATACTATCTGTCATGCCAGTGTAGTATGAGTTTACTATGTCCCGCCATAGTAACGTGATAAAGAGTAACACATGGAATACGAGTCCCAAGATGGCAAAACAAATATCCTCAGTTAAAGACACCTGAAGGAGACTGAACGCTGATTTTTACAGTCTTACACCACTGTTGCCCAAACTCTCCGTACACAGTGAGCAACCTCTGTCCTCCACAAAAGGCCAGCAAATTCATAATGATGCATGGGATCCTTCAGGCTTGAATCTTTCATGCTTTTTCAGTGATTTTAGCATTCTTAAAGGAATACTTTGGAATTTTTCTAAGTCTATTTTTTATAGACACACTGGTCATATATTGTAGCATATAGGTTTAATTTCCACAGACATCCATTTATATTTTCATACTGGACAAAAAGACTTTTTCTTCTATTAGGAACAACTCCTGACATATTATCAGTGTATATTTCAGTGTTCACTTAAAACTGCTTTCTTTGATTTGTTTTTTTGGCCGCTTTACACAGGATTGACAGATTATCACCTAAAAGCACCTTTAAACTATGCATCGACAACAGTTGTTTCTCTTTATTCCTTGTCATATTGTGCAAATTGCCTATGATAAAATCTTAGGGGCAGACTGTATGATATCAATATGAAGCATGGCAGATTGTGCTTTGAAATATCATAGTGGTGTATTCTGTGTTACGTGGTATTCTGATTGGTCTTCAATTGTTTCACATCCAAGGATCACTGCTTTAGATTCATGGCCAAAGATTTTACATAATTGTCAACTTTCGTCTCAGACAAGAATCATGCAAAGTAAAAGGGCATTTGGAAATATGTATGTATTTACATATCCAGCAGAAATGAAGACGTTGGAGTCATGCTTTTGAGTGGTGAGTCATATGAAAATTATCTGTTGGTTATTTGGACACCACATTAGAAAGGAGGATTGTGTCCTTATCAGGCCTGACTGAGGAGCCTCTTGATGCACTGAAGGCAGTCCCTGGTGATATAACGACACTGCATAGTCTCTTCTCTTCAATCTATTTCCACTTCACCCTGCCTGACCTGACCATCCTAAGGAACCGTCCTCAAAACACCAGTCAAGGCTAATGAGACTTTTGCAGGCTACAAGCAGAGTCTGTGCTGTATGTTGTCCTCAATCTAAACAGCACTTAAATGGCCAGGAACGCATTATGAGGCTGATTTGTGCTGTAAGTTAAAGGGCTGATGTCTTTAATAAATGTACAAGCTGAACTTAGCTGAACTCTGGATCGGAAGCTGATGTCCAATATGAAAAATAAGGATGGATGGATATGAAAACAAACTCTATCTACACAAGCAGTGAGCATAAAACGCACATAGACTTCAAATATTCTGAACTATTCCTTTTAACTCCTGGAATGCAACTTCCAGCCGGTCAGTGCTGCCACTCGTTGGGACCTGGTACCTGCCTGTAACCTGGCATCCACCTCCCGGGTCAACCAGCACTCTCATCTCAGCTGCAGGTAGCACAGAGGGAGGAGGAGAGAGCCTGTTAGCTAGCAAACAGACTCCTGAATACATCACTGTTTGTTCAGAACAGCAGAGAGAGAAACAGACAGATGAGGAAGTAAAGTTATATAACAGGCTTGAACCATTGTCCTGCTTCCTTCAAGTTTCACAATTCACACAAAGAAGAGTCATTATTATTCCACCAGGTTCTTCCCAACAATATAAATGCAAATATGTATAAATGAACGCTATAGGAATGGGAACCAAATGAATATGAATGGGGAAGTGTGATAAGGAGGGAAGAATCAACAGAACTAGCTAACTGGTTTCCTCTCAGAACCTACTGGGTGAGCAGAAAATGGAAGTATAAGCGATTGGACCGATAAGAAAAGCCTGTGTCAAGATTGTTTTTAGACCAATGGGATGCAAAAATATTAAATGTGATATGTACAGTACCAGGACCTTTAGATAAATACACCACCAGGCATTATATCTAAGTTTTAAATAATGAAATCCCATATTTGCTTAAAATACCTGTTTTCCGGAAACATCAATGTGAGTAATGTGAGATAATGTTAACAATCCTTTCACTTTATCATAATATGCATCGCAGGTTGATGACTAATGACTATATTCTGCAGAAAACAAACAGGCCGATAAGAGCTGAGGTGGTCAAAGGTAATTTTCTATTTCCAGGCAGTGAATCAACAATAAAACCTGTCTTTCGGCTTTTGTCACCCACAATTTCCTAAAGCAAAAACATTCACACAACACTACATGTATCAGTAAAGAGGAATGAATAAATGTCTGACTTACAGTGGAGTTGAAGCGCAGGTGACAGATGTTACAGGAAATGATGGGTTTCTTCTTGGGAGGAGCTACACCAAAGGTGTGGTTGATCACCGCCTTCTGCACTGGGTCCATCTGCAGCCACACACACACATATTAGCAAAATAAAGTTGGTGATACAGAGAGACGTGTAAACGCGTAACATGAGTATTTCTCATAAAAACTACGATCTGTCACAATATTCTGTTATAATACCTCCTGCAACTACAAATGATATATATCAGTCATTGTTGAATATCTGAACATACTATACGGTACAAATCCACCTACTCTATGTATATATGAAGTATCACTTTTTTTTTACCCACATAACATTTATTCCAGCTTTCAATTCAATATTTATTTCATCCCTCTTTGCACTATTCACACCTTAGCACTATTTTTATCCTGTTTACAGGTTAAAGGAAACATTCCACCTCTATATAAACATTGTATGTTGTTGTCTACTTGATGTTTCTATATATTTATGTCACACCATCTGTTAAGCTTGCTTACAATATCTTGTCATATTGGTTATCTGGCATCTTAAATATAAATGTGTAGGCCCTAAAGAGTACAGATCTACAATACAATTCCATACCACCACCATTTTCAGGTGAGTGAAGAACATAAAAGTAATAAGATTTTGCTCATCAACAACCTGTGATTGAGTTAAATTATTGCTCTGGCTGATTTTCCTGGTTAAGAGAGAATTATGGGACCTTTTAATATCTACTCAGACAGAAGTTAAAACTTCATGCTACACCATGCTAAACTGCTGATGATCCACACATTTATTTTTACAAGTGTAAATTACCAGGCACACCAAGTATATTTATTAAAATTACAGTCCTTCACACTTTTTAAATAACATTTTCTGATAACTTCTGTCCATGTGTTTTAATCCCTATGGTACAGCTGTGTTTTTCGAGTCATATTTTTAGCTTTATGTGTCAGACAGGAATCTTCTCCCAGCCTCAGACACGCCAGATACATTTAGCACTTTCCTTTGACTTCTCCTTTTAGGAGTTACATATGCTAAATGTAGATGATGAAATGTGGACTATGAGAGACTGCAGCTTTATCATTTCGAGACAGACAAAACATATTTTGAGTATGCGGGAGAATATACTGTATATATGCAATTACAGCTCTGGAAAAAAATAAGAGACCAATTCAAAATTATCAGTTTTTCTGATTTTACTACTTATAGGTTTGTGTTTGTTTCAGTCTATAAACTACTGACAATATTTCCCCCAAATTCACAAGAAAAATATTATCGCTTAGAGCATTTATTTGCAGAAAATGACAAATAGCCAAAATAACAAAACAGATACAATACATAATACTAATGTTTACACTTAAGCCGAGTTCAGAAATCAATATTTGGTGCAATAACCCTTATTTTAATCACAGTTTTCATGCGTCTTGACATGTTCTCCACAGTCTTTACCATTGTTCTTGGGTGACTTTATTCCACTCCTGGTACCTCTTTAAGCAGAATGCAGTGTGTATGTGTTGGAATTCATCAGATGCTGTAATAGAATGGCTGGAATACATGTAGAGTTGCTGATTTCAGAAAAAAAAATGCAGTGGTCTCTTATTTTTTCTAGAGCTGAATATAAAATATAGGTTATCTACACATTTTTTGTACCTTTTTGCACACCTCAAGGAATTAAAAGTTTCAATGCTGCTAATAAAGCACTGTGTTGGTGCTGAAATCTCTGACTGCCCATCGTTGCTTCATATGTAAAGTGTGCATATGGCAAATGTGACGTTTGTATCTCACCGTGTTGAAATTGGGGAAGAGGCTAAGCGGGGAGGAGCTGTTGACCCTGAGCGGCAGGAAGCGCTCCAGGTGGGCATGGGTCTGCGGCTGGAGGGGTCGTCCTGGCAGAGGCAGGGAACCCAGGAGCGGGTGGACCTGGCTCTGGGACAGCGCACCTACAACAGGGACCAACACATCAACAAGTGTGAGAACCGTTTGTTTGATGGTGAGATTTAAAACACATTTAAATCTGTGGATTTGTTGAGAGATATAAATGTCACCGTTTTTCATTTCAGGCCATTAAAGCTGCAGATCCTTCTACACCAAGTAGGAGTTTATCACACGGCATATGAGATCTGTGAAGGATTCACTCAGTGAAGCATTAATGACTTTTGTAGTAGCAGAGCATAAATGATGACAGACTCTGTGTGGCCTTTTCCTGCTTTATTAGTCCATAGTTTATCTTGACAAGCATCGCTGGCCTTTAAACACAGAGTTGGTGTGTGTGTGTGTGTGTGTGTGTGTGTGTGTGTTTGTTATTTCTCTTGGTTCTGGAAGACTGTAATGTTTGACAAAAAAAACTTTTTGCCCATAAATGTCACAAAAACAAAATCCCACAGCAAATCTCCCTCCACATGACCTCTCTCATCTCATCGCTTAATTTTGTTTGGCCTAAATGCTTTCAGACCGCTCATGCTTTAAAAGAATACTGTGGCACTGACCTTTGTCTGGACCTAGAGAGTGCTCACATTAAAATGCACAATGTATTACATGAGCATGGTGATGACAGAATGTAAGAAGATGCCTGTATGCTGTCCCAAGAGTGAAAGGTCACATGGAAATGAAAACTGAAGTTAAGTTAAACTGAATGTAAGTAAGCAGTGAATCTGCTTCTTCTTTAAGTCTGCGTGTTTTAATTGTCCTAAATCAAATTAAATATGAAACCCTGTTTTTATTTTGGATTCCTGTACAGTACCATGTCAAGTGTTTACAATAGCCTTTTTCCATCTGAAGGATAGAAATTGTTGAAATTGTATTTTTACAGAATACAAATTTGTGGTTGGTTATGGTGAAGAGGAGGTTTGGCCTTAGTGGGATGGAAAATGTCAAACGGAGCTTGATGAGACGGCTGAAGGGAGAACTGGCTGGCAGGTGGAGGCCCATGCAGAGGAAAAGTGAATGAAATTGACTGATGAAGCCAGAATTGTTAACATAACAGATGATGACTGGATGGAGGGTGAAGAGGGATGACTCATTTTTTAAGATTAGATATGTGAGGAAATAAAATAAATAAATACTGGTGAATTTATCCCTGGCTGAATGGAGACTGTACCTTTCTTTGGCTCGAGCAGATATATGAGGTCTTTTATTCCATCAGTCACTGGATTTTAAACAAAATGTAATTTGGCCTGTTACCATGGATGCAACAGTAAATTTGTCGGTAAGTGCCAATTTTTTGTACTGATTGTTGTTTTTCATTATTTCTGTATTTTTTGTATATATTAATATGAACTGCCATCTGAGTGACAAATTTCCCCCCAAGGACAGGAACACTTTACTATACTCTCATTATTAAAATGTATTTATAATATATAATGAATTCATTCCATTCGTTACAAAGATATGGAAATACATTATGAAATAAATAATAAAAAATGACATACATATACCAGTAACAGCAAAACATCAATTATAGTTAAGTTGTAATTAAGTGTCTCTCATTTTGTATGACGAATCAGACTCTGTCTCAATACTTCAGAAAGTGAATACAGTTCCTCTTAAAGTCTACTTCACACTGTAGGATTTTCTGCTTTTTCCTCTGAGGTTTGAAAGTTTTTATTGAATATTTTTTTTTTATTGGAAGTTTTATTTTACTCATCTGGTCCCATATTCAAAACGGTTTTAAAACCTGAGTGGAACACAGATAGAACAAAGGAGGGTGCGTTAAAAAGCAAAAATAAAAAAAAACAACCAAAAAAATCAAACAACACCGGTGAGGGATTCATTTCTGAGCAGCACTACATAAATCAGAGAGAAACAATATTGACCTAGGGCTGGAACCCGAACCATAGACTGTATATATCTCAATTCATCGATATGTTTGGTCTCTAAAATGTCAGGTTAAGTAGTTAATAGTGAAAAATGTTCAATCACTGTTTTCTAAAGCCCAAGATAATGCCTAGTCCACATCATAAACACATTTAATCTACTAGCAAATAAACCAGAAAAATATTCACATTTGAGAAGCTGGCTGTTTAAAAAAAATAATCAAACTAATCAAATAATCATTGCAACTTAATTTGAACAGACCAAACTGTGTATTTGGGATACTGAAAAAGGTACGAAAAATCTAATGAATGAATCTGATTCAAGAAAACTATGAGCAGAATATTACCACACACAGACAGACAAAGCTACAGAGAAAGGAAACTCCAAAAGAAGAGCGACTACACATCTGTCACATCTTCATCCTCATTAAATATATGTTTGATTATTTGTTGTCTTGCTGTAGCACTGCTTATTCACAGATTCAGTCACTTCAGTGCACTATTTAGATGAAACTTAGAAATGACAGAAGAAATTAGATCCGATTATTACTGTTTTTTTCTACTGCATATGTAACGTAACCCACGTGTGACAAGTGTCTTTGTTTTTGATGAATTCCAATGTTATTTAATTGTTCCACCATGTACCGGCTGATAATGATAAACCAATAAAATGTATTGAATCATGTTAACACAAAGAATGAATAAATGAGAGAAACTGGAAGCGAGACAGAGAGAGAGACAACCGCAGGCGGATGAGAGACAGTTTGTCCCCTCTTTCCGCCAGGCCGATGTGCTTAATCTGCCTGTCAGTGTGACTTCTGGGGACATCGATTCCTTCTACGGCACAAATCTGAAATTGATCTCGTTAATCTCCCACACATAAATTCACAAAACACAGCGGGGCGAGACGTTTAATTAACCGCGTTTTGCACCGAACAAACTGGAAAGTGCCATCGTCTTCGAGAATTCGCGCAACATCAGGCGACGGGAGGAACACGCGTTTGACAGGCTGCCCCTTTCAAGTGAGTCCAACAAATCTGACGAGATGGACTATAGCTATGGTTATACTTGTTTCATCCAATCATGCTGGGAATGCGTTAACCAAGCGGGCCTTGATTGGTTTTTATAAATAGCAGCTCATCACTGTATAATTTCATGAACCCAAAATAAAAAGATTGAGTGAAGGGATTTAGTAAATGACCTCACATACGAGGAAGTACACAACAATGTGCAGCCATGCCAGTGGTGCTTTCTGCTAAATGGTAATGTCAGCATGCTGATGTTTAGCAGGTTTAATGTTTTATGATACAAATTGCTAATCAGCATTACACACACAGTTCAGCTGAGGTGGATGTGAATGTTTTGCATATATTTGGTCAGAAAACCAAAGTATTGGATGAATTAAAAAGTTTACGTCACGAATATTGAAGGGATCTACACAGGAATGTGTGTCAACCCATCCAGTTGATGTTGATACATTTCAATGGTTCAACTCACTTTCAGTTCACTTTCTTTTTCTATGCAAGGAAAAAGCTTCTTCCTAAAAGCTGGGAGTGTGGGTCACAGCTGCAAACCTTCCCATATTGAGAAGGGATAAAAGATTATGAACTGGAGAATATACAGCAGCGTTGTAAAAAAAAAAAAAAAACTGGAGGAAAAGCTTAATCTCTATTATTTCCAAGATTAGTCTCTGGGTGACTCAACATCACAGCAATCACAGAGGGAGAGAAATGGCATCGTTTCATGAAGAGCGGAAAGAAAGGGGGGATGAGAGGCTTTCATAGCAGCGAATCAGAGCAAAAGCATCAGAGGAAAGGCTGCTTTTGGCTCTTTTCATGGTGAATGCATTTCCCGGTATCATCTGTCTGAGCCTCGCTCTCTGTCTTCCTTTGGAACCAACATGGCGGTGCAGAGGCAGGCTCTCGTTTACGACACCTACCAACATCCCTTGATGAGCTTCCTCTGTGTGGTGTTAATGCTTTGTGTCATTAACAAAAGGGCTGCTTTTTTCAGACTTTTACTGCATTTAAAGTGGAAAGAATCCAAAATGTTAGAACAATAAGATGTTCAATGATTCATGCATTTCTGGAGATCGATTTCAGCATGGAGGCAGATTCACTCAGAGTGACAGAGACCAGAGCTGATGTGGTGTGGGTGAATCTATCACGGGAGAAAATGCAGACGGAAAACCAGATTAATATGATCCTGTGACGATGGTTTTCATATGAACGAATATATATTTAGGGCATTAGTTATATTGAATTACCACCACAGCTGTCTGCATATTAACATCCATGCAACCGTAGCAAAAGCAAACTAAACATTAGAAACTAATTTAAGAATTGCTTTTATATTTACAATTATCTTTAAATATAATAATATGATGACCACCATCTATATAAGATGAGCTCCTTCTCTAAATGGACCGTCTGCATAGCTTGTCCAGCACTGTGGGTAGCCTGTAGGTAGAAATTGGCACCTAATCAGGCACATCTATCAGCAGTAGTCGCCATACATAAAACATAACTGTTACGCATTTATGATGTGAAGACGCTGTGGTTGATTTCTGGTTAGGTTTAGGTGCAAAAAGCACTTTTTAAGGGTCATAGAAAGTTCATCGTTCTGCATGAAATGTGTTGTGAGTTAAAATGACTACTTCTTAAAGTGAGGCCACTTATATCATCATGGAAACACAATATAGTTTAATTTAAAAAAAAAAAAAAACATGTCACCCAATGCATCACCTCTGATTATGAAAATTTGAATTTGAAAAAATATCATCTGTGAGGTCTCCTGGTCATAATTACATCTGCTACATGGTATCTGTTAATGTAACTATAGGTCACGACATTATGACCTATCGTGTTGTTTTTCTGAGGGCAGGCTCAACATAAAGCCATCGTAAGTGACTGCTGCACAGTGTTTTTTTTATATCACGCAGATCAAACAAATTCCTACTCACCCTATCTTTAACCAGTAATCTTTCTGTTTCTATTTGTGGAAAAAAGCCTATAACAAGTGATTTAATCAAAGAGGCAGGATTAAGCACCGAGGAGTACAAAACTGAAATGCTAAAAAAGTGCCGCCTTGCTGTTAAAGCTGCGAAACACATTGTCAAATAATGAAAATTGATTGGTATGTTTCCCACTCCATAATGGTGTGAAGCACACAGCTTTATTGAGTCATAAAACAGAAGTGGTTAGTGCGCTGTGCTTTTGCAGTAATGATGATGCCATTCACTGTGTATACAACAGGCAGAGAACTAGTCATTTATGATGAGTTCTGGTGGATGAATTAGCATCTATTAAAACTGCTATTGACAGCTCCACTAAGCTCTTTCCAATGGAAACAAAAAAGGTGGAGAGTGAAGGACTAATTTCAACGATGGCTTAAAATTCTGCCCCTGCATTGCACTGCTTGGTCTTTAAATAAATAATCTTTATTGTGACAAAGTACATTTAGGCCACAACTGGCAGCTAACAGGCAAATTCTCCCACTGGCTGGCTGTCACTGTCTATTTAAACTCGTACAGCCGCAGCTGGCAGAGCCAGCAGCTTCGTAAGAATTTCTACCTGCAGGGCACCATCCAGCCCAGATCAGACTCCCCGCGGTAATCTGTCCTAGTTTCAACTGGAGCACCGTGGGCCCATTTTCACCCCTGGGTCCATAAACTGTTACTGAATGTGTTCAAGGTGAAACCCAGGACTAGCGATTGCTGGTCAAAGAAAAATCACGGGAAACTGTGTTTTCCCTGCAAAAGGACACATGCTACAGCAGCTTTTATTATCTGCACAGCAGAATTAAAGCAAAAACAATCAGTCAACAGTCAAAATCTATCAGGTTCCTACCGGCTGCAGCCACAAAACAACAGATCAGCAAATACAATGAAAATATCTCTAGTCTAGACATGCTGAGTGCAATACAACTCAAAGACATTAAGAGAAAAAAAACTCTCAACGAGGCAGACAGCAGAGTTTCCATAAGGAATCACATACACAATATCTGGTAGTGTAATGTGAATACTGGCAAAAAATGATGTAAACTGACTGCTCTGTCTAGAAGATTAAGAACACAAAATAGATTTTAATTCATAATACGATCTCAATCTTGCTTATGTAGAGAAAACTGAGTCTTTTTGAAAGAGGGTAAACACCGAATCAATTATAATGTGCAAGATGTGGTTTTCTGATAGTTTTTTGCATAACGGCCACAAAACAGGATAAACAAACAATGAAGCTGATCTGCAGGGAAATGAGCATGAATGCACTATCGGTGCTGCCCAGATAGAGCTGTTTGTTTGTTTTTTTCCTGTTTCTTTCACAGAGAGCCCCACTCCCTCCATAGTGTCCTGCATGTTTGCATCAAGCACATTTAAAATAAACTGCTTGGACTGAGATAAGCCTGAGTTCATCAGACCTGCTGAATGAGGCATGCTGGCAGATGTGCAGCACACGTTTATTGATATTTAAAGTCCGTCTGCAGCTTTATACGCCCAATGAACTTCGTAATTAGCAGCTTTCTGTCTTGATGCTCCTCTCTAAGCTGCAGTGAAGCTGGCAGTCTGCCTGCTGGAGTGAGTTTGAAGGATCAGGCATTGGTGTCGTCTCAGAGAGGAGAATCACGGGATCTCTGCTCACTGGTGTGTCGTCAAAGATGCTTATCAGGACTACATTAAAGAAGACAAGCTAGTATCAACATATTCATTACTTAGGTCTTTCTGGTAGTTAACACTGTTCAATTAAAAATACATTTGTGTTCACTAAAGAAAAGCAATGTTTTCCTTATATTATTGAAAATAAAATCTCCTATAATAACATCATGGTTGTATGGAAAAAACAAACATCCCCTTTAATGTATTTAAGCTTTGTACATCAACTAAACATGCAAAAAGCTTGACAGTCTATTACATGAATCCTAATGAAGAGCACTTAAATTTGCAGTCAATATTTCTAGGCAATAGTTTAGAATGTGTTCTTGTTGCTGCATATTTTATTTTAGTGGGTTTTCACATTTTCTGCTTGATTCTCAAGGCACGACGCCGGATTTGGAAGCACAATATTTTCATTCACATCAGCATTTCAGCAAATACCAAAACGTGGAAGCATTTTGCTGACAGAATGTGTAGCTTGAATGTGCATGTGCATGTGCATGTGTGTGTATGTGTATGTGTGTGTGTGTTCATGCGTACTGAAGCCTGTGCAACATTTGAGCCACTTAGGAGCTTCTGTAACAATTGACCTCAATTGTTCTTTACTGCTTGAAAGGGAGATTAATTTCTTAAGGAAACTTTTAAAAAAATGTCCTTTGTCAGCGTCTGCTCATGTGCAGTAGCCAGCAGGAGGTATAAATACTGCAGAGACAACATGCATGTCAAGAGTAGCTGCAGTGCCTTTCCACTGAGAGAAGGTTTCAGAGGAAGAGCTATAGGCTAAAAACTCCTGTGTGAAGGACATGGAAGATGTATCAGTCCTCAAGAGTCTTTCCTCCACTAGTGGTGACACAGAAAAAAATGCTTCCAACAGAACAGGCTGTCATTTTGCCACAGTATGCTATATCCATTTAAAGTGATTCAAAGTTTAGCTTTGTGGTTTCACTGGTCATCCTTTTTTCATATGACAGAACTCTATACCATGAGGACACCAAATGAAAACTAAATAGAAATATGATACTGTAGGACTGTATCTTTCTAAACCATTGGCTGATTCACTATAAATCATTCCTATGGCTTGAATGTGTTCAGTAAATGTCATTTGGCCTTAGGTTTTCCATATACTTTGTCATGGAACAAAGAGATGAGAGTGAAACATTGGTGTTAGATGAAAAGGTCAGAATGTCACTAAAATCAACAAGAATCATTTCCAACACAGTGAATATTCATATCAAATGCCATGCCAATCTGTCTAGCAGCTGGTGATATATCTTTTCCCAGAACAAAGTGGGTAGATGTAGAATGTATGCTAAATCATTCAGTATAAAGTTTGAGAACCAGGACAGAAACAATGCAAAAAAGTGACAAGATTAGACATGGAAAGCAAGCTGGAGGCTGGAGCTGTTTGGACAGGTAGCATCATACAGTCTGATGGCTTTTGACACAAAAGAATGCCTGAGTAAACAATGAGCAGAGGCTGTGTAGGCTGAAGTGCTTATTATTTTCTACGGCAGCCATGATGGTGGCTCAAGATGCATTTCAGTGGAACCAGACCGACTGTCCTAGCATTTATGGATAGAATCGTGGACTCCTTCAGTGGTCACTGTACATCCAGGACCATCATAAAATCCTGAAGCTGGAACACTAACTATGACTAAAACATTGGCTCCTATTTTGGCTAAATAAAAAAAGGCCAGGTGGCTGGACATCCTAAATAATTTTGCAACCAAGAAAGGGTGAGACTTTCTAATAATTGTACTGGTTCTATTGTGCAATTAAATCATTGTAATGTCCAACTTGTCAGATGCATTCTGGGTTTTGAAAAGCTCTGTATGAGCCAATTTCTTGATAATGGTTAATCCCGGAGTATGTTAATGTTTGTTTCACTTGGTACCATCTGCTGACAAACAACGTGTCAAATACTCTGTATTAGAATAACCATGAATCTGACGGAAGACCTAGTTAAGTGTTTGTCTTTTGTTAGGTCAATATGTTTATTTTGAGTGTTTAATAGAAGGAATAAAAAAATAAATGGAAAAATAAAGATGTCTGAGAAAACCCATGCTGCACCTTGAGGAAATAAGATTATTTTGATTATTATGATTATTTTGGAGTTTAGTTTATTCACCCCTCTGTCTCTAACTCTACTGCTCTCTTAATCTATTGCTGTGCAGGCTCAGCCTTTTTCATTTTATTCCCCCTGACACTGATGCTGGCTCTCCAGAATTCCACAAAGGCTACTGCTAGTCTCTTCCATGTGCTGAAAAGTCCTTGGGGATCATTTAGACTCAGTTTACTATGTCACACATTGTATTAATTGCAGTGATAAACCTTCCACTTTAACCACACATATCATTTAATATCACCACTGATCCCATTAAACTGTTGATCACTTGCTTTAAGAGTTATTTGCCAAAAGAGAAAACCTAATGCAGTGTCAAACATAGATTGAAAAAGGTTCCTAAATTCTGCAGGAGCAGTCTACATTCCTTTCTATTGGTTCTTCATTGTCACATGTCAAGATTTATTTATTTATTTATACATTTATTAAAGATCTGTGCCTTGTTATACCTAATGACCAATCAGTGATTTCTTACAAAGTTTAAAATCCATTACAGGACATCAGGGCCATGTTACTGCCTTCTAGGAGAAGACTTGGCAGGTAAAAGTGGTCAGAGTGTCAAGCAGAGTGATAAAGGAAGCAGGCTCTGGGTCTAATTATTTTGCCCTTTTTAAATTCTTCCCCTTTTCCTGGATGGTTATGTAATCTGTAATGCATTGCATGATCCGGTCAACCTCTATCTGCTCCCAAAACAGTCCAGCATGGCATCCAGAGACCCCTGTGATCACCCGCTCTTGGCCCAGGTGGGAATGGTCTGATGCTGAACTGCGGCAAATCCCCACATATCTCGTGGCTGCATGCGCTCTTGGCAAATCGAGAATATAATAGAAATCCGTAGCATGTGTCTAAACCATTAAAATGACTTAATGTAGTTGGTCTTGGCATGCAGTCCCATTCCCAGGATACATTTGGAAAAATTCTTGTCCCCATTTTGATGCACGGTGCAACCCACTCTAAGCTCTGACACAGCTAGAAGTTTGATGTTATTTTAAAGAGAATACCATCGCCTACATCTTAATCTTTATCTGCTTTTATTGTGTTACTTTCATTAATGGGATACTAAGGTAAGATGCTTAGTACAGATTTACAGACAGTAACTTCAATCTTGTTATGTTAAATCTGAATTTTCTTGGTCAAAAAGTGTAAAGTAAACTACAATTTACTTATTAGTCTTTCAATATTCAATATACATCATAAACATCACCATAGTGGCAAGTAGCTGTGGACAGCAGTAGGCTTTCTGGGGAAAAAAATTGTAAGTCATTATAATGTCCTCCTGTGTGCCTGAGTGCATGTTGTGTTTGTGTGTGTCTGAACTCCCACAGTCATTACCAGTCAGTCTAATCAAACTCACACTGTCAACACTCTACAGTGACTGATTGGGGCTGTCAGTCTCTGTTAGCAGGGCTCAGGTAAGGGAGGGCAGGTTTTGATGCAGCTTCTACTGCAGCAGCACCAACCTAAGATGTAGTAAAAACCCAAACAAGATGCATGCTACATTGTATGCACATGGAATTCATTTTGCATGGTGTGCATTTTGAAAAAATGAGTATGCTGCATCGAATAGTCATTCCATATACACTGTTATGATGCTGTCTATTTAAAATATGGTTAAAGTTGAATGCATGCAAAAATGCTCCTTTAAAGTCAAAAGCCCACAAACAGCTGCCCTTTCCAGTCTTTGTTGCTTAGTTTGTTCCATTTTTTTCATAAAAGCTGGTACATTCACTGACATAAATATATGGTATGTCTAAAATCAGTTTAGAATTCATGTTGTATTATTTCTGCAATGACTTATAAATTTGCCTTCTTATTGATGATTGTGCTGTGGCACAAGGAAATTATAAAGAGCTCACCGACACAAGGCACTGAGTAAAAGTGCAGTAGCCTAATTAAATTTGTTCAATAAGATAATCTGCATGATCAGAACCGTAATTAAAACCATACTGCGCCATACTCAGTACCCCACGATTAGAATAATGATTCATTATTGCTGCTGGGTAGTGAATATGAGCCCCAACAGGAAAATTATCCCATCCAAACTGACTTATGAACTTTGGTCTCCTTACACATTTTGAAAGGACTTGCTTTTCTACCCAACCACACGAAACACAGATTATAATTATTGGAATAGAAATTAGGTCGGGAATCATGACAGAAAGCTAAAAGTGTGCTAATTTCTTCTTAGAATTATTATGGATACTGCAGGTTTGTTAAATGTTTATGTGAATAAAAGCTAAAGTAACATTTAACTGTCCAATTTGGCAGAAAGCTGAAGATATGTACATGTAAGCACACACCATAACTGCACCAAAAAGCATCTGTTGCTCTAAGTGGTTACCTGCAGTAAGTTATTTTAGGCTTATTAGGCAATTATTGTTTGCTGCAATTTCGGAGCAATTCCCTTGAGTTTTAACCTCTGTTACATATGGATTTTATTTTCATAGAGTAATAGGGCTTTGCACAAGCATAGATTGATTTTATTTTCACTATTTTATCTCACCTGCTTTAAAAGCAAATAACGAGTCATACATTATAAATGAAACCAGCCCTTGTCACTCTTACTGATAATATATTCATTCTAACCCCAACACATTTCTTGAATAAATATTTGGGCTTTTTCCAGCATTTAAAAGTTGACTGTAGTGAGCAACAGAAAACTCGTAGGAGGGGAACTAAAAGAGATGCAAATGCAAATGTCAGAATTAATTAAATTGCCATCATTTGAAAAAACTTTTATAAAAGTTCATGATTTCAACCTATTGTATTGTTCTGACTACTACTACATAACTACTACTAGTTGTTATGAGGGTATGATACACAGAAACAGCACTGGCAAGGGAGTGTCAACGCTGCCAAAGTAATGCCTCCGATTTCTGCTGTGCGACATACTATTTTATGTCCACTGCCTTTAAAGAAAAGACTGAGAGAGGAGAAACATGTTCTTCACACATTGTCACATCTCCTGCATGTTACAGAGATGGAGATTTATATACATAAGCTGTCACTGCAGCTCCTGACGAGGGGTGGAGGGGTGGGGACAGCTGCAGCATGGCCACCAGGCAAAACTCTACAGTTATCTTCCTCTCTGTTTCCCTTTGAACTTCCTAATCTGCCATTTAAAGAAAAAAAAGCACCCAGAAGCTGCTACACAGCCACTTCTTAGTATTTCGTTCTAGCTTCATATACTGCACAATGCGAAATGTATATTATATTTAAAACCTGTGATTTAGGTTCATCTCATCAAGACTATAAGAATGTGTGCCTCAATATTCATTGATGATAGAAAATATAATATTGCGTATGATAAATTCTTAAAAGAATGATGTTTGTAACTTGCAAAGCTGAGATAGTCCTACATTTAAAATAAAGGTCCAAATGTAATCAGCATTTTGCTCCCTTAGCTGAAAAAAAAAATGACTAAAAATCCCCACACCACCTTTATCTTTAACAGGCTCCAATTATGTGAGCTAATCTGGGCATATTTCCCTCGGGAGGCAAAGACATAATTGCCAGCAATCTGCGCAGTGATTTCAGCGCTGTTCTTGTGTGGCTTTAAAATGACTTGACACATCTGGGAATGACAGTGTTGTATGGGTCTGTGCGCCGCACTTGGCGGCGTCAAAAGGGGTCAATTAGAAAAACAAACAGGCCTGGGACTCATTTCGGATGCAGGGGGAACAGAAAGGGGGGCAGATGGTCGGTTGGACACGGAGTCTGCCCTTGAGCAAAGATGAGAAGTCATTGTAAAAAAAAAAAAAAAAGACAAACGGTGATAGAAGGAGTGCCTGCACGCATTTAGGAGGATTAATCTAAAACAATTAATAACTTTAGACAAATAAAACATTTCCCCAATCGGGTCTTTATGAAGATTATGTCACATTTCTGTACAATAAGTGGCACTGACACGTCAGAGTAAGCAAACGGTCTTACCTAACAGCATCTCCACGTGTTTTGTGATCTCTTCTGTTTGACTCAGGCTTCTCCTGTCAGATTATCTCCCATCAGAGAAGTTCAACAAAGAAGTGCCTCCTTTTTTCCCCTCTCTCTCCCCTTTCTTAACTCCACTTATAGGATTCTCTTAACTGAGGTGGAATGGCAGTCGTCTCTCCGTCAGTGACACATCTTGGCTGCGCTCCAGACCGCCACAGTTAAATAAAGAACGATACGCGCGCGCTTCAATTAAAAGCGTCACGCGCCGCCGAGCGCGCTGCCCTTTATGAAGACGGAGGAGAGGGATAGAGCGAGGCGGATGAGAGGGAGGAGAGGTTGAGAGTGTGATGGTTGGAGTGTCTGAAGAGCGAGTGTGTATTCTTCTGCGTGCGTGAGTATGTGAGTGAGAGAGAGAGAGAGAGAGAGAGAGAGAGAGAGAGAGAGAGAGAGAGAGAGAGATGGCTGGCTATTAACATCAACATCTCACATTTCCCTTTTCCTATTTTTTTCTTCTTCTTTCCAGCTCCATTTTTCTATTCAAGTTTCACACCTGCATGCTCCCAGTAAGGACACTCAAATGTAATTTCCTTCCTGGCATTACTCGACAACAATGGGTACTATATATATATACATATAAATATGTTTCTGTTCTGCTTAACATGCAGCAGCATTATTCTCACAATGCCGTAGGTAAAAAAACAACAACACTTAAAAGCTTTTGATTCCCCATCCGAATGATTAACCTCACACGCTGAGGTTGTCAGCACAATATATACTATGATTATTATTTTTTTTTTCCACTACCACACCAGCGTGACTGATCAGCATCGTTATTAAACAGCAGTGGTTTAGTTTCCTGCTCAAGTGAGAGTCAGATTTTAAATTAACTTGCTCATTTTGTTCGTTTTGAAAGGGAAATATTGCTTTTTGGGGGGATTTTCTCATAGAACTGACGTCAGATTGTCCCACTGGCAGTATATTTCCCAATCATATTCTGTCTTGAACATATATAGATGTATTTAAGAAGATTAAATATCTTGTAAAAATCTAATCTATAAAAGGAAACCAATGAAATACTGTGATAGTTGTAGTTACAACATTAGGTGATTAACTGTCAAGTATTCAAAAAAATCAATTAAATACTGTGATTTCAGTTATATTTACAGTACTGGGTGAATTGTATTATAATACAGTGACTCTGACTATTGTGATTTTCTACAGTAATACTTGTAAAATATACAGCAACTGTAATAATTAGTTACTGCAAGTTACTGTGCTTAATAAAACAATGAAATACCGTGACTGTAGTTACATTTACAATATTAGATGATTATCTGTAAAACAAAAGACAGTTAAAATACTGTTATTTCAGCTTTATTTACAGTATTGGGTGATTAATTGTTAAAAAAATCTATTAAATACTGTGAATTCAGTTGTATTTACAGTGTTGGATGATTAATCATATTATAATACTCTTTGACTATTGTTATGTTCTACAGTAATACTTAGACCACTGTGATTTATTGAAAAAATAACTGTAATAATCATTTACAGTAATGTTACTGTGCTTAACACAGTAAATAACTGCAGATAAGTAGATTTGTAAACTGTCATGAGAAGATAGTTCAGTAGAGCCCCACTATAAAAATACAGATCTGGAAATGTGAACGATCTGTGCCCTTTAAGACCGCATACCTTCACCCTCTACTGCATATGTTGCCCTAAGGCACCAGAAAGTCTTTTTGACACCCTTTCTTTCAGTTTTGTGGCTATAATGGACATAATGTTTGAGGTAGCAACATGCTTTCAGTAAGAAGAGCCACAAGTCTCAGTTTTATAAAAGAGTAAGAATCATATGCCTATTTAAAACTCAAGATAATTTAGAAACAGAGACAATTAATGGTTTAAAGATGTATTTTAATGTATATTACATTTGTATATTGTGATTCAATTTGTTGTATTGTTGTATTCTGCCTCCAAAGTGATGAAACCTATCTAACTGTTTCTTAAAATTCATTCTGTTACTGCCACTGCCTTCAAATTTATTGTCATCATTAACAAATTTATATTTCTTTGACCAAGAATGACCCATATTTGCAATTTATGATTATTTGAACAACCCATTATTGAAAATTGTGGGGTGGAAGTAAGGAATAGAAGAGAATAACATGCAAATATACATATTCTCTACAAAAAAGAACACAAGTCTTGTGAAAAGGGTTAACACTGTAACGAGTTACAAAAATTAGATTCATGCGCAATTAGCATGTTAATAGTACAGCTCCTTTTAGAGCCCACTCAAATGCTGATTTAAACTATTTGAGATTGAGCTACTGAGTGTTTATTTTAATGAGCAGGTGGTTCATTCTCCAGACTAATGTTTCAATGATTACTGCATTGACATGCAAGTATGAATCTGGGTTTCCCACTGTGATTCTAAAAGGAAATTTTGATCTGGTTCATGATGAAAATGTTCCATCTAGCAGTTAATCCAGTTGATCTTTACAATCGCAAGGTCTAGTTCCATATTATTTAATAGTTGTTAGTATTTTCCATTAACATACATCAGTAAAACAACAATATTTTTAACAAATATTTTTGCTGCTTGCATCATCTCCTCAATTAAATATTTTCACCCAAATACCATTTTGATGTTTTACTACATTATATTTATTTCACTATATGGCTCTTACTACTAGTTAATAGTTACTTTAAAGACCTAGATTTAATGTACATAGGTTGCTGTTATTGCATTAAGGTGTTGTTAATGAATCACAATGTTTAAAACCCAAAAAAGGTATTCTCAAAACCGAATTGCTCACTATCATTTTGCTCCAAGGTTGACAAAGAACACTAAATAAACAGGAACAATCTTACTGATTTGGGTGTGTGAACCCTGTTTTTGTGCTTTGAAACAATGATATTAAACTACTCAACAGAAGTACAGTAATAGCGACACCCTTACAATGCTGCTAATATACTAATGCATCTAAAATAATTATAATCAAAGTAACCATCATGCAGAATGCCCCCTTTCAGTGTCGTTAAAAAAATATAGAATATTTTAAGTGCAAGTGTACTGCAATGTGGTGTTACACATTTTACTTAAGTAAAGGTGACTTTTTGCAGGTTATTGATGAACAACGTGTGGCCATTGTCAATGCAGACACTTTAAAAATATTTGAAAAAATACACAAATGCCTCTTTTAGGATTAAAGATTCATTGCATGTGAAAATTCAACTTATTCCAGAAATAACACCAACCAACACCAGAGGCAACACGGAGCAGGCATTCAATACATTGGTATTCATTCCACAGTCAACTATAATCACTTCAAATAAACTATTATTCTCACAAACTCTAACCTGCCCTCAAATGTCATACCAGTGTTAACAACACGCACGCACACACACACACTCTGCTCATGCCTGCCCTCTGCTCCTTGCTGGCTCCTTGTCCACTTGAATAAGTGCGGTGTGGAAGCACAACACTGACAAACCCTGACAGGTTTACACTTGATTTCAGGCCGCTGCATTCAAATGAAAGTGTAGGGAGAAACTGCCTCGAGCGGAGCCGTCGCATGTTGGCTCCATGCAGCAGACTTTCATCTCGCCTTGCACCAACTAAACATTGGTTCTCCATACTCTACCTCTAATTTGCCTACATGGACTTGGTAGAGGTTGACTTTGCAGAAGGACAGAGAGAGAGAGAGAGAGACTGAAATAGAAACTGAGATGGGAATTGTTTACAAAGCTTCTCCTCTCAACCTAATTTACCCCCCTACCAAAAATGTACTGTGGAAATTGAATGCTGTCACAACCCATTATATACATTATAAGTATTATGATAATTACACTTACCAAATATAGTGTACATTGAGCGGCGCTATCAACGTTTCACCAGGATGATAAATCCAGTTTTTGTCATGTGTGCTTTCAAGTATTCAAATATATTCACTGACTGCAGCACATGTGACTCCGCTTCACATGCAGAATAATGAGTCATGTTCTCACAAAAAAAAAAACAACAACCCAGATGCAATGTCATGAATACCAAAAAGGAACTATTAATTGTAGGTTTAGCTCCCTGGATAATTTCAGAGACGTCCCTGACCTGTTTAAATGACATGAGCACTGGGAACGCTGTAAAACAGGGGTCTGCTTTAAAGCTATCAGCTCCTGGAGGGTTTTGGTGCCATGTCTGCCAGAGAAATGGTGAACAAGTCAACACCACCCATCTCTTTCAGTCTCTGCATCTCCCTCTCCAGCTTACACATGTTCCTGCAGGCCCTCAGACTGCAGAGTGGTCAGTGAGGACAGATCAAGATCAAGTGACATCTTAAAAATGTCTGCTTTTGCTCAGCAGCCCCTCCGTATGAAATGAGGCCACATGCACAAAACTCCAGCTGATAGATGTCCTATTTCACAGCTGACACAGTATGTTTCAGCAAGTATGTGAGAGATTTTGTCTATGGGTGCATTCTATATGTGCTATAGTTGTTGTTTTTTTAATGGTACCATGTATTTAATATATATGGCATACAGCGGAAGAAGAAACAATTCAACCTTCAGAAAGGCAAGTCAATCTCCAGTGGAGCCGTATTAGAGACATTCAGAGATTTTCCATTAGTGAAGGGAAGCTTTGTTCCAGGAAGAAGATAGACTTAATTTCCCCTTTCAGAAAATTGCTATGAACGGTCCAGGAAATTTTGTAGGTCCTCTCTCTGACTGACATTTTTTTTTTAAAAGTTTGATAATTTAGCCTTCTTCAATTACTTCCACTTTAGTTTATATGTTGCTGTCAGCATTACTACACAGGAGTGGAAATGAAAATGGATCTTGACAAATTATTAGAATAACAATGAAGTAAAATTCTACATGTGTTGTCTTTGTAGAGCCACTTGCTCTGCCACATCCTGATGTGTGGTTGATACCTTGTATGGTAACCAACACTAATGTATATGTATAGTGTATAAATGTGTGTGAATATGTGAATGGATGAATAAAAATGTGTTGTGTAAAGCGCTTTGAGCAGTCAGAAGACTAGAAAGAAGCTATAGAAATGTAATCCATTTACTGGGACATAATACTGCACTTATTTTCTTAAATTGTTATTTATACAGTATGTTATTATGCAATGGGTTTACAGGACCACCACCCAGCTGACAGACAACCTTCAAACCCATTTCACATTGTTTGATCACTAAGGTTTCAGCATATAGTCGGATGTCTCTGTGTAATGTATGTGACAAGTCTTGGAAAATACAGTATATGATCTAAGAGAGAGGAAATAGTAGAATAGCAATCGCTCCAATGTGTTTTTTCATTCAATGCACCCTCTCCAAACCTGCCAGAGGTGGAAGAAAAACATAAAATAGGAGCATATAAGGTAATTGTAAATTAATGCATGCAATGTCAGAAGGACCTACATCAGCAGTTACACCAGAAAACCATAAAACTCACAAAAAATACAGGATGAAATAGAAACTTTCTTACCACCACAATTTGTACTTTCAGTACAATTCCCTACTGGCACAAATTCTGCATTTAAATGGTGGAATAATTTTTGAGAAATGCTCAGACCTTGTCCTTATTCTTTGCTTTTGCACACTATTCAAGGAGCAGTTTGAAAGGATGCATGTTCTCAAGGAAATCTCTGACTTGACAAATGATTTTGCCTTTGAAGCCTTAATTTTATCACTGCGAGGGTCTTCTGTCAAGTGAATCTCCTAATAAATTCTCATTGTATTCCATCATTTGTTAGATAGTAAAGTCTAATGCCTATTTCATAGTGCAGCTGTGCACAAACAAAGCCTTTAAAGTTATTTTTAACAGCAGCACAGCTCCTGAGGTGCTGAAAGGACAGCGGCAGGTCAAACTTTTTTCACCAACGCTGACAAAAAGAGAAATTTACGGTACAAAAATAGTGGATCCATGATGGGTAGATGAGACTATAGGAAGAAATCAGTGTTGATTTAATTAACAGATTCATTGATTTATTATCTAAAAGTCTGGATTCCACCCAGAGTGACGCATTTCAACCTCATGGTGACGCCACAGGACATCTCAGGGAGCAGAATACATTTTCTGTAGATCACAAATGTCTGTACCAAAAAATACAGCTGTGGCCTTCAAATTGACTTAAATGCAAACCAATGAATGACTTCAACACCTCCAACAACAAACCGAATGCATGCCGTCATGCTGAAATGAACTTGTCACTTGTCACAAAAAACACCACTTCATGCATGAGACACAAAGCTGAAAAAGAGAAAAACATCACCCCTGAAGTGAAAAAACTACAGTGGTTCCGCAGATTAGTGTGGCATGTAGGAAGTGGAAAGTGCTTTGCTCCCCTTTTCAAAAGGCCTCCAGTGAGAACAACCCTATTAAAATCTCTTTTCATTGGAGCAATCACTTCATGAAGCTAAATAAAGGAGAACGCAAGTTCTTCTGTGGGAAGGGGATGGGTATTATTAGGCTGGTTTAATCGCAGCACAGTCTGAATTATAGTCATTGGTAGAGGATGTACTCCAATCTTTTACTTAAGTAAAAATCGCAATATCATAAATTTACTGCATTACAAGTAAAGGACTTTTACTCAAAATGTTTTACAGAAGTATTGGCAGGAAAATGTACTGAAAGCATCAAAAGTAACAGTATTCATTATGCAAAATGATGTTGTATTATATTTAATTTAGTTTAGTAGATATATTATTGGAACTTTATTACTCATTCACTGACATGTAACATGACATTTTAACATAGACAAGGTAAATCTAATGCTAATGTTTATTGTTGTGTACTCAATTATAGGGAAAAATTTATATTTTACAATCTGATCATGTGTTTTATGTATAAAATATTCATCACAAAAGTAGCTTATGCCAAAAATTGTCAAAAAATGTAGTAACAAGCACAATACAGTATTTCCCTTTTGAAATGTAGAGCAAATATGTAATGTAGTGTAAAACGTGAATACTCAAGTAAAGTACAATTACATCAAAAATGCACTTCAGTACAGTACTTGTGTAAATGTGATTTGTTACATTTCACCACTGCTAATAGTCGCCTTTATTACCTTGGCTCATCCTCCCCATTACTGAAAAAACAGCAATGGTTCGCTTTTCATGTTTTCTGTTGGTTAGATCTGAAACTTTAGGATTTGCAGGGATTTATTGCTAATGTCCACCGCTAAATAAAATACTCTTCATGATCAACACTGAGGTATTTATTGGATAAAATATTCTGAAGAAGTACATGTGTGAGTTATAATCATAAAGTTATGCAAAGTTATGCATGACCCCTTTCCTTTAAACTTTAGAAACGATTGCCTGATATTTTATAAAAGAAAGTAAGTATATCTGAAACAATAAGTACATGTATAGTTTTTTATGATTTTCAGCTTCAGATTTCTTACAGTATTACAATAATACCTTTTGGTTTTAAAATATTGGTCAGGCAAATCAAGACATTTAACAATAGCATTCAGGATTTCTACGCTGTTGTAGTAGACATGTTTTCATTACATTTGGACATTTTACAGTCCGAATGGACTTGAAAAAATGGCAGCTTAATCAATAATGGGAAAAAAAAGGAATTGCAAGTCTAAATATGACATGAGGGCAGGAAACCAGCAAACACAAAACCATCTGCATATTTAGAGGACAATTTACAGGTTATTTTCTGTCTGCCTTTGGTCCATTGCGTTTTTGCTCCAAATAAAACATTTAATGGTTCCACATTTCAGCCCAGGCTGTTTTGCTGCACTGCTCAATTTGACTGTTAATTTCACAACAGCCAAAACAAAAAGGGGTTAAACACTGCAGGGTTCATTTAACCGGTTCAAATACGGCAGTTGTGAAATCACTGTGCTCCATGTGATGAGAGGCCCTTCACCCTGAGGGACCAACAAAATGAGGCCCATGAGTGAGTCTCATCTTAACTTTCAATTAGTGGATGAGATGAGTCTGACACTGTGGCCTGCAGCCGGGCGGTTGCTTAAACTCTGTCAGACCTGATGCTGTTGATGCATTTTCGAGAGGTGCACATTATGAAAGGCACTAAATGATGACAGGGTTTACATTTTATGGCATATTTTGGCACAGCATGTACAGTTGTTGCTGTGCCAAAGGTTCTCTAACTCCGACAGCTGCTTCTGGCTCATTATGCACGCAGCTATTCAATATTCTCTTATATAATATTCTTATTTTCTAATTATTTTGGTCGTTCTACACCACCAAACAATTGATACTACTAAAGTTGTCATGATTTTAGCTGCTGTTTTCCAGCAAAATGATAGAATTATTTTTTTTCACATAGGAACAGCTCATATTTTAAGATAACGCCTGACATCCAACAAGAAAACTTGACATCAAGAAGCAGACAAAGTAAATTAACAGCTTTTATTCCAGGTGCACTACACTGAGGAGTAGTATGTGAACAGTTAATAGTGTCAATCACAAATGGTAGAGACAAATTTCCTTTCGTTTTTAAGAAATGTGTCAGTAAGGGCAACATTTCATCTGAGAGAACTTAACACTGATTACTGAATTATTTATTTTGATATGGAGAAAAACTAAAAAAATATGATGAATTAGATTTACTTCTTTTATTTGAATTATGACTCTGAAAATGTGTATGGATGATTTTTGAGTGTCCAAATCAGCAGAGAAACTAGATTAACTTACTGCTCGTTGTTAGAACGCTGGTCTGCACCTGCCAATTTTACCTCAGGCAGTGTCTGTATTCGCTTTTCATTTTTTTACTGTCTCATGGTTTCATCCAGTTTGAAGTGACCCGCTTCTCCTTGCTCTGCTTACTCCCTCTGTTGGCCTGAGGGAGGCTGTGGACAGCCTCGTGTCTCTGTCCATATGGGGTTGGCCGGTCGCTACTTTTCACCTGCCAGCTCCCAGAAAGTTTCACCAGGAGAAGTGACATGCACAGAGGTGTCTGTTTCATGCACCAAGAAGCTGGACAGTTGGACAGACCCAAATATCCATAAATACTGGAAAAACGTCAAAGCTGCAGATTTCAGTGTGTCAGGAACTAAAAGTTTGTTGCGACAAGTCACTGCAAACTCCCCCTTTGTTCTGGATCAGTCCTACACTTTTAACTGTGAATGATGATCTTCAAAAGCTATTATCTGACACAGGAAGTCAATAATACGTTGATGATAACAGAACGAGGTGGAAATAAGGCAGAAATTAAACAATGGATAGTGTTAATTTCATTTCATACGCTTTGTTATATTGGAGCAGCTAAATATGTGTGGTAAGCCTAGGGAGAGAGACAATCTCATGAATCAACATTAAAAGTGTCATCTTATTGGCCAGTTGCTCATTACAGTTTTTGTTTTTTTTCTTTTTGAGTGCTGATTGATCAAGTTGGTCAGCGGGGCAGAGTGACACAGGTGGTGGTGAGTGAAGGTGATTAATGGCCCCTCATCTAAACAGGTGTCCAGAAAATGCTCGCAAATAACTAGAGGGGCTCTTCTGGAATAGTAAACGTGTACTGGATGTGTAACACCTCTTAGTGTTTTGCAGATTTACAAGAGCAGGGCAGAGACAATATAAAATTGGTTTATTGGTTTTCTCAGGTCCATTATCTAACATTTCTTTACCAAAGCGTCTCTCCTGGAATGCCTGGATTTTCAGAACTAGCATAATCAATGTTGCTTTTTCTGACAAGCTTGAGGTACCTACCATACTTTTCCCTCTTTATTTGGCAGCTGGATTAAAATGATCTGTATACCGTAATGCAGCAGCAATAAAACCTGTAGCAGTATAAATGCAAGACCAAGTACCTGCTCCATGATAAGCACCAACATTTACACAGTTAGCAGATATTGGGTCTTTTAAATCCTGATCTTGAACCATCAAGAGGCCTCAGACTTATAAACAAAAGCAACTAAGCACCTGTTTTGGTTACTTGTACATGGACTATAAAAGGAGAAAATGATTAAATACAGGGGATGGATAAAAGATCAGAGCCAGTTATAATATAATAGGCCTGAAGTCAATATCATTTTAGGGAAGTTCATGAGGTTCAGTTTTGTTTCAGGCTAGAAAGATTGTTGATTAAACCTTTTTTTATCAAGGCAAATATAATTATCAATCAATGTTGGTGTATGTTGTTCCTCTATCATACTAATATTATATTGTCACATCTCATGGCTGCTTTAATACCTATTTTTGAAGTTGGACTGAAGCAGCAGATACTTTGACTTGACATTAGATCATGATGTCCCATTTAGGTGTTTCAAGGGTGTATGTGTATGCTTGCTCTCTGGGACACTTAAATGGAATTTGGCGATCATTAATGTTATTAGTTATACCTACACTTTTCCCACTGTAAGTCGAATCTCTGCAGAGGAAAAGGTCAGCTCGTGCAGGGAGTGCCTGGCCTCATCGTCTCCCTGTAATTTGTCATAATTTTCCTCGAAAGTTCCACTAAAGCCGAGGCACAATCTAATGCAGTATTCGTCTTAATATCACTCACTTTCCTGGCACATGATTAAACAATTATAATTTAGAGGCTGAGAAATGACTACAGTAAAGTATTAAAAGTTATTCTGCACAAGTTTCTTAAATCACTTCCTTCCCTAAGGTCCACTTGCTTCAGAGCTTTTAATCATGTTGTATGGTCTTCGACAAGAGCTATGGATGAAATCAGGCTCTAACAAATCCATCTCTAGGACCTGAGAGAGCTCAATCCACCTAAAGACTGTATGATATGACGGACAACTCAAAAAATACACACAAATCTATACACTAAACTCACTGCAGCTACACTCAAAGAAATGACAAAATGCTTTACTTAAAGCAAAAAAAAAATTAAATACACTTTTAGTAATAAAGACATGCAAGTTCTGCTACATTTAAATAGAAAAAAAACCTTTTGAGTGTTATATTATATTTTAGTGCATTTAATTGAAGTAATTTTAGTAAATTCAACATAATAAGGTTTAGTAAATTCAACAGAATAATGTTTAGTAAATTCAAAGGTAGCACTTAATTTGATAAATTGAAGTCATCTAGTTAACTTCCAATTTAAAACACTTAGTTTAGTGGGACCAGTTGGCGTTATTTGATTATTTAAATCTCATGTTTTATTTCTTTGAGTGTACGGCCTATCTGTTACTGTAAGTGACAACCTGAGTGAAGAGTGACCCTACCTGTGCTGACAGCCTTCGCCAGCCGGCGCAGCCTCCTCTGGTGGGTCTTGCCCCGGTAGTGGATCAGCGCCTGGGCACTGGAGTTCAGCTGGATGTTGCACACTTGGCACACAGTGGCACTGCCGCTGGCTGGACGGCGCTCCCGTTTGGCCCTGTGTCCTGGCACAACTCTCCTCTCCTCTTCATCGTTATCCTCTTCTTCCTCCCCCTGCCCCTCCTGACTTTTGGGGGGACAGCTGCTGTCCATCCAGTCTGGGCTCTTAGGACGTTTCATATCTAGAGGTAGAAACGGTAGTAATTTAAATCATTATTAATCAGAACTGGAGAGCTGTGTCATCTCAATATAAGACGTTTCACTCAGGATGAGTGGTATGTACACTGCCGTTCAAACGTTTGGGGTCACTTAGAAATTTAATTTCTTGATGCAAACGTCTGTTTTTTGGTGCAATATCTACAAAGGTGTATAGAGGCCCATTTCCAGCATCTGGTACTCCAGTGTTCTAATAGTACAATGCGGTACAATTGTGTCATAAGGCTAACGGATGATTAGAAATCATGTTAGCACAGCTGAAAACAGTTTAACTGGTTAGAGAAGCTATAAAACTGACCTTCCTTTGATGAGAGCAAGGTTTGAAGGAAAAAATAAACATTTCCAATACAAATCATTATTTTTAACCTTGTCAATGTCTCGACTATATTTTCTATTCATGTTACAACTCATGGTGGTAAATAAAAGTGTGACTTTTCATGGAAAACACTAAATCGTCTGGCTGACCCCAAACTTTTGAACGGTGAGGCATGTTGTTGAAGCCTCCACAGGGGGGCAACAGAGCAGCATGACTCCATCCAGAGCAGAGTATTGGTATTTCTTCTATAGTGCAATTCACGCTGCAGTTTTATGTGCACCACCATTAAAGGGTTTGATTGTTCACTGATATGAAATATGTCCCACGCAGAGAGATTCCATAAGAACACAAAGGATGCTTATCACTTTTATTTATCTAATATTGCATCCTTTGGCCACAATATTCAGTGTCAGCATGTACAAATGTCAGTATAAACGGAAATTTCTGACACACCATTAACGGGATGAAATTAGACATCCATTAGCTGAAAAGAACGGCCTATCTCTGGCACACATCGCAGCAATACAACAGAGTCGTGTACAGTCAGTAGATAAGTATCTTGTTCCAGCTTCTCTCCTATTATCAGATAATAAAATCCAATTCCCAGGGTACACACAGCGACATGTTTCTTTGTGAGCACAGAGCTCCATCTTTGAATTTATGGCTGCAACTACCTATTATTTTGTGTTATTATTATTCTTTCAATTACCTTCTCAATTAATTTATTTGTCATTACAGTAAGTATAGCAGCTCTGAAGACCCAGAGATGTTTAACACATGCAGCACACAAATACAATCTGAAGGTTGTCATGAAGACCGTTTTGTTTTTTGTTTTTTTCGCAATAAAATATGCATTTAACAGTACAAAATAGGGTAGGTAACACGTAATTATAAGAAAAAAAATAAACCCACTCTCCAGAAGAAAGTGTCAAAATTGGATTTCAATATTGAATTGGCTGGATATAAAATCTCAAAAAAGTGTGATAATGGGAAATTGGAAAATATACAAGGTTTGAGCATGAATGCAAAACGGAGACGTAAGAAATATTTATATCATCATTCAGACAAATGACGAATGTGTTGGCAGCGCCAAAACACAGCTGGCCAATCACATCTCCTGCTGCTGCTCTATGGGTGTAACTTATGTTTGATTAATAATTCATCTATTATCAATTAATTATGTAATTAGAGGAATTAAATGAATTTAAAAGCATTTTTATTATCATGGTATTTTAACTGTTTAAAAACATTTAAAAGATAAAATGATAAATCAATTAATAGATCAGTTGATCTACAGTCAGTTACATATTTTAGTTGGTTTCAGTTTTGTTAGACAGCTGCTGGATAGAAAACTCAGACTTTTATAGACTCAGACTTTGCTTCCAAACTCTTTTGTCAGTAAATGATCTGCCATCACAGAGCAGTATTGATTTGTAGACAACAGACCTGGTCAGTCAGAGTGAGGTGTAGGCCATCTAACTCACTTTAATGATGTCTGCATCGATGAGGCTCCTCTATTTAGGGATCTAATGAAGTCGGTTTGCTAACCTGTAAATTTCTGTGATGTATGTGATCGGTTTTGTCTCTTTTTGGTTTATTGCTAATTAGCTTTCGCAGTGACCTTTGAATATTTACACTGACATTATTGATTATTGTGCACTGTCCTTTATGAATGAAATGAAAAGCTATTTGGAATAAAAGTAAACAATTTAGGCCAAAAATAAAATGATTCCAAATTTCTGCAACAATGTAAAAGTAGCTTTGAAAGTAAAAAAAAAAAAAAGTTTTAACTCCCTAATTCATGGTCAATTTACTAGCTTTTTCTGGAGCTTCTAACCACATCTCATGGTCTGTGACTTACAGACCATGATGAAGTTAAAAGTTCAGGGACAAACAAGTATATGAGCCTCGCCCAGAGAAACTCTGGATGACATTGCAGCCTGTGTATATAAATACATTCAGAAACAAATATGACAAAATAATGAATAATGTACAAATTAAAAAATAATGGACTGTTGGTTTTTAAGTGTTTGTTCAAGGAAGAACCTGCAGATGTTGAAATAGCCACCAGCACCTATCAACTATAATATATTACATTATATTTTTAACTGTAGACATAGAGCAAATATGTCAGATCCTGTATTGAATGTGGCCTAAAAATATATGGCATGGAAAAGAAAATTTCCCCACAATGCATTTCAATTAATTTAGTGATGTATTGACTTCAGTTTATTGTTAGAATGTCATTACTAGATCCATTTCAAGGTCATTTCAAGTGATAATGACATAGCTACTTTTCCCATTATTATTATTACTATGAACCATTCTGTTTTAATAAGAAATGTTTGTTTTAACAATGTATAAATTACCTTCCTATTTCACAAAGTACATATCTCATTTTTCATTATAACATGTAAAGTTATACAAATAAAAAAGAGAAAAAAACATCTCAGAATACCATGATGTTTGCTATGGTGCCAAACCAGACACCCATTAACTCTGACCAGCCTGTATAGGTTCTAGTTCTAGAGTACTGATACTCTTTTTATAGCAAGTTGAGCACTGTTCAGGTAGTGATGCCCTTTCCTAGTTCATGCTGTAAACTGCTGCCACTCGTCACCATGTAACTCATCGTCCACATTAGAACCACACACGCTGCTCCACTCACTCATCTGCATGTGGTCGGCCAGAGTTGGCACCAGACAGTCTCATTACAAAAGGTTGCCTGTTTGGCTGCTGATGGGTTTCTGCTGGCACTCGCACTCAGGACATCTCTGTCTGTCTGACACCTGACTAGGCAGCTGGAACCAGCCCTCTGCTACAGAAAAAAAGGGCTACAGACACAAAGAGAAACCGGTGCTATATACAGTGAGCTGAGTCACCTGCAACCTGCAGCTGAAGGTGCATTTATTTGACTTAGAGTGGGAAAAAAAAACTTTTTGAAAAGTTATTGTATATATTTTAACCTTGTAATACATTAACTTTTTGTTTTTGCCGAGTTGATCCCTACAGGGTGTAAATGACATATTTAACTTGATTTTACATCCTTCAAAATGGCCTATTTAAATCTGTAGTGCATTAAATGGTAAACTGGCACAAAACAGAGACACACTATTTATAATTAAAGAAAAAAAAGTTGCCAGAATTTTATATGTGATCACATTGTGATCTGTAAACACTAGGAAACTGGGAAACAATAGGAACATAGAAAAATGACACTACATCTGACCAATTTAACAAGAAAAAACTGAATTTCAATCTAAGTCTTTGTAAATAATTTGTACTTTCTGTCCCATATTATCTTCAATCACTGTACAGGTAAAAAGGTTTGTGTCATGCTGACAACATACCGTTTTCATGGCAGGCATAATAAAATATTTGGTAATATACTTTTTTAAAAATGTATTTCTCTTTATTTAATGAATTTATGATTCAAAGTTTAGATCACTGAATGTCACCTTTTTAATTTCGTTGTACATGTTATGTTCAATGACAATAAAGGTCTATTCTATTCTATTCAAAACACAGATGTTACGAATGATAATGTGGTTTCATTCAGGTTGAACAGAGTCAGGCTGATGCTATTGTGCATGTTTGCTAACTGGAAAGGTTCTGCTACACTTAATGCAACTGAACCTTAATTAGTTTACCTACTATTTCATGCCAATATGGCTGCTGTGAAAAAATGCCTATTGTCAATGAGTTTAATCCTCCTAAATTGGACTTCAGAATTTATCTTTTAAACTGAGACACCATAAATCAATCTTTATTGACCATTTCCTTTCCTCAAATAGATGGTCAGCAAATGGTCTCATTTTTGTTTATTTTCATGAGGGAAGCAACTAACGATTATTTTCATTATCAAAAAGTTTAAATTTACAAAAGCCTAACCTAAAATGTATTGTTTTGTTCAGTTCACAGCTCAAAAATATTAAATTAATGTCATAGGGGACAAAATAAACCGTTATTCAAAAAGCTGCAACAAGCTAATCTAAAAATCTGTTGATCAACTGTGAAAAATAGCTGGCAATTAATTTCCGGTCCAATCAAGTAATCAATTAATCATTTAACGCTCTAATTTCCATTTCATAGATATAATAGAAATATAGAAATAAACCATTTCTGAAAGGCAAAAAACAAATTAAAATGAAATTCTAACTCAACATTTAGGAAGACTGAGAAACAAGCACATGACAAAGGGCAAATAAATGCAAAAGAAAATTTGACTTATTTGAGTGTGATAATGACCAACGGAAACAGATGCTACTACTGTATATATACTCAAAATATGCAGAAAAATCCACATAAACGTGTACATATCATTGAAAATGTCACTTTGGTAATTGGACATAGTCTCTAGGACACCTTCCATGCAGTAATGTGCTACGAGTTACTTACTGCCATTAATATCCATGCAGGAGACATTAGCTCAGTCCATGTATCCTTTAGCTGAAGCTATTCCCTGTAAGCTCTCTATTTACTCTGTTTTGTTTCTTGAACAGTCTCATGATACAAAGAGCTCCGAGTGGTTCCGAGTGGCTCCGAGAGAGCTCCGGCATCAGAAACTCTACTATCTGAATCTACGAAGACGGTTTTGGCTGCAGTGTCTTCTTTGTGAAACTATCTGGCTGCAGTGGCCCTTTAAATACCAGCACCCTTCAGCCTGTCTGGCGTTAGGTCCAGGTGGAGGAACAACTACATCAAAGCCAAGAATATAAACCATAGGTCATAAAGGCGGCTTTATGTTTCCTCTCTGGCTCCTGATCCGATGCCCATCACACAGATGAACTCACATAGGATCAAGAGGAGGAGGTTTGCTTCACCAGATACAGTAAGTATCATCGGGATCATTGTTTTGATTAGTCAACAGTCAAAAAGCCATTTCCTGTCAATATCAATATTTAATAATATACAAAATTTCAAATTTGATGATTTGTTTATTGTGACCAACATATGTCAGAGCCAAATGCTACCGAAATTTATGTACAGTATGGAAAACTACAATTGTTTACTACAATTGAGTACAACGAATACATGAGTATTAAATATAGTTGAACAAATATACCATATAACACCCAACCATGTTACTTTTTAAAACTGTCCTGTGGAATTTTATTAACTGAATGGACATAATACATATGTAACATATATAATATATGTTATCTGCACATTATATAGGTGCAAAGCTATTAAAAACAGCTACTAACAGTCCCCAAAGGGAAAAAGTAATGCCTGCACACTTACTCCTATAAGGCACAATTTTTATTCAAATAAAGAATGTTTCAATCAGGTCAAAATGTTATATATATATATATATATATATAAAACAAAGAAAAAATTCCCACATATTATATATGTACAAACCAATAGACTGTCAGGTTCTGTGGTGCCAAGCCACTTCATCATAATCATCAAATTAATCAACAAGACATAAAAAATACAAAAAAAAGAAAAAAAAAAAGAAAAAGAAAAATTGCTTGAGAAAAGAAGAAGGATTTTAATGTCCACCAGAAAGGAATAGTAATTTATGGATTGTATCTCTGGATATATTGTTTACTACTTTACCTATATTTGACAAAACCTAAATAAATAAATCTATTTATTTTTATCTCAAACTTCAATCACATTTTCAGGCGGACGAATGAATCTATTGTTGTAGCTAGATGATGCCTTATGTTCCAGTGGATTACAGACAAACCCACAGCAGTAACACACTGGTACAGAGAATTACAAAAGATCCTATCAATGGAGAGCCGCCCTGCTACTTTAAAGACATCCAACAAAATTCTGACTGATCATGTTGGACAACAGCGAAACAATTAACTCCCGTTTACAATCGGCCTTATAAAAATATAGTTCACCTGTTGTAAATTTCAGGGTCCAACACTCCGCTTTTCCGAGCCAACAGCATGCTCAACATGTTTGTTTTATAGGTTATGACAGCTGCATAAAAATGACCTGTCAGCTTCTACTATATCAAGGGAATCAATTGTTATTACAGTGTATTGTTCTCTACATGTGTGCCTATATCGATATGTAGATTAATTTTGCAGCATACATGTAATCCCTGGCTGAATTTATGTTGTAGTAGAGGGTGAAAGGGCGGTATTATGCCTCAGTGTAGAGGAAAACAAATTCAGGAAATGACTCTTTAGAAATATAATTTCAAGATAGTCTTTTCATTCATTATTTTTATAGAAAATTATTATTACAGCTTTTTGTCTGAGATTGAGCCTACAAGTGTGATGCTGCAGGTTTTAGTTAGACCAGTCAATGTGTATTTTTAGCCATGCGTTTTATCATCTTTAAATCATGTGCTGAGCCAAAATGACAAAGACCTGTGATTCATTCTACATACAAGAGTGGGGCTGTGTGTCTGAAGCCTTATATATCTTATTCCTTCGTCCTGTTGACCTTCACTGTTGTGAAAAAATAAATAAATAAATAAATAAAAATAAGGCACAGCGCTGCACTGGGTGACTACTGCATTCCTGAGGTCTACGGCACAGAGAATACTGAAAAATCAGGCTGTGAATACACACACATCATAACTCTAAGTGGGATGCGTCCATTGTTGGTCTGGCTCTATGTGAGTTGCTGACAATAAGAAAAATATAGAAAATCACTGTATCCTTTAGAGATGTTATCCTGTCCTTTCTGCTACTGTGCTAGCCTAAAAATACATTTGTGACAGCTTCTTCCACACAATGCATCCGTGAAGGTCTTTTTAATGCTAATAGGGCAATGTGGGCTGCTAGATAGAGCTACCAGCTGCAGCGGAGGACGTACACATAAAACTGGCAACCTGTTTCCACAAAAGCTGATTTCCCCATCTGCACGATGTGCTGCCTGTCTCAATGTGCTGTGGTTCCACACCAGGTGGAGAAAACTTATCGCTGGGCTTTGAAAAATGGAGGCCAAGAAAACGTGGTGATGTATAGTGTAAAAAAGTTATTTCAAATATCACACTGGAGCTGCAACAGCAAGTCGACACAGACAATTAATCAATAACTTATGATAATCGATCCATTGTCAAATGTCTCAGTCATTTTTCGAGCTCAAACGTTTGATGGAGGATTTGTCTTTATTTGTCATATGTGACAATCAATTGAATATCGTAACCTTTGAGACTCTTAGTCAGATAAAATAAACAAATTCAACGACGTTACTGTGGGCGCTGATATATTGTGAAGGCCATGGTTTCTCTATTCCAAAGGTTATACTTTATTCAATAAAATGACAGTTGATGATCATGACGGTCATGTCAGAGCGGAATTATCCTCAGAGGTTTCTCTCACTGAATATAGCAGTTTCATGTTAAATGTCTGTGTTTCTCTGATGTTTTTCATGGTGCCACCAAGCTAATGGTAATGTTTTCTCTGCTTGCTGCTCTAAAATCCTTCATCCAGTTAAAGACAAAAAACAACCAAGATCTAAAACAAGTCAATAAGTCAATTTCCAACAATTTTCCCCCTGCATACAGGGGATATTAAGAGGAAGCCATTTACCATCCCTTGTTTAGATAAAAATGAATGTTAAAATTACAAATTTTTCTAGGTTTGAAAATACATAAAACATTCCGTATAATAATAGTACACTACTCAACAAAATATTTAACAAAAGTTTAGTTTAGAATGTTAACTTATATTGCATTTTAGCATCTAAGTGTTTTTGTTTTTTGTGATGTGTGCTGCTGACCTCTTGGCCAGGTCACCCTTGTAAAAAGGATCTTGATCTCAATGGGTTTATTATTACCTGGTTAAATTAAAAAAAATAGTTAGTTTTAAACATTTTAATCAGAGAAGTTAGTTATGGGGCCTTTAAGGAACAAAATACATCTAAAATCAATTTAACACAATAAAACCGTCAGTGTTAATATATCACATAACACTTCTAGTGGTAAAATTAACTAGTATTTTTAACTCTTTATTTGTTATATTAACACTATTAACACTATTAGCAATCTTACTGCACATGGAAAACAAGAAGTTTTGTTCAGTTTTTTTAAAAAAGAAAACCTAAGAATACATCATTCCCTTTTTTTAAATAGCATTAATTATATGATCAAAACACCCGTCAACATGTGGATAATTGGCCCTTATCTGAATGGGGAATTATATAGCATAGCACTCCACTATATATAGCTGTACTTCCCTTGAAAACTGTATCTATTACACTATAATGGCCATATCATTATATAAAGTAGATTTGTACTTGAACTGTACACTCTGTCTGTCTTGAAACATACAATTAAAGCATGTTGAATGCATGATAATCAAACAAGTACAAGGTGGTCTGGGAATACATTTCAGAGAAACAGGTCCTTTGTGTATACTGGCCATTAAGAATTAAGACAGAACAATTGCAACACCAGGCTCTTAATCCACGCGAGCTAGTGCAGCTCTTTCGACTCAACGACTAGTCGTTTTTTCCTAGAAGGGGCAGGGCTTAATCCAGATGTGCTAAGCCGCGGACTGAGGTCTTCAACACCATGCTTCAGTATTTCTGGGCAAACCAGTTGAGACGTTTTTACAAGGCATATGCGCCTTTAAAATTGGCATTGTTCCATCCACCCAGGCCAAGATGAGTTCCTTTCACCGAAACAGCTGTCATCGCTGTTCCATTACGTCGGCAACAGACCACAGTGGGATGAAGTGCTCGGCCTCACGTGGAAAAACTGAACAGAGAAAGAATATGAGTAATAATCTTTCTAGTGATCATTACATACGATATATTTACTGACTGATGAGCGCTGACAGATTAAGGTCATTAGACCTACAGCTGACACAGAACTTATTTCACCAACATACGGATCTTTTCAGTCCTGACAGTCAGACAGAATATCAAACAGCATAAATACAGAACAGCAGGTGGACTACAATTACAGTTGTGTCGCTAGGCAACCCTGCACAGCCTGTGTGAACATGAATTTGAACCTCTTTCGCACAAATTGCAGTGCAATTATGCTGTAATTTGTGCAGAAAAAGGCAAAATAAATGGACAAAAAAGCCATATTTGAGTGAATGGTAGACAAAGGAACAGACTGTGAATCTGCAGAGAGCTTGGGGGGTGGGTGAACTCTGGAGTATGTATTGATCTCTGCGCTAAAACACAGATGAACTACATTATAGAATAATAACAATTTTCATAGTTGCTCCCAATTTTTTTTTTCTCTTAAATCACATCTGGAACATTATTAGTCTGAATTCCATTTGTAAAAATAATTTCACGATGCCTGAATATGAAATGAAATATAGTCATCCCAATAAAATGCAGATTTCAACTGAGGTGTTTGTGGTAAATTTAGTGTGGACTCGCCTGAAAAACTCAACAACCAGCTTTGTCTTCTAGAAATGACTTTGATTTTCCAGTCATGTAATGTAGAGAAACCTAATAGCTGCCTAAACAATGTTCCATTTTGAAAACCTCTACAATAATCAGGTGCCCAAATGTACATTATGATGTTTTTCTAACTGTAATCATCCCTCCTGCTTATACCACCCATTAAGAGATCCATTTATAGTGGACGTATATATATGGTATCTAATAAAAACTATACAAAAATGTATTCAAAAGTTTACTTGAAACTAATATGAAGCCTTCAAAGCTAAAATCTTTTTAGTGATAAATGACTCCTTTTTCTTACGGTCCTTCCACTGCAGAGAACAGGAAATCACTGTCCATTGGGAGACAAGGGAATTCTTATCTAAAAAGACTAACTGTGGAAAATATCTATTTATTTGACTAACTCAGGCACTCTATATTGTCCTCAGCTGAACTTTTAAATACATTTTTTGCTCAAAACGAGGAGTGTGGATTTTGGCTCTCCATTAGGACAGGATCTTCTAATGGTCAGTATGACCAGGAGTAATATCAGCCAGCAAAATCAATGTTTAATGTTCGCAAGGGCACCTGACTGTTGTTTAAAGATAGACTAGAATCAATGGAACGTTGTCCATTAAAGTGAGGGAAAGATTTTGGTTTTAGTTAAATGCAGTTTGTCTTGCGCTTCAATTCACCGTTGACATTTTTATATTTAACGAGTGCGATCCTTCCTTAACCTCAACCAAGTGTTGTGACACACAAGGTCACAATAACAGAGCCAGTTTGATTAAAATGAGGTTGGCAACAGGCAAGCAGCCACAGAAGTGAAGGCTGTGGCTATGATAACACAATGATCTGGCAGAAGACTACAGTCTGTAATCAGGTGTATATTGAGAGGGGTTGATGTGGAAATGATGTGGAAATGAGGAGCAGGTTTGCTTATGAGTCAGAAATCGGCTAAAAAAATTAATAACAATAAAATGAAAATGAATGCAAAGTATGAATGCGCACAGACCCAAAGGTGTGTTCATGACAATAAAATAAAATAAAAAAAAACAGTATACTGTACACAGTTTAGACACAACTATGTTGGTACATAATCCCACAGCACAAGTTTTAGAGCTTGATGACAAGGTCGGTTGCAACTGTTCCACTCATAAAATGTAGTGATTCACTCTGTTAGGTAAGTGAGTAGGAGCTGTTAAGAGGGCACATATTTTTAGTCTCTGTATTTCCCTCGGTCTCCACTGGTTCTTGGAACACGGGGCAATAATATTGTTCTGTGTGCACATAAAGCGAAGGCGGTGATGCAAACTTTTCAAAACTAGGCAAATCTGTGAATGAAAAAGGCAGAAACAATGGAAAAATAAATTCTTTATAATTGATCGCATTTTTTATAATGAGTAGTATTTCCTGATTTGGACTTATCTTACACCTCATAGGAAACAATACTTTTGTTTGAGTGACAAATGCCAACTAGCAGCCATAATAAATAAGTCGCAGAGCAGTGTTCCCATTTCCAACTTAGAATCCAACCGGAGTTGTCCACTAACATTAACCTTTTCACAATCAGAATAATTTATTAATCTCCAAGGGTAAATTTCTTTTGGTTAAAACATCTCCAACTCAAGCGTACAAGTTAAAAGAGCAAAGCTATTCAAGGCAAGAACATACAGTGAGAAATAGAAACTTAAATATATATATATATAAAAAAAATATGTACAAGTACAAACATGGACAGGATTTATTGCACTATACTAAATATGACATTGAATGTGGTTTATTGCACATAAATATGGCATTAAATATGTATTATAGCACAGAAGTAAAATGCACAGGAGCCACTGACTCATAATGTCTGACACTCAGTGAGGAGTTGTACAGTTTGATGGCCACAGGCAGAAATGAGTTCCTGTGCCGCTCTGTGGTGCATCACAGTGCGATCAGTCTGCTGCTGAAAGAACTGCTGTGTCTGACCAGCACGTCATGGAGCGGATGGGACACGTTGTTGTCACTGGCCTTGCAGGTCACTTTTGGTTATTTTTAACGAAGGAAATTGGAACTTTTACCCACACCATATGCTTCTCCTACCTTAAAACATGATAATGTTAACCCAAACCATGATCTTTACCTAATCCTAACCAGACTTTAACCATGTCATATCATGTTTTCGGAAAAAAAGTACAAATAAGATATGTTGTCCTGACAATTACTGCCAAAAAGTGAGTGACATATTTAATCATTTAATTAGGAAGAATGATCTACTCCTCCCATGAGCTTCAAATACCACCAATTTCTGATTATTTATTACTTTATTTTATTATTAATATGTGTATTATGCTTCTTTGTCCTACAGCTCCATAAATTTGGCACAGTGTGTGTTAATTAAAATGGATAACATACAGTATAATGAGTATGAGTGGCTTCTGGATAGTTTTAGTGATATCTAATATTTAGTGCATGAACACAATTATTATGGTAATAATATTAGACTGGATTTGTCATTTGTGTGGAAATGTTTAGCAAATCATGTTTCTTATGACGCTGAAAACTTAATTATTTAGCAAATCATATGAATATTTGAGAGTAAAGATGAAACAAGTGGTGCCAGTAGTGCGTGTGTGCACACACACACACACCCCTCTGGGGTAGCTTGGCTGAGTTCCCAACAAATGTCTCTCCTGGCTTGGCATCCATCTTGTAGACACCTCACAGCAATCACCAGATATCACAAACACACACACACACACACTCACACAGAAACACACACTCTGTAATAGGAGATTAGGTCCAATGTTAAACAAAGGGGCAGAGCAGGTTTCAGACATGCCAGCTCTGTAATTAGACCGCTGGTATCTGACAACATACAGAGAAAGCCAGATAAGAGGTGGAGCAGCCAATCAGCTGTCAACTTCTCTGATACGTTGGGACGCTCCACAGACTGATTGGGTTTTATATATCTCGGTCATTGAGGAACTGGACGCGTGTGTCTAAGCTTCATTTCCACTCCCACAATTAGCCGTAAATGGAAGAAAACACACCCTTAACCAGCCGTTGTCATATCAATTCGGCGCCTGCTTCACAGACAGCTCAGTCTCCAGAGGAAAATGTAGACAGTGTACGTTTCTGCAATGAATCACGTTGCACATTTTACTAGTGTTGGACTGGACATTTACCAGATATCATGTTGTACACTGATCATTTTAACCCAAACAACAATGTTTCTCCTTACCTTATAACCAAGTACATTAACCACCACTAATATTTTGTGAAAACATGCACATATCAAAGTACAACCACATTGACATCCATGGTTTGCAGAAACTCCTGCAATTCCAATTTTGAAATAAGCTATATAAGCTTATATAAGTTATATAAGCTATATAAGTTTTTGCTATTGTTGTGTTGTATAGGTGTGCATAAATTTCAGTTGTTACTTTCATAAAATATATATAATTACATGTAATGACTAATAAAAAGGCACTGCCTACAATCTGTCTGTGTGCCAGAGGGTGTCCTTTTCCCTGCCTGACAGCACTATGTGTGTAACAGGGAGAGACTAAATGCCCTTGTCTGGCCACAGAGATAGGACACGAATGCCTCTTCCGTTGCAATCTTTTCAGCGCATAATCAAATTGAAACAAAGGTAGTTATTTTGTGTTATTGTGGAAAAATTGAAAAGAAATGTTTGAAATGTCAGTGATGACTACTATGACTACTACAGTACTTTTAATTTTTTTTTTTTATTTCTAATTGGATTGGATTTCATGTTTATAAATAAAAAAAAAAACACTTTTTAAGTTTCAGAAAGATATATTTTTCTGTTATATTATCCTATCCTATTAATACAGTAACCATGTTTTGATCCCTGCCCTATAGACCTGACAGCCATTAGAAAACTACATTTGAGAGAATATAATCACAAAATAAAGAAAATCAAATACAGTACTATAATGGATTACTATAGATTTCCAAAACTCCATCTTTTCCATTGTTCTAATATTAGTGTTATCTTGAATGGCCACATTTTGGCACAAAATATTAAATACTTCCCTAATCAGAGGAACCCAATGGCCATGTCTTCTTCAAATAAATCCCTGTTGACCTTGACCATATTTGCATATATTTGTGCTCCACATTTTGCTGTGGTACGCCGCAGTCGGGAATGATAAAATGTAATCTTCCTTCTCCAGGTGGAGTCTGTAAAGCAAAGTGTCTAGTAGCATGTGGCCAGGCAGACAGCGGAGATTCAACGTCATATGGTGAGGAATGTAATTGCACAATAAGGGACGGAATTGGCACTGGTCATTTAAATTGTACTAGAAAACTATTTTAGCCGAATGAATTACAAAACACTGTACATTATTGTACCTTCTATATTATACATTATATGGCTGATTTATTTTTCAAAGCAAATTGAAGTGTTATGGATTTAAATTTTTATTTCTCCAGCTTCCTGTGGCCTTTAGTTTCTATTCATTTTCCTTTGGTGTGAACATCAACTTGCAGACTTTCATAATTCATAATTAATACAAGGGACATCTGGTGATGTATTTGTCAAAGCTATATCATTATTGCATGGCAATGGCACAAAAAACGCATGCTGTTTATTGGTTTCAGATTGTTAAGTCCTCGCAAAATTACTTTCACACCAATAAGAAAGGAATTCAAAATGAATCATCTGTTTCCAACCATTTTTTTCAACTGGTTGTCAAGAAATCTTGTAATGTCATATTATAGGAAATAGGTAAAAACATGCATGTTTCCATTTTATAGCTATGTGCAGGTAAATTTAAGTTAAAATAAGTACGGTATTACTGCAGGATTATATATAAATAGCAGAGAAACGTGGGAGTTTGCAGTGCAGTGATCAGAAAGCAGCACAAATACAAAGCGATGAGACAATGAAACAATGGTTAGTGGAGTTTTTTAAGGTCTTTAAGGTCAGGGTTCATAAAGGATATCTCATTGTGGCTAAAACCCTTGGTAAGCATCCAGCTCCACAATAAAAGAAGAAGTAGAGGACATGAGATCAAGTCAAGGACAAGAGTGGTGCAGTAGGAGAGGAGAGCCAAGGAGAGGAAGAAAAAGAACAGATGAAGAAGAAATTTATACTAAATGGCTAAGGACAATTTTGAGATGTCTGGCTAAAGCAATTTGAACAGAAGAGAAACGCAGTAGGAAGACAAACCAGAAAACAGAAGATGATGGAAAGTAAATTATAAGCTAAAATCGGGCTATAGGACAAATGGGAGAAGTGGAACGTCGGCGGGGGATTGAGGACTTTTTTTATCTAGAGGGAGGGGCTGCACTCCTAGCAAGGGTAACAGCAATTGTGGGCATCTGTCACCGGCCATCTGGGAGAGCCCTAAGGCTGCTGTGGGGACCAAAGTGACCTCTGCATGAATGACAGCAGGGTACTGGAGCACTAACAGTGCTTTTAGTAACATGCAAATACTGAGGAAACATTTGAATTTGATTATAGTCTTAAGGGAACAATGCAATAAAATGGAGTATTTAATACAAGGCTTTCTATCGTAAACACATGGTAAATCAGAGTTTTATTTAGAATGATTTAAAATACAATGCTGTACTTTAGCTTGCTATATTCGTACTCCACTGCTCTAATAATCTAAATTAGGTCAAGCAAATCTCAATCTTTCCATTCAAACTCTTATTATGTGTTTTTATATGTTTTTGAGAGTATCTAGTAGTTTGATAAATACATTGACCAAATATTCTGACCCCTTGTATATGTTACATGATTTTATCTGATTTATTTAATAGATTTTAATTGCTTACTTATAAATTGTATTGCCCTTCCTTAAAATAAGCTAAATAAACTTCACTAATCTGTGCATGTGCAGACAAGTAAAATATTTGGTTTGGTTCATTGTCTAGATGTTAAATTTATTGAAGGTTAAAGATACAGAAAAATAGCTGAAAGTTTGAATTAGATGGACTTCACTAAAATATGGAGGAATGAAACTATTACATTGACTTGATCTACATAATTCATTTTAGTCAACCAAAAATAAGAAGTATAAGTAATTCCATACTACCCTTGGAAAATTAAAGTAAATTCTACTCAATTATTCTGCAAGTACTAAAAAACGTAAGTACAGTCAGTTTAAAAAATAGAACTACAGTCGACTTAAAAATATATACAGAGTTAGAGAAATGAATTTCATGCTACCACTTGTTAGAAGTTCCCTGGATGCCCAGATTAAAATGAAATATGTAAAAGTGGATTCTCATGCTGTACTGAACATGTAGAAAGTCATAGCACTATATGACGTAATAAATCAAACTGAAACCAACAAAGATATGGTGTGAAGGTTTCATAGATAAGTGTTTTGGTGCTAAACAAAAGAGGCTTTGATAAAAAAAAAAAAAAAAAAACTTTGACAGCAATCTGTTTGACAAATGGCTTCTGTGATATTTCATTGCTCAGTTCTCAAACCAAAATATGAACCCTAATGTATTTTAATTTAACTAAATGCAGCTAGATACAAAGCTTTTTGATTGGTTGAGGGCCATAAAATGCGATGAGGGAGTGCTGGTTATAATGAGACAGATTAGTTGGGACAACTGTGCTGTTCTCTTTCTCTGACAGTGAAATGTGGGCTGTTGAAGGAGTCGGTTTGCAGTCGGCTATAATCCTCCTCCTCCACTTCCTTCCTACATTTCACGCTCAAAACAAGACATGACCTAAATTCTCTATAATAGGTTTAGATCTAGATTTAACAAATCTAGATTTATTACAGGAATCTAAAAACCCTAAAACAAATCTGTGAATTTCTACTGTGGCAGTGATATAAACAAACTGGCTGTGTATAGTTTGGTGAATTCATATTGTTTCCCGAAATTTGTTGAGCAACCATTTTGTGGAAGACAGTAATGGATTGGAGACCTCAGTGTGGTTTATAATATTTGGCAGACTTACTTAAATGTCAACCCAAGAAGAGTTGATTTATTTTACCAACTGTCTGAGTCACTCCCAGTTGTAAAAACATACATGGGAAAGGTACATGGGAGTGTTTATCCAAAAGTTTTATCTCTAACCCACAAGTTTAAAAAAAAAAAACATGTTTTCACTCAGTGGTTGTGACACCACTGTCCAGGGTGCTGATTATGTACTGTTTGTTTCACTCTGGGGATAGTTTGCCTCACTTGTTAAGATCGACACCTTGATCCAGGAATGATAGTATAATCCCAGAAGTACAATCCCAAAGATTTATCTGTTACTGTACATTTGTCGCATTTTCATTCATTCAATGCGCTACAAGTTACTTTAGGATAATTCTATTTCTTATATAATTATCTATCTATAAAAGCAAGGAGTGTATGTGTATCTATGGCTTGCATATCTGACTGTCAGGTCAGCCTCAGCATTTGGATATAGCTGCATATGGCACAATGCTTTGTATCCGTTTTTGTGGAATTTTTTTGATAGTAGGAGTTAAAATCGCATAGACTTATGTATCACAGCGCTATCCTGCAGCAGCGCTTTTGTTACAGTGTAAAGATCTGTATCACAGCACTCCTCATGTTGTTTCCCAGCACTCGTTAGAATTCAAAGCTCTGTTGTCCCATTTCTTTCTGCACTGATCGTGCAGCCAAAGTAACGAAAGTATTGTAACGTCTCTCAAAAACCACACGCTAAGACGTTAGTGGGTTTAGCTGCTACTTTATTCCTCATGTTAACACAGGCTAGTGTAGCCGTAACCAATGCCAAAACAACAGACTTTGTAAGAAAAGTTAATGTGTTGTGTGAGTGCTGCTAGCTACATGCTAGCTGCAGCCGCCAGCACTATCACCTAACAGAACAGAATCTGGGCCTAAACTCATTTATTTATAAACAAATTTAACAGTAACATGCCCAGGTTGTTACAGTAAACAGGAAAAAGTACAAAGTAATAGATTTACCATAAAAACATGAAAAATCTACTTAAGCTTCCACCTTTCTATACAAAAACTTCCTATGGGCACTACACTATGACTAAATATGACTCCAACTGCCTCTTCTAATTCCAGTCCAGATGTTTATCAAAAAAGCATGAGGAGTGCACAGCATCATCTCTTCCCCGCCACTTTGGACAATCCATTCAACTATGCCGGAGGAGACATCCCCAGTGTGATCAAAGTGACTTCATTTTTCTGTTAGGAACTTCTTTTGTGCAAAAGGATCAGTGCGTACATGATGATACAACACAACAAATACCCAGACAAACAACAGCAGAATGGACCAAATACAAGCACAGTTCAAAAATAATAAAACAATAAGCATAATCAGCTGGAGTAAAGTGTGCTCAGAAATATCCCTGAATAAAAGAACGTGAATGAATAGGCCAGCTCAGGCATTAATGAATCTAATTGAGGTCGGCAGGAAGCTTGATGTGGCCCGCTTGGTCTTGAGTGGGAGTGACCTGTATCTGTGGCCTGAGGGCAGGGGGCTGTAGTGGTGATTAAGTGTATGTGTGGGATCTGTTGTCCATTTATTTTAATCCATCTGCTGTGGGTGCATTTTAGTACTTCAAGGTCCATTCCACTGAATTTGCTGCTAATTCTGATGATTTTGTCGAGAGGGTTAAAGTGGATCATGCTCAAAGCACCAAAGTAGGCTCCTATGTTAAAGGTAATAATGGATTTAATGAAGTATCTGTGGAAAATGTGCAGATTTGATTGATGGACCTGAAGTTTGCAGAGTTTATGTCCTATGATTTAAATGCACTATCCTTTTAATTGAATATGGTTTTTAGGGTTTTTGTGATCCTGGACTTGATGTTGGAAAATGGTTTGACAGATTTTGTGGAGACTATCATCTCCACAAAATCAGTAAGTTACGTCAGCAGTAAGTTACGTCAGTAACACAGTCAAAGTCACATTCTTTCAGCAGCTTCTTAACCATGCTCGCTCTGTAAGCGTGTGTGGTAGGCCGAGATAAAATGGAGAGTATTATGGTCTAGAATGTGGACAGAGGAGTCTGGGGACGCACATTCAATACTATGAACACTGGGTGACAAATTTCATTTTGAAAAGCTTCCAGATGAAACTTTAGATGTGTGCACATATTAATAAACTGTTGTTCCATTGAAGCACGAGCCTGAAGTACCATTTTTGAACAAAGCACATCTTTGCTAACAAAGATGCAACTGTTAGCACTGAGGTAGGATCAGCGGTGTTTGTCCAACTCCACTTCCAGACTGCAGCCAGGGAAAGAACTTAATTAGCTTTCATCTCATCCTACATTTCTTTATTCCAACACTGCACATATACACTACCGTTCAAAAGATTGGGGTCACTTAGATTTCCTTATTTTTGAAAGAAAAGCACTGTTTTTTTCAATGAAGGTAACTTTATACTATTCAGAAATACACTCTATACATTGCTAATATGGACAATGACTATTCTAGCTGCAAATGTCTGGTTTTTGGTGCAATATCTACATAGGTGTATGGAGGTATGGAACTATCACTTCAGTGTTTTTCATGGAAAACACAAAATTGTCTGGGTGACCCCAAACACGTAATTTATGTTTAAATACAAAATGCTATTTTTTTTTTTTACTTTTAAACTTTTAAAAATATTGATTAATCACAGGCAATTATTATTATGATTAATTTGATTAGTTTTTTTAATTGTTTCCCAACTTTTTTATGTCAGACAAGCTATTGAAGCTGTCACTAGTTGTCTGACTGAATAACCTTTATTTCTACTACTTGTTTATAAATAGTTGGTCGACTTTTAACTTTGACATACAACTTATAGCTCCTCCACACACCAGATGTCAAATATCTATTTTTAACAGCTGAGGTAGTGGGTTGTTGGGTCCATTAGTTTTAATAATTTAAACCTTGAAAATAACTCTGGATACACACTTAGCAATAAAAACAACCCAACCCCCCGGTAGCTATTTGTAGAACGTCAGCTGAGGACTATTCAACTCCTGGCACCGACATGGGTGTGAACACGTGTTTACATTTGGAGAGGACCTCATGGCAGAGCCACGTTACGCCACTTCCTCTCTTTGGGCTTTGTGTTCCTGACAGATCTCAGATCAGTAACTGCACTCAGCTGGCATCTCAGTCATAGACAGACACCTTATCGCCGTCAGTATCTGCCTTCCTTGTGCATTTTTAGCTTCTGCTCCGAGTTAGTCTCACTGTTTCTAGAACTTCTGAAAAATGTTAAATATATATTTATGCTAAGCAGAAAATCCTTCACTTTGCAGGAGAAACATATGCTTTCCATGTGGAGCGATAGCAGGAGATGGGAGCAGGAAAGCCCGGAGCATGGTGATGACTAATGAGGGTGACTAGGAGATGAGTTCAGGGTGTTTTTACCGTGTCATGTGTCTAGCCGATGTCTAGTCCGTCCGCTAATAAATATAGCTACATCATGTAGAGTTGTTGGTGAAGCTCCTGTCAAATGATTTCTGGCTCTTCCGGTATATGTTACGGTTTTAGTTAGCTTTTTTAATGCTTAGTTTCATTTTATTTGTATTAGTTTTAGTTTTTTTGGGTAAAATGGTGTATTAGTCAGGGAGTGACTGGACCTTGAAAAAGCAATGTGTAATAAAAATTTAATAAAACATCATCCCATTCCGAACCGAATAGAAAGAATAAAATAGGAAATATCAATTTAAAGTGTTATTTATGTTTTAATAGATGAAGGGTAAGGACAAACACTAAAGAGCAACGCATTTCATTATAGGGGGATCGTTTATGGAACACTTCAAAAATATGTAACTTTAAGGATTTAAAACACTTTAAAATGTGATGGAAATATAAATACGCGTTAATATTTGGGCTGTAAATTAACTTGGGATGGTTGTTTATAGTAAATTTAATTTGTATTATTTATAATAATAATATAATTTATTTATAGAAAAGCAAGAAAGGGGTAGAGACATAAATATTCTTCTTGTTTGTTTGTTTTCTTATGTTTTATCATTTTTGTATGCCGAAACAAATAAAAAATCAAATCAAGCCCTCGAGCTCTCAAGCACCCACAAAATATGCAGAGAAATTGCTACAGTAATTATTAATCTTATCTTGTAAATGGTAAGTACTGTTGCGGTTTATGTGTCTTTACTGAACTTAAATCAATGGTAACGATCCCAGTAACGATTAAAGTTATTAAATTAGTTTACTTTTAGTCAAGAATTGCTCAAGTATCTAATCATATGGTGAAGAAATCCAATGGCGTTTTATAGACAGATGACTGCAGATAAAATCACAGCTCGTTTTCGCTTCCATTCCCCTAATTATCCACACTGAGTTCTTATCTGTGCTGACTCCTATTGGAAACCTGACAGGCCAAATTGGATTGACTTTTAATTAGCTTCACTCCCTTGGTAAAGTGGGTTTAATTGCCTGTATTATCTTGCTGGCTGGTTTAGAAAGCACCTGGATAGCTTTTCCAACAAATAATCCCGTCTGTTAAGTCACTTTGAATCTAATTGTGATTAGCCCCTAACTATACTGTATAATGATTACAGTCTGTTCATGCTAACAAATAATACCTGAAATCTCTGCTCAAAAGTATACAAGTAGCACCATCCATAACCTTTGTGTTTAAGGTTTAATTGTAATAATATTGTACTTATACAAATTGCACTAGGGAGTCTGCTTTAAAACTACTTGCATGGCTATGAAGTCACAACTCAGTGAAAAGAAAGGGTAATTCTGGTGATAAATATTTACAATCTCTGAATAAACCTGCAACTGACAATATTATCCCCATGTAAGGTGACACATTTAGCATCTATGTAGCAAAATTAGCACCGATAATGAGTCTCTTTCTCTCTGGCCTGCTGTAAATGATCCAATATTCATCAACTAGTCACTAATTTTGCCTCTCTGACAATTGGTACTGGGCAAGTTACTTTTTTTTTTGCCAAAAACAACTGATAATTGATACTATGAGAGCACTGAGAGTAAATCTGAGAAGCTTTGAGATGCTGAGGATAACAAACGAGTTGGGTGGTTATTAACGGCTTCATCTGTCATTTGTCAGTAATGTAGAAATGATAATTTAAGATACCTAAAAGAACACAGACAATTTCTAATTTGCTTCTATTTCCGCTTATTTCCCAACAACTACACTGTTGTAGTCGTTAGCTTCAGTAGCTGTAGTACTTTCAATATAACTGTTTGATGTCTGTCTTTAACTGGAATGTCTTATTTTTGTTTTGCTTGTCTGACAATCCTCAAGAGCGCAACAAGAATTTCTGAAAATATAATAAGCTAAACTAACTTTTATGTTGCTCAGTACAAGTGAGAGACAGTGAAATAGATGCACTAAAGTGAGAAAATTCAATCAAATTTCCCCAGGCATTGCACTGTAGACATAAAGTCACAGTTATAGGTCAGTAAAGACAATGTAAATAAAATCATTCCTAGTGAGTGCTTTACAAAACAGCACACTATCAAAATGAAGAGGAGAATGATACCTTGAAATAAAACTGAGAAAGTTATTTTAGTGAGATGGTTATAACTGAACAGTCTGGGGGCTTTACTGTGCCCTGTTATTCAGTCATGTTTGAGACAGACAGCCATGCTATAATGACTCCTTCAATTAACAACCATTTAATTTGGCCTGCATGACTGGTCTTTTGTGTTAATGGCTATTAGGGGAATATGAGCCCCCATCTAATGGACGAACAAAGAGCAAAATTATTTCAGAATAAGAGACTGCATGACAAATCAGGTATGAAACAAATGATCCGAAGAAAACCGGAGAGGACAGAAATGGCTTCGAAATGGCCAATGTGCTCCTTTTCTGCGAGCGAGACAGCGACTGTGTGATTTGCATCTAGTTTTAGTTTTTACTGCAGGGTTCTCTGCTGGGTTGGGGTATGCGGACTGTTTTCTCTGTCTGAAGGAGAAAAAAAAAACATTTTCTCTGTAACGCCGTTATTTACCATATGTTCTATGTACAGATACTATAGATGAGGTTTCTTCTAAGCAAAATGTGCTCTGTAGAACTTCAGCATGAATTAAAAATATTTGCTGTTGTGTTGGGGACAGCTACTCCTCCTCCTCTGATTATTCCACTTATTCTACACTGCAGGAACACATGCACATTTATATATCGTGCCCCCTGGACATGATGGCAGAGATAATATGCAGTGGGATATTCAGAGTGGGAAAAAGTAATTTGCTGCAAATTTTCTGTCAAAAATGCGCCCTCTATTTAATACATTTGTAGGAGGTTCATCTCTTTGCATTAGTAACTGCAGTTTTGTTGTAAGACCTGGAGGAAAGCATTAAGAACATTAATGGTTCTATGCAGGCTCAGCCCTAACCAATTTGGTGCCATAGGCTGGATTTTAAGTGGCGCCCCCCTTTGCATCGCAGTAAATTCCACTGCTAGTGTACATATAGTCACAAGAAACTGAATAGCATTTATTTAAATAAAGAAATTGCACATTCAAAATACTAGTAAGACCAGTATGTAAGACCAGTTTAATAGTCAACACATAATATTTAGAATAAAATAAAAACCTAAGGAGTACATGCATGATGTGGACTCTATGGTACAGTATAATATGCAATGCTCTTTTTCTGATATACAAATTATATTAGGAATTTATATTACTACAAATAAAAACTATAAAATATCTAATTATAATATATAAAAGAGCTGGAGAAATGTAAGCTAACCAGGTGTCAAAATTTAAATTTAACCTGATAACACCTGCTGAAAAAATCTAATGTTAGTAATAGTTACGTTACTGTTTTCCATAACAGCTTAGGCCCTTCCATGACAAAACCTGACAGTTAGCACTGGCTATTTATTGATTACCTATGTTATGGTAATGGTTATTGATATTATCAATCATCGTTCTGCAACAAGAACAAATACTATATCATCTTTATTGTAATATTACCTCTGTCTTTGTTGTGTTTTTCCCCCTCTTCTTTTCTTTTTTTTCCTCTGCTGGGCACCAGACAGTTTGGGACGTTTTGACATGTTTTTGAGCTTGTTGACGCTTCAAAAAACAATGTAAAGTAGCAGGTAAAGTCTGATTAGTTGGAGGAGGAGGAAGGGAAGGACAGGGGGCATCTCAGGAAAATTACACATCATTATTACTATTATAACTATAGGCTTTGCTATACAGTTACATGGATACACAGGTGTATCGTGTTCTATGTAAAAAACAATATGATGATAAAATAATGATATAAACCCAGGGTAAGACTTAAAAGAAAATGTGCATTGTGTGCAGGATTCCTTTCTGAGTTAATAAGCCAAATATATATAATAATTCCTGTTCTATTCAGCGTAGGTGGTCCTAATTTCAGGTAAAATTAAGGTACTTCATACCCATACATACGTGGGTGAATCTGTACCTGCAATGCAGCCACGGGAGAATGGAGAGGTAATGTAGGGTACAAAAAAAACAACTTCCCACAGAGTCCTCTGTCAATTCTGCTGCAAATGCATACATCATGCTGGTGTGGTCTGGGTGTCTGTATAGAACACAATAAAAAGGTGTTTTTTTTAACGTTATAGATGTGTGCATTTATTAACATGCGGCAGAACAGAATAACAAAAAATTATGCCAGCATTTGAAAAGCAACTTCACGGTTACTTTCAAAAAGAAGAAGGGAGGACAGAAAAAAAGGGCCTTGTTCTAGTACTTTAACACTTTAGTGCATTGATATTCTGTGAGACAATGGCATTTGTATTGTGTGAGAGGAAAAAGGGAGATTTATTGTGTGCATTAAGTTCACCTTATATCAAAGTCTGTTTCCTAAACAGCCAGTATTTATGTTCCTTTATCTTCAGGTAGATTCAGTTGCCTTCACGCGAATCCAGCAGCTAACAAAAATGCTTTTAATATTTTTTACCCCCAATACTGAAGCTGCTCATCCAGCCTTGGGGAAGATGATTCATGGTGTCGCTGTGATGACATACGAGCTGTGAAAGCTCCTTAATGTAGGTATAACCAAACAGGTAGCCGTAGCCAGAAAGACCCGTCTGCCTTTTAGTTTTCAGTTTATTACAGCCCAGTAGTGACCAGTGTGCGCTGTCCTCTATTGATCCTTGTGGGCATTTTGACATTTTCGCAGTGCCTTGGAGGATAATTTTTCCACCCTGGGCTCCAGCTGACAGGGGTTTGTTGGGGAGGGGAGGGGGGGGAGAAATAGCTTCTAAGCAGCCAAATAAAGATCACAGTTATCAGTCCAGAGGCAGGTTTAAGCTGCCACTGTGTGAAGGAGACTGTCATCTGTCTTGTAATGACACAGCCCAAGAGTCATTACATCTTTGATGGGAGACTTAAGCAGAAATCCATTTCAGTGCGTCTCAGGTGAGGCAGCCGGAGAGGGGGTTTGGGGGAAGAGCAATCTGTTGTCGAGTCTGTTGTGATAAGACGCTGCAGCAATTTACCTGGGAAGCTTCCTTTGAGGACGCCTAGTAATATCACTGACAGTCCGTTTAAAAATTATTACTGCAGCTAGATTCAGCATGAATTTTTTTTTCTTTTTTTGCAAGATTAGTCATAGTTGCAGAATAGAGATATGTGTTTTTTTTCTACAGTAAACATTTGTTGTGTGATTATTGCCACCACATTATCATCTGCAGAGTAAAATGTGAACAGAGGCAGGAGGTGCAACAGTAAAAGCCGGGGCAGAAAATGGCTGCTACTGTATGAGTCACTCTGGTGGATGCACAACCACAGGACTCTGCTATTCTTTGACAATGTTGGTAGTTTTTTTCCTCCAATCATTTCTGTCACTCTATATTCTGATGAAATGTATTTAAAACAAATGGATGATCCAGGGACCTTGTTATTCTGTCTTTCTTTAAATCAAATAAGTTTTATGATGTTAAAATGCATCAAACACAGGAAACCAAGGCTGAGAAATATCACTTAAGTCCCTTTTCATGCAAAAGCTCAGTTTGAAGCTTCTGCAAAATGAGGATTTGCTGTTTTCTAACTTTCACAGATTTTCTTTTTGAACCATTGGTGAGAAAATAAAGGGCATCTTAAGACCTTGGACTCTGGTAGGTATTTTCACAATTTTGATGTTTCACAAAAAGTGAAAAATAATTTAATATAATTAAAAAACACCACACATTAGGCTAAATGAGTGGAACTGAATATCTACAGTCAAACTACAGACATGAAACCTGCAATACATCCAACAGACTGGGCTAAACATAGTGAGAGGAGTATCTAAAGCTGAGCGGCCCGATGCTATTGGTGGACCACCCTGACTGATTCAAGACTTGTGGTCCTGGGTGCAACAGAGCAGGTGGCACAGCTGTACCTTTAAGATCAATAATGCATTAATCACCTTGCTATGAACACTATATCTGGAAAAAGCAATTTACTGAAAATAATGTTAAACCTCCTACATATTGAAGTACTCCAAGTCTGATGCATTGCTGTTGTTCAAACATCACCCTGAATGTAGTCCAGCCTCTGGAAAAACTAATAGTAACGTATGTCTTCACAAAATATCCTAATCGAGACAGCATATACTTTAATGTTAGAGTTTCTGAAACAGAAAAGCAACTACAACGTCACAATATTTTGTGAAAAACTGAAAAATAATGAGGGGACGTGGAGAGTAATAAGTGGATTTCACATTTTTTAACGAACAATTGCTATTGAAAGAACATATTTATAGATTTTTGTTGGTGGTTTCATAATTCAGAAAAAATTTAGATCCAATACAGATGTAGATGCATATTGCACATAGAATATAATTTACTTTTCATATATACATACATATATATATATAAGGTACTTTACACTGTAGTTTATATTTCTACTGTTGATTAACTTTTGTTCAGTGTATGAATAATGACATTTTTGATTAATTTAATTTATTTGTGGCCTGCGGATGCAAATTAGCAGTCCTGATAACTGGCACATTTACAATTGTACTGGTGTATGTTAATGTGCGCTCTCTCTTTTCAATACACATTTCAATAAATAAAGATTGTGACAAACAAGGAATAACAGAATGTGCTTTCTAAGGCCTCTGGTTTCGAGCATTGTAAATATTGTATTGTGTTTATCTACAGAACCAACGTCAGTTCACAGGGATACTAACAGTCTGTGTACTAACCCTAACTTACTAATACGACTCCTGCTACTTCTTTCACTATACCAAATAAAATGCATTTGATACCACCTTAAAAATAAAGGACTGTCTCTTCTACACCTTCAGACTAGGTAATTTACATAAATTAATCTCTAACGATGCATTATTCTTGTGCATTCAAAAGCACATGTGAAGCGTGAAATGTGTTACATATGATTGTATTTCTGTATTTAAGGCATGCCAGAGGAACGGCATGAAAACTGTAATTTTACTCCGAAGTGACCTTGTGTGGTCTGCGCTCTGTAATCTGCATTATTCAGGATGTAAAGAAAAGGTTAGAACAGAGACAAAATAAAGAGGCCATGTTTGCTTTGTTTAACAGCCTGCTGATTCAGTGTAATTCAAACACAGAGCAGCAAGTAACGTAACATTTCACACACCATTTTTAATTCAGAGCAGTAGTTTGAATAAATCATTAATGAAAACCCTGTATAGTAATGCTCCTGTAGAGGGACATATCTGGTTAGTGACACTTTAGTAATATTAACACATTCATTTGATGCTCTCTAAATTATTCAAAATATTATCATCCTAATGTTGGAATATATTGATATTATCAAACTTTATCCTATATGTTTTACATAGATCACACCGATGATAATATGTTGTATACGAAATGTTCATTTTTATATTTTTTGGACAGGTTGAATTGTATGGTAGCGTATTCTCCTATTTTAATTGCACTTTATTTTTATGGCTCTTCACATACTGACAAAGATATTTCTGTGCCAGTTCACTTGAATAAATTAGTCACACTTGAGTACTTTCAATGGAACATTTATAATAGAAACAAACGGGCCATGTCGGTTGTAGGGTCCTAACAGAATATCTTTATGGTGTTGGTCTGGGTAATTATTGCCAATTGCAGTAAATTACTGCCCTGACACTGAAGGCTTGAGAGAGATGAATCTTTGGAGAGAGAATCCCTGCTGGACTTACAGAGTGATGGTTCAAATGTAGTATTCTTCCCACGTCTGCAAAAAAAAAAATGGTTTGTGGGTGATTGTTCAATCCTTAGGGGACTTTATCAGCAGGAGCCATGAGTCTATAGACAGTGAGCTCAAGCTGCTCCAGCCACAATCTCGTTCCACATGATTATTCTCAATTTCACAGATGATGGTTTTTACTGAGACAGACGGCGGCGACCAAATGCCAAAGTACAGAGGGGAGTGCTCTGAGGTGGGGGAGAAAGTTAAGAGAGGGAGCAAATGATGGGATGACCACTCAAGTTTATCACCAATGTTTGGGATAGAAGTCACCGTGCGTGTGACCTTGACAGGTACAGAATCATGAGGGATGAGAGGCCATGCTACAGTAGACCCTGCGTCTGCATTATGTCACATCAGAGAACGGAGAGAGCCACACATGTACTTTTAATTCACTAATAATTCTGTTCAATAGCTGTTACAGTGGATAAAATAAAATAGTCAAAATAAACAGAAATGTCAATCGACTACTCGATTATTCCGCTAATCCTCGCAGCTCGGCATAAACCCAAAGCGGTTTTGAATTGAATTCCTGAAACACTTAAATACAGACCGTCCCTGAGAGATAACACACTGAATTAAATATTTGCCCAGAATCACATTTTAACAAATCTGCACAATGCGAGCTACAATTTTCGACACGCGATCATCTCCTCTCGCTTATTTCGACACATTTCACTCGCTGCAACGTGCTACTCTTTGTGCTCTGAGCAATATTTGCAAATACTTGAAAATAGGCCACTGAACCCCAGTAAATATTGAAATATACATTTGTATTTCCCATTTAAATGCTTACATACCTTACATAAATGCTTACATTGACAGAGGTATATGGGTGAATCGTCAAAAATAGTTCCCCTATGGACAGATCAGGCGATTGAGGGATGAAGTCCTCGTTAAATGCATGAAATAAATCTAAAGTTAAGTTAAAGCTAATTTAAGGGTTCAGTGGTTTTAGACAAATCCATAAGACACACACATTACTACCAAACTCTTTGTTACTCTGAAAATAAGAAAATAATGTCCATGAAAGCACAGAATAATGTATTTAATTCAAAAAATATTTTAAATTCTTGTAGCCTGCTAAAGCTTCATTTTAACCTCAAGTAATTTTTAGTCAACTTTTGCACAAAACAAGGCCTGTAGATTTTGTTTGATGTGTTTCTTTGAAAAACTTATTCTAGACTATTAATGCAACATTTAAAAAAAATAGTGAAGAACTTATCAACCGCATTTGATATTTGGTATTCGCCCAAGAGTTCAATATAATTTGACTTCAGCCACAAATTTTCATTTCGGTGCATCGCTAACACTAAGGAAGCAAAATCAAATGTAGCTTCCCACATATTTTAAAGCAGCTCTTTTCCTTTTTCCGCCAGCTCTACTTTTTTGTCCAAAAAGCACTGGACGGCCTTGAACTGAACTATATTTTTCACAAACAATCAATTACTATTTTGTCCATAAAATGTCAGACATGGACCATTTTCACAGCAGCCATATTGACTCAAAGCAGTAGTTAAACAGGTGTTATGAATAGTACTAAAAAATGTCCCATTTAATGAGTCGACACAATAGCAGCACCCCGCGTCTGTTTGACCGAATGAGACAGAACCTTAATTAGCATCATTGCTAACACCTGTGTTTACCTCCTATTTCATGCCAAATGACTGTTATAATTCAAATTCAATGGTTATGTTTCTTTTGTCCAACAAATAAGTGAAAATATTCATTTCATAATCATGTACGACAAAGATCTCACCTCTACATAGATCATTACCAAATATTGTATGTCATATTTCTATGCTCTTCACCGAATTCTCTTTTTGAGGCCTATCACTTCTTTTAAAAGCCAACTTCAAATAATCAGTGTTGTATGCCTTTTGATCCACCTGCTGGGGGTCTGTTTGTTTAGTGCATGAAATGTGTTTTGCAAATAGTGTTTGGCTTTTGTTCGGAAGCATCATGCCGCTCGGAGGGTGTGAGTCTGGTCCCACTGCGTATACACACCCAAGACCCAGAAGAATCTTTCAAGGGACGGAAGAACTCTCCCAGCCTCGCAGGAGGAGCTCTGGTGAAAATTACAGCATCACTCCGGGGAGTGGGCAGTACGGGAGGCGCGGGATTTGATGAATCAAGGACCTTTTGTTCGCTGCGAAAATGACTGCTTGCATGCAGTTGGAAAAGAACATCTCTTCAGCAGCGGTGCTTGGCAGGCAGGTGGGCGTCGTTTGGAGTCATTTAGGTTTGAAAATGACGCAGAGGAGGATGGAGGAGAGCAAGGTCATTTAAAGAGGATGTAGAAGATGATGATGTGGCCAGCGCTGGAGGTTTAAGTGGGTCTACACTGCTTGAATTGAGCAGCAGCTGGGTATGCCAAGGCAACACTCACGGTGGTGACAATGAGACAAACATATATATATGGTACAGACAGAAATGAATATAACAAGCAAAGCTGACACGTAGGGTGTACATGTGGGTAACAGCACATAGAACTAAACCATAAACAGAAATCTAATTAGCAACTACTTTATTGTCTCCTATAAACATATTTTATTTTATTTATATTTAAACAAAAAAGTAAATATGTCATTCTGGTCTTCAGGGAATTATAATGGAAATATCTGAGTATATATACTGTATATATATATGTGTGTGTGTGTGTGTGTGTGTGTGTATATATTCTATACAGAACAAACACTAAATGTATTCATCCGGAAAATTATTTTCAGGATAATCGAAAAATGAAGCGATCGTTAGTGCATAACATGAATCAAGGAGTTCACTTGTTTTCCTATTCGAAAGGGCAAAGTCTTACAGGACTAAAAAAAAAACGCCTGACAAGATCTCAAAAGCCAAATTGACCTCACTTGACAAGAAAAGGAGGAATCGTTTGAAACGAGGCTAGTCGCCGGTAGGAGAGAGAGCTATTTGTCAGTGGGACGCTCGATGAAAAATTCAGCAGTGTTTTTATACAGTTAAGTGCTAAAATGATCTCTTTCTCTCCGCCGGCTGACACACAACATCTGCACACATGCACAAACACACATGCATAAAGGGCTCCAGTGTGAATATGGGAGTGCACAGGAAGGTGGTCACACCTTGACTGAGAAGTCAACATCCTTGAACCCTGGAGACAAAATAATTCCTCTATTCATTAAACCAGTCACTCAGCTTTAAACCTTCCATCAACAGGGCTGTATGTTTCTTACCGGATATGATAACACTTCACAAAAGCCCTTTTACTAAAAGTTAGAGACTACGGCAGTAACTGGCACCTGAAAGATTTAAGAGTACAAATATATGCGCCCCAAGCTTGGTTCAAGACGTTTAACTATCTACACATAGAAGTATATCACATGTATTTATGAAATATGGTGAAATATGAAGGTATAGGACTTCTGTACAGAGCTACAGAAGTCAAAGTGAATACTGCTGTAATGTTTTGGTGGTTTGTGGCAGTTTTAGCTTAAACAAATGCATCTTCACCTCATAGCATAGAGACATATTGTAGAAACATTGAGACACCAGCAGCCACTGTCCAGAATGGAACCTCGACGGACACCAAAAAAATACAAAAAAATAAAAAAAACAGCTTCGACATGAAGGATTTTTAGTGATTAAAAGACGTTTCTGTACCTGTAGACGGTGTAACGGCTCCTTCGGTGTCTGTGTCCATCTCCAGCTCACTGATGACAGCGCGCGAGCCGGGTCCACAAGAGAGAGGCACGCGGGAATGTGCGCGCGCTGTGCAGCTGCCGACGCACGACGCCAAATCACTGCGCGCGAGGAACAGAGAGAGAGAGAGCGAGAGAGAGAGAGAGAGAGAGAGAGAGAGGAGAAATGAAACCAAAGCTGAACCAGGAACTGTTTGAAGTGTGTAACGCCAACATTTTTTATTTAAATTTAAAATGGCTTTACTTTTTGGATGTGGCTACCTTTAAGTCACAGCAATGAAGAGTTGATTTTTTTTTTACCCTCAAAAATTACAGTATGTCCGAAAATGAACATTAAAAGAAATCAAACATTATTAGTTAAGTTATTTATATTATTACCCTCATGGTACATGAATTAGATTCTCTCAAAATGGCGTTTCAGGTTAATTTTAAGTACAATTTTAAGGGTACTTGTCTACTTCTAGCTTATTTTAATAACTTAGATCACCTTTCAGAAACAGGTTATAAAGTTTTTCACAGTTAATATAACAAAAGTAAGTACTTGAAAGAAGTTTGAAAGTAGCTAAACATTATGGTGCAGTACTATTACTTCCTAAAGTATCTAAAATTGACTCCAGGTTTAAAAACCTAAAGCCTTCACACGTATTAATGATTAAAATTAGTTATTGTAATTACTAATTACTGTAATTTACTTTTTATTCTGTAAGTACATTCTGCTGATAACGGTTCAATACTTTTCCCTCGTAACATTTTCAATTCAGGATTTTACTTGAATATTTTTAACAACAGTATTTCTACTTTTACTCAAGTATTTCACTCACCACCACCAAGTATTTTGATCCTGGGCTTGACACATTTTTTTTGTAATAAAACGTCTAAAAACAAATATCTCATCAAGATATTTGGGGGGGTCCTTGCTCTCATTTATGTCAGTTGTTGGGTCATTGAGCCACTCCTGAAGGGTAAACACAGGTGGAACTAATATTACTAATTAAAGTCTTTTCAGTGACCCAATATGGACAGACTTTGGCAGCCATATTGCAATGAAATAGTAGGTAAAAGCAGTTTGCCAATGATACTTACTCCACATAGATGGAGAAATTGCTATAGACCGATTCAAAAGATATAATAAAAATTGAAGCAGTAGAGACTGAGATATTCAGATGATCCCATGGGTGAAACTCCATTTTTTAAAAATATATCCTATACTAATTTATACTAATTATACTAAGATTGTTGTTTTCTTTATTATTATTATTGTTATTAGTTGTTCGTAGTTTGTACTTGTGCAAAATGATGTGCATACATACCAGTTTGAACCAAGTGGTTTTTAGTGGGTAACTCCCTGTAACATGCAAGCAGAAAATATATGCAGCATGCAGTATTTGATATCCATCTGTAACAACACTATTTATTTATTGATACTGTGTGAGAAATCACACCCGATTGTACCTCAATATTTCATGTAGAATGTTGTCTGGTTGTAAATTTTAAATCTACAGAAGTTCCGATCGTGAAATCTGTGGAGCACCTCTGTTGTCACGTGACTAATTTAGTTGTTCTATTATTTGTTGACCTCACTTACAGTGTAAAACACCTGCTGGCATTTTTACGACCTTGAAACAATGCTAAATGCTAATATATATCCATAAACAATACTATTAAAAGCCTACTACCGCATAACAGCTACTTGGACTAAGATAAATTAGGGGTTAAAGGAAAATGTTGGACCACTTTGACACGCTGAAGTTCTCTCCACCTTTAGGTCGGGTTTGTTTGCACCGGGGGGTGTGGGGGCACCATCAGCAGCCGTCATTCTCCAGCCCCGCCCCCATTTTAGAGCCCCTCATTAACATTGCTGGGTTGTGTTTAAAAGCAGATGACTGCGGATGAATCCGGGAGTACGGTGACACGGGCGCATGCCTGCCTGTGCTCCGGCCGGCGCGGCGGGTGTGCGTACGGGTCAGCTGTCAGCCGGACGGTGATGGATGCATGGTGGAAACATACTTGGAGTTTGAGCTATGTCCTTTCCGTTGAAGTCCTTTTGGCATTCTGCTTGACCCCGCCAAAAGGCAGCCGCCCTAAAAATAAAAGGTGCCCATGTGCTAGTATGCAGATACGAGCAGAGACAAGGGTGTAAGATATCACGTCTCATTAAGAGCGTCCGATGTCTCCGCTCGCGTGTGGATACAAAGGGAAAACAACAGATACACACAAAGCGAGCTCCAACTGGATACTCCCACAGTAATAGAATTAGCCTTCCAGTTGTTGAGTTGATCAGAATACACCGGGTAAATCTGGTCACATCTCCATGCAGCTCAGGCCCAATCAACATGTTCCCTGCATCAGAGTTAATGCCGGCACTTGGCTCCATCATCATCTCGAGTGCTCTCATTAAAGTACATTTTTATTTTTCGGGTTCCGAGAGCTATGAAGAACAGGGCTGCTCCTCAGTAAGACACCTCACATTTTAGTTAACTTAGTCACTATGGCAACGAGCCTATTTGACTTGAAAAAGATGGAGGAAATACTGCTCATATGGTATTTTATCATTTTATTCATATCCTTATATATATATTTCCTATATTATGACTATTTTATCTTTATTTATTTCTTATCTTTTCCACATGTCTATTCACCACCATGAGTTATGAGAATATAATGAGAATATAAAATATAGTCAAGACATTGAAAAGGTTATAAACAATGATTTATGACCCCCAAAATTTGATGCTCCAGATACTCAACCTGCTCAAAGGAAGGTCAGTTTTCTAGCTTCTCTAACCAGCTAAACTGTTTTCAGCTGTGCTAACATGATATCACAAGGGTTTTTTAATCATCCATTAACCTTCTGATGCAATGAGCAAACACATTGTACCATTAGAACACTGGACTGATAGTTGCTGGATATGGGCCTCTATACACCTATGTAGATATTGCACCAAAAACCAGACATTTGCAGCTAGAATAGTCATTTACCACATTAGCAATGTACAGAGAGTATTTCTGATTAGTTTAAAGTTATATTCATTGAAAAAACACAGTGCTTTTCTGTATGGGTATATTTAAATAATACCACATAAAAAGACATTTCCCAAGTTACTTAAAGTTTTATTCATTTTTTTTATCTACATGACCTTGCTTCCTTTATATTCTTTGACTTTGAAAAGCCTCACAAGTCGTCAAGGCCAAATATGAAATGTGTCCCTGTGCTCATTTAACATGCATTAGTCCAATTTTCCTCGACACTGAGTGATGCACGCTGCCATACATCGTGAGTGGCCATATACAGACGGGGAAACGTCAAAGGGAGCGTTTCAAGATGGAACATGATTACACTTACGCAGGCCTAATAATTGAGGGTACGTGATGATGAAAGCTATAGTGATGAAAATACAAAAGATCACAGTGCCAATCTGGTGAAATGTGCTCCTTAAGTGTACATCTTTGCTGCGTTTGACCACTCTGAGGGTCAATGTCACTCGAGTCTACTTGATTTTTCACAGTAATGGAAAGCAGCTCAAGCCAGGAAGGGGAGACAATGAAAGTTTGCCACTACTGAAGATAAATTTATGTAATCTGGAAAATCTTAGCCATGTTATACCTCTGTAAGTCACAAAAACAATTTACGTATGACTTGTTTTTCCACCAAAATTCTTAAGTGTGAGCCAAGTATAGGAGCTGAACTAGATTTAGTATACGTACCTTAATATGTTTTTGGTTGTTTGATCCTGGGAAGAACCTGAGCCTGACAAACGAATCTCCCGCTCATCAGCTATGCTGTTGTGCTCTGTGGATGTAACATTTGGCAAATATTCAGAAAAAACTGAAAAAATAACATTAACAATAACATTTTTTTGGTTCCAAAGCTGATTTCTGTGATATCTACTCTAGTCTTGAGAAATATACTCACCTTCTCGCAGAGAAGAGATAGATAAGAAGATTGATACCACTTTCAAAACTTGAACAAAAAAAAATCAATCTTCTCATCTACCCATTGCACAGCACAGTTAGATGTTTCATTTTAGATAGCAGACAATTATTGCACCACATCACATGCGCTATCGCTATCTCGCAGAAATCTCAAACTGCACAGAATGCAATCCAGATACGGCGTCCGTGTGCCCTTGGTATTCACTGACATTTCTTTCAGTCCACAAAGATAGAAGGAACCCATCAGAGCGAGCATTTAGAAATGTTCAACTGTTTCCCTTTGCACCGGGCCTATGCTGTACAACCCTCACGCAAAAACACACTTACAATACTGAAGCTAATCCGTAAATCCTTGTTGTTATGACAACCGCTCCTTTTTCAAGATAGATTTTGGCCACTTTTTTTTTCGTAAGAATTCGAGACCGACGATGAATAGGCCACTACTGTGACAAAATGTGAACACGCAAACAAGGTGCATGGCTGCATTTATTTTCACGACACATTTCCTTTATTCTGCAAATCTCCTCCTTTAAACACAGTCAATTTCGGCCCGGCTCCTCACTCCATTATGATTCACACGAGGACGAGTATGAAATGAGTTTCTTTTTTGACAGAACGCATCTTGATTGACAGCTCAACAAATGAGAAATCATTTACTGTGAACAGAGCGGCCGCCTGCTTCTGGCAGAGACGCTGCCTGTCCTCGAGGCGAGTGTGTGCCTCCTAATGTGTGTGTATGTGTGTGTGTGTGTGTGTGTGTGTGTGATCCTGTCTGCGGGTGAAACATGAATGAGTCCATTCATTAACTTAATATTCAAATGAAATCTTGTTCTTGTCTTCTTATTTAGATTAACTAGCTGTCGGGTGCCTATGTAGATAAAATGCAGACTTGTTTTCAAATGGAAGGGTTGTAGTAGGAAATGACATTAAAGGTTCCAAAAGTGAGATTTTAATTGCTTTTTCATGATAAGGTCCAGGTGTGAGGTATGAACAATGTCCCATGCTTCAGGCTGCTCAGACAAACAAGCACAGCCCTTATATAGAAATCATGCCTAAAAATGAGCTTGCCCGAAGTTGTGATGTCACAACTATGCAGTCGCCACCCACCTCCACTCCCCATTAACAGCCATTCAAATCTGCTAATCAGAGGAGGGGCTAGAATGTTGGATCTGTAAGGATTGCGGTTTTAGGGGATGGTAATATCAGTCTGTTAGTTGATCAACCACTGAGTTGTTTGAGCCTGGTTTATCCTTGTTTAACTAATTGTTCATTTTTCATCTTTTATTTATTCAGTTCAACTGCACCACAAACAGAAGCCTGCAAAAACGACAACACATTTGAACAGTTTAATTATTGCATTAGTTTTCACTTGGTGCTTACGAGCTGACAACTGAACATATGGTTATACAGAAATTCCACCATGCAATACTGTTTTCTGTATTGTCGACATTGCTTAGATGCCACACACACATTTCAAACATCTTTAATCCCCACTCGCACGGAGGCCCTTTAGAATATAACAGTTTTTTCAACTAATAGACTTAAAAGCTCAAAGAGCTCCAGGCAGCTGCTATATTAACCGGGCACCTCTCATCAAAGCAAAGCCAACTGCGGCACTAACCTGCAGAAACCCTGCCTTAAAATAAACTGCGGCAGAAATTAAGCAAATCTCATATACATATTACAACAAGATCATATACATAACATATTATTTCTCAGCTTTTTTTTTTCAATTAACCAATAATGGCTTTCTGCACTCACACATCTACATACTGTCCACCTTCTCACACACATACAGTCATGCATACAAATGCGCCTTCTGTGCATTCAAATTCTTTACACTCTTAAGTAAAGGAGACGACATTTTAAATATTTTATACAACACAAAGATGTAAATAATAGTTCTATTTTTGTACAGAATATTGGCAATAAGACAGTTGAAATACTTACAGTATCAACGTGGACTCGAGTGATGATGCTTCCATCTAGTGGCTGGAAAGTAGAAAGGTTCACTGTGCCTGTTTATTTGAGACTTAGTTCAGCTTAAATATTCACTCAAAATGTACTTTTTTAAAATGCAAAAATGTGTAAATTACATTTCAGATTGAGATATGTTTAACTGTTTCATTTGACCTGCTATTACAGTAAGGGTCAGGGGGGCGGAGCATACCTCAGCATGCCTTGAGAAGGCAGAAATCAAAATAATTTAGGTAAATAATCAGAATCACCACATAATATGAATGTAGCCTGTTATCACAGAGCAAGACAGAATCCTTCAAGTATCATATTATATCCTGTGGCAGCCATATTTAAACTTTTTTTAAAAATATCTTTTGAATATATATTTTTATAGCATCTATAGTCATAGCTTTTAGATACTAAACATAAATATCAAAAGCAAAAGTGTGAGTGTCCAAGATTTAGTGGCATTTAGCAGCAGGCTTGGCAGAAATTGACCGATATGTGAAATATGTTTTAATTTGTATATAATTCAAACAAAATAGGAGCATTGTTTTTTTATTACTGGAGGTTGGGATGTTTTTTTTTATCTATCAGGTGAAAATATCTTTTTTCAAAGCTGCTGTAGGTTCTCTTACACCAGGGACCACTAACCCTGGTCCTGGAGAGCTGTTCTGCTGGTTTTAGGAATCTCCCCACTCAAACACATATGATTCTAAATATTAACAAACCCTTGACAGGTTTTAGCTGCTTGATAACGTGTTGACACTAAGAATCAAGTGTGTTGGAGTGGGGAAGCGTCCTGAAACATGCAGGATGGTAGCTTTCCAGGAGCAGGGTTAATGACCCCTGTCTTACACGCTTGAAGTAGTCAGCTTGTTTCTCACTGCTAGATGTTGTCAGAAACTATACTTAGAACTTATAACATATAAATCATTATATATTAAATAATTCATTAGAAATATCTACCGTTTCCTCAGCATTCACTGCAACACAACTCAGAACAGATGTAATCTTGCACGTTATTTATTACATTTTGGATTTACAAGTTATTTTCACATTTCTCGTTTTTAAAAAAAAGGCTTAACAAGTCTCTGGTGTTATTAGGCATCAATACACATTGAATGCAAATAACTGCATTTGTTGCACAGATCAAAACACATCTTTAGATGTGCAGCCTAATGAATCAGGACCTGCTTCGATAAGCCAAGTCTAGAGCTTTTCTAACCACGGTGGTGTGACCCAGGTCCCTATAAAGTACGACAAAACGCTGAAACTCCCAGAGACAAAAACCCCTTAAGATTAATGTTCTCTTTAGTTTTCCAATTTCAGCTTAAAAAGTTGGGTGTATGGATCTTTCAATCATGATTATAATCAAAAAGGAGGGAAATGACAGGAGTAGAAAAAGAAGTCAAAATATATATGTATACATGTGTATATGTAAATATATATAATATATATAGTATGTGCACACATACACATATATAAGTTACACACAGACACACACCCCCACCCTCAAACAAATGGCAAAAGCCTTTAGTATCACCCTTCAAAAAAAATCATTTAAGACAGAATTCAATCAACTGAGAGGCTGAGGATGAACAGGGAGGTAGATAGATAGATAGAGGGGGCAAAGACAGAAGAGAAGAGTAGTGAGGGATCTCGGTAATTCCCTCTAGCTTATGATTCTTTTTTTTTTTTAAAGTTCCTTTAATCAAAGAGGATCCAGATAATCTCATCTGTAATCTCAGTTTAAGTGCAGGAGCGGCGAGCGGCACAGCCCTGTCCTGTCTTTTCTGGGTTTTAGCTACGTGCCGGCCTTACTTAAAGCCACGTTCGAGGCTTGCCCGTTAAGTTCGTTATCTTGTACTTGCTAATTGCCGCCGCCGCAGCAATGGCTGCTGCGGCCCTGCGGAGCGGCTTCGTGAAGGTCCACTCCTGTCCTGGCCCGCCCTCCTTGCCCAGCGCCACCCTGAGCTTCGTTCTTCGGTAGCTTCTTTGCTAAAGCGGCAAAGCAGATGAATAACAGAAGTTAAATATTGCAATTTTTTTTCCGCCTTTATTCGATAGTGCAGTGGAGACATATAGGAAGGTGGAATGAAGGGGGAAAAATAATTCTAACTTAATTCGGAAATTATCAAAATAGTCATTTGATCTCTCAAATGTTCAAATGTCAAAAGTACTGTAGCAGTGGAAACTGAAGTTACATGTTATTGCGGCTTCTTGGCCAAAAGCTTAGTTCAGGTTTACACCTGTGTTTTAGCATTTTCCTAGTCATAGGAATACATCTTTTATCCGTCTTACCCACCTCCAAAAATGATTGGTTTTGGAACTCTTAACAAAAGAGCTTCGACATAAAATTCACCAGGCTACAGAAAAATCGGACATGACTGGTTTAACGCAGTTTTGTTAGACATATGACAAAATGTTTCAGTCCCGCTTCAAGTCGTGTTCATTTCATTCCCCCCCCCCATGGTAGCTGCCGGGCTCTGTCATTTTCCTGTTGTTTGGCAGCTGTTTTCTTGAAGTGCATCTAACCGTCTAATCGGCATTTCGGGTCAGGTAGGAAAACTCACACTCGGCTACGTTTTTATGATTTGTGTTCAATTGAACCGGCGAGAAACAAGAGGACTGCATTCTAACATCACGCATATGATATCTGTCTGTCTGAGCAGAAGGACTCACTTACCGATAGCCATGAAAATTTCGGTGACATTCATGGAGGTCTTGGCTGATGTCTCCATGAAGAGTAGACTGTTCTCATCAGCATACGCTTGTGCCTCCTGAGAACAAAATATTAAGAGGTTTGACACAATATCATAATATAATACATTCAAGCAGTTTACAAACTATACTGTGGCTTTCAGGGAGGCTCTCATATTGGGAAAGAAGGGGGGGGGGGAGACGCTTGCGTGTGCCTCGGAGCAAGGACTTACTTAAAACACAAGCCATGTCAGCACATATGCATATACATGCATCCAATTTAAATAAACAGTCCTGCTGAAAATAATCAAGTCCACCTTAATCAGGTCCGCTGGCTGTTTTTACTATCGCTATTCAGACACACTTTCTGTGTACGCTTGATTGACGTGTCTGTTAAGTAAATACTTGTTGTTTTTTAAGAACTGGATTTCATATTTGATACAAGCACACACAATGCCCCGCCCCCAACCCTTGCATCTTTATTAAAGTGGAATACTGGTCAATCACCTTCATGCAAAAATACAATAAATATAGCCTAATTTTACACATGAATCATAATTTAAGACTATGCATAAAAGAAAAAGGAAATGCATAGGGAAAATTGGCATTTTGCCCCCCCCCCTCCCCAAAAAAATTCACAAATCATGTTTTCAGGGTAGCTCATGTCTCAGAGACCCCCCTTTGCTCCCCTGTAGTTTGCATCCTGCATTCAGGGAAAGGATTTTGCTTTAAGATGTTGAACTGACTTTTTTTAATAGTATTATTTGTATTATTTATTTGTCTTCATACCTGAATATCCACAGCTCTCTTGTCAAGAAGGTCGGCCTTGTTTCCGGCCAGAGCGATCACTATGTTGGGGCTCGCTTGTCTCTGCAACTCCTTCACCCAGTTTTTCGCTCTTGCAAAAGTATCCTTAAAAAACAAACAAAAAAACGTGATTAATATTGCTCCCACCCATAGTATTCATTCATTAGCTTTATTTAACCATAGTGGAAGGTTTTCTCTCTTCACCACAAGGTTGGTTGGTTTTAGAATAAGGGGAATCAAATTCTTCAGAGATGCTGATCAGTGTTAATTTTGTAAACTATATTTCAATTTAGTTTTAGTCTTGTGTCAAATGTCCTCAATAGTTTTAGTCACAGCTGCAGTCAACTTATTTTCTTTTTTTGTTTAGTCACATTTAATTTACCAAAACGTCCTGGTATTTTAGTCTAATTCTAGTCAATAGTCTTTTTTAGTATTTGACAGCAGGATAATAATAATGTTAATCAAAATTAAACAGACAGGCAGTATCTGTAACAGCCATTATTGTTAGGAACCTTTGTTTAGTTCATTGTGACACACAGACATGTTTTGAAGTGACACCACTGGAGTTACCGGACTGAGGTGAATGTTCCCTACATTCTAAAAGTTTAATAAAGTGTTTTAACCCAGCAGGTTCAGACAGTAGCAGAGATTAGCTTCTTGTGATGAAGCAGAACACATCGCCGCATTTAGTGCCGACAGCACCGGTGGATGCTCCTCATTAGACAGTTTGCCTTTTAATATCAACATAGTCTTGCTTTAAACGTTTGCATTTATCCACCTTTAACTGTCAATTCTAGTAACACTGAAATTGACAAATAAAACAAAAGAAAAATCCACAATAATTAAAACAGCATTGTTTCATAAACAGTCCATTAGAGATCATCAAGTGGCTTCCTAGGTTCTGTACCCCAGCTGTTACCCTGCGGGGGAAACTCACCGTCTTGGTGATGTCATAGACCACGATCGCTGCCTGGGCTCCTCTGTAATACATCGGAGCCAGGCTGTGGTAGCGCTCCTGACCTGCTGTGTCCCAGATCTCAAACTTCACAGTGGTGTCGTCCAGACAGACGGTCTGTGTCAGGAAGGCAGCTGAAAACAGGACAAACACACATAGTATGCTAGTATACAAATAACATAGTACGCTGCGTTCAATCGCATTTGGAACTCGGAAATTCCGACTTCCAGAGTAAATGCTTTTCAATGTGTAAACATGTTTGGATGTCTTTCGAGCATTGTGCTCCCTTTTCCATAATGTTCTGCTTTTCCTCTTTGCCTAAACATCTACTGTGTAAAATAAGACCTCTGCATTAATGCCATCTTGAAGCACATTATATCTGTGATATAAGCTTTTGATTTCTTATGCAGTTATTATACAGCTGCTTGACTTCAGACAACATTCTCTCAAGAAAAATAGCATTAGCACTACTGACAAAATTTTAATATCCATGTCAAACACACAGATTCCATTTGAACAGAATTTACTCCCTCAAGATTAGTTTCTCACCTCCAATTGTGCTTTCCTGGAATTCATGGAACTGGCCTTTGACAAAACACAGCACCAGGCTGGACTTCCCCACCGCCGACTCCCCCAGCAGCACCAGTTTGAACTGGCAGATTTTGCTCGTTGCCGTGGCGCCGTTAGGCCTGGTCGCTCCTCCGCCACGCCCCGCCATTGACAGACAGAGGCTGATCCGGACGAGACGAACCTGAGCCGAGTGGAACCCACAGACTAGAGAGGAGGAGACAGGAGCTGAGTGTGATTATTCAGGCACTGACGAAAACCAAACTCCTGCTGGCAGAAAGCAGATGGGCCCAGACTTCATTTATCTGCATGCCAGATCGATAAATACATAACTGATTATCGCATTTGTTGTAGCTTAATCTTGCACTGATTGAAAAAAAATAAACATACTACATTATAGATTGATTATTATAGATCTTACACGATATAAAAATAGGTTTAAAGTTGCCTAAAATCACACTAAAATGTTCAAAAATTGGCCTGAATCACTTTATTCTTTAATGTTACATAAGTGACACACAACCTTCGTGCATTCCTTGTGTTTTTTCAAAAACCTGAAAAAAATTACTTGAGAAAGTCTCATCTCATAAAAGCACCACAGTCATCGAATTATATATCAACATCTGTAATGGGGCATAAGTCTGGGGAAAAGTAATAAGAAAATCCAATGCAGCAACATTCTTAACTAATTATGTTCATATAAATTCGATATATGTATATATGTATGCATATTTTTATTCCCTTTCCCTTGTCTACAATTGCTTACTCATTGTTTTATGTCATATTTGTTGATTAATCACCAGCTCTTTTCATATTTGATTAATGATATTGAATAAAATTCTCTGGTTGCAACTTCTTAAATGTGATTCCTTTATTTCTCTGCGAATGCAAACTGAATGTTTGTGTTGGGGAGTATTTGTGAGGACAAAACATGACATTTTACATTACATCATGGACTTTGAGGAACGAAAAACGAATCAATAAAGAAAGTAATCGGAATAATTGATAATGCCAATAATGTGTTAAACTCAAATACTGATCAGGCTGTAAAGTTACAATAATGGGATAAACAGTTTAGACTTTCAAAGCATTAACTATATTACTTCTCAGGCTTTACACTGTTCTGTATTTGTATTCTACTTAAAAACGCACCAATAACAGGTGAAGGAACTGATTAATGTCACTAAACCGGCTGATCGTAACTTTGACGGCAGAAGAAAACAAAAACAACTGTAAGTTAGCTAGGAGGCTGTTAGCAATGCTAGCATCAGCTAACAGGAACAAACGCTCAAAGCAAACAAAAACATGTCGACATTCTCACCAGCCACAAAAAGCAGTGTCCACTCCGCCCCTTGTGCTGTGATTTATATCTGTGTTGACCGCAGCTTTCCGCTTTTTCTCATGAAACACTTTCAAGTTCAGTAAAATATTCGCTTCCGCCTTGTGTAACCAAAACACTTCCTGATTTCGTCAGTCACGTGACACAATATCACAGCCAATGACACGACTGGGCCCTTAGAAACATAGGGTCCAGTGGTTCCCCAACCTTTGGTTCTGGTCCCTACAATTAAATATATTATTAAATATTAAATAAATAAATATGAGATGATATTGAGAGGAAATCAAGATATATCTTGTAATTTTTCTTTAGTCTTTGATTTTTGGCAAAATATTGAATCCTTTAAACATTTGTTGAAGTGAGATCATGTGAGAAGTTTAGAAGGAAAAATTATTATATTATATTATATATATATTATATTATTATATTTTAAAACCTTGTTATATTATCCAATTTGTCAAATCTACATCTGAAAAGTAAATAAAGCTGTCAAATAAATATATTATAAATTTTAAATTTATAAATATTTTTTTGAAGATTGTAACAAGTATTATTATATAAATGTGGTAACAGCACTTCATGCTTCCAACATTGTTCTTCCTCTGCTTCCGAAGTTGTTATAATAAGAAGAAACTTTATTTATATAGCATCTTTCATAACATAAAATACAATGCAAAGTGCTTTATTCAAACAAAATACCATGCAATATACATTTTTTTACCATGAAAAAATATAAGATATATTAAAACAACAAAACAGATCATGATTTTTCTTTTCTAACACTCATCTACCACAAGGTGGTGGAATATGACTGGGAAAGTGAAACTGTTGTGTATGTGCACCACAGACTTATTTACTCTGCATTTTTTAACAATTAGAAGGATGTTGATGATGAAAACTAAAACACTGTAATCAGTAAAGGCCCAATCTGCAACTGACATACAGAAAAGTCCATAACATACATTGTCTTTGCTGTTTGGTAAGTGTTTTATTACATTAAGCAGCCACAAAATGCACTGTAACATGGATGTGGAAGAAATATCTGCGATTCATCATGAATGTATTTAATTACACCTGTGTTTTCCCTACTGCTCCTTCCTTACTGACGTTTTGTTATAATGTCATGTCTCCCATTTGAAACTGTCTTTTAACAAAAGTCAATTAACAAGAGAGTCAAAGGGGTCTCAATCATGCAGTGTTGAAAGGAGGTCTAATTATAACCAAAATAATTAAAATCATAGTTTACTGTCTTTGCAGAGACTTCTTGATCTTTCTGTTTTTTTTACACTTGACAGATAAAAACTAATAAAGGAGTAAACAGGTCTACATGTTAAATCCTTATTTAGATGAGAAATGCAGTAAAAGATTTGCAAAAAGGTGAATATACCTTTAATGTGACGTTTGTAAATCTGTAGGAATTAGGCATGTGTCTCTACTTTTTTATTATCTAATACTATTTTTGTGCACAACAATAATTAGCTGCAAAACCGAGACTCCACTGGAATGGAATAGCTCTAATACATGTAGAGATGCTGATTTTAGAAAAAAAATGCAGTGGTCTCTTATAGAGCTGAATAGAGATAGGCACAAAATGATTGTATACAAGACGTGAAAAACTATTAAAGAAAGAATAGGAGAAAAATCAGAGTGAAAATGATTTGTAACACATTTTTATTGTGAGGATACTGGAACACTCATAGCAGAAGATGTATTACAAGATATATTCAGAATAATGACATTCATTTATCTGTTACACAGATCACTCCTGCAGCAAGTGGCAGAGGAAATGCCTGGAGAATTTAAAAGGCTACAGTCTCTTGATGACATGCAACTCTTGAAGTAGGAGGGACCTGTGAAAGCATTAAAAAATACAGATTTAACAAGAAGTTAATGGATATTTTGCGGTTCTATTTTAACTTAAACTGTAGGTTTTTATACACAAAGCCACATGCATGCCCTTCATGTGTCCATACCTCCTTCCACCAGGGACTAGAGCTCCATTAACCCACCCTTCCCCTCCCCCTCCCTGGCTGGACTCGATTTAGTTGCCATGCATAGGCAGAGAAAAGAAAGAAAAGAACACTAATTCTAATAAATTATACAGTACTTACGGGATCCAGCAAGAATGATGACGCTGGCGCAGACTTGGTTTGGGCCATAGCACGTCTCTGTGGGGTTTGAGCAGATTTTCGTGCCTCCACAGTAACACCTCAAGGCTTCACCTGGGAGATAAACAGAAAAAAAACAATCTTTTTCATCATTCAGAAAAAAAAAATGCAGCATTTTCATTTCAGTTTTGATGAAAATCAATCCAGTGGTCTAAGAAGCATTCAGATCCCTTTACTTTAATAAAACCAATGTTAAAAAATACTTTAATACAAGGCAAAATCCTGCATGAAAAATCCAGTTGTGGAGTAAAAACTACATTATTTCCCTATACAATACAATGGAGTGGACGTATATAGTAGTATATAATGGTGCCTCAAGTAAATACCTCATAATTGCTCTTAAAACTACTTGAGTAAATGTAATGGATTACTTTCCAGCACTGGGTGCATCTTGAATATTTACTCACTCTGGCTGATGATCAACAAAACCAGGAGAGCAGCAATCACAGTCTTCATGTTTTAACACGTCTCTGTGCACAAGAACCTGCATGAATAATAGTGTCAGAACATTAGGAACATTTTATTAATGATTCATGAGATAAATTTCACTCTTTTTCAAACCCAAACCTGATGAATCGTCCTGCTGCAGCGCTGTTATAACAAGCGTGTGCTGTTTGGGGACCTGGCTCCTTCTTTTATATAGTTTTGTTGCACAATTGCTCAGTACATGTTGCAAATTCTGTATATTTTTGAACTCCGAAAGACTTATCAGAGGCCTGGAAAACACACTCTTTCTCCATTGATTTGCGGGAAATGCACTGCAGTGCATAGTAGATAATTAAACCAAAAGGAAAACATATCAAGGCTGCTAATGCCCCCAACATTTTATAATAACTAACTCATATTAACCATAGCTAGAAATATTCTCTTTACTCTCTTTCCAAAAATGAACAATATATCACGTTTCTTACAAATCAAACTGTTGTAATTATCATCAAAACCTCATTATGAAGAAGAAATAATAATGAATCTCAAAAATCATGCAGCCGGCAGAATATTATGAGCTTGTTTTTTTTTTTTTTTTTTTTTCCAGAAACACCAAATTAAAAAGAGCAATGAATGCCACATAAAAATGTAGATATGACAGTTTTATGGCGTTCTGGCTTTGAGGTTTATTGCTGATATCTGCTGCTAAATTTCTCATTCGGGAAGAAAGAAGTTTGGTCCACAAACATTGGCCTCGACAAATAGATGAAAGATTTACTTATGTAAAAAAGGAATAAAAAATAATCATTGAATTCACAGCCACTAATGAGAGAAATAACAGCTGCAAATCCTCTTCGCTTTGAAGAAAGTCAACTAGAAACTTTCTGTACTTTTGATCTTGAGAGAGATTTTAAACAACTTGCTGAAACTTTCTTCTTCATAGTAAATGGGTGAATGATATTTTATACTGAGGGGCATTACCGCGTGCAGCTTTTTGAAAGCTCCGCGGATTTTAGTTTCATTAAGCAGCTGTGCATTTATCACATGAGTGCTGGAGACAAATCCTTAAAATCCAGATTTAATTGGAGCTAGGTATTATGTCCATGCTGCATGAATCAACATCACAAGTTGTAAACCACCTGAAACCCAAATCTGCCTCTAAAATCCTCTCTTAAATATGTTCACAGTTAAATAAAACATGAACCGTTTCCCTATTCACATAGGACTGGTTGCACTATTAAATCATTTATTCATTATTCTCATAATTGTCACTTATTTGCCTGAGGCTTATACTTATGTGTATATAATATAGTGGTTGATAAATGTGATATATAATAATCTATCTCATATAATATGAGACAGATTATTACTCATTACTCAAGACCCCAATCTGCTTAAATACACAAACCCAGCAAGTATATATATATATATATATATATATATATATATATATATATATATATATATATATATATATATATGAGCCTTTAAGTCTATGATTGTCATTTTATACTTATGCTACATATGGTAGTAGACAACATTTTACATTTTAAGCAAAAAAAAAAAAGTTTTCAGTACTTCCTGTCATGTGACATCATCAACTTCCTGTCTCTTTTGTATATGGGATTAATAGGTTTTTGTTTATAAGCATATTTGTGTAAGTGACAACTATAATCGTCATTAAAATGCCATTCTCTGTAAAGAAAATAGTACAGAATGGAAAAAAAGATATATAACATGATTGTTAGTGACTCAACTGATATAATTATATGCATGAAATATTTGAAAAAAAAAAACTAAACTGGGCTTAAATGGGTTAAGTATAAAATGACAGTCATAGACTTAAAGGCTCAGAGGCTTAAATTGGTTAACTGTGATAATAATAATAATAAAACATATATTTTAAAGGATGTATGACAAGGTCACATAGTATTAAGTTAATTAGAATTTAGAATTAGTTTTTTACATGTGTCAGAATAAGAACAAGACAAGCATGTGTGTGTATAAATATACATGTAGATATATTTACTTCTACCACAATGTTTGATTTCTACATCTGTGACTTTCCCACGGTGAAACTTGATAAAGCCCCTTTGACGCAACCGCATCAGTCACCATTTTGCGAAACTTGGGGGAAAAAACCCTCCAATAATCCCCTTCCTGTTTATTCTTTTCAAAGGGTTTGACACAATACACGACCATGTATTTATTGAGTTTTACAGTTAGTCTAAAGTTACTAAACTACCACATTTTGCCAAATTTTCTGTTAAAAAATGAAGATATTTGAGCTGCCGTTCCAAAGGCAGCCAGAGTCACTTTATATTTACTTTCAGAAAAGGAAATGTGCGTAAGATGTGATTCTATCAGTGTTAACACCATAGTAAAGGACACAATAGGACATTTCTGCATACTTTATTTTGTCAGCCAAGGAGAAATCATTCAAAACGAATAAAGTTCCTGAATACTCTGAAAATTGAATGAGTATCATGAGTTAATGGTTTCTTCCCTCAGTGATTTTATAAATCAATACCAGCATCAAATATTTCATGGGTCCCACTTTTTCGTCCATCAAACTGCTCTGTTGTGTTTACAAAATTGTAAATCATTGAGAACGAATTTTTAGAGCTTTTAAAAGATTGTTTTTTTAGTGGACTTTTAGCAATAAGTGCATTTATTTATGTCTAATTTATCAGCAGCTATGTTTATAGAATTGTAAATCTTTGAGATCAAGCTTTAAAAAAAAAAAAAAAAAAAACATTAAGTGGAGTTTCAGCAATTAAAACCTATTTCACAGCGATATATTTAATGCCTCGGTAAGGAACACAAGTTATTTTATAGAAATCTCCTGAAGGATCTTTAGGAGAGCATAAATAGGAGATGTTCAATGGAATTATAACTCAAAACCATAAATCCTGTGTACTGCTCGGTGGAGTCGTTACATTAGATATTCACAGTTCAATAACTCTATGAATTCACAAATAAAAAATGAGAAAAAAACATTCAATTTAAAACAATAAACAATCTATGCTGTGTGATGCACATACTCTACTACTCTATTCCCTTTATGCAAAGTGAAGCATGTATCATTTTCATTTGTTCTACAGGAAAATATCCAACTATTCTGACCCCCATCCCTCCCCATACAAATACAATATCTGTGCACACAATCAACAGGTTGTCATGTAGAATGCTTACACATTGATTTGGAAACCTTTTCCGTAGGAAAAAGAATAAACAACTTTACCGTGCAAGGAGGTAATAGGTATTATCAACTGCAAACTGCTCTGAGGATGTTGGAAAATATATACAGTATATACTGGAGCCCCACTGTTGTGGGGGCTTTTGTTTCCTTTAAAGACACACTTTAGTAAAGCCAAGATAATGCACAAATGACATGCTTTTGCATAGAAATGGTGTAAATTGCATGGAGTTTGACAAATATGAGAGCCCAGGGCGTAAGAAGGGGGAAATACAGCACACGTTGACAATCTTGAGCGGAGTCTTTTTAAAACACTGTTGAAAGTTGTATGTCAGTAATTTGAATTGCTGCCTCTTTTTTTTTCCTCCTTCCATCTGCTTTAATTCAATCTGTGAGGTCCATGCACCACGACTGCTCCGTGCTCTGCGTTTGGACGCCGATGCTGGACCTCCGTGACGACGCGCTTTCGCTGTCTCTGCTCTCCATAGAGCCCCCCTTCCCCAACAGGCACTCCAGACTGGTGTGTTCTACGGATGACGGGTCGCCCAGCGGGAGACGGGGGTCGCGGGGGTCGGACTGCGGCGAGTCCGGGGCGGACGTGGGCGGAGAGGCGGCCACGGCGTGCAGGGAGAGGTGTGAATCCTCCAACTGGAAAATGGAGGCGTCCTGGATCAGACTGTGAGATGCCGGGGCCGACATCAGAACCTGGATGCCCTCGAGTGAGGTTTGCGACAAACTGAGACGGGACTCTGAGGGCAGGCGGAGGCGGCTGTAAGAACTCGGCGACGGAGGGGCTTCTGCGGGACCGCTGGGCAAAAGGCAAGAATATTCATCGCTATCACTGGGAGGCGGCAGGCACAAAGTAGGCTGGGACTGGCTGATGGTGGTCAGACTAGCGCTGAGAGGTCTGTTGTCAGAGTCTTCACGTCTACCATGAGGTACAAGGCCCGGACTCGCTCCCTGGAAGTCCGGGTTGATGCAAAGAAGCGACGAGCTGGTCCACGGGTGTGCGCTCGTGCTCTCGGACCTATGACACGGGCCCAGCCTGGAGTCAGAGTTTACGGAGCGGGGCGGACAGGGGTTAGCGCTCGGAGGGCTCGAAGACTGGGCCCGGTAGCGGGTCCCCGTTTGAGTTTCTGCGGTTCCGCCGTAGCTCCAGTGGCCGCCATGAGGGGCACTTTGCTGGCTGCCCGGGTCGTTGTAGAAACACAAGCCAGAAGCTACGTTGAACGACGCGCCGGTGTTCGAGGCTGCCGGAGGATTGGACCCCGTTTGGACGCTGTAAGGGCCGGACCCGAAGGAGGCGTAGTGATGTGCAGATACGTGGGCCTGGAGGAGGTGCAGCATGTGGTGCAGGCCCTTGGTGAGCTCAGATACTTCCTGGTTTAGTGTTCCCATCTGTGTGGAGAGTGCACACGGGTTAGTTTCCACATTAAAACTTTGGGAGCGTGTTCTTTCCTCCCTTGCATATTCTATTATTAGAGTGAGCAAACGTTGGTAGCACAAAAGTAAAAAAAAAAAAAAGAAAAAAGAAAAAAAGTTAACCACATAAGCCCCAGGCTTATTTTTCAGTTTTCCTGCTATAAATGATAATAAATATGGAATATCTCTGCAGCCACAAAAGTTATTGAACTTAAAAACCTGGTATCAAAACAAATCTACCTCATGTGAGGTGACTACAGATGTGTCAGAAACAATTTATGTTACTGTGACAGAGCAAATGTAGATAGAATGTTGCAAAAAAAAGAAGAAAATCTAACAGGGTAGTGTTTTTAACTACAGATAAAAATACTTACATACTTAAGTAATATACTTAATCATTACAAAACATGAAGTATATATTCTGTGAAATGTTTAAAAAGGAGATTATAAAGGATCCAATTAAATAACTGCACAAACAGCTCAAATCTAAATATGCATTAGTGGATATTGATCTATAGATACTGTAACAGTAACATTTTGTTTTACTTCAGATAAAAATACTTTACTGTTGTCCCTAAAGTTTTCTTATGCAATACATGCTGCCCCTGTACCAGGGGTTTTGGGGATTTTTACAGGTTAAAACCACTGACTATAAGTAGTGACTTCTTACACAGCTCTGGGATGCTGACCTCAGCTAACTGACACAAATAAGGGCAAAAGTAGACAGAGAACTGGGAACAAGGGAGCGGAAAGGGGGCCAGTCAGAAAAAAAAGAAAAAGTAGAGCTGAGTTGTCATTTTTTTTTTTTTTTTTAACCTAGGATTGCAGAGTCAGCGCTGCAGACTACCTTCTACATTGCAGTAGTGCCCCGCTGATTAATTAATATAGACATCAGACAGCACCTACCTGGGCCCATCTGGATCCTCTCGCTGCACCTGCTTTCGCTATATACATTCAAATTAAGAGTCCAGCACAGACACAGATACTAGGAAGAATCTCTCCCTGTACAACCGTAGCCGATAATAGACGAAAAAAAACAGACAGGCTTTGCTTATGTTCTATGTTCATAGATTCCATTTCAGAAGACTTTAAAAAAAAGGGAGCTCAAATATTAATGCTGAAATGGCTTGCAGGTTTTATACATTCATAAATGCCGTACATATTTTATATGCGGTCTCTCAAAAATAGTGTTTGTTGCAGGAGGAGGCAGAAAACATGAAGTAAAGCTGCTTTCCAGACGGAGGGAATGACGGGGTTAACGGGCTGTGCCGTACCTTTTGGTTGAGCTGATTGATGCTCTGCCTGACCTCCTCTGTCTCCTGCAGCAGCACGGCTTTGCCCTGCGCCGCGTCTGGGGAAATGAGGAAGAGGAAAAAAATTAGGTAGCTCTCAAATCAGGCACACTACCCAGAGGAATTTACCAATATTGATATGAAGTAATATGACGCAAGACTCCAGAAGGATCAGGTTTTCCCACTCCTAACCTGATATGATTTTCAAGGACTTTTTCAGGACATTTTCAGCTGCTAAAGAGACAAATTATCATGTCATATACTAGTATATTCCCCTTTAATGTGTGCCTTAACAAGAAATCCTTTTTAATTCATCAACATGTACTTCCATTTAGTATTCTGTTATATGTAAGCCGCGGGTCTAACAAATATTTTGTTATCCAGGATAATAACAATAAAGACTCTTGAATAAAGTTAAATTGACTGACTTTGATAGCTTTATTGCTAATTTAGCCACCGTAAATCATTCATTTATGCTAACAGAGGAAATAATGACCATGTAATAGGGTACTTTTAGTTTTCACTGCCATAATTTTCCAGGATAATTTGATAATTTCCAGGACATTTTACCTTTTTTCTCATTTTCCTTTGTTTTCCATGACTGGAAATTTGGGCAACAACAGACTGACTAAATATGGAGTAATCAAACCCTTTTTCTTAGGTCCTGTTTTGTAAATTTGAGACTGATCAATTCATTCATTCATCATGTATACACACTTATTCCTCATTAGGGTCGCGGGGGTCTGCTGGAGCTAATCCCAGTGCATTAACCTGGAGAGAACCCATGCAATATTGATAATGTATCTAATCTACTCTAAAAAGGAGGGGAGCAATTTGTAGTTGTTATATATTTACTAGTTGAGTTACTGTATGTGGCCCCTGAACTAAACAGAGTTGGATTCCCCTGGGTTAGAGCATACTAGAGTAAACTATGTGGCCTTAACTGAACTGAATTTGATAGTCCTCCCCTGAATGATCATCAGTGAAAGCTCAGATGTGTTGCATCCCGCTTTGACCTCACTTGTCCTTTAACATGTTCGGTGACTCTCCCGACACCCGGCTGCCGTTTCACCGTGAACTCTTAAGTCTACCTCCAGCCATCTGGCACCCAGGTGACACACGCCGCTGGAGGCGGCTTGGCTTACCCTGGGCGCTGCCTGCCGTGCTGGCTTTGGGCCTGCAGTGCTCCACGTTGAAATGGAACGAGTGTCCGTTGTCCTCGACGCCGTCCACGACCCTGTCAGGAGGGGGGGTGAGCGGGAGGGAAGCTGGAGTTAATGTAACAGTAGAGCTTTATTCAATTATCGCCGGAGCCAGCGGATGACCCGGGAACGTGCCATGAGAAGCTGCTGCTGGCGGAGGCCCAGTCGGGTTTGAAGGGTCCAGTCTGGACGGGCGGACACCTGAGCTCTCTGAACCAGCACTTACCCATATCCAGGACCACACCAGACAGACCCAGTTCTTACTGGATGACTTAGGAATACATTATGAATACAGATGGTTGGGGCAGGAGGATAAGGTGCTCTGATAATGAAATGCAGTGACATCTGTTGAAATATGCAAATACTTTCATTTACATTGTATTGTATGACTTTAGGTGTCCACTACTGCGACGATTTATTCAGATCATCTCAGAGATCATAGAGCTTAAAGGTCCCATATTGTAGAAAGTGAGATTTAATTGTTGTTTTTTATTATAAGTGAGTTCAGGTGTTAGATAAATACTGTCCCATGTTTTAAAGTGTTCAATCAACAGAGCAATGCGGATTTAATGCCTTAAAACGAGCCGCTCTTGACGTAGTTGTGACGTCAAAACTACAAAACAGAGAGAAGAAAATGTGAGGGAGATGTAAAACTATATCAAGATGGTATTTTGGTTCTTAAAACCACAAATATATCCTGATAGAGATATCGAAACTTCAAATAAAACCCAAAGTGTACGAAAATGAAATCCGCTTGAAGAAATCCACTGTGGACACAAAGACAGAACGGAGAGGGGAAAAAAAACCTCACGGTATGAAAAACAATTTATGTAAAGTGATTTTGTTGAATTGGATTGAGTTGCATTGTATCACATTGTGTTGTATTGTTTCCACCATTCATGTAAATAGGGTTAGGGGCGATTTATTACATCCATTTTCAAATATGATGCTGAATAATACAGCACCAGCCTCACAAACTAGTGTTCACATAACCTAAACATCTATAAATCACATTTTCTTATTAGATTATGAGACGTTGCATTACATTATACATGTCTCATGTATTCGTTTGTTATTCAGTGTGAGTAATTCTGATGATGAAGCTTTTGTGTGTATATCTACCTGGGACTGAGGTCTGGGGGCCCAAAACAGGTGACAGTCGGGATAAGCAGCTTTGAGGGCTTCTGCTCAGCCCCCGACTCCCTCTGGGTTGAAGTTGAGGCCGGGGCTGACGGAGGGGCGCTGTGATCTCTTTTCGCCGGCGGCTGAGGTGATGCGATCTGCCCGTGGAAGCCGCGGCTGAGGTTCGGGGAGCGGCAGCGTCGCAGGGCGTTGAACTGGCGCAGCTCGTCCCCGAGGAGGTTCCCCAGCGAGGTCCGGCGGACGGGGCTGCTGAAGCTGGGCAGCAGGAGGTTGCGGTGGGAGCGCGAGGCTGGGGAGAGCTGGAACGAGTCGTCCGCCTCGTCGCTCTTGGTTTCCACAATAGAGGAGAGCCTGGGTTCCTGCACAACAGGAGACAACAGTATGCACCATTGATAACTGTACACTCACATGTTTAATTAGTGAGTAGTTCATTATGCCAGTGGTTCTCAAGCTTTTTCACATCAAGGACCCTTAAACTTCTGAAAACTAGACCACAGACCCCATCTCATAACATTTGTGCTTTAAGATGTTTTATAAAAGAAAATAACTAAATGAATAATAACTCAGTGCATAAATAAATATACAACTAAATGTCTACATTTATTTCATTTTCTATTAATCCATAAAAATAATTTAAGTGTGTATTATTTTTGCATTTATTCGATTTTTCATGTTATTCATTAAAATATTCATTTTTAAAAGCATTTATTTATTTATTCACTCACCCACATTCATTGTCACGTAAATCGGAATAAAAAAAACTCTACCTAAATAAATTCATTTGCAAAGGGAAAATAATACACAAATTATAGGAAATACATACTAGTAAAATAAATACATTTATTTTAAATTGTGCCAGTCATCTATATAAATGATCCTACATTATGTCATTGTGGAATTATATTAAAAACACTGGAATTGCCAATTTCAAAATGTCACAAATTACCATTGCTCCTTATAAAATGTAATTACTAATCTTGGATTTAACAACCTATTCAGCTCCGTTATCGTGTCGTTTTCAATGCTACAGATGATGATATTTTAATCATATTACTTTAACCCTGTTTAACATTGATTATACTCTAGCCTCATGCTTGTAAAAACAATTGGTTTTATATAAAATTAGATTTTTTTATAATAGACAGAAAAAACACTGTAAACTGCATTTCAGTCATCACAAAACGAGGCGGGGAGATATGTATCCTGCACATACGTGTAGTGAGAAAAGTAGATCATAAGGTTTCCCATTAGGAGAGCTATTGACCCACTTAGGGAGGCAACTCCAGGGACTGAACTGCGCTCGCTCGTCTAAATGAGTTTCAACCTGTAGGGGAAGTCCTTGCACAAACCCTCCCTCCCCCAGTACTCACCGGTGACACAGTATGTCCCAGACACAGGAGGGGTTTTACCTTGAAAAGCTAGACACACACACAACACGCTAAAAACCCGGGAGTGAAAAAGAAACCCTGTCTTGTGGAACACCTCTGAGAGAAAGATAAGACAAATACTGAATTCGAACTCACATGGGGAAGCCTGGGTGACCTTGAAAACCTGTTGAGGCCCTAAAGAGGAATAAAAAGAAAGATGGGATTATGCAACACAGCTAAAGGCTCAAAATCTGCATTATTTAACTCTATTTCTGCTTTATTAAGGTGGAACACTACAAGTGAATGGGGTAAAGATTTCAGCTGTACTTCCAGAACAGAAATCTGAAGAATGGATAATATACATATGCAACAGAGATCAAATAATCACTTTAATGTAGATTTGTATTGTTTTTTTGCCTGCCATGCTTCGCCTTAGACAAAGGTTAAACGAGCAATGACATTTTTGCACACATTACCAGTAATAGCTGCCACCTTTGATTCATAGTAACAGTAATAAATTATTTTCAGTGGAACTGATTCGCTTTTTGCCAATATTTAAATAACCTTGCTGCCGTTGCCACGAGAGCTGAATCACGCAAATGATCCTTTTTATTCGCATGTTTTGCCGAGGGATTCCTGGGAAAGATAGTCTGTTGGCGTGTGGATAGATTGCCAGCAATTTAGCATAATCACCAGCTGGATGGCGAATGAAACTGTGTTAGTGTGAAGCCCTCCCTCATGTGTGAAAAATGTACTTCTGACAACACGGCTTAATGTGACAACACAGGCCGCGGTCTGTCGCTCCACCAGTAGAGTGCCAATAATGCTCTTTAGCACTGGAAACCAATTCACCCAGGATAAATTAAAATGCAATTATTCACCGGAGCACAACACTGCGTTTAAAAGAATCATCACCGCTGAAAGGAAATTATAGTAAAAAATATTGGACAGTGCTGCGCGTAAGGCAGAGGGGACAAATCAGTGGAATCTTTTCACGGCAAAGATATATTCTCCTCATAAAAGTTTCCCTGGAGCACGGCACATGGAATGATTAAGCAGCCAGCAATGAATATCGGTGCGAAATGACATCAACAGAACATCATTATCAATTAATGGGGTACTAAAACCACATGTGTCCCACTTAGCAAAGTGGGTTTTGGAGGGATTGAGTTGAGGGACTGTAACTCAAGTGTTTATTTTCTTGTGTTTCACATGCGTGTCATTTTGTACAAAAAAAAAAAAAGTCGGAGTTTACGTCTGGCATTTAAATGAGATCCGTGTCCGGATAGGTTATCTGGATATGGAAAAACACGTCACAATGCAAAGGGTACAATATGGGACTTTAAAGTCTGGAAAACACAGTCAACTACGGGTGCTGTATGAAGAATGACTGCACAAATGTTGGCTTTGTCTCCTTCCACAAACCTATGAATTCAGAAACCGATGCTGGTGGGCATTCATCCTGAAGTGGCATGTTGATATTTCGGAGAGGGCAAGAAGCTGTGAACTATTGTACTGACAGGATGTGTTTGATATAACAGTAATGATGTCTGAGTGTACGGTCACCTGGAACAGTTTTTGTGACATTTTTCTCCTCTGTCTTCCTCCAGCTCATTACTTGTTGGTGATTTCACTCCAACCTGCATGTCAAGAGTGCCGCAGCTCCTCCAACATCCCGATCTAATGATGCTTTTGATGTATCACCGCCGGTTACCACATTTTTGTGAAACTGTTGTTTATCGTATGAGGCTCCAAAGGGAGCTGCTTTGCCGCGAATCCTGACCGACCAGCTTGTTTTTCATGCTCCGTGACTACTGATGACTTAACTCTCCCTGTGGTGACATGATGATTATACTCCAGCAAATTTTGACTCAGTGCTGGCTCTCTTGTAAAGGTGCTGTATGACCTTCCATTTCAGCCCAGAACAGTAGTCATCTCTAATAAACTCTCTACATTTCAGAAATAAACCAAACCCCCTGGCTCATAGAAAAAGTCCCTATAAATCAATTAACTGGGCCTTAATAATAAAACTAATCACCAAATACTGTTTCTTTGTTTGCCTGATTAAAAAAATTGTTAGTATTTCAACTTAAAACAGCTATGAGTTGCTTTAGAAAAGACTGGAATTATACAATGCATTGGACTAATGGTTTATCCACTATTTAAATGTCAACATGTGCACAACACTTGCTTTTCCTATTTGTTTTCTACAGAGACCATAGAAAATATTAAATATATTATTAATAGTCTAATGCCCTTATCTTGAGATCAAAAATGGATTATCTTTTATCTTGGGATAACAAAGCTTATTTTCTTGTTACAATGACTTATTTTGTCAACTGCAGTCATGCATCTAGTGTCTTTTCAAAGTAAAGCACTTCCACATTCCTGGTTAAAAAAATAAAATAAAATCAATATGACAAAGATATGTAGAAAACCTATAACCCTAACCCTGTCATAAGTAGGGTTGAGTTAAGATTGAGTATTTTACTTTCTGTGAACAGCACTTGGTGGAATCTCCCAAACAGAATAAAGGTTTAACAAATCTGAAGCAAATAAATGCTCTATTTTGAAAAGACACACACAAGAACCAGGTTCAGCATCATTGGCTTAATTGCTCAAATAATTATCGCAACCACAGCTGCTTAGGGCGCCCATGGATTGCAGAGTAAAATAAAAAAAAGCTGTAAAACTTTTATGTCCCCTACCAAAACTGATTGAAAATAATTTAATACAAAGCAATACAAGTTTAAATCAAATTAAAGTTATGACATAAAAGCCTCATTTTCCATCTGGCAGCTTCCAACAAGATAAAGTAGTCCCCTTAGGATATTGTATACTGTAATAGGCATTCCAGCAATCTGTTTCTTTGGCAATAGTCACTACAGTTGACTAATTGCTCTACAGTCAGCATGCAATTCTTAAGTATCACTGGGTTGTAAATTAACTCCCTTCCTACGATAATTCCCACCTGAAAACTACCCACTGTGTTGATGTGAGGATGAGAGTGGTGCAGGTGTGTGTGTGTGTGTGTGTGTTTGTGTGTGTGTGTGCAGCAGAAATCTGTGGGATCTGGCAGCTCGGTCAGGTAGTGGAGCACTCCTTCATCCTGTCAGGTGCGACGGCTGTGCCCTGGCTTTGTGCTTGAGCATAAACTCTGAGCAGATGGTGTTGAGAGAAGTAGGGTGCTCGCACTCGTGATCAGCCACACCCCAGAAAAAAACCTGCAGACACTGCATCCCCCAGCTTCTAATTTTATACATTGAAATCTAAAGAGCGTGTATAAATATGGCATCTATACGCCACACATACAGACACACCAGGTGTGGCCAAACTGCTATTTTACATTCTGCGCTGGCCAAGATTTGACCTATGTTCTCTCTTTGTGGTATTAAAACTCATAATTTTTGAAGCCCAAATAGCTGTGCTCCCTCAGCCTGACGAGACGGATAAAAAGACATCCGATAATTACCACATCCAGCACAGATGTCCCATTCTTCATGCAAACAAACGAAATGAATAATAATGAGGAACAAAACATTCAAAATGGGGAGCAAGGCCTGTGGGAACTCAGAGGAATGCTCGAGAGAAGCACATTAAGGACGAGATTGGCCAAATCCATGGGGGAGCGTTGTCAGTTTTGTCAGTCACACATCAAAGACGTCAGGGTGTTCATTTATTTTTTGGTCGCGCGGTTCAGTGGAATGCAAAACAGGCGCTGAACTTTGTTGGACTTTTCTGTAATTAATACTGATATCTAATTAACTCAAAATGTGTTTTTCTTTTTTTAATCAGATTACATAACACGGCTATGCGTGTGACATCACCAGGTGCGTGGAGGGCTATCTTGCCTCACATAATGCTTCCTTAAATAACTGTCAGGGCTAACAGAGAGTACTGAGAGGAGGTCAGTGTCTGGGTGTAATTTCATGCCGTCGTGCTTTTGGGGTGGTAACAGGGAAGCGATATGGCTGCCTGACAGTGCCACTCACGCATGGTAATTGGTGTGACAATCATACAACCAACAGCCCTTTGGTTACTGTGGCAGAACTACTGTCAAGGAGAGTGACAAAGACACCTTAGGGGGGAGCTAATGCGTTATCTGGCATGTTGTATGCACGATTTCACAGTAAGACAAAGGCAAGGGGAAATGGTAAGTGTGTACACTACCATTCAAACAATTGGGGAATTTCCTAATTTTTGAAAGTAAAGCACTGTTTTTTTCAATAAAGATAACTTTAAACTAATCAGAAATACAGTCTATACATTGCTAATGTTGTAAATGACTTCCAGCAACTATCACTCCGGTGTTCTAATGGTACAATGTGTTTGCTCAATGCATCAGAAGGCTAATGTAATCAAATTTTCTATTAATTTTACAACTCATGGTGGTAAATAACAGTGTGACAATAAACAATAAATTGTCCACAGTTAAACAGTAGTGTCTATTAAGCTTTTTAGCCAGTAAACAGGATCTATAGATGAATGTGTAAAGTAATCAGATTATTTTAAAGTCATCTAAAACTTACAAAAAATAAAGTTTTGGTATAAGTCCTAGATCAATGAGGAAAAATGTTTTTTTCACCATTTTTGTACCAACTATCACACAGGTAGGCGTTTATTTATCAATGTCTCTAGCAACAGCACCCGAGTGTGTTGTATTCCTGAATTTTCTTGTAAATTCACTCATTTATCACAATTTTCCTCCTTCACACACTGAATAATAAACACTGGAGAGATGTTGGGTGAAGGTTTGTGGGATGGTTGGTCATTTTTTTTGTTAGAAAAAAGTCAGAAATTAAGAATTAACAAAACATGTATTACTTGTTTACTGTGTGTGTGTCCGCCCATATAAAGTACCTCGTCCTGGCTGCCCTCTCGGAGGTTATAGGTCAGGTTGTTGTGGATGTCAGAGGCGAACACGCTGCCGTATTCGGGGTAGAGTTCCAGCACCTCCCTCAGCCCACGCACACTGATATACTCCAGGTCACAATAGGTCAAGGCCTTCACATCAGCATTAGTCTTGATCACTTGGTCTGTTACGGGCAGGTCAGACCCAATCAGGTCTCCTTTTCCTGAAACCCAGACAATAAAAATCCACTTTCTCGCTCTAATTGTTACTCCAAAAAAACATGGGTAGAAATGTTATGAATTTGAATGGTGTCATAGGGAAATCTGCAAGCTTATTAAGTCCAACACTTTCACAGTATTGGATGAGTGAATATCAAGGGAGAGAAAGACTTAATAGTGTGCGTCAGGACTACCAAAGCATGACCTGTTATACAATCCTAACTACCCCAATTTTACCCACGGGTGCGGTGAAGGGAACTGAGCCCTATACGAAAAAAAAACCCATTTGAGTACAATACAAACCTAATATGGCCAGCACCGTGCCGTCTTTCAGCACCTCCAGAGAACCGGAGCACACGAAGTAGTTGGCTTGCAACGCGTCGCCCTGACGGATCAGGTACTCCCCGGGGACACAGAAGGAGGTTTTTATGTGGAGGGAGAGCGAGCGTAGGCAGCCGCGACTGGCCCCCTTAAACACCGGCAGCTGCAGGATGTCCTTATTCAGATGCATGGCGATGTCAGCCCGCAGCTCATCAGGGAAGTCGTGCAGGAGCTGCGAACATGTGACGGATAGAATGAGTTCTGAAACTGATTGACAATTACGCAGCCACCAGCTACCCTATTTTGAATTTCAATAGGAACGCCAATTGACGTGTGTTGTTAAAGATCATCTACAATCACAGCTGCAAAAAGGGATGTGAATGGATTATAGAGCTCAACATCGATTTGAGATGCCCTGGGGACAGATAGCAGTGTGTACAAAGGTGAGGACAACAATGAAGGCGATTCCCCACCTCGTTGGCATCGATGCCGTTGTTGACCGACCACGTGGTCTGGAAATACTCCAGCATTCGTTGTTTGAGCTGCTGTGGCAGCCGGTGGACACAGATGAAGTCCTTCAAGTCCTTCATGCGCGTGTGGTAGAGGGAACGCCGCGAGTACATTCGCTGGATGATGGCGGTCACGTTACCGAAGACCAGAGCATGCATCAGTGCTGCGGGACAGACAAATGCATGATAAATATGGATTCTTAATGAAAAACTTATAATACAAGATTGTCTCTGGGTGTCTGACTGTATTGTTTCTTTAAGCATATTACAACTTAGATGATTTAACTTTTAATGACCAAGCTTAAAACCCAGTTTTATTCACTGGCTTTTAACTCAACATAAGACCTTAGTCTGTTTACTTGTTTTATATATTTTATTCACTGGCTTTTAAACCTAGCGTGAGACCTTAGTCTGTTTAATTGCTGTTGGTTTCAGAACTAAAACTTTCATCCACACAGCACCACAGTGACACATCAAAATTCATTTGCATTAAGATGGGGAAAGAAATAAAACACAAAATATATTCCGGGTAAGGATGTGCTATTAATTGAAATTAGGTTTGCGATTTCAATTTGCTGGTCAAACAAAAATCTCCAAACTCACATAATCGAGTTGAAATGATTTTTGACATTTTTTCTTTATACAATTTCCCGAAAGAGGAAGTTGTGAGCGTGACCAAACACAGAGTGCTTGGTTGAGAAAAAGGTCCAAAAAGTTCTCCTATATAGAAAGACTTTGGGTTCCAAGAATCTGACGAGGAGCGGAAGCAACGTGCAAGATTTGCTATAAGATATTATCTATGTGGCCACACAACAAATCTATTTAACCAGCTGCACTGTATAACTAAAAAAGAATCGTGACCAAAATAATCCTGATAATGATTTTTTTCCATAATCGAGCAGCCCTAATTCTGGGTTTTTGGATCAATAATTGCCACGTCACCTAAAATAATCAGCTTATGTAATGATGTCACAAGCTGCATTTTTAAGGGCCTTTCAGTCCACTTTCTGCTGAATAGCCTACCCTGGTGTGCCAAACAGAGGAGGTGCTATGCCAGAACGCCAGTGGGAGAATGTACTCTAGTGTCAAACGTACCGCCAACAAGCATGGTGCAGATGGAGAAGATCTTCTCAGCGTCAGTGTTGGCACAGACATTGCCAAAGCCCACACTGGTCAGGCTGCTGAGGGTAAAGTAGAGGGCAGCGATGTAGGAGCTCCGCACCGACGGGCCGCCCACCGTGCTGTTGATATACGGCGTCTCCAGACGTTTGCCTAGCTCATGGAGCCAGCCTTTAATGAGAAGGGAGAGCATGAGAGAACAAGGTTAGGGATTTTAATGTTGTTATGTCTGTCCGCTCAGAGATGGATGGTCTAAAAGAAAAAAAAAAAGTACATTGTGTGTGTATGCATGTGTGCATCTGTGTCAGATTGTCAGCAGTGGCAGGAGATTGCTTGCCTGTGATGTGGGAGTTGTTCAATCAAAGACACATTTCCCCTCTATATATTCCATCGCATGGTTTCAAATGAATAACTGTTTGAAGCTTGAAGAGGTGAAACTCCAATATTTCTCAAAAAGTTTTATATTACATAAGTTAATCAAAATTCATGTAGCAGAACTATCCATCCATTCAATTTCTATACTCTCTTATTCTTCACTAGGGTCATAGGAGTCTGCTGGAGCCAATCCCAGTGTACGTTGGGCGAGAAGCAGAGATACACCCCAGGCAGGTGGCCGGTCTACCACGGGGCACAACATTCACTCACACACACACACACACACACACACACCTATGGGCAGTATAGAGTGTCAATATATCATCTGAAGATGCTGCCGATTATATCATTATAACAGTTCAAACCAGCTACTTAAAATGCATCAACTGTTAATTGTATATGTCATTGTCAATATGCCATTCACAACCCAAGTTTCTACAAAACAAATACTTTTATACTTTTAAGTATGCACGTGTACACACACACACACACACACACACACACACACACACACACACACACACACACACACACACACACACACACACACACACACACACACACACACACACACACACACACACACACATATAAAACCCTAACCCTAACCCTGTAACCCTAAAAACTTGGTACCAGATTGTTTAACTCTTAAGGAGTTTAAAAATTTTAAATCAGATGCTATCAACAACTTTTATATCCTAGGTGGATTATATATTTATATTACATATAAATTTATTATTCTTTTTAGATTACACCATTTCACAAATCAACATGAACACACAATGTATGACAGACCTGGTGAATGCTTTATATGGGTGTATGTGTGTGAGTGTGTGTGTAGCCGGTGATACTTCTATACGTCTATACTGTAGGGTTATGAATGCATTTCCAATTACAACTACTTCCATTGAAGTAGGATTTGAGTACTTCTTCCACCAGTGATACACATGAATAGAAACAAGCACATATTACACAGTTGACTGGACCAGATGTTTAAATTTGATATACTAGTATACTAGTACTAGTATGCCACAGTATACTGACTGGGTATACTGAGTATACTATGGTTGGTAGTTGCTTAAACAACTATAAATGACTGTTTTGAGACTTTTCTGTTGTTTTGCAGTTATATTTCTTGTGAGAATGAAAACCTAAATATGGTTCCATTCCCGAATTTAGCTTTAGATTATGGATCAAAATGATTATTCTGGATGATCAAAATGATTATTTTTGATGCGTCCCTGTCCCTTGAGCACAAGCCACAATCATGACAGTGTGCTGCTTGCTCCCAGCCAGTTCTGGTATCAGCTTTTGATCTGGTCTCAGACGGTCCTCATTAGAGCACCAGAGCTAGACATCCCGATAGGTGAATTGGATTATTTATAGTTGAGCCGGGACAAAGTTTAGGGAGAGAATAAATGTGTATAGACTGGAATGGAAAATCTGGGCTGTGCCTCTGTTGGCATTTCTTGCAGAACTTCAATAGGACCTACTATACGCTCAGTCGAGAGAGTCCACACTTTGCTGAAGTCCTCGACAAGTCGTTTAATTAATTATTGCATTTTAGTTCCAGCCAGAAGCCACAGTTAATAAAATGAATAAATAATAGCATAATAGCATAAGTAATATTCCTTATTGAGAAAGGAAAAATATATTTTCCTATCCTCACCTATGTCCCAGGAATCGCTGGTCTCGATCTCCTTGCGTCCAATCATGTACCAGATGCAGGCCATCCAGTGCGCCAGCAGGGCAAACACGGACATTAGTAAGGTTAGCACCATGGCACTGTACTGGGAGTAGCGGTCCAGCTTCTGAAGCAGACGAAGGAGTCGCAGCAGACGCACTGTCTTGAGCAGGTGGACCAAGGAGGTCTTAGGTAGAGAGTGGAGACAGGAAGGAAGACAGCTTAATTAGCCGGACAGTTTAATTATCTTATCGGGTGTGTTTTTATTCTGTATGAGTCACCAATTTACCACAGAGGGCAGAAAAAAAATAGCAAGTAAGCACCCTGCATTTTTGTCAGGAATACTCACCACTGTGATGTTGAAGGCATACAGCAGGTCAAAGGGCAGGGCAGCGACCAGGTCCACGAAGAACCACGTGGTGGCGTAGTGAATGCAAATGGGCCGCGATTCATACACCACCTGGCCTGACTGGCTCACAAAGGTGGTGCGGAAGTTCAGGATGATGTCTGGAAATACAAAGGTCGAATCAAAGTTATCCACGTTGAGAAAAAGAGTATCACAAGTAATACTCTGCGAGTAATGACATTCATATTCAATAAGCTGAAAGAGAAACAACCTCATGTGTCATTCTAGCTGTCAACAGCAGAAATGATGGCTCCGCAATCAATCAATGAAGATTTTTCAGTAAATGCACACACACCAAATTAAAGTCCATCTAAGGGGAGTATGTCAAGCATCTCAATTCATCCCCTTGATTCCTTCTCTTTGGAGTTTTATCAGGTATCAGGTGTCCCTCATGGGTATACAGAATGCCCATGAGGGACAATAAAAGCCAGGCGGCCTGTAACCGGGACAACTTTCTGGAGGAAAGGATGCCTGGGTTGGACTTGTTGCTCGGTTGCCATAGCTGGCAACAAAATGAGTGATCAAAATGTTGTGTCACCAGAGAAGAGTGCCATACTGTGATTACATTTCAGAAGGGTCGATATGACTGGAACCTTTAAGTCTTTCTCCACTCATAAATATATATTTTCTTTTTGTTCCTTCAGTTGAACGTTTGAGCATCACTGTGCAAAATGATTTCTGAAATTTGACACTAGGGGTGCTTTTGCAAACAGTCCATTTCATTTGGTGCGCACCAAACAGTCCATTCCAACCGAATGTGCTCAGTTCGGTTCATTTTCGTTGATGTGAAAGCATCAAATCGCACTGCAGCTAACGTTGGTGTGGTCCCTCTGGTGAGAACGCAAACTCGGGTCCAAACGAGGGAATTCTAATTATTTCATAGTCTACCTTGTGGGTTTTTGGAACAATGTTTGTCCCCATATAACCTTATTAGTCACCTCTGCTATACGTCTTCAGCGAATTCGGTGCATTGGCAGATTGTTTTCAAGACGCAACCCTGACACTTTTTGGAATTGGATATTTGGCCAAAAATGGCCGATACAGAGAAAGTAATACACAAAGATAAGAGCAAGTAACAATGTGCCAACATGTGGCTTCATAGTGATTCAGAAATGGTGCTTATTTGCTTATTTCTACCAGAAGATAAAAACTGATAAAATATCAATTGGACCAATTTTTGTTCTTTCGCAGATGTGGAAGTGGACCACGCTGGAGTCTATATGCTAATTAGTAAACAGTTTATTGCCTGGTGTGCATCAAATAATCAATTATACCAAAAAATATGAGGATGAAAAGACAACATTATGATACAAAGTCAAACTATCTGACCAAAATCACCGTCTACTCTTCATTTGTTAAAATTAAATTATATTCAAGTCAGAGTAGAGTATTCTATATACATCTAAATTGTCCAGTGAAAATCAAGAAGTCATATCCTTTATTCCCCGTAGGAACTTTCTTAAACACTCACCTAAAATAAAGAGCATTTCCACTACGATATCGCTGACGATGGTGGAGCGTGCGGCTGTGACGTGGTCGTCGTACGGCGTGAAGCTGACATTGTAGGGCACGGTGACGGCCACGTAGAAGGTAGCCAGCAGGATGAGCCAGTCCCACAGGGCTTTAGACACGCTGTAGTGGAGCAGAATGAAGCGAGACTTCGGTACCGTCGCCACCTTGTACTCCGGTATTGAGGGCCTGTCAGTGATACTCTGTAAGAAACAAAGACGTTTAAAAAAAGTGCTGGTGAAAACACGTACGTGTCCACTTATCTAAACACATATATAAAAAGGGGATTCGGCTGTTAGGTGTGAGATAAAGTCCAATAACCACAGTGTGCTGAATGTTCAATTTAAATTAATGAAACACAAAAAAGCTGCATAAATGAATAACTTGACAGGCAGATGGTCATGAGGTGGAGTGCTGTGAAAATAAATGATAATCAGATGGACACTGCGGTGACGAGATTTTGCTAAGACAGACAAATTAAATGTCAGCACCCTCTCTTGTGCTCAAACCACGGTTGATTCAGTACAGTGGGCAAGTCAAGTGAAACAAATATGGTAATGCCGCTGGTTATCTTTTCTTCGCAGCGTCCTTAAGGAGGCGATAAACTTTCTAAATGGCCGTGCAGTAACTAGACAAAATGACAAGAGATAGGACTGTGGTCAGTGAGGGGCGACGCTTATTACCAACGTCAGCGCCTCATAATTTCATACATGAATTGACCTTCACTTGATTTTATCTCTGAAAATGCCATTAGTGCTTTAAATCTCAGGTGGTACAGCTGTGCCATTAACTAAATGAGGGAGACTAGAACATTGACCACGGTACTGTTATTTTTGAGACTTACGCTTATTCGCTCATTCATTTCATTTTTTTTTTTTTTTTACTGACAAAATCCAATTGCAAACAGTCTGAATTGCTATTGTTGATGAGTTGAGGAGCCCACTGAGCGCACAATGAGACCGAACCTTCCTTAATAGGCTTAACCATGTTTAGGAGACAGGAGGAAAAGCTATTACCTGTGACGCCGGTGAGAGGGAAATATTGAGAGGAGAGATTAATGAGCAGTAAATCCACCCAAGAACAATGTGGACACTTCACAAACAGGTGAGGTAAGAAACAAGGAGGCAGGCTAATGAAGTCGTAACCTCAGATTTATGGGCTCTTATACTGCCCACGGAATTTGGGGGGGGAAAATAGATGACCTTTATTTGAAAGTAATTGGGAGACTTTGGACAGCCTTTTCTTGTACTTCAGAAAAAATACAAGAGAGTGATGACACACCCTGGAAAATGTTCGAATCGTACCAGGCATACCGAGGAGGGAACATGAACATTTTCCCCCGCTGGAACATTTTTTAATGCTTATGGCTGCTTGACACTAGAACAATTTCTCAGTCCCTGGATTTTCATGACATCCAGACATTAGCCACAGTGGGAAAAACTAGCGGAAAGATGCTGACGTTCATCAACAGCTGTGGTCACTGTAATGATAGTTCAAGCGATGTCAGCAAAAGCTGGGCTGTTTTTTAATTTGCCTGACATCGCAGAGGTCAGGACGCCTGCCTGACCTTTGGCACCCGATGCAGTCAGACGAGCACATCTCAATGATTAGAAAAGAAAAGCCACTGTGGGGACACATGAGACTGCATGTCACACAGATACAGACGATCTTTGCACTTCATTAACTCGAGCTGTAGCCCGTGGCTTACTCTCCCAACTACATCTCCCAGCAGGCTTTAAGCTTCGCTGCTGATAAAGGGCTGCCCTTGATGGTGCACCTCTCTTGAGTAACAAGGCAGCAGGTGTACATTTGTTTTACTTTAACTTGGTAAATGACAAAATGACAGTTTCACTTCAAATTTAGCTCATTATTAATCAAGTTCAAACTAGTCAATTAATCATGATTTATCAATGCAGCTTTTTGTTAGATTTCTTTTAAATCTGCCTATAAGTGTGTATGTGTGTGTGTGTGCGTGTGTGTGTGTGTGTGCGCGTGGTCCATTAGCCAATCTAGATTTCCTTCATAGCTTTTTAAGCTTACTCGCTACTTGTCAGCGTTCCTAACGGCTGATACGTTCGGGTACCTCAAGAAATTATTGAAATGTTCAGTAGTATCTTTTTTATAGCTTTGTGGATGCTCTGTGTTTTCCAGCAACAGTATAGCTGCCCCCCCTTTTTTCTGCCTGGCAGGCCAATGGGCTACAAATAGAGACCAAGTTGGAGTTTGTCTGTGGTGTGGAGGCAGAGGAACATGTTGATTGCTAACAACCACTGAGCGACAGACAGCGAGAAACAGAGATGTGAGGGAAAGATGGAGGAGGCAACAGACAGAAAAATATAGTGATAGTCCGAGTGGGAGGATGATGGCTGCGATGGACAAAATTAACAATAACTCATGTAAAAACACTTGGCTTAAAAAAAATGTGAAAAAAAACATTTGGGTTAGGTCTTTAACTAAAAGTACATAAGTAAAATTACATTTAACAAGTAAAAATTCTCATTATGCAAAAGAATTTCCCCGTCAGTGTTATGATAAATTACATTATTTAATTATTATTGTTATGCATTACTGTGTCAATGGCATTTAAATATAGCTGGTTGACATTGAGCTATCGTTTGGTTATTTAATCTATAAATAACAGTGCATCATATTTCACAAACTGGTCTTGGATTTCAAAGGAAAATGAATAATTACAGGACATGCCTGGTGCTTTTAAAAAACTGGGAGCAAAAACTCAATTTAATGGATAAAATCTGCATAATTTGTGCCAACATGGTGCAAAATATGTTGTGTGATTTTATAATGTGTTGGGCCATATTTAAAACATATAATAATAATAATAATAATAATAACCATCCACCTTTATTTGTATGGTACACTTTACATGTGGATGATGTATGATTCACTACAAGAGTAAAAAAACAGCTTTTCTTTGAAATGTAGTTTGGCAGAAGTATAAAGAAACAGAAAATGGAAACACTCAGGTAAAGTACACTTACTTTAAAATTGCACAAGAACAATTAGGCATTAGAGGAGTTTAAGTGGATGGGGTGCTTCAGTATTTGAATTAAACTAGCAGGAAAGAAAGAGGAGCAAGGGGAAGTGCAGAGTGAGAGAGAGAAACAGAGAGAGATTCAACAGGATAAAGAAAAAGGGAGAAAAAAAACGTGTAACAGCAACAGAGAAAGAGACCAGCGTTTAAGCAGGTGAGAAATTATGACAGAATGTGAGATAAAGAGACTGAACCACAATGAATAACAACTTAACAAAACACTTATAACTAGGCTAATTTTCCAGCAATGGCAAAACATGCCAAGATAACATTAAAGTTAACTGTATAATATTATACTCGTATTATATACTTACATTAATTTTAGATGCTTGTAGTGTTTTTAACTTGTGGTTAAAAGTAACCTAAGCTACAGTTATTGTTATTCAGTTTAAAAGAAAACACCGTTGCTATGGTTACCACAGTACTGTCTAAATTAGTATTATTATAATGATATTATTATGCCTTGTACTCCTCAATCGCTTTTACAGATTACACTGTGATTATATAACAAATAGAAATTGGTTGATTGTAGATTAAATCTAAATTGTTTTAATAATATAATGATACTATTGTGGTTGATAGAGGTGGTGGTCTGATGATGCTAAAAATGCTGTTTTTTTTAAGTTCTTTCATTAATTTTAAATTGAATATCTTGTTTTGGACTGTTGATATATCTTAGTACATCTCGTTATGGGCATATTTCACTTTTTAATTTTTTTTACATTTCATAGACAAAAAAAAAAAACGTATCTGATAAATAATCCAAATTAATCAATAATGAAAATATTCATTATATAGTTACAGCCCCAAGGTGCCTTTACCAGATTTTCCGCTTTATATTCAGTTCATTGTCAGTAGCAGCAAAGGACCCTCGGAATTCACATTATGAATTCATGTTTTATGAATATATAAACAGGCAATTTTGTGAAATGAAACATATAATCTGAAAGTTATATTTTCATCTTGGCTCTTTTCGGATAGCTAACCAGGTTATTATAGGACAATCTTTAGATTTTTCTTTTTTCAAAATTAATACTCGACTCAATACCGATATGAAATATATAACATGCTGAACTGCACATACAGAGAATAGATATAAAATTACCTTAAGAAACGGCAGAGGGTAAGAAGGTGTTAGCTGACCTATGCATACAAACAAGCAAAGACTAACATGCTTTATCTCAGGTGTGTTGCTGCATGCCTTCAGCGCTCTGAATCTAATTTCCATCTATTTGGTATCTATCTAACACCAGTGACAGGTCTGCAAGATAAATGTTTCTCGAAGTCACCAACGGAATCACGAGACAAGTCCAAAGAGCTGACAAAGACTTAGGAAAAACAAAATGCCACCTCCGAGGCATATCATGCACACAGAAATAGACTGGTAGCCTCCATTATTTTAATCACGTTGTTTTCGTAAGCTCGCATGTGTGAAAATGGCTCATACTGAGAATGCTGGAATAAAATTTAAATGATTAATACCGCTCATCTAATTCTGCATATCACTGGAGTGTGTTGATGTTTTGCCATATGTTTTTCTCTGCTCTCCACCGAGAGCAGGCCATCGTTTACTGTCTTGATTTACTGTATGTGTGCAAACACTATTAGAGCCGGTGAGTGGAAGAGGCCTGCATGTGTGGTGCCAATGAACAGTACCATCTGTAAGTAGGTGGGATTGGGAACAGGGCAGCAGGAGGCTTGGCAGACAGGGGGAGGCGTAGCTCATTGATTCACAGGATGGCAGCTGCAGCTTTTGTTTCTGGAGGTGTTAACAGGATGCAGATCAGCTGCATACAGGTTCATGTGAGGGTATTTTTCACTGCCAAGTACAGTAGTCCCACAGTATGAAATGAATCATCCTTTAGGCCCTTAATTACACTTAAATACATTTACATCTTCTAAAACAAATTTGGTTCATGCATATTCCAGAAATATATAATTTCAAGGTGTTATGAAGAGCTATTACAGTAGTTTCGCTGTTTTTTTAAATGGTAACTTCCTTTTTGCCTTTGCCAAGGTTTGCCAATTGTTTTGGTGCCATTTGTTTGACTCTGAACAGGATAATGGAAAAACTGCTGGGCTGATTTTCATGAAACTTGGTGGTAGCGTGTATTGTTGGCAAAAGAGGAACTCATTACATTTTGGGGGACTTCCAAAATTTGCACAATGATGGTTTTAGTGGCTATTCGTGGCTCCTGTATCAGATAATAGCACCAAGTGAAAGTCCTTGAGATGACATCATGCATGGTAGATTCAGCCTTCAATATAATTTTTGTTCTTTTCTATGACGTTAACTCAGCTGTGTGTCAAAAACACATTAGAGTGATTTATTAATGATCACAGCTCCTCTATTTTAAATCAAACAGACAAGGGCCAATCTTCATTTAGACAGTCATGATGGGAAAAAAAAACTTTGGATGAGACTTTCACTTTTCAAGATATTGGTAATTATTTAGATTTAATTTCACCTCATTCTAAGTGCTGGAGAAACTTCAGTTCATAGTTCCCAGGCTGTATCCATAGCAACCTTGGTGAAGTAATATGCTCCCCGAGTACCCTACCAGTTGTGATTGCCTTTGTGTAGATCAGAATTTCCCACTGCATGAATCAGCACTCGATTTTTAGTGTCAGTTTAAGAGGCACGCTATTAAAATGTTCGAGGTACTTTGAAAAAGGTTGCTACTCACCGCTAAAATTTAGTTTGACTTTTCGAGCTTAGTGCTGAAATAAACAAGAGTTTTAGTTCTCACATCTACCTGAAAGGTAAATTATTCTCTCCAAAAATAACACTTTTCATTTCTTTTCACATTTTTCTTTTTCAAATGCTAATATTAGTCTACAGAATCAGTCACACACACACGCACACACACACACACACACACACACAGTCACAGATCACAGGTTTTTAACTTTGTAAGGCTTCAGAATTTAACCCAGAAATATTCAGAACTCCTTTATCTCAGGTGAAAGGAAATGCCAAAATGTGAAACATAAGTTTGATTACAAATATAGTTGGTTACTGAGTCTCTGTATGGATGTTAAATAAAAAAAAAAAAAAATTGGTTTCTTAAAGCAACACAGGAGCTCATTTTAATAAATAACACTGCATTGAGCGAAGCACAATTTTATCATTCAAAGCCCTGCCTTTGTTCTGTAGAAAAAAAAGACAAATGGCAGTAAAACAGATCATAGCTGGGGTTTGTTGCACCACAACACATCTCTTCAAACCTCTTAAGGTACTTGGAATACAAAAGCTTGAATATGACACAATTATCCGAAAAGGGCTGAATACGCATTAACAACGAGAGCGACAGCCACGCCAAAATACATCATACTGCACAGAGACAGCGTTGTGTAAGTGTGTAAATAAAGGGAACATGCTAGTGACATAATGATCTCTATCCTGAAGGTCCACAAAAAAGAAAAAAAAACCTGCAGTGACAACCACTGTGTGTGCCTCCCGGCAGCTGCTGCTGCTGAAATGTTGACCTTGCTGTTTGTCCATTTATAGCCACAAAACAACAGGTTGCATGCAAAAAAAAAAGTGCAACAGAAGCAAGATTAAAATCTCTCAGACTTAAAAATAGAAAATCCACTCGAATTTTCCGCCGTGATAAGCTGCACTCTGGGAATTTGGGTCAAGACTTCCACAAAATTCATCTTTTAGATATAAACATTAATAATTTAGTGAAGAAGAATGAGGGCGCCGCATTTCTGAGTGACTCCTGAGTGTTGAGAGAGGATTTGTTATGGCACGCATTTAAAAAAAAAAAAAAAAGGAGGGGGGGTGAGGGGATGGGGGTAAACTTACACCGCTCAGGTTGACCTCTCTTTTGCTTCCCCTGGAGAACTGCCTGGTGAGATGATACAACATGGTGCGTCCACGCTTCCTTGCCTCGCTGAAGTGAGAGCTGCTCTTCCTCCTGCGCCTCTTGTCCCCTGAAACTGTCACAGAGACGCTCAACATCAGCACATTAGATCAGAGGCATGTGTCATAAAACATATGGCGGAAGCTGGAAACTGACAGGACCTGAAGAGAATATTATGTCATCTGCTGATCTGTCAGGTTTTTACATTGCATATTTACTCCTGTTGCATGAGGAAGACAGAAAATCGACCGTCAATGATGCTTTCTGCTACTTGACATCCATTTGATAGCATTATAACGCGATGACAACCCATTTCCCCCATCGGAATTGCTTGGTATTTGCAGCAGACTGGGTCTGGGTTCCACTTGAAGACACACCACCACTCAAATCAAACTCCCCCACTGCAAAAACATTTGTCTGAGCTCAGTGTACGGATGCCAGCCCAAAACTGCTGGGCAGAATGTGACAGTGATGAACAAGACCGCACAGAGAAAATGAAAGCTTGGGGCCAGAAGACAGCACGCTCGTAAATCACGCTCAAAGTAAGCAAATAATGTGAGTTTTGTTGTGAACGGGGCTTGTGGCTTACCCTCCTTCTTGCTGTTGAGGTGGCATTTTCCGTGGGTGTCGGTGATGTCCTTGAATGAGAACAGGAAGAGGACCATTTCGCCCTTCTCGTTCTTGATGGGCACGATGTCCAAAAGACACCAGAACGCCCTCCCTGGAACAGCACCAGAAATGTTCATTTAGTTGAGTTGGGGTTTTTTTTGTTTGTTTGTTTTACCAGCTTTTCTCCCCTTATATTATTTCAGTTCTTCATGGCCATGGCCTGCAATTTTGTTTTCGAAAAAAATACCTCAAATAAGAAATGGATCTGGCTCCTGAGGAATGTGCACGAGGAGAAAGAGCAAGTAAGGGGTCGTTATAACAAGTCAGGCAGGGAACGAGCACCATAGATCCAAGACTCTGCCATAACTCAGTATGCTCATTAGCAACTCGGTAGAAACTGTGTCCTGCCACCAAACAGATGTCTCACATCGCCTATAGTGGCCATACAGTGTGTGTATGTGTGTATGGACACAGAAAAAAAGAACAAGAGAGTTCATGGTGGTGTTTTGGGGGTTTTGGGTGTGAATACAACATGAGGGATGCTATTTGTATGCTTTCCGCCTGCAAGGAGCCAAGCACCCAAGCAGGCTGTGTGTGTGTGTGTGTGTGTCTCTACTGAATTTCTTTAAGGTCAGACTTTATCATGAAAAAAAAAACTATGAAAATCAGTATTAAATCTCCTTCATTTTCTTTCACCTTCACTGTCATTTTTGTTTTTTTTCCCTGTTGTTTGTAGCTCCACGCGTCACTCTTGCAGCATGCGTTATATCATATGTGCATACATTAAAAGATCCTGCCTTTCCCCTCATTAGCTCCATTAGTGTCATTGTTTTTTGGAGTTTGCACACAACTCTGTCGGTAACAAGCTTGTTTCAAGCAGAATAAAACACCAGAAGAAAACGCTTTCAACTGCAGTGTGCAGCTTTGGTGATCCATCAGATTAATTGGGGGGGTTTACATGCGTCAGGCTGCAGGTTTGGGTCTCTTTGAGGGAACGTAAGCCTGTGTGTCAATCACAGAGACACGGACCCGGAAGGTTGTATGTTCTCTTTTCGTGCTTGACATCATATTCAGAGTACGGGACTTTGTCGGGGGGATTAGTTAGGAGATATGAGTTAGAAGGATTTAGTAAAATGTGATATTTAAGCTACTGTAATAAAAAAATGAGTTCATACTCCTGATCGCACATGCACAGTTCGTACAGCGCGTCACATTTTCCACATTAAGAAAATGTGACAGGTAAGTAAAGTATGAAATATGTTACAGAGAATGAGACGAAGCTTGAAAATCCTTTCAGCACCTCGATGCTTAGTGCCGACAAATCACAGGATGAGTTTCACCCGAGCTGATGGTCTGCAAAAAGCACTCAATGCACACTTATTTTAAAATTCAGCATCACCGTGGAGACTAACGATTCAACAGAACGTTCGGCATGTACCAATAATGGTAAATACTTCATACCATTTAATTTTGAATGACTGAAACCACTTGCTGAGATCTACGTGTTATAAATAAATATTTGGGTTTTCCTTCCTGTCCTATTTTTGATCACCTACCGTCCTTCTTGTAGAAATGGACCTCGGCCTGGTACTCCTCTCGGCCCTCCAGAGCCTTCCCCATCTGCTGGGCCACATGCTCGCTGGTGTCGGCCCCGTACAGGAAGCGACAGCTGCAGGTCTTCTGCATCACCTCGGTCCTTGTGAAGCCCGTCAGCTCGCAGAAGCCGTCGGAGCAGTAGACAATGGGGTACCCGCGGTGGCCTTGGGCATTACCCAACAGGAAATTACTGTCTGTGACGGTGACAAGAGAAGGGAAGGTGACATTAGAAGAAGAAGAGGCAAAACGGTAAGAGTTGACGTCTAAGGCCGATTTTTTTGGGGCCTAAATTTGAAACAGCAAGGTGCATCGTGTTTCAGTCTGACGTTTGGTGCTCAATTTGTTCTTTGCACGAGAATCAAAGTTTGTTTAGCTCTTTGAACATGTGTCAAAGCTCCGCCAATTTAGTTCAACAGCCGAGAGACTAGTTTACAAGTTCAAAGTAAAACATGAATCGGACTTTGGTGTGGACTCAATTTTCGGGCTAAATTAATTTCCCCCGGGCCGCCGTCGTCTGATTTCTGAGTCATGTCACCGGTGGGTCAGGGAATTCTGAGCTGCCGACGGAAAGATAGAAAAACAGCTGACTGGGGTTTAAAAAGAGCACAAAGGTTCATGATTGATCCTCATGTTGCTCGGCTTTAATTGATTGGATCGGTGAACCTGTTACCTGTAACTTGACCCTACAATTTAAAAACTGATTATTTCACTGGATAACAGAGGAAAGCAGAAAAGCATAAAAAGCCCCAGAGGAGTAAAACTACATAAAAAAGGGGGAATTATAAATGAATGAAGAGAAAGATTTAAGGAAAAGGATTTAAGAACCACTGATTTTATAGAAAAGGAGATTAATTTAAAAAAAACAAAACAAGACTTAACGTTGTAGCATTTTCATGTGATAAAGATTTTTTAAGATATGCTCGTATTTCCATCTTAATGACGTATTAATCTTACAAAACTCCTCATTGTGTCAAATGGAAATATTGCCTTTACCCTCTAATTAATTCACTCTCGGCAATCACACATGAGTAATTACAAGACCTCCCATCCATCTAAAACACCTGGCATATAACCTCATTAAATCATAGTATGTGCAGTCACTTTCATGTGAAATATACAGTAGATGACCTCACTACCACATGTTCACTCTCATGTCCTTATATATATATATATATATATATAAAATATATATATAAAATATACATATTTTAAATTAAATGCCATAATGTGACTCTACATCTTATGAAAACAGCTTCTCATTAAATCTCGATTCTGGGGTTATGGTGGACTGAGCCTAATTTGAACATCCAATATAATATTGGAATATTATCAGCGCCCCCTTCTCTTCACCTGCTTATTGTATGTTTGTCTCAAGGTGCCGTTATTGAGCCATTCATCTAAATGTCAATTTAAAGTGGTGGAATATGAAGTCTGGTGTGCCGGGTGGGCTTTTTCTCTGTTTGCATTGAGGACCATGCGATATGAATTGGATATTGCATGTCCCTCCCGCTGTTCAATCAGCACCCGAAACATTCCCTCTTGCTATGTTTTCAGCACCGCGGACAGCTCCCCAGTAACGGCCTGTAGTCTTGTGTTGAATTCCTGCTATATTTTGTTCAGCGATGGCTGCAGGACATAATTACACACAGAGCCCGTCTTCTAACAAACTCCAGGCTGAAGCACTCAGGTATTGCTTCTGAATCCCCACATGCACATTTCCAGGTGATATGTTCCCATGTCACATTTTTCCCTCTGTTGTTGCCCGTGACCTTGATAAGCTAATGTGAGTTTCAGCAGCTCCTTTTTTTTGGGGGTTATCTGTCTGTGTGAATGGTCTACGAGTGGAAGGAGCTTTGAAATGCAACACAATAAAAGCAGCGCCGGCTCAGCTCTTCTTTTTAACATTTCAAAGTAGAATAAAGGAGCAAACTCAGCAGGGCTTAAAAGGCGAGAGACTAACTGTGGGCCCTGTGCTTTCACAATGCCTAAATGCGTTATTTTTGCAGTATTTGATGATTGAAATGTAAAAGACAACTTAAAACGCAATGCAATCAACAGCAAAAAGCTTATACAATAATTCTAAAAAAAAAGATGAAGACATGAGCTTTATAAAAAAAATCTTTTTTGAAGAGCCCTTACATTAGGTTGCAATAAATTGTCCTGTTATCTAGTCCATTCTCTCTAGACACAGCATGGATCCTATTAAAACAGTTTCCAACCTTTTTTTCCCTAAAGTACTCCCATAGCTCCTTCAAATGGGCTCAATACCCTTCAGTACTTCACAGAAAAGTAAAAAACACAGCAGCTACGCTGGATTTTGGGCTTGGTTTGGGTTTGCATTGATGATATTGCTGCTTGGGTGCCATAAGTCAGACTTTTCAGGTCTTAATATATCACTTCAAGCTTTCCATTGTGACTTTTCTACTAGTTTGCTATGTAATTTTTCCTCAAACACACAGTAGTGTAAAAATGTTACAACCGACTGTAGCTGGCAGGTTGTTGATTATTTGACAAGAAATCTGATGAAGATGAACTGAATAACAGCTATATGGTGTATTCCTGTTTGTGATTTACTACTACTAAATAAAAGAAAACTCATGTATCTATTAGATACAATGTAATACCATATTTAAGGATATAGTCATGCATATTTGTTTTAGTTTAGAGGTAGAAACTAGGATTGAGGCATCAAATTTCACCCACTGTTTTCCTACTGCTTAAGTGAAAATATCCAACTTTACATTTTCTGCAGCAGGGAGGTGGCAGGCACGCACACACACACATGCACACAGGCATAATTCCATAGAGAGTAAGCCTAAGAAGGAGGAGGAGTATTAAATAGCTGCCACTGCACTCTTTCCACAATCTAGCATTTAATTGGCCAGGCTGAACAGAAATCAGTCTGTAGGGGATGTCTTTTCTGAGCGGTGACAACCTTTCTTGAGTGTGCAGTGAGCAGCAACTAAACTGTCACTGTGGAATTATAAGAGACAGGCATTAGTTGGACCCATCAACAGGCAGAGGAGCTTTTTATGACGCTTGCTATGCAGTGTTAATTTTGTCGACAAAAAAATTCTGACTAACTGTTTGTCAGCATCATTGAAATCCATGACTAAACTGTAGCTACAAAGAAAACAAAACAGGAAGAATAAACTGTGACTTTAACTAAATATAATTTCCATGTAAGCGCCTAAAACTAAGAGTAATATAATAAGTAATAATAAATCCTTGTCAAAATGAACACTGTTTCCCAGACTTCAACATGGCGGTTGAAGAATATGAGGTTTCATGAAGGCAGATTGATAACTGTTGCTGATTTTTACATGTAAGTCACAAAGCTCTGGAACTCTGTGGCAAAAAAATTGCCCAAGGAACAATAGCTGAACACAATGTGATAGCCTTTTCCTGTTGAAAAGAGAAACATGCCCTCTTTTTCATGTTCTATAAATTCCACCCCTTTCTGGCCCAGTGAGCCAGCAAGAGTTACAGAACAACCACATTCATCTCTGGTTTATGTAATGTTTACCTAAGAATAGGTATATCTCTACTCAGCATCCCTAAATCGGTCCTTCAACTAGGTCAAGGACAGGTGTAGTCATAAATCACTTTGTGAAGGATGTATTAAAAACCAAAGCAGGCAGAATGCGAAAGCCATAATGCTGGGTGAGATTTGCAAACTGTGTTGCTTACGCTACGGATTACACCGGCCTATCATTGAAGTTCCCTTGTATGATTCAGAGAAGTTTTCCTCAAGTGGGGATGTTTGAATCACCGGTGTTTTCTTCAAACGAGCAGCCATTTATTTAGTCTAGCATAAAGACAACAACTATAACAACAACTGGAAACAGATATAGCCTTGCCCTGTAAATAAAGGAGGAATAACATGTTAATTAGTGAGCTTTGGAGGTGCTGGTAGGTAATTTCTTTTTCAAAGCTTGCACTGAGCCAGGCTAGCTTTTTTCCCCTTGTTTCCAGTGGTTATGTGAAGGTAAGATAACTGGCTGCCCGCTCCAGCTAGATATTTAGACAGAGAGAGTGGCATTGACCTTCTCTGCAAGAAGGTAAACAGGAATATTTCCCAAAAGGCCAAACTCTTCGTTGAAATGGGACATATTATGAACATTTTCTGGAATATTTTTGCACGATTTAGAGTTTTATATATATATAAAAAAATCTTTATATCTTTGTTCATTTGCAATGAGCTGACATCAGTCGGCAAGGTAGAAAAAAATCTGGAACTGTGACCATGTACAACACAGACATTAGAACAGAATATAAATGACAGAAAAATCACAAAAAGCACATGATGTCCCTTTTAAGATATCAATGTATGTCGTGTTTCTGAGCCGACAGTTTCCTATTCTGGAAACTTCAGCTTCTGTATACTCATTTCTTGTTTTCTAACTATCTAAACAAGCACCTCAGCGCCCACATGGACCCCACTTGATAAACAGTTTCTATGTGTGTGTGCGTGTGTATGTGTATTTGTGACAATGCCTCAATTCTTAGGCTGTAATCCTCTCAGGGATATTGCTTCGAGTGGCCGCTCTACTGTGCCAGCTTCCTTAATTACACATCAGTGCTGACTCGCTACAACTGTAATCTGACATGATGACACTACATGCTACTGCTCATAGGCGTAGATTTCAGGGGGGATGCAGGGCATACGTCCCCCTCAGTATTTAGAAGGAAGGCAGAAACAAGTGGCAATAAGGCCTATATGTGTGTTGACTCGGGAGGATCATATTAAATGAGAAAAGTTGATCAAAGGGATGCAGAACACCTGACTGTTTTATATTACATTATATTTTGAATTGTCACAAAATTTGGGTTTCCTATTTATGCAGAAAAGACATGAAAATCACATTTTTGTAGAGAAAAGCCCCCCCGCCCAATGTTCAAACATAACCTACGCCCATGACACTGCTAACCACAAACCTGCATCGTCTCCATGTCACACGAGTTCCTCATGTGGGAAAGGCAGTGCATGAAAGACAGATGAAGCCCATGAGGTTCGGCCACTGCCTCACCAGCTAATTATCACCTGGCAGCATGTAATTACTTAAGGGGGCAGATGGGTGTGAGTGCAAGAAGATAAAGGTCACTGGCCTGGTAAAGAGACATGAGGAGTCAGAAGAAATTATCAATTTATATTTTGATACCAGAGGGCATTTTCTAGACTTCAAAATCGATACAGATTATTTACAACTCGTTTGACAAAAGCATCTGCTCTCACCTACTACCACCTACGTTCACACTGATGGAGGTGGAGCAGTCATGCAAGGTGCAGATTTATATCTTAGTGTTACGCCCGAGCCAAATCGATGCTTATATCACACATAGCATCTGTAAGAGTAGGTATACAGCGGGGTCTTCAAAAGAGGCAGCAAAGGAGGAAGCCTCACAATGGCTGCAGCTATTCACTGAGTTATATCTATTTGCTGCTGCAGTGTTCTGGCCTTTGCAGCTGCCTATTAAGATCGTTCATCAGCCGTGCAACAATGAGCTCCATAAGGCTCCATCTGACAGTCCTCGCTGGCTCCCTTTTGGTTCTCCAGTCGCCTTTTAACTGGAGTGTTTGGGGGGGAAAATAAACCTGGTTCTTATCTCTGCCTGCAGCTGCCCTGTAGTAACGTTGCCCCACAGGGCGAGCACCGCTGTCAATGTGAAAACGCTGCCGGGGAGGTCGTGTAAAGGAGCTGGGGCGTTGTGGGTGGGGGGGTGGGGGGGAGACAGACATGTATGCTGTGACACAAAAACACACGCCCACACACATGCAAGCATGGCAGGCACGGCACCGTGGTTGAGTTGGAGCCTGTGAGACAACAAACATCTGCCCTGGAGAAAAAAAAAATACAGTTCTCAAGGTGCAGTTCTGTAACCTGACCCTGACCTTTGACTTTTAAGAATTTCCCTTTACATCAATAGATGTCAAACATACTACAAACACACGTCATATAGAATCAACATGCTGTCTATACAAAAAAAACACGTGACACACACAAAGCCCTGAGCTCAGGCGCTAAAATACACACGCGCACAAAATAACATGGTTCCTTTGGGGAGCAGGAACGCTGACATTGCTATGAGACATACACTGTACTGTGCTGTGCCGAAGGATACTGACTTAACCTGCTCTGACACTTTGCTCACACTGGAGCAGTCTCTTTGCTACGGTCAAGTTATTTCCTCACTCCCACTGACAAATTAAAATCAAATTAAAATCTACTTGCAATTGCTTTTCAGTATTATTAAATGGAAAAGGTTGAATTGGAAGCTTCACAATAAATAATGGCTAACACAAGCTCTTCTATGCTTTTAAAGCCTCTATTATTAAGCCCAGCAGTGTATGCATGTAGTTATGCTTTGCATAAAGGGTGCCGTTTTGTTTTGTTTTGCAGACTGAAAGCAATCTGCTAAATTACATGGGCATGCTGGAAAATAAATGCAACAGGATAATGATGTTAACATAAATAAATGTTTGATATAAATTGTATTTTCTGGAAATAGCAGTGAAGGTGACGGCTAGGTTAGAGTGACATTTTTTACTGAGACAGTTTGATTTCAGCAGTGGCGCTTTAACTTTGTTCTGCTGAACTAAAAGCATTTCTTGACTGAAACTCACTTCCATTGTCCCTCCATGTCTTGTTACACCGCTGATTTTATTACCCTCTATGAGTATTTTAGCCTTGAGCAATTGAGGAACACAACAAATGACATACTCTTGACCTTGTGTTGTCTTATGATGTCTCTCTTAAGAAGACTTATTTGCTTGATTTTGATGTCTCTGACCACAAAGCTGTAATTTTCCAGACCCTGCTCCCACTTTCTGCTCATAAACCATCTTGTTGTGCACTGCCTGTTCATTCTAGTTTAGCTAGCAGTTTTAGCATCTAAAAGGTATTTAGATGTCCATGCTAACAACTTATTCAGAAAGATCTCTCTGTTGATGATTTAATGGATATCATTAACAGTATATGTCAGACAATCCTAGACGACAAGATAAATACAATGCCCTCCCTTGGCTTAATGATGACACAAGGGATTTAAAGAGGCAATGAAGGAAAGCTGAGAGAAAATCAGGAAGATAAAACTCAGGGTATTCCAAGATTATCTCAGAAATCAGATGCTGGCCTATCAAAAAGGAAGCAAGGGATTCTTATTTTTATACTTTGATTGGTGGTAACTGCCACAACCCTGGGGTTTTTATTCCATACACTAAATTCGGTGTATGCCTCCTAGCCAGTCTATTGAAGCATCCACTGAAAAGTGTGAGCAGTTCCACCACTTCATTAATAAAATAGATGGCATTAGGCTCCATATTCCAACTGTGACAACAAATCTCCCCATCTGCAGTGAACCCTCTGCCAGCATGTCCCACTTTTAACTGATCTCTCTGTTAGATTTAACAGAGTTAATCCACCACTTAAATTCTTCCACCTGCCAATCAGACACCAGCCCCACCAGATTTCTGAAAGAGGTATTCCAGACAGTCAGCCCACAAATTCTCTCCATTGTCAACTGCTTACTGTCACGGTACAGAAACAATTCTCATTAAGGTCTCCAATGACTTAACTGATGCTGCTAACTCTGGACATGTGCTATCTTAATTAAACTTGATTCTGCATCTGAAATTGACAAACTTGACATTCTGTTAAAGTGATTTTGGCATTATGCATTGCCTGGATAAACTCCTACCTATCTAATAGATAATTCTTGGTTGCTATTGGAGAATTCATCCTGAGCCTCTCTTACACGTGGAGTGCCTCAGGGATCAATACTTGATCCTTTATTATTCTCTAATGCTTTTCCTGGATGAGATCATCTGAAATTAAAACATTAGTTTCCACTGTTTGTGGATGATACCCAATTATATATCCTGCTTGCTTGTTGTAACTTGTCTCTTATGGTTTCAAGTCTGAGCTCCTTTTATTTAGTCCCACCAACCTGAGCAATGATATCAAATCTCAAGAACCTGTCCACTAATAATGTTGGTGTATTCTTTCTTTTGCATTATAAGTCTATTCAGGACTCAGTCAAAAGACCATCTCCCAACACCAGCTTGTCCAAAACCTTGCTGCTGAACTCTTGACAAACAAGACCATATCACTCCTCATTATCCAACATTACACTGGCTACCTGCAAAGTATAGGACTGATTTAAAACTCTATTACTTTTAAAGCTCTACATGGCTTCGTCTTATATCACAGATTTATTCCCATCCCAAGAGTCTAGCTGCTGCCTTCCTAGCTGCCTCACAACCTGCCTTGTTACAAAACATGTCTAGGTGTTCTCAGTTAGAGCCCTGCAGCTGTGGGACTCCTTGCCTGAGGGTCTGAGGTTAGCACGGTTTGTCAGTGCCTTCTTTATAATTACTTCTCAAAACATAATTTCACAGGAAGACATTTATAGAGTAAATCAGTTTTTTTGCAAACTTTTATTACTTTTATTTCCATTTATTTTATATACTGTGTTTTGTCAGGCCTAATGCTGGATATTTTAATTGTTTTTTTTAAATGGTTTTACGTTGAATTTTCTTTATCTTGTTCTGTGCAGCAGAAAAGGTCTTATGCCCAATGTCTTATTCTCATAGTGTGATAAAGTCATCTTTTAAACAGCAAATATACTCTCTTGTACAAAAGTATTTTAGTGTATAATTGACGATGCTAAGCATACCAGCAAGGGCATAACACAATTTTCTTGCTTTTGCAGATCTCACACTTCATACTTGGTCGATAACACTTCAGATTTGTACCTTGCACCATGAGGAATATCTGTTTTGAAGAAGTTAAGACAAAATACAACATTTACAGTCAGTTTTTAAGCAAATCCATAAAACGTTGACACTTTGGAGAAAGTGATTACAGCTGCACAACACACAATGATGCTTGTTTTAAGATGCACTTTTCTAGAACATGGGGCCAGCTGCTTTCTAAAAGTCCTTGATTTCAAAGGAAGTTCTAGTGTTTTCTCTTTAGTCACCATCTTTTCCTCAACGAACAAAATGTTCAAGCATCATCAATGTCAAGTAGCAGGACCCTGTCGCCTGGGCAACAGGAAGGAAGCTATTTTGAGCCGTGGGCACTCTGCCACTCCTCTGGGAGCCAAAGCCTTACAGTGGCTTTCAGGATGGCGGTGGCCATGGAAGTGGGAAAATTGGCATGTAGTTTCAAAGATGCGTATCCCGCTGCTACCGGGAAATCTTTTTTCTCGGTTGTTTTAATTGCAATTATTCAGTTTTCTATTCACGAGCATTCTGGATGGAAGAAAGCACAGACACGGATGCGCTGGAGTGAATACATGTTGAAAATGTAAAAGCTTGCATCAGTGTCTGGAGTAAAGTAATAAACGTGTGCTCGCTCAGATTTTCTGTTGAGAACTGTGACTGTGCTGCTGCCTGTTGATGGCAAAATTTAGTTGAAATACCTCAACTTCTGCAGTCCTGTAACACTTCTGCACAAACGAGCTGTAGCTATTTTCAGACATTACTATCAGGGAATAAGCCTAAGATTTAAAGAGGGAAAGTAATTAATTAATATCATTATTATTATAAGGACTGAATAGAGTCTTTACTTCAAGTGACTGAGAAATGATGCATTAGAAAAGACACTGAGCACCAAAGGGAAATCTTTGTTCCTTGTTCCCTTCTACTGGGAGGTCAGAGGGGAGGTCGAACCAGAGAGCAGCCCTCTGGAGTTGGCAGAGGGTTTATGATTTGCTCAAGGATACTTCAGCTTGGCGGACGCAACAAGGGGGGACTATCCTGATCCTCTATCTGAAATGTGTGCCATGTCATCTCTCAGTGTAGATTCTGTCTTTATATACTTCACCATATTTTTGTTCATTGAAAGGGCACTCGTGTGATTTTTTTAATCATACCTGCAGATATCTTAGAATGTACTTGATCCCATTTTCATGTGAAGAGCACTCCTAGGGAACCTCCAGGTCATCCCATTATGATGAAAATCCATAGGGTAGTACATCACATGCTGTGGAGGAGTACTCTACAGGACCCAATCACATCACATTTCTAACACTGAAAGGGCATCTACGAGGGCCTTTACTGTCACATACAAGGACAATCTATAGTTGCCTGGGTCCAGACCTTTGAAACTGCCCACTCCACCAAGTGGAGTTGACAATCCTGTCTGATATAAGGCAAGCACTATAGGGCATGTTATTCACCCATAATATAAGAAAGCCATGACATTGCCTTGTTTTCTCCTTTCTGTGGACACCTTCAAGGGTATTTTATCACGTTTGCTCTACTGTAGGGGGCACCTAAGAGGGCATTTTTGCAGTATATTTTATTTGTATATTTTGTTTACTTTATTATTTCACTGTATTTTCTTGTCCTAGAAGGACAAAAAGAAGAATCCACCAGTGTTGTCCTCTCATAAACCGCTTCAATTATATTTATAATTTCAGTGTTTTGAATAAATTTTAATTGAAAACAGATAAGCAAACAAATATGCCAGTGTCCAAAAAAGGAGTAGGTAGAAGTAAAACCTTTATATCCCTACCCCTTTCCTCCCCCCTTCTGTATGAACTCAACCTCACATATTCATTACAGCCAAATAGAACTATACAAAACTACCATCCCAAATTAACTTACAGCCCAAATATTCCATGGTAATATATTCCATCACTCTAGTTTGGAACAATATTTTATACTTTAAAACCAAAATTGTTTCATTAATTAACCCTCTTTAATGAAATGCACTGTTCCCTAGTGTTTGTTTATATTTTTTAAACCATAAATAATCCTTTAAGTACACATTTCGCCTTTTAATCATATTTAGAATCTGGTTAACAATCCCTTATGCACTTTGTTCATTACATATCCAGCCCTGTGATCAACAAAATGATTAGATTTTTATATTTGCAATGTAATAACAAGCCAATAAAGGAACAGTATAAAACATATAACATTTGCTGATTTAACAAATCCTTAGCCTTATATAGTATTGGGATTGATTTTAAGCTCTTGAGAGATCCTCTAACACCTCATTAGAATGCCTGACTCACAAGTCAAAGCTATAATTGCATACTCTACACATCAATTACACAGTAATATCACCCATTTCACTGTGTTTATTTCCCACTGAACTGAGACCCAGCTCAGGAACTAACTGCGAGACAGCCGTTCATTCAGGCTGCAGCGACTATGGCAGAGGGAGGACAGGCTGAATCGACAAGCGAACAAACACAGACGTCCCCACGGTATCTGTTTACAATGAGCCACAACCTCCCCTGAGGTGGCACAAGGTACAAAACAAGAGACACAGTGGCAGCGCTGCCTAATGGCTGCAACAGCTAGTTTGAATTAAGCTAACTGAGTGAAACAAATGTGGAACGACAACATGATTTCCGAAGGTCAGTTTGCTTACACTGTAAAAGTGTAAGCAAACTTTTCCCTCTATCCCAGTGGAACCACCAGCAGCAGCAGAGGCTGCTTGAGTTAGGCAGTGTTGAGGTGTATTTTGGGCGACCTGAGAACAGATGTATTGTGCAAAATGTTGCGTAAAGTTCTAGCAGGTGGTGAAAATAAATTCATTTTCACTCTGGCAGAGAAAAACAGCAAGTTCCAGCAATTTTTATTTCCTGCGATGACGGCTCCGCTATAACTGCTTTATGACTTATTGATTCAGGCTCTAGGTATTTCCCGCTTTCTAGATGAGGCACAGAAGAGAGCTGATAAATGAGAGCAGAGACAGAAGAGGGATAATGCAACAAAAGGCCCCAGCTTCACTCAAACTGGCAACAGTGTGATTACATAGTCAGGAGCTTAAACCACTAGGTCACCTGGATGGCCTTTTTTTTGTTGGTTATTTTTTTTAAAGAAGAAAAGCTAAGTTTTGTAGTAGAAATACAAGTGTTTTCCGTTGTACTTACGGGTGCCATCGAAGCGTGTAGCGATGGTGTCCAGAAAGGTGTTCTGGGGGGCCAGGAGGCCCTTCATCACCGGCATCGTGACCCAGATGTGGGACAGCCAACAGCTGGCTGGTGGTCACACCATCCCAGAGGCACGGCAGGTGGCTTCCAGGTGCAGGAGAATCCGAGGGTGACAGCCGGCCGCCGGCCGCAGGGACACACATTTAAAAGCGGCCACCCCTTCTCTGAGCGATGCCTCTCCCAAAGACCAAGCCTGGGAGGACCGAAATAGCTCGCTCCAACAATGCAGAGGTGTTTAAGTAGTAGAGGAGACAAAGAGTAGCAATCACCGGCAGCTGCTCGGTCAGCAAGGAGAGATCAAGTCCAGGTGACGCCGAGACCCGAGGATCTTCAGATGTGTCGGCCCAGCTGTTGCTTGTCTGCGCCTTTCAGCCGGGGAGATCATTCCAGCAGAAACGTGGAGGAAGTTATCCTTTAAGTCCACTGTGCTTTCCATCTATAATTTGCAAGACACAAAAGGACAGTGCATGTATTTCTACAGCTCAGTCAGTCAGCTCAGTCAGTTCAGTGCTCTGTCAGGATGCTGTGGCAGAGTAGTTACATCTTCTTGGGCTTCCTCACTTGCTCCTCTCTCTCTCTCTCTCACTGTCTCTCGCTCCTGCTCCCATCCACTCCTGTGATATGTCAGCCAATGAGATGCTAGCATCCTCTGTGGGGACCTGTTTTCATCTGTGGTGGGGGTAGAGAGAGAGAGAGGGAGAGGGAGAGACGGAGTGGAAGTGAGAAAGCGAGAAGGGAGAGGTGGTGGAAAGAGGGAGGGCGGATGCTTTTGGAACAGCTGACAGCACCATTACACCCCATAGTGCTACTATCAGCACATGGCTATTGACTGCATGTCTGCAAATCAAGGAAAGATTGATTACCTGCATGCCAATCAAGGCTCCCTATTGTGTTCACCTGGATTATGTGCTATTGTGCTGCTGTGTTGTGGGACTTTTTCATGGAATGGGAGGGAACGAGCGTTCATGTCTCGGATATTTTCAGTGAAGGAGTCGCAGGGGTTTTGATGAAGATCCTTTAAAAATCCACATTCCTTGAGTATACGTTACACTCTTGTGTCGCTGCAGCTCTCGTTCGGGCTCTCCGGATGTGAGCCGGTCACTGTTGCCCTCCCGGCCCCTTTAGCATCCTCATGAGAGAATTAAAGCTCCAGGATAAAAGCCGCTAAGAGCGGATTAAAAGGATAAGCCTGGAGATGTTTTTCATGAGGACTTGATGCTAAACACACCAAAGTAATGTTGTGTCTTAACTCACTTTGACCCAAGCAAACAACACAGCTTAACTAGATAGTGCAGGTGCTTTACAGGAACAAAGACAATCATTTATCTAAAAACCAGCTCCGTTTCATATTATAACAATATTAACTTCATTAGAAAAATGACTCCGCTGTTAATTAAATGATTGTACCCATCATTAAATATTAATGATTATGGGATATCCAAGGAATTAGAGGGTGCTTTTTGTGAACACGCGTAAACATGATGCATATGGCCTAAAGGTTTAATTAAGGTATTTATATAATTTGCTTGTACTTCTCTAGAGGTTTTTGCAAAAGGTGTTAGAAAATAGACAGAAAACCGGGTCCGTTCTGCTTATTTTGAACTGGATGGAGGAAGATTTTCAGAGGAAATGAAGAAGGGTTTGAGTTGGAGGACGTGGCGGAGGTTGTATAGATTTCCCCAGAAGCTATAGAACAATATATCATTTTGAAGATTTCCTACAGTATACACACTGACCTGCGCCTCACCTCAGTATTCAAATTAGCATGACAGCGGAGACTAATTTCGTAAGGGCATGTTCTCTGTTAACTTTGTAAAATAAAACCTTTGTAGCATCAAAAGCTGAATAGTTCCTTTCTTTCTATGCCTGCCTGTCAGGTGTAGGTAAAAGAATGATTAATCTTGTCCGCATATTTTCTGGACCATTAGGTGTAGCTTTATGCAGTGTCAGGTATAAAGAAACAGACAATATGGAATGATATAGTGGGGGCGTTCGTATAAAAGATGATTAGATGCTGCAGTTGCATCCGTCTTTCCTACAGCCAGAAGTGGAGATTGTGATCGTTAGGCTGAAAAAAAAATAGTAGTATTCTACAACAATTACTGACTTTTTAATCAATATAACTTACACATCATTATTTGCCTGTGTCTGGGTCTACAGATCTGTTTTTATCGGGTACATGTATTTTGCATTGTCCCAGCTAAATGAACAATTACGTACATCAATGATAAATAAAATTAAGTTTGGTTTTGAATTTGATTGGCAGCATCTGCTGTTTTCATGGACTCATCGAGAAGTTCAAGAAAGTGGCCTTTCTCTTATATGGTCCCAACAAGAATTGCATTGTATTATGCAGCTGTTTGGTGATTAATGATGCATAATTAAATCATCCAGCTGCATTTGGACAAAAAAAAAAAAGAGAAAAGCCAACCAGACTGGCCGGCACACTGTAAGAGAGGATCCTATTCAAACCCTGGCAGCCCTTCACTGCTATCTATATTTAATGGCCTCTCATTGTCCTTTTTTCTTGTAGTTCATCCATATCTGCTTGTCACTAATAGATTCTAATCCATTAAACATGCTCACTGTCTACTCCACAGTCTAATGGATAGAATAGAACCCCCAACTACGTTTCCCACAGTTCTGATGGAATTCACCTGGACTGACTCCCAACTGAAACCCACTTTTGTGTTTGTCTAATCTGTGAGACCTCAATTTAAAATGAGAAAATTAAAACAAATAAAGATCTAATCTATTTATAGTCTGTTGTCTGTGTATGAATAGTGAATAGTATGAATAGTGTACTTATCTTCAATGGAAAACCACAACCTATATTTGAATGAACTTGCTGTAATCCAGACATAAATAGGATAGATAAGCTGTGCTTCATTCACTCAACATGGCTTCTGTCAATTGAGCACATGCTCCTTCCCCATTGAGAAATCAAGCCTGTCATTCTCAAATCTCAGTTGCTTACATTGAATTAACCCGTGACCACAGCAGATGTGTGTATGTGTGTGTGTATACGCATGTGTAAAGGCACGTGAGGACAAACACCATCTCACTGAATCAGACAATCTCTAAAACAGTGAAGCATCTAAACATGCTAGATCTTTCTAGCATACTGTCATTATCTTACTTAATTTTGGAATAAAACTAATCCGGCACAATAAATAAATAAAAACAGATTGTCATCATTAATTATCATTATTAAAAAATCTTTCATCTCTATCACTTCCAAGGTTGCTCAAATTATTGTGTTTCACACTGACTTGGAATTATTTAATTCACAAATTAAACCATTTAAAAAAAAAAAAAAAAAAACTTTGTTCAGTGTGATCCTTGTGGATTTGTAACTTTTTTTGTGTTTGTGAAATCAAGCGTTACACAATTTTATTTAAATTTTCACCCAATAGTATTATATTATCTATTTTGCCATTTTCCCGTTATACCCATGACAAGCTGTGTTCTTTTTAGAGCTCTCAGAGATTGCCGTGCTTCATGATTCTGAATGATCCGAGTATATAGAGAGATATAAAATGTGGGTATTAGTTGGTGGTTCACTCAAGGGCACGGTAATCAATTATCTTTTTGTTTGGGTATCCTCTGATGTGGTGGAGTACATGTGTAAGATGCCGGACTGCATCTTCAGGTAAGCACAGGCTAGTCGGTTTGAAACCTTCAGGGGAGGAAAACACCACCACAGGCTCATGAAAAGGCCATCTGGTCAAAGTTTCAATGGATGTAAATTTAGCTCTTTTAGCTTCACTTCTGTTTTGGTCTGTCACATAATGAACCAAAAATACAATGAGAACAGTGTCAAATCCGTGCTGAAATGGGACGCTACTATAAATATTAGCCCACTTTGTGATCGCAGAGACCTGCTTATTCAGTATTCAGCGGACTCCAACTGCCTGGTCCTGCTCTTAAATAATCAGTGATTGAATAAGAGTCTAACTTTGACATGACGATATATCCCATAATGGTGTTTATGCTTGTAAATAATATAAATGTTTATTTCACAAAACCACTGCAGCTAGAATCACCCCTCTGTTGAATGCTGCTACTACAAATATTTATGTTTAAGGTCAAAATAGCTAAATGCATAATGAAAAATAAGCCATTGTTTCACCTCAGAGAAAAGAAAAAGACACAAACAGGAGTAGACAGTTAGTTTGACAGCTATTGACAAGCCTGTAGACCAGCGCCCTCTAGTGGTTGATGACTTTGTGGCACTGTACTGAGTAAAGAGTGAACACAAACATGGCACATACCTTCAGCAGCTTCAGCAGATTTTAACAGCTCACTGCAGCAGGTTCTAAAAGAAAATTGGCCAGCCCTACATTATTTGAGGAAAGATTATTCATGAGAGACGTTTTTGAGACAAAACTAACAGTATTTTGAAGATGAATGTATTAACCGGGTGGAAGAAAATGTAAATTTAAGCATAGAAAAGGAAAGTTCACTTGCACCCAGACATCCAGTCTGGGAGAGGACACCAAAGAGACAACAGAGACAAAAACAGCTAATGACTTGCTGTCGAGGTTTAGCTATTCAGCGGTTTTCTTTTTGTTCTTCCCGAGTCTCTCTAATTTCACTGTCAGGTTTCAGGGCAATTACCTTCAGCAGATACATGAAACAGACCTTTTCTCAAAGAGAAACGTTGTTCTGGGTTGCACTGACTGCAGCCCTGCTTCATTAACTTTGGCAGGCAACTTGGGTTTTATTTTTAGCGGGTTGGAGGTCTTGAGGCTTTCATCTTCACAGGTGAATTCACTTATCAGTGAGCGGCTGCCATATAATTGACAACAGGTGGTAGGTATTCAGAGAATACTATAATCAGAAATGCTTAACTATGTAGATGTTTAACAAGATTTAACAAGGTTAGTGCATCATTTCCCTTGAACAAGAATGTTTGTCCAAACTCTTAACCGGTACTGTCAGGTGCACAGTTGATTCCTATGGAAGCCACGCAAGGTCCTGAAACATTCAATGACACAAAATCATAATAATGTGAATGTTCCTGTAAACAGGCTAATAGTAGTTTTATTTCTCATACCTTGACACTGCTGATTTCTTCTTCAGAAGCATCATGTGATGTTACTGTGACGAGTCCTGTCAGGTAATTTATATACATTATTTATTATCAGACCGTTTACAACATTCACGTTATTGTTTAAAAAAAACAGTCAAACATTCATTCTTTTCTTATTTTCTTCCAATAATCAACTGTGTTCTGTTCAGCAGTTTCCAAAGGCACATTTCATCAACATTTGATGGTGATATTAGAAAGTGGAGACTTGATATTCAGTTAGCGCTCACCACAGTCCACGCGCATTATCTCATTCTTCACAAAGTCTTTTCCTTCAGTCTTTAAGACACCGTTTTTCCCAAAAGGAAGTTGGCGTACTCTCTCCTGCGCAGCACTCGGTGCATTTTGAACGTGTTGGGTGACGTGTTTGAGGAGGCCATCATCTGCTCGCGAAGTTCCTTGAATGCGCCCTCTGCCAGCATCTGCACCCTCATGGATCCGATGCTGCCTTTGATGCGGAACGACTTGTAGACAGCCGAGTCCTGCTGGAGGCAAATGTCCAACTAGGAGGAGGGAAGATTAAAAAACGTTTTTTACGATCAGGCGAAAACATGGTGTCTGTTGGTTCTGCTTTCTAGGATTGTCTTACCTTGTATCTTTGTTCCTCCGTGAGGTTCCTCACACCTTTTAGCTCTAGAAAGACCTGATAATGAGGATCTGAGCCGCCTACCAAATCTCCTGCAACACAAAAGATTAATTATAGTGTACCTGTCAAACCACTTAGGAGACTTCATACACACATAAATCGGAATCTAAATTCTGCTTTCACTGAGGCTTTTTTTACCCAGAATGCCACTCTCTGCACAGCAGTAGTCAACCAACTGAGCTCCGGGCCACTGAGCAACAGCTTTCTTCAAAGCATCAAGGAACATCGCCTCGGACACTTTCTCCCCTCGAACGTTCAACATCTGACCCCGTCTGGTAGGAGAAGCAACACGCTGTTACAGCAGCTTCATATATTCCATAAGACCAGACCAGATGTCACACAGCACATGCACTCAAACAGATAACTGTACCTGTATTGAAACTCAACCACGGGACAGTTGTTGTGGCGTCCAACTACTTTCACAATGTCTCCAAGGCGATATCTGTAACACAGCAATTACCACTCATTTATGGAGCAGTCCGACACATCAAATGTAGTATCTGGCCTTCTGTAGTTTTAGGAAACAAGAACATGTGTGACTTAGGACTATTAAATTGGGAACCATTCAAGAGTGTACTGCTTAACTGAGACATTTTTCAGACCTGAAGAGTCCTGCAGCATTTGTAATAACGAGCTCGTAGTTGTGTCCCTCCTTGACGTCCTCCATCAGCAGAGTGTGAGGTGTCTCCTCCTCCAGGCTGCTTTCTGGCAGGAATTCACAAAACATGGACCGAGGACACAGCAGGTAGCGTCTGTTGGGTTCCTGAGGCCACAGGTTCACCCCTATGAGTCCTGCAAGGGGGACACTTACGCAGTTAAGAAGCCAATTCGGACCATAGTTCAAAAAAAATAAAATGGAGAGATTAAGGTTTTTACAAATTCTTAAAAATGATGCGGTTCTCAGATTTTTTCATACCCAGAACATTTAAACTAATGGACCATGGACCCCATTTGATACACTTGTGCTTTAAGATGTTTTATAAAAGAAAATGTCGAAAATATGGAGGACTGAAACTGCAATAATTAAGAATAAATATGTGACTGAGTACATAAATAAATATACCAGTAAATGTCCATATTTATTTAATTATCCATTTAATTAATTCAATAATTGTATTTATTTCTGTATTATTTGATTTTTTAAAGGGATGTATTAATTTAATCACTCACTCCATTCAATTCCACCCCAATATATAAAATGGAAAATAATATTTGAAATAAAACAATTTGAAATCCAAATAATAGGAAATAAATACTACTAAATTGAATTTATTGTATTTATTTTAAATCATGGCAGCCCTCTTATACAAATGGTCCTACATTCTGTAATTATGGAATTATAGTAGAAATAAATTATTCCCCCTTTTTCTGGGGACCCCCTGGCACCAACTTAACTTAAAACAAATGGAAGAAAAAAAAAACTGAGCATTTTTTATATCTGTAAATATATTATGGATTTTATCACACACATTATATATATTTATCTTATATACACCCAAAAAAACGCCACATTTATAGGAGTTCAGTTGCAGGTGCAGGTTTTTACCTTCAGTAGCAGCGTAGAAGGGAGAGTAGAAAGGTATTCCTTGGCAGTAGCTCTCCCTCAACATTTCCCCATAGATCTGATTGGAGCCAGAGTCCACCGCCAGCACCAGGTGAAGGTGAGGCCAGAGGCGCTTGGCGATCCCGCGGAAGCCGTCCCGGAAGAGGACCTGGAGCTGGACAGCTCTCTCTGGGTCTGGCTTCATCAAAGCCTCCAGCGTGACCCTCACGTCTGGCTCCAGATCCAGAGCGTTGCTGACTTTCCCTCGTTCAATGTCCTGCACAAGCTCCTGCCAGCGCTCCTGCGGGACATGCAGGGGTTCAGATAGAAATTACCTTTGCAGCCCTCAGTTCATCAAACCAACCATCAGGGCTTTTTTGGAGTCAGGGGGCACTTGACACTTGAGATTTCAGACAACTTCACTAGGAAATGTCAGAGTTTGAAACCTACAACCAGGTGCTGCATTTGGATGAAAAATGCTTTCTGATTTTCTGAAACAAAATTGACGTTTTTATTTAAATGATTACACAGATGTAACATTCATTGATGCTTTTATTGTGATATTTACCTTTTACTAATATATAATATAATATTTACTAATTTTAGGATTCTTCTTTGTTTTAATGCCTTTTTTTGCCTCTTTATGCATCTTATCACATGGAATACTAATAAAGGAATGGTGAAAGAGATCAAAGTATAAACTCTATCCTAAATCAATCATGCTGATGGATGATCAAATATCATGATGCCACGCCCCCTCCTGTCAGAAACATGCACTGATGTTCTGTTAGAAGGAACTGCTGAATAAGCGGGGTTTGGTAAAAAGAGAAGTTATTAGGAGTTATTTATGGCTGGATCAGCCTCTGATTGGTCAAAAGATTCTTGGAAAGGACTATGGGAATCAAGTATGGCCATTAGCGTCAATGTAAGATTGATAATTGATATAATGTGGAAATAAAATGGTCAATATCTGCCCGTATGGATTTATTTTACAACTTATTTTAACCTACTACATGGGCTACTGTTAGGAATTTCGTTATCCATGACCATGATGATTTCAGATGGTTAAAAAAAAAAGGAAAAGTCTGATTGGTGCTAAACTAATCAGAATTCTCAGCATGGACCCCCTCCAGATATCACTGTCCATCATGATGATTCATTTGAAACATCGTCAACTGCGAATTAAGGGGATATCACCCAATCCCTAAATCATGCTGTACCTGTAAGGCAGTGAAGGCATAGAAGATTGTGGAGGCAAAGTTGGACTCTAGTGTTCCCACACAGGGATCTTTCAGAGCAAAGAGGAGATGCAGGTAGAGCGCGTCCTTCTCATTGGGAACCTGCAGGACGGAAAAAAAAAATCACTTGGTATTTGCAGTGAGTTTTAATTCTCCTCATAATCACTTCATCTCACTTCAAAGGCGGGTGCCGGGGTGGTGTAGAGGTTAAGTATGTGGCGGGAGGAGGCTGGTGTGGAGGAATTTGGTCCGATGGGAATGCCGGACTCTGATTGGCGGAGGGTCGGCGTGTAGAAGAACTTGGTGGTGCGCTGGAGGCTGTCGGTGGCGGGGAATGCCTGCCGCACAGCGTCTAAACACACAGTCACTCCCTGGTGGAAAAACACACATTATTACACCGTTAACATACTTTTACAAGGCAAAGCGAGTTTATTTGTGGATTTCAACAACAAGTTGATGAAAAGTGCTCTATATAAAATACAAAATTAAGAGAGTTAAAAGTACAAAAGTACATATATACTTTAACTTTCTTAATTAAAAGAAAATAAAAACACATGCTATCAACAAGTTTTACATTCTACGTGGATTTAATTTTATGCCAAAAAATATATATATATAAGTTAGGGATATTTATTGTTAGAATATTCGTGATTTCAATATTGACCAAAATAATCATGATAATAATTTTTCCCGTAATCGAGCAGCCCTACCCAGTGATTCAGTGATTTATAAACCAGTATAAGTAGATGCAAAACAACTGCAGGAACAACTGTCATCCGGGGTAAAAGACATTGAAACTGTCAGCCAAAAATATTCAGAATCTCACAAGTTGTGTTTTCCACAGCTGGCACAACACCTGATCACCATTCATCAAACTGCAGGTTCACCTGCAGGAAGAACTCCGTGTCTGTGTCCTTGGTGCTGAGCAGCATGGAGCTGGCCCCTGACGTGCCAGAGGTCATCGCCAGAATCCGCGGTTTGTCTGCGATGATCACCTTCTCCTCTCCAGCAGCAACGCGGCCGATGAGCTCGCGGTAATGCTCGTACGTGGTGATGGGATGTCGTGCCCGGAAGCCATCGCTGTCTGAAAAAATAACCATTGACAGCTACTTTTCCATATTGTACATATTTAATGGGTTTTATTTGAGGTTGTAATAGAATAACAAGATATATTTGTGATTTTAAATACCATACATCATCTCAGTATAGTTTTACACAGTGTTTATTAATAATTTATACTATAGGCCTACTGTATGAAGTATTATATGGACTAGGTTTACATTATATTAGTTATTATATTGCATTATTCTGTATTTTATCTTTTTCTATTGTAGCGTACTTGCTTTTTTCAAGTTTTGCCTTGTCAGAACTTTCTTAAAGGGTGGGTGGGATGGTTTTTGTCCTCTCTATATAGATAAAATACAAAATATTACAAAATCAAATTTGTATAAAAATAAGTACTGAATAGATTTTTTTGTACAATACGTAATATCTTAAGATAATATATAAAATGTCCTGCCATGTACAGGTATGAATATTTGTTTGTTTATTGTCTGGTCATTGTATTTCTTTATATGTTTCTTATATTTATTTCTTTATAATTCCACTCCGGTATTTTTCAGAGAGAAGCTTTGTACTTTTTACTCCACTACACTTATCTGACAGCTTTAGTTACTTTTCAGACGCAATGTTTATATTTGATAAACATTATTTGATATTCTATTAAACTGTTGCTCTTTTTAAAGTTTGCTTTGCACTTTGTGTATAAGGTTTCAAATATTATGATGCAGTAATATTACTATTAATCTACCCAAACTGTTTCAAATTGGCTCCACGTTCATAAACTAAAACATATTTGTACTTGTTATTGAGTATTTCTAATTTTACTCAAGTAAAAGTACTTCACCAATCACAATGAATGCAGGTTGTTGCCCTGCTGATAAATGACTTGTTCACCTTTTATTGAGCTGAAGTCATACTGTCTCCCATAACAAGTGTGCTGGTTCTTCTGCAGACGCTTCAGCAGAGTCTCCTCCTGAGCCTGCTTCACATTGAGTGTGTCATCTTCAAGTTTGCGTCTCTGCCTTCTTCCCAGCCAGCCGACAACTTTCCCGGCCAGGTAGTGGCTGAGCAGGCTGCCCGGTGTCCGCTTCCCACCGTTCACCTTCGAGCGAACGTCCCGCCAGAGCAGCGCCATCCCGGCCAGAGAGCAGACGGCGAGGGCCGCGGGGAGAGGAGGCGGCGTCGCTGCGGGGAGAACCGGGGTTAAACAAGCTACATGTCGGCGGAAGGAGAACCAGCTGAGGGCGCTGTTAGTCAACATTACAGCCGCCAAACTATCCGTCAGCCTTACTGCGACTTTTCGTGGCGTTCTCAGTTTCAGCCTCATCTTTAAATCCACTTACCCAGATTGTGTCCGAGAATGGCGACAACAGCCGTTAAAAGTGCGACACAAAGCGGCAAAACTACACGAAACCTGGAGAAAGCCATGGAGCGAACTGACGATATGTCAGCTAGAAGAGTTATAAACAAGTTGTGTGAATAATAGCAGTAATAGTAATAATAATAAAAACGTTAGTTCAGGTCGCCCTTATGTGACAGCGGAGCATCCTGAACTTTTTCACTTTCGCAGCCGTTTGAGCTGCTTCCGTGTTTGGGTCATATGCTGCGTTCAAGGCACATCTGAGTTGTTGTAATTTACAAAACTCTGACTTGTAAATTCACGTCAACATTGACTTTTTTTTCCACAGCAGCCATGTGGACATAAAGACGGAGCCTTTAAGTGATTTAAAGTAGAAATACATCCGTCCAAAAATACTAAATTAAAGTATAAATACCTTAAAATTGTACATGTGGGTACTTTCCACCCCTGAACACAGGTGTCACTAATTACAATAATGAAAGTTCTGTGCTATTTAGGCACAGAGCCTTAATTTATGTTTATTAACACCTGCTGAGATTCTCATTTTTCTAAAAGCTCTGATATGTAAATCAATTTAAAACATTAGTGCAGTATCATTCATCCCACATAACTTAAACGCAGCAGTAGCCCGTTGCACTGATTGGCTCACTACAGATGACGTAGTAATGATTTGTGAACTTTTTATTCAATTTCCTCTCACAAAAACTGCTAAAACCTTTTAACAGGAAATTCTTGGGGTTCTTTTTATTGGAGGAAGATTATTTCTATTCTTGAATAATCTTTATTTATTTAAAACCCATTAGCCACTACCTACAAAGGTAGTAATTCCATAATACGACATAGTACAATATTATTGTTCAGGAGTCTAAAGAAAACACACACAATATAGAATTTGGGAATAAATACACCACAAATACTATATGTATTGTTAAATATCAGTTTAATAATTCATTTTATTGTTTTTGACATTGATTCTGATTTCTGTCTTTTGTTTGTGAAAGTGTGTGACTTCACTGACATTTAGAATAATATTGAACACTTCTATGTTGAGCTCCAGAACATTTAATAAGTCCATCTTGCCTCTGGCTGCAGCCTAGTCCACAGAAACTTCTGCATCAACTCTCCTCTTCAAAACCTGCACAAAGATCAGAGGAAACTCTGCTTGTTCTCTGGTATTTTTCCTGTAAGGCTCATTTTATGAATCATCAGTTAGATAGATCTGCAGTTTCTCACCTCTTTCATTTCCATGGTGACAGCTGATCGTAAAAGAGGACATAAAATCACATGAAACAGAACTGATGAGCACAGAATGATGATATTAGATATTGTCACCACAGTGATTTTCAGACTAACCTGCCCAGCAAGATGGAGGTAACACCACGCCGCGTCCGTCCACAGGGACACCACGGAGCAGCTGGACCAGCCAGGACATCTCAGCTGGGTTGTCAACAAAAACCTCCTCTGGTTCATCCACACACAGCTCAAGCTCTGTCATCAACATGAATGAAAATAAATATATAATCCAACAAAACCGTTAAATGCTCATCCCTTCTTTCTTCAACCCCCTGATAAATATTTGTCCACCAATCATAAGACTGGTCTGAACACACATTTTTATATGTTTATCCTGTCCTTACCCAACACAAATAAACTAGAGCCCAAATAACACAATTAACAAAACTACTTATGACTTTATTCATGTGTAAAATCACAAGAATGATGTAACAAAACTTAATGGACCTAATTGTTTTTGTTATGTTAAATCATTTGGCCTTATTATTAGTTATTAAATAGTTTTCATAAGCTTGGAAGTCCAAAATGACATTGCATTGATAGGTTTATGGGACACATTTAAAGAGACAGAGACCGACAAAAGCATAAAACGCTGCACCGTGTTCTCCTTTCAGCTGACTTGTCACAAAGCCTTCCTCCTTCTCCTCCTCCTTCTCCTCCTCCTTCTCCTCCTCCTTCTCCTCCTCCGCCGCCTCCTCCTCGGTCCAGGTGTGTGTGGTTGGTTCCACCTCAACGCTGCAGTCTGACATGGAGGACGTGAGGCTGTTGCAGTGCAGCCTCTGTTGTAGACGTGCTGTGTCGCAGATGTAGGCCTCTTTGTAGAACTGACTGGCTGCAGATACACAGACAGAAATCCTGGGACTGTGATTATATAAGAAACTGATTTACACAAAGTTCTCATATTGACCTGTTCACCCCTAGGCCTATTTATCAGCCTACCTCTCGAAAATGACACACCCAGACTTAATGCAGTATATCTCCACAACTACAGGAGTTTTCTGAATGTTCTTGGGTTTAAAATAAAGCTAACACCTGTGAGATAGATGTATAAGTGTCAGAATAAATTTGAAATGATGTACATCCAGGTAGAATAAAGCAAAAAAGTGAAAAAATTAGCCCCGCCCCCAAAAAACCCATCTATTTAGATTGAAAGCCACCTGAAAATCATGGGTTAGTAGCCTAATTCACCCATGGAGCAGTAAAGTTAAGTCACATGAGTAATTGCAGATAATATCAGCTTTAGGAGGTGAACCTGACCAAATTTAGAGATGTTTTAGCAGAAATATACAGATTAAAGTTTTCCCTATAGGTTCATATTATTGCTTAAGATCAAAATTATGTTTTGTTAAGTTAATAATGTTTGAAACAGACTTGTAGCTGAGTTTCCTGTCGACATTTTGGTGTGCTGCATGTACATACTGGTGCTTGCTACTCAGGTTAACAAGAAGGATTAATTACTTATAAATCCCCCTCCGGCGGAGGGCTGGAAACCGGTTAATCAATTTAAATGCTCAAGTCCATAAACCACTTTGTTTTTGAACGGTATTGTTTAGTTAAGCTGACCCTGCATGTCTTCCAGCTGCTGGATGTAGCTGGCTGCCTCTCTGGTGTTGATGTGGTATCTGTGGCTGTCGCTGAGGTGCTGCAGGACGTGTTTGGAGTGAAAGGCTGAACGGGTGTAATACAGCAGCTTAGGGAGGCACAGAGAGCCCACAGCGTGGATTTCAAACCTGCTGCCCTGAAGAATAGGAGACGAGAGTGGTGGATGAGTGGGGATGTCTGTGATTAGCTCATTGTTATATTGTGTATTCATGTGTGTGTGTGTGTGTGTGTGTGTGTGTGTGTGTGTGTGTGTGTGTGTGTGTGTGTGTGTGTGGTCTTTGGGACCAACCTGGAAAGTGAAGCTGTCTACATTAGTCCAGGACAAATCATACAACAGACACTGCTTCCCCTCCACCTCCTTCAGAAGAAATCAAACAAGTGCACGTTCATGCAAACTCAGCAGCTCAGTTAAAAGAGTTCTTCAAGAATTTACATGTGTAAAATAAATTCACTGTGGAAGACTCACCTGATATATATGGACGCCTTTCAGTGTTACACCGAGGAGGATTGAACATTTAAGACCCTTTTTCTCCTGAACGTGACAGAAGAAATAGGTGAATAAATGGTTTTGGTCAAATTATTTGTGTTGCAGCAGACAGATGCACTGCAAAAACTGAAAGTCAAACAGTGGAAAATGTTGTTTTTGGTACAATTAATCCAATATCGAGTAGAATTATCTTATTCCTCTGGCAGATAATTTAGCTTTTTTATTTGGGTCAATTTCGTCTTTTTTTTTAATAAAACAAGACAAATATTTAAAAAAAAGATTATATTGACCAAAATCAAAAAAAAAAAAAAACTTGAAATAAGATGAATTATCTGCCAGTGGAATGAGATAATTCTACTAAATATTGGGCTAATTGTACCAAAAAACAAGATATTTTAACCTCTAAAGATTTGAATCATTTTACTGTAGTTTGAATGGCTGTGAATGGGTGATGGGCATTGACTGTATAGTTGTGACATCACAAGTTTCTGAACATGTGCTGTGTGTATTTTTCTGTGGTGTTTTGAAACATAGGACAATATTTCTGTAATACATTACCTTATAATCAACAAATAATACAAATAACATTAGTCACTTTCTACAATAGGAGGCCTTTAATATCAATGTTACAGTACAAATATATGCTCCGTGTTGTTTGTTTCTATTTTTTTTTCTTTTTTTCTAATCTTGAAATACACTAAATTATCTGCAAGTGAAAGAAAAGTAGAAAAGTCTGGATTTCACTTTATGCAAACAGGTTTTAAAAATTGTTTTTTTCAGCCTTCAGGATGAGAAGGAAGATTCTCATCTTTTGAACTGTGTGTCTCTCTCAAGCTTTTTGACAATTGCAATAAAGTTATACATTCTCTCAGGATGAGAGATTTAAACAACCAAATCTCCTACAATTAATGTTTAACCCCTACATATTAGATCAAAATTGGACCAGTTATATACACGAATCTTCACATTTGTGTGTATGCTGACCCGCCTCATCCTGTAGAAGGTGATTGGTCCGTCCTGCAGGCTGCTGGCCTCTTGTATAAACTGCAGGACGGCTTGGCTGCGTGACACACCTCTCAGCTCCCTGTGTAACACCGGACTGTGGCGGAGCAGGAACTCTCTCCCCCGACGCTTTATCAGCTGGGGACACGAGCACAGGTCGCATAAAGGGATAAAAATAAATTTGATGATTAACAACGTCAGGCGCAAAAGTTTCATTTTACCCATGAGGGAAAGTAATCTTCAGGAAGAAAGTAGGGCCTGTGTTTTCTCTCCCGTTTTTCCTCCTCTCCCTCCTCCTCCTCCTCGACTTCTTCATGGCTCCTTCCTCTCTGCTCCAAATCTCCGACTTCAGCCTGGAGGGCAGACGCTGCCAGCTGGAAGAGAAGGGCTTCCTGATGGCGGCTCTGTGAGAGCAGCACCTTCTGCCTCAGCTCCGTGTAGTAGAGCTGCTGCACTTTGCTGCTCCTAAAACAGACAAATAGACAAGAAAATCCACAAAAGTTGGAGTTTTGACTGTAAAATCTATAAATGCATAAATCTATAGATGCAGAATGTCTCATGTTTTTTATATGTTCAGAGGAAAATAACCTACAATATCTGCTGCCCACTTTCTACGTAATACTGCACTCTCAGAAACAAGATGAATGGGACCTGTAAAGAGGAATATAGGAATTCATATATAAATATATGAAGAGTGTGGATCTTGTGAGAGCTTAAATTCAACAGTATAAAACAACTCACCATCAAGGATCCTCTGCTCCATCTTGTGCTAAAGTACTTGCTCAGCTTTTGTTCCAAATCAAGAAAGAGGTATTCGTTATCTGAGGGGAGGGGAAAGTGCACATTAAAGCAACATGGAGTGCTGTGGTGCACAGTTTTTCTGATGTGATTTAACTTCATTCACTGATAGGTGGATGACTTTCTATCCTCTTATTTGTTCCTGTAAGTTCATTCATTCATTATTAGGATTATTAGCTGCCTCCTTAACTCTCAGCATTCCACAATAAATGAATTAAAAACACTCTCTACTGAACTCCCACACAAGCTGGAACTGACCTTTGAGAACAGCCAGGCCGAAGACTTGGAGATCACTGACACCGAGGTGTTTCAACACACAGTTCAACACCTCATGGCCTCTGGCCTTCATCTAAAAAAATAACAATTATTAAAAAAAAACACATTCAACAACATAAATAACAAGTATGAGTCCACACCAGCTCTATAATATCAATAGTTGATTAAATATTAGATATCAGACAGTTGTGTGGTGTAACCCTGATGTGACAGATACATACCGTAACATTTTTTCTTTGTTATGATCGTTCTTACATCTTCAAGATGTAAAAATGATAATTTATACAGATTATGTCAAAGATTAATAAGAAGAACCATCCTACCTATAAAAAAGCTGTCAACTCTTATCCATTGTGGGATTAAATGAGGTTTACTGTCTAATAGCAGAAGCTTTTCCACTCTTCTGAGATCAAATTATCATCATACATGGTTTAACATTAATAACTATGTAAATTGATTATTATCAATCAGTCTTAAAACAACAAAGAAAGTCGTAATAATGTCCAATTAAATATCATCACCCTATTAAAATAAAGGCCTTTTTTAAAAAACATTATAGCCTATAGCCTTTATAATAATAATATTTAATAATAATTTTTAGAGCTTCTTCTGCAACATAGATTCTTGCTTCTTGAATCAGCTTGTTAAATTGCCCAAGTCAAGGAATTTTATCTTAAAGAATAAAAACTTTGACTTTAACTTAGGCCATTGTCCTATAGGGCATAAAGAGTAGGAGCCTTTCAAATAAGAATTAAGGTGATTTTACCAGATGTGTCAGCATCATCAAAAGATGATTCAGGTCAAAAACTCACTCTTGTAAAAAAAGTTAGGCTGTTATTTAAATAGCGTTTCTCCAATTTCAAAAATGGATGCATAAATACTTAGATCAAATAAGTATAATTTAAAGGACCTTTGAAAGCCACTCACCCTGACCAGACAGTCCATGTGCTGCTTGTTGGGTAGAAGGATGCACACTTGTTGTTTTTGCTTCGTCCTCATGACCACAGCAGCTTCAGTGAATCTCAGCCCTTCATATATCCTCCTCCTGACCTGAAGTAAAGAAACAACCCTCCTCCTCCTCCTCAACCTGCAAACCAATGACTTCTGATGCAACTTTTACTGCTCATTTACTTTAAACTGCACACATTACCACAGATTGTGTGTCTGTACAACTGGATATTTTCATTAAGAGTTAAGGTGTTTGGGTTCATAGTTTCCGAACCCTTAAAGATATCAACATGATGGCGAGACAATGGACAAAAGAAATTAGATCTATCCATTAAAAATATTAGGAGCGACTTCTTTGAGCTTAATTTGTAAAATTAAGCTGCAGAAGCTGGTATACAACTGTCATAAAAGAGAAAAAAAAATCTTTTTTTCATATTCTTCTTCAGACTTGGAAATGACTTAAATATATTCCATCTTTTACATACTGTATCAGAACCCTGTGGTTGAATTATGTTAAACATGCAATAATGAAAATAATAATAATGCAATGACTATCAACTATTACTAGAGGTAAATTGAGGTTGGTTTTTATCTGTAGAAGTGTCATGTCAGTTTTGTCATATATGCACAAACATTATTTTTATTTACATCCTATCCCGCTGAATTAAAAAAGACAAACAAGAGGCCATTGTTAATCTATCATTAATTTATTTAAAAACAAAATCCAATAATGCCAATTGTGCTTTGCTCGAAGAAAGCAAGAACAAAACAAAAAAAGTGACACTTTTTTTTTTTTTTTTTAGTAGCTGGTGATTCTTCTTATGGTAGCCACAAGTTCTCTTGTGTGTATTTTTTTCTTTTTTTTTTTTTTAAGTTACAATCTACTTGTGTTCTTTTGGATTGTTAACATGCACAAAAAAAAAAACTGAACAGAAAACACAACAAAAGAAGACTACAGTGCTTTTAAAAAGGCACCTGCTCCCCAGACACAGGCTTTTTTTTTTTTTTTTTTTTCGTTTAAATCCTACAAAGTTACATAGCTGTGGCGGGATGTTGTTAATGCAGTTTTAAAGAACCGAACAAATCTCAACAACCCCCTCAACAACGCCATCGAGCATTCTAACAATATCACATCGACCTTAATGGGGGGGGGGGGGGGGGGGCAGATGAGATACATTCAAGAGGTAACACATTTCACTTCATCTCTTACACAAACATCTATCTTTCTCTTTAACAGAATTCACACACACTAGACTGTAAAATACAATTCTCAGGTTAAGTAGTTCACATTGAAGTGGTGATGATTAAAGGCGACAAGAGGAAACATGCAGTACAGTACATAGAGTGGTTTTTATCTTGGCGACAGGCCCCTCTGTGCAGGGACCTTTAACAGGTAGTGGGCTCAGAAATGCTAAATGAATGTCTCCCACTGAGTTTCAGCATTGATGAATGTGTTGCGCGGCCGTCGTCTGGTTTCAGCACTCCTCTCACATTCTCATTTTAAATAACATACTTTTCTGTTCTTCAACATGCTACGCGTTATTCATCAATCCACGACAAGTAACTCTGAACATCAGTTTGTACATAGATTTGAAAAAGAAAAAAAACTGCATGAAAATATGCAGATTTATAGTATTAAATAAAGATGCATTATTCAAATTCAATTTTAACAAGCAGTGTTGTATGTAGATCATTATCACCAAATATTTTAAGATATTTATTTCAATACGTACACATCAGACTCCAGATTCTCATTTAATTCAGTTTTTATCAATTTTTTTTTTTTTTACACTGACAGATCAGGAATCTTAGAAAGAAAGTTTCTAACATTCACGCCGTCTTCACATTATCGATCTGAGATTTGGGTTCGTTTTCGGGGATCTCCTCCAATCGGAACAATCAAACTTCCTCTGCCCTTCCCAAACTCGCACCTTCTTTTTCCAGCCGGCTTTATCCGCCTTATTTCAGCATCGCAGGCAAACCGACGTGAAGTCGGCCGTTACACATTTATTTTCAGGTACAACGCAAGAAAAGAGGTTTAGATTCAGACGCGGGAGACAAAATCTAAATATGGATGTCATGTAAAGTTGTTTTAGAATAGAAATGAAAAAAGAAAATGGTAAATGCGTTGCCGCTACATGCACAGGTGTTGTACAGTGAGGTTTCACTGTTTTTTTTTTTCATTTGAAACCTGTCTGACAATATTTTTGTACACATTGTAATTTAGGACACAAAATGAAACTGTCAGAATCTACTTACTGGTAGTAAAAGTACACTTTTAGACTGATTTTTGTTTTCTAAAAGTAAGACAGTCGTACTGAAAAAACTGAAGTGAGACATTTTTTTAACCCAGAAAAAAACAACAACAGAAGAATATGTAAACCTGGCTATTATTTTTTTCAGAATCTTTACTGCTGCTCATAGCAGACTGTAAAAGTAAACGACTCAAAAGGAGAACGACGTCCTCCCTGCTTCCTCCGAAACCTCAAGTTGATCGACAGCCTGACGCAGCGCCATCTTTTAGAGATGTGACCTTTAGTTCAAACCGATTACACGGATATGTACCGTTTCCTTCTCCGCGCTACGCTGTTCATCTCTCCGACAAATGCCTGACCGTTGGAGCAAAAAAAAAAAAAAAAGAAAGAAAAATGCTCTCTCAGCAGCAGTGCTATTAAAGGCTTTTATAGAGTGTGTTCATAATACAGGAAGTAATGGTGGTAATCCCAAATCTCTGCTTTCCCTGAAAGGCATGACCAACGAGTTTCTGAGCTCGATTCATCTGAACTTAAGTGGATGTGATGGCTGGTATTGGGTATTAAGTGCTGTGCTATGTAACATTCATTGAAAGATGATTATAAGTGGTGCACATACAGAAACCAAACACACTCAATTAGATAGTACTCATTTGAATGAACTTAACTGTGGATGCACATGTTGGAAGCTATGCGTGACCATTAACGGGTACCTGTTGTGTTTGCTAAGTAGAGATTTTCATGAGGATGAACCTGTTTGCTGCTTTTTTTTTTTGATATGTCAGTAACAGTATCTGTGGATTGTAATAGACCGTAACTCCTTGCATGTAGGATTAGATTTAGATCAGCTGTTTTTCGAAATGAAACTTCAGATATGTATGGTTCTACAGGGATCTCGTGTTTGTACCATAAATAATTAGATGAACTATTAGGGCGGTTGCCCTCATGGCCTATGTACAGAAATCTCTTTTCAAAATGAATCGTTCTTTTTCTACTTTCCCGCTGCATGATAGTGGGGTGCACTGGAAAGACTACAGCAGTTCCACAAACGAGCAGAAAGAGTTAATAAAAATGCCTTTGTTGTTGGTTATTTTAAACAATTTTCTATGCATATTTTGCTTTGTTCACGTGTATAGACGAAAGGCAGCTTGCTTTGTTTGAATTGCTGTAAAAGTGATTCTTATTTACTAACCTGCTTGGGTATATTTTCTAAAACTCGGATCATTTTAAAACCCCATGACTTACTGGCAAAGTTCACAAAGAGAGCATGATTCCTAGAGGTACCTCTTCAGCTGCACAGTTCTACGACAGGAGAGTCAGACTGGAACCATAAGGGAAGACTTCAAGTCTTTTCCGGCTAACAGCTAAGAGCTAGCGGCTTTTACGTGAAGGCACTTCCTGGTAAAGCTTTCCACAGAGTAGCACCTGGGATTGTTTAGAAGTAACCAGTAGAAGCCCTTGATTGGAAGGAGCCTGGGGGTCTGAGCTGGGCTGAAGGTGACGAGGTCACAGGAGGGTGAAACCTAAAATGTAATGCAGGAGTTTGTTCCGATTGGCCTGAGGTAGAAAGGTGCTGCTCAGCTCCAGAGTGGTCACCCGGTTCTCTCTTCTTTCCTTTAGGACCTACAGAAAACCACACGATAAGAGATGCGTCTTAACTTCAGCTGAAGGGCACTGAACATTAAATCTATAGACGGTAAATAACGAATTCACAATTTAAAGGAAACACCCGCTTACCCCAAGCTCTTTGAACGTCCTCACTGTGTTTTTTACCAGGTAATGAGTTGCACTTTCACCTGAGAAACAAGAGTAAGAGTATTACAAAGTTATACTAAATATATCTGAAAAATGTATATATATGTAATATGTTAATTCTGTCACAGTCAGTGGTTAAGATCAGCGGTTTTCATCATAAATAAAAAGATTGAAGAATATATTTCAACTAGTCTCGTCTGACAGAATTAACACTGTACCACACACATTATTCTGTGCCTTTTAAGTAACAAGTTTTCTAGACAATGCTGTGTATGTGGAGAAATATTGCGTTATTACCATAAGCAGCCACTCCCCTCTCTGTGCGGGTGAGCAGGTATCTGAAGAGCCTCTGGGTGTAGTCGGACTCGGCCATGGGCTGACTCAGACTGTGGACGAAGATCGCAGCCCCGCTGTAGGCCTCCAGCACGGGGCTGAGCTGCCGCTGCAGGAAGACGAAGAACTCCTGGTGCTCTGCAGAGAGGCTCACCTGGAGGGGAAAAAACAAAAAAAGGGCAGTTGAACCGCTGTGTTAAAGTTTTGGAATATCACTCATTTTTATTGACAGAAAGACTAGTGACTGGACTGAAAAGTGTTGCAGAATTTATTGTGAGCAGTATTATATGTATTAATAAGCAAGTTAAAAGTCTACTAAACCAGACCTTTAGGTAGCGATCTCTCTGCTCCTCCCCAAAGTCGCTGTCTTCATCCTCCTCGTCGCTCCTCCAGGAGAGGGGCTCCGGGAACTTTTTGGGCCAGGGTTCCTCTGTGGGGCTGGGGCTCAGCTCCTCCTGATCCTCCTGACACACACACAAACACCATCATCAATTTTGCCCTTCTGAACTATGAGATCATACACAACAGTGCAACAACATTCGTGGGGCACAGCGGTTTCCACATGAACGGACCTCTGCTACGTATAGAACTCCATACTGGATCAGCCGTGTCACTGCATCGTGGAAAACCTGGTAAATCGTCTGACAGGGCTGTGGGGCAGAGAGGAGGAAAGGCTGTGACACGTGGAAATAACATGAGTGACCTGTGATTTTGAAGCAGACATCAATAGCGGTACGTGGATTGAAGTTGCTAATAGGTAATCAATAACTTTGAACCCAAAGTCTTAAAAATTGCTGTGTTTGTTTTGTCTTTGATCAGCAGTCCAAGATACAAAGATATTCGTTTTATTTAGTTTGACAGGCAGAAGATTCAAATATTCTCATTTGAGGAACTGCAACCACAAAATTTTGGGCATTGTTCCCTCATTAAAGCTGCAGTGCAGGACTTTGAAATATAAATCAATATCTAATAGATCCAAGCACTTTCCAAATGAGTTCACATGATGCTGATTCAGTCTACAACTACCAGGTAAATCTCTGTGTGTCACAGTAGACTGAGTTTTTTAATCTTGTGTAATAATGTCAATCATATGGCTCTTCTTGACTCTTCAAGTATTCAGTATTATTTCAAAATAATAGTGACAATGATCTTATTCCATAATCAAGTAGCGATCTTATGAATTTACTTATTAATCTACAAATCAATACTAATAGAAATAGTCTAGTGAAATGACCCTGCAGCCTAATAATAAATGCCAGCCACATACATTCAAAATGTATTCCGACTCCCTGATGGGCCTATTTTTTGCAGCTTATGTAAAATCCAGATGGCAGCAATGTGCAGGACTTACTGGTGCGACGGCCACCTCATTAATGAGGAAGTGAGAAAGGCCGGCGGCTTTTCGGATGAGTCTCTCCTGACTGAGAGGGAGACTGCTGGGGCCACCCGGCTGCTGATCGGACTCTGATTCACCCACCAGCTCCCGCTGCAGCGACAGGATGCTGCAGGCTGGACACAAAGGACAAGAGAAGTTTAGAGGAGGAAAAGTGTAGCGTCGGATTTATGTACCAAAGTCTCTCTAAGCATTACAGCAGGAGAAGGCTTTCCTTTGCAAAAGGCTGAAGAGTAAATTACGTAAAAGATCTGTGACGCACCGGGGTCGAGCAACGGAACTTACCGATGATTGCATCAGAAATGAAGACATGGAAGAGGCCGTTGCTGTAGAAGTTGAGCTCGAACAGAGCCGGTACGGTTTGGCTCGGAGCGATGGTGAACTCCCCGTTGCGGTTGGCGCTGCTGGTCACGTTGACGCAGTTCCCCAGCAGGTGGAGGGCGCGCATCACCACGTCCTCCGAGTTCCCCGAAAAGCCTAGGTCGAAGTCCCGCGACAGGATCTCCTCCTTCATGTTGAAGAAGTCTTCCACCAGCTTGGACAGCACCACCCCCTGGAGAACAGAGAAGGAAACAAAGCTGAAAAAAAACCTACATCGTGTCCAAAAATGACCATTATCGGACAAGTAAAGTGGACTTAAGTGGATTATGTATCACGTTGGACAATTCAGTGGATGCTTTTAACTTTCAGACTTTTAGATCTCCAGCAGAGGGCAGAGGCACTCCACTGATGTGTGGCACTGTTAGGAGAGGAGGCAGGAAGAACTCGATCTCCAGCATAGGCACATTCATTACCACCATGCAGAGCTATGTGACATTTGGATCACCTTGGCTGGGGTAAGGGAGGAAGCGTGATGGGGAGGAGGCAGATTAAGATGAATTAATGAGGAAGAGGATGAAATCGGAGGAACTGAACAGGACGGGGAAAAAAAAGGGACAGAGGGTGCAATATGCAGGAACAGAGCAGCAGCGGAAGGTTATAGAGAGGACAGGAAAGACTCACCTGTCTGTGTCTGTACAGCAGCAGACAGGCAATGATGTGGGTAGACATGATCGCTGACGACTTATTAGCCGCTGTGAGGGAAGAAACAAATACAAGATGATGAACAACACGCCAGAAAGATAGCAAGACCAAAACGGAAACGTCTGTTTGATCTAAATCTGATGCTAGACACACGGCAGTGCTCCAACCTCAATACCTTTCCAACTTTGAAAATGATCCACATCCGTTTAAATTTCATGACTAAGACAATAGCTTGAGTGACATGCGGGACCAGTTAATAACTTATACATACTTTAAATATGATAAATGTTACGATTGAATTAATTTTGCAGCTTATTGTCTTAAAATAAAGTGTAGAACAAAAAAGATCCAAAACAGTAGAGTTTACTGATGATACAGTAAGAAAGAGAAAAGGATGCGTGGCTGTGCGTGTGTGTGTTTATGCGCGTGCGTGTGTGCGCGCACATGTCTTAGGACACCCCTCTTCTGCTTCTCTATCCTCCCCTATGTCCTATTGGCTGAAAACAACATGCCATCCAGCTGGAGGCTTTGTGATTGGCTGAGAGAAAAAGAAAAAAAAAAAGAAAAAAAATATGGGCTAGCGTAGGAGAATGCAGCTGAATGAGCTGGGGTGAACCGGTTTTCTGTTGTGCTACCATGGGGGAGAGAAAAAAAAAAAAAAACCCTGAGTGATGTGAAGCGGATGGACCGATGCTGTGCTGTGCTGGATTTCAATTAATGAAGGCGGTATGACGGATCATGTTTCATGACTGCCGCCTTTTCTCCCGACAAGCAGGTGCACCTTTGACAGAGGATGAAAAGGAGCACACTTGTGCTTGAATGAGACAAAAGAAGAGTGCGGCAACACCAGAAATGAATGAAACGTGACTGAATCGATAGTGGTTTTAAATATTTTGCTGAATGCGGCACCCTGGTGAGTTTGTGATGACTCATGACCTGTCACGTGTCTCTTGCTTAGTGTCTCACCTTTCTATAATACAAACCACACATAGTATGTTACATTGATATTAAAGGTCCCCCTTTGTAGAAAGTGAGATTTGTTAATTACTTTTTTATTATAAGGTCTATGTGCTATATAAATACTGTCCTGCTTAATCCACAAAGAAATACACACAGCACATGTTTGGAAACTGATGAGGTTTCAGTTTTTGCAGTGTTGCCGTTCCAAAATTTCAAATAAAAACAAGGAAAGGTGTACAATACAGGGCTTTTAAAGGCTTAATAATCTGTTACAACTGGCTGAGCGGTTGTAAATCTTACTGAAGAGGACGTGCTTGGCCAGGTTGTTGATAAGTTGCCTCCTGAACATGTCATCATGCAGCTCTCTGTTCGGCTGCTGCTCCTCCTGCCCATCGAACAGTCGAGCGTCCGGCCTGGAAGAACAATAAGTTTGGAGAAAAAAAAAGGTGTCAGTAACAGGACTGTGTAAGAAAACTCTTTTATTATGTCAGTGGGAAATGGTCTGCATAATTTAAAACGGTGGTTTCCAACATGAAAACTACCTCTCTTGGGTAATTGGTTTCCTTCTCTCTCATTGAACAGGTGTGTGAAATAATTCAAATAGGTTGGAAACCAATGGAAGCGCACGTGGCATGTGACTGAAATCTGAAGCTGCTGGGATGACTTTCGATGATCTCCGTCTTTGTTTAGAAAAACGTGACTTGACATGAAAATAAATCAAATATGAAATTGCGCATACACTCCTTTGGGCTGGACCTCTGTGCTTTACTTAAAAGTGGCCCTTGAGTTACCTTCCTGACTGTGGCATGTTTACTCTCTCATTTTGTTTTAAAAATTTAGGGCCTTACATAATTCAGCCATCATGCCATATGCAGCATTTTCAAGACAGGATAAAACGAATCGGAATTGCCATTATTCAGCATGATGCGAGTAGCACTATAAATTCTTTGGGGCGCTTTTCCGAAAAATAAGGATTTGATGCAACTCGAAGGGTTGTTGATCAGCTCAGCTGGTGTCTGAACCTGTGACTCTGAAGCAGCTGGGATGGAACGCCGCCGTCCTTAACGTAATGTAACTTCTATCATGAGGCGACAGCGCTGAACTGAAGTGACCTCTGCCGACGTGAACTCAAGCGCTGTTCTCGGATGTCGGAAAACAGAGCCTGCTGTGACACGGGAGGAGGAGGAGGGAGACGCCGATGTTTGTGCATGAGGGTTTATTACATTACAGGTGGGACCGTCGCTTCTTGTCCGGAGCGATGCGCATATCGCTGACTTTCAGAGCTGGAGGTGAAACGCGTTTGCACTTACTGTGCAGAAATGATCGTGGGCATCAAGTTGTGTTCCAGGGACACCGGTGGTGGAATGTGGCGGCTTCTCTGGGTGTCCAGGTACTCCTGCGATCACAAACAGTCGGTTACAAATACAAAGTCTAACAATTTAAAATTAAAAATAAAACACAATTTTTGTTTTAATTTTGAACATGTATGCGAGCACTGAAGAATTTATTACAACTACAAAACACAGATCCCCCCTTTCACGATCACCATACAGTAATCAGAGCAGGGGAAGAAAAGGAAAGCAAAAAATTAACAAAAATAATATGTTTAAAAAACCTGCCAATTTTCCTTTACTTTTTTCTTTCTTATTTTTCTCTTTTTCCTTCTTCTCCCTCCACTAACCACTAATAATAATAATATAATAGCTATAGTATCATTCTACTAATTATTAATAGAATTAATTAATAAATAAATAAATATTTAAATATGTCCGAAAAGGAGTAGGAAGAAGTAAAACATCTATTAATTCCTACCCCCACTCTCCATTCTATTATAATAATATATATATTATTCATTTCCTGTGAATATATGAAACTATAGACAAAGTTATGAAAATAAAACACTAAAGGCAGTGACACAGCATCAGTATATACTGATGATGAAATAAATCAATGTAACATCAACATTAACAAGTCATTAGTAGATACACACATTAGTATAATACCACTGATAATAGTAAAATGGATGAGCACCATAACATCAAACAATAGATAATAGATGGAACACAGCAACGGGCCCCATCCAGGTTCTCCTGTGTGACATTAATTCCATTATATAGCAAACACTTCAGCCTTTTGGTGCCATAAATTCAAGGCTGTCCATAACGGCTGCAGTTCTATTTGTTTAAAAGCTGATATTGATCTGCAGTCAGTCACCTTAAGGGAGAAGGGCTGGTTGAAGTCAACTCGGACACAGCCGTAGTTCTTCCTCAGCATCCGGAACACGCCGCACGCTATTCCCCACAAACTCTCGTTTTTCTTGGGCTTGCCCTAGAGAGATTGAAGAGACAGTTGCAACATAAACTTCAAATTCACAAACCATATATATACAGTAATGCGTTTTTAATGTGCTTTATGGTGTTACTCATGTATTATCTTTATTGCAAAAGCAAACACAGACGTCTTGGTCCTTACCAGCTGTTCACTATTGTAGTTTCCTTCAATAATGCGGTCGTAGGAGATGCCGACCGGCACCACGAGGACGTCTGCGATGGAACCGGTGCACAGCGTGTCCACCACGATGGACAGCATGCCTGCACGCGCTGTGGACATCTTCCCACTCCGGGAACGCGTCCCCTCCAGGTAGACTTCCAGAAACTGCTGCTGACGTAACAGCTCCTCCGTATACTAGAAGATCGATGACACAGAGGAAACAGGTTCGAGTGTGAAGGAAGTGAATGGAAAAAGGTTGAGACAAATTTGTCCTAATGCAGTCTAAAGCACAATACTGTACTAATTCCATTACTTAGTGAGAAAGTCAGACAGGCGAAGGTTGTGCAGCTGCTGTATTTGCAGCTTTACTAGACAAAAAAAAAAAACAAAAGTTTGACCCCTCTACACTCTACAGGGAACCGGGCACGCGATGAACACAGCTGCCTTTCCGCTAAGTAAAGAGGCAGCTGTGTTCATAGAGCCGCCTCCTGCTACATAAAGACTTTTGAGAAGAGATGCTTTAGCCTGAAATAGACTCTGTGGCTGTGACATTTAGCTGTGAAGAGGACAAGCGTCCACATTCAGCTTTCACGCGAGCAACTGCCGGGTTATTTTTATTGTTCGCAATTCTGCCTGTGAACGGGTTCGGCTAATTACCTTTCTGCGAACCACACAAGCACGCCTGATTAAAGTCTTATCGTCTACCGCATTAAAGCAGGACTTGGTCCACGGTTTATGAATGCAGTGACAAATTAGAACCCAGTTGGGCAGGATGCGTGGTAAAATATCAGCGGCACAATGTACACAGTATAGAATGTGAGTCATCATTTCTAACAGTTGCTTATGGGGAGAGCTGATAAGTCTTATCCTAGTGGTACAATACAAAGTTATCTTGGAAGAACAACATACATCGCAGCCTCTAAAATTCCTCAAAATGCAAATAACAATAGTAATTTTCAACCCAGAGAGAATTGTGCTGTTAATTAAATCCACTAAGAGCCCAGCTATTTTGTAGAAAGAACATGGGGTCTTCCAGTTCCACAGGCAGGCTACAAGTAGCTTATGATGACAAAGCATTAATATTCTCAGTAGAATAACTCTTAGAATAGAAGGCTGTTAAAGCCTCATTATCCAAAAACTACAGCTGAACAAAAGGTTCACATTCCAGTTTTAATCAGGTTCTCTAATTTCTCATAAAGCTTTAACACCAGTGCCTGGTTTTCATAAAAGTACATTGCAATGAGTGGATGAGTTGGAATAATTTACCAAAAAAGAAAAAAAAATGACAATGGATGATTGAAACTGCTGCTAATGGGTATGTTATATCAGATATGTCAGCCTATCTAACATGTCGGATTAGGTACTGTGAATGAAAATCAACAGCTGATTAACCCATTATTATTTTATAGCAAATCCAAAAAAAGTGTCTAAAAGAGTCTGATCAAGGTAAAACATCATTGGTGTGAAAGCTAATAATGCAGCAGACCTATAAATCCAAACTGGAAGAGAGAACACGAAATACCTGGGCAAACATTCTGTAAAGAAAAGACTGCACGAAGCAGAAAAGCAAAACAAAAGCTACTTGCAGTTACATAACTACACATTAACTAAACAAAAAAAAACAACCCGAAATAGGCTGAGGAACAACAAGTTTAACCAGCCTTCACCGCAGAAGATAAATGGACTCTTAAGACTCACTGTATGCAGCAGTGATCTGTACAAAATGTCTTTCTTTCCATCTCCGTTCTCCTCCATTCTTCGGCGTATGAAGAATCCTCCCAGTTTACGGATCAGGGTGCTGAAAACAAAGTTGTTGTTTTTTTAAAAAAGCGACTTTGTGGAATGACGGCAGCTCATAATCTACTGTACATTATACTACTTTACTTGTATTCATAGATGTCTTTGTATTCAGTCATAACAGTAAAGACATTGCTTATGTTTCTCATTCTTTTCCCATGCTCGTATATTTTTTAAACTTCCATTCATTTGCTGCATCCTCCTGCCACAGTTTGATATTGCAAATGCACTCTTGGGGATCATTGAAATGGTATCTTATCTCGCTCCAGAAAACACATGGTGCTGAATTTAATTCTGCTCTAGGTGGAAATAATCATTTGCCTTCCATGATAAGTACCCGTGTACTGAGCAATTGCAACTACTATTAAAAACAGGTTAGAACGAAACAGGTTTAAACTGTTGTCAGTTTAGCTATGCGACTTTTAAATACCCTCGAGGTAAAATCAGTGCTTTACAGTAGTCACACCCTTTAGTTCAGCTTCTTTTCCTCTCTGATCTATATCCAGGGAATTTCCCTTCTTTCCGATACCAAACTGATCATTGCGTTTTTACTTACAGAGAACAAAAAGGCACCAGATCAAACTTGGCGTGAGGCTTCAAGGGCCTTTTACCTAAGGATCGGGATGCTTAGATTGTTTCCAGCAGCGATGTGTGGGGCTTTGATGTTGTGACAGAACAGGATCAAGGTGATGAGCAGGTAGTCGATGTGGGATTTGTGAACAGGGAGGAAGACCATGGGCACATTTTGCTGTAAGGATAAAAAAATACATTATTTTAAACATTTGTACTAGTAAAATTCTTCTATTTTGAGTTCAATATCTCCATTGAATACTATATAGACTGGACATTTACTATGTGTACCTATGAACAATAAATACATGTACGTTGTATTGCATCAAAGCGAAAAGAGTTCTGGTCACATGTCATTAACTGGGTTTCTATCCAAATGTATGCATGTATGATTTTATGAAAGGAGCAAAAACAAAATGCAAATTGATGCTAGTTTTCATTCGATATTTTTTTGATGATACTGACCTCTGTAGCAGCTTTCTTGACCATTTCCAGCTGGCCCTTGTGGATCTGGATGCTCCAAAAGAAACCATTAAAGAGCCTCAGGAGCACCCAGCCTGTCAGCCTGAACAACACGACGAGTAAAAACGTGGAACAGAAGCAAAAAAGCTTATGCAGCAACAAATCCAATTCGGGGTAATCCAGTCTCATAATGCAAGGATGGATACGCTGAGGTCACACTTACCTGATGAAGGCCGGTGAAATGTTGGCCACCATCTCCTGGAGGAAGGCCCGGGCTTTCTGCTTTACTTTGCTGACAGTTTTGTGCTCCTGGCCAGGCTGGCTGGCTGCAGCATCCAGTTCTGTAGCTACTTTCACAATAGCACTCTCCACCCTGCAAGAGGCAAATCACAAAACACAACAATGAAAAATAGACAAAACTATGAAGGATTTCACATAATCCGGGCTCGTTTTTGCACACTTTATCCCAAATCTGTATGTAAATAAGTGTTTTCACTTCCTGTGCAGTATTACCATGGATGTTGCCAAGCATCTCAGTTTCCAGTGCCATTGGGGCCACTGCATACTCCCATGATGCTCTAGCACGCACGGGACGGAACATACAAAAGGTGTTGTGTTACGTTGACTCCTACCCGCTGTTGTTGAGCACGTTGTCCACCACGTTTCTGGTGAACATGTCCTTGTTAACATCTCTCTCCATGACAAACAGCACATAGCTCAGCCTGCGCGCCAACCAGCCCCGCTGTCTGCATGAGCACACACACACACACAAACATGTGCTGATGTAGAGTAGAACAAGAAACACATTCTCTAATACTTTAGTCAGTGTGCATGAATTCACTTAGGATATAGGATAATATATATATATTAAGGCAGGATATTTAACAGAAAAAGCATCTGAATATACTGCAGGTAACAGACACACACAACAAAAGTTATAGTTTAACAGTTCAGTTAAAATGAGCGACTACTAAAGGAAAAATGACACCAAATTTGGAGTCGGTTGATTTCCAGGTAACTTAACACATTATTAGTAACCAGAGAGCAGCTCAGGCTGACAGCTCAAATACACATAGCTTCTACAGTTTCTAAACAACTTGCTAAAGTCAGTTTTTGTTACACCTTGCTGAACATAACATGATGCAGATTTGTGTTTAACGCTATAAAGCCGTACGGATCATATAAGAGAGAGGGTGCAAACCAAAAAATGAGCCAAACTAACTGAAAGGTTGCTCTTCCAGTTCCGTTGGCAAACAATCTTGTGTTTGACATGTTTTTGTTTGTTAAAAACAAATAAGTTGTGAGGACTCTAAGGCCTGATGCATCAGATATCATACAAATTGAAAAAAATACTTGCAAAATGATATTTTTTTTTTTTGTTTATGTCTGAAGGACCAATAAAGACTCCAGTTTCAAAGAATTAGAATTTTCTGTCAATTATTTCATGGTTCAGGCTTTGCAGGGTTAAAAAAAACTAGAAATGCTAACTTATCCATATTGACTTGTCATATGTTGGTCTGGGGATGTCTATCTAAATCTATTCAAAAGGATTGCCTTGGACTTTCACAAATACAATTGTCAAACCCATCTGTGTGATGTTTAGATGGACTCGTGCGACGTACATGTCCAGTGTCCACTGACAAACCCTCTAAATGACTCATCTCTCTACTTTTTCACTGTTTTACAGTATGGTCCCCTTCACTTAAAGCCATTTAATATACACAGGTCAGGAAGGCCAGCAGCTCTCCACACTGCATTGATTGTGCTCTACAGGAGGAATTTGAACTCAAGCTCTTGTCGGAAGGTGCAAGGATCCATTTAAGGCTCGATAGCTGCAAAACAACATGTGAAAACCAAGCAGCTGAACATGTAGTTTTAGAACTTGACAATCAGCTACTGGGAGCAACATACCCCGGAGGGGAAATTATAAGTATAATGGAGCCGATTTAGCTTTGTGTACCTGGTGTGAGTCTCGTTGATGTAGATGACATTGCGCAGTCCCAGAGATGGAATACTGGGGTTGAACAGCTTCTCCTAGAATAGAAAAGACATTACTCACCACAAGATGATGACTCACATTAGATTAGTCAATATCACTTAACCACATTAAGAACCTCGGTTTGCTAATTTACGGAACGAAAACATGACGGTATCTTTTATTGCATCTTTTTATCTTCGGCAATTACCTGACTAATTATGACAGGAAAGCAAACTGAATTCAACCGTCAGTCGTCGCAGAGCTAAACAGCCTGAGGCTTCTTGGAAAGAAACTCAGTCGGTCTGCTGTGTTTTGTTTTTTAAATTTACCATTTGCGATCCAGTATTTTTCTTGAGCTCCTGCAGCGAGAGCCTGTCTTTTTTATAACCATTTCATTGGCTTGTCACATTTTAATGCATGATTATGTTTTATCACTGCTGCAGAAGAGCTTACTCCATATGCTGGAACTGAAACTAAAAAACAACAACAACAATAAAAACTACCAACTAACTATGCGAGAAAGGCCTGCACTGCAAAAACTGAAATCCTAACAGGTAAAAATATCTTATTTTTGGTGCGATTATTCTAATATCGAGTAGAAATATCTAAATCCACTGGCAGATAATTTCGCTTATTTCCATTTCTTTTCTTGATTTTCATCATTTAATCTTTTTTTAAATGAACTTTCTTAAAACAAGACCAAATTGACCCAAATCAGGAAATCAAACTTCAAATGTGATAAATTATCTGCAAGTGGAATAAGATAATATTACTCAATGTTGGACTAATTGTACCAAAAACAAGATATTTTCACAGATTTCAGTTTTTGCAGTGTGTGTTGCAGCATTTTGGAAAAATCAAAGCACAAAATTGATGTTTTTGTGACTTTTAATTTTTTTGTCGATGTAAGAATCTCTGCATGCGTCTCTCTTTCTTCTTTATTAAAAATATTCACACAGGAACTAAACATATTCTTATAAGGTCAATTAACAGAGGTGTAACATTACCCAGCTCTGTGGTGTACAGGAGTGACAGCAACGACCCACAAAGGGCCTTTTTCTGTTCAGCAGCCCCTCCTTCCACGTGCTGGCAACACAGCGCAGGACTGAAGGGCTGGTGCTGCGCTCCTGAACACGCATCCATGCACAAAAAAAAATCAATTATTGTGAAGGAATAAGAAACAAATTAGAAATGGACACATTCTGCAGAACAAACATGTGCAGAGGCAAGATTAAACACTAATTATCATTAACATAACGCCGCTACAAGGAGGGATTGTTGATCTGGGTGTGTTTGCTTACCGAGTCGTCATTGGGGAGCTTCCAGCGGTTACACCACTGCTCTCCATTGTTGACCTGCAGCAACAGGCCATCTGACAACTCCATATTCTCTCCTGTCCTTTCCTCTCCCTCCAGATCACACACCACTAACTGGCAAGCTGGTGAGAAACACATATACCATCACGTTACATTTAAAATGATTGTAATACAACCATGTTACAATATGAGGCAGAAGTCACAGAACAGATCAGACAAGCATTTTATGAAACTGATAAAGCAATAAACATTTCACATATATCTACAAATAAAGCATCATTAGCACATGAATAGACCGTTTCAGACAAACTACTATAAGCATCTGCTGGATAATATCTTGGTTCTATTTTTTTTCTGCATGAAAAGCTGTGTGATGCTACTGGCATGAATTACAGTTGCAAATAATTATACTTTATCAGCTTACCATCATAGAAGAATAAAGAATTTGTTTTTTCCTTCTCTAAAATTACTCAAAACTCTTGATTAATTAAAAAAATAGAAGTAATTTTCTGTGGATCAACTAATCGTTGCAGCTCATATCTATTCTATAGAACCTTTATACTTTATATATACCATACATGTACAAAAGCTCTGGATAGGCTGCAACATCTGACTTTGAAACCTCCACATGTTGCAGCACCCTGCTAGTTAAGTGTGAGAACCTGTTTTCTCCTCATTAGAACAGATTTTGTGAGTAATGTGAGGGTTACATTGTTTCACTCATTCCTTTGAATACAATTTACCGGCTGGTCCACTGTGGTTTAAATATCTGTACTGTACAGCAACACGCCCAAAAGTATGAGGCAAAGGAACAATCACTTGCTTTAGTCACACTGGTATACGCACCACAACTGACTTATTATTTCACTGATAGTATTATGCCAATGAAGATTACTCGTCTGTCTTTGACAGCACGTTTTATAACATTTTACTTCAATAAAATGTCAAACTAAATTTAAATTTTTTATATACAGTGATTTGCACTTGACACACTGCCTAAAGTTGTTCAGCCCTGTGATACAAGATACAGTATCAGGGTGGACCCAAGGCAGAGGCACGAATAATGAGTTCCCAGAGGAGGATGGAGATGAGTCACTACTGTATTCACTGTAGCTCTGTGAAAATATTCTATGGACTGTATCAGGGCTGGGCCACTTTTAACTTCCGCTGAGTGTTTCAGTGTTCAGCCGGTGTTTGTCCTTCTGTCTGTTTGCTAGCAAAATACCTTAATGATTTTTGGGCGGATTTTCATCACATTTTCATCAAATGTTGGGAATGGTATGATGAACAAATGATTACATTTTGGTAATGATCCAGAAGAAATCCTGGTTTCTGGATGACTTTGAAGTTTTTGTTGTTCGGTAACATTGCGGTAAATGAGGGTCACCTGTTGGTGATATCTTGTACCTGCATAGTTTGTTACCTTTGCACACTAAGAGAGGACTTTGACTATGCCCACTCTTTACTCCATGATAGTGTGTGTATTCAATAAATACAAGACAACAATGTAGGGTTGGCGGACGTCTGCACTGCAGTGGTTTTCTAGTTTACTATTGATTCAAATGCCACTTAGACTTTCAGGCAATATATAAATGGCGAGCATGTAGGGTTTACCAAAAATATATTAGAGAGTATTCACATCTGCTACTTCAGCTACTTTAAAAAGGGGGTTTATATTATCCTGCTAAAACAGCAGATCACTCATGTGGTCCTATGCTGGTTACTGTCTTGCTAACCTTTTGTTACACTGGAGGTGTGCGGTGTCTGGGCCCCAAATACCCAAAGACAATGAAAATATTGACAGCACACCAGTCAGCCTGATGTTCCCCTATTGTTGTTGTCTCTCGACTTATTAGCATGAGGTCGCTGCCGTTAGAAACAATGAGCTTCAGGTAATTCAAAGACTCTCTTCACACAAAAAAGCGCATTCCATGGTGCATTCAACTGCTTCTTTTTTTAAGGGATTTAGAGTAGTTTTGCATGTGAATTACATATTCTGTTCCTTTTTTGTGTGATTCTGTTATCTTAATACAACGTCAACTAACAAACTGGAGGGTTCTTTGCAGTGGAAACTGAGATAACTTGAGCAAGGCAGAGAACTATCCTAATCAGCTCCATTCCTCATCATAACTTCGTACATAATTTCGATCCCCTTGTGAAAACGTCCTCATGATTTGCTTTAATTATGTTATAATTAACACTAATGTTTTAATTAATGACTGAAAATGGATCTGATTTACAGTAGTCCCATGAAGGCCTGGAATTTCATCATTTTAGGGGCATTTTGTTTTGTTTTTTTGTCATTTTTTAAAGGGCACAAAGGCCTAAAGCCAGGGCACCAAGGCCATAAAATAAAAGAATGAGTTCTTTCTTGATCAAGGAACATTAATGAGGAAATAAAATGAACTAAATAGATGACAAAGAAAACATTTGGCTTTTAATTTCAGAAGCAGCACTCTCGTCAGAGATCTGAATTTTTAAATTAAAGGTAGATTTTCAGAACACAACCACTATTACACCAGTGGTTGGATCAAATGCATCATTCTGATTTCACTCTTTAGAGCTAAAATGCAGGATATGGACAAATTATGGTATCTCAAAGTCTCTAGAGCCTCAAGGGCACAAGGCCAAATTGAGAGGGCACGAGAGCCGTGGCCCTCGTGAAATTCCTGCCCTGGCTCCAATCTTTTACCCTGGTAATCAAAAGATTGCTTTTATCCTTATCTGGGTCGTTTGGCAGAGGTTAAATCTACTCTGTTTGACAGGTTTGTCCAACTATATACAAACAACAAAGTAGAATAGGCAGCCCTTCGATACACTGAGCTGGACATGCACCTTGACCGCCTTATGATGATGATAAGACGCAAAAGTATCCTGCATTCACATTTACGTGGCAGATATAATTGATTAATTCACATCCTGTAATAACAAGGACAAAGTGCAAAGAGAAAACGAAGATAACTGACAGAAAACGCCACAGCCACCGCATCGAATGAATGATGTGATACTAATCACTTTTTTGTGAATATTCAGTCAGGGTGAAGAGGGAAGGGGCCTCTGGAAAACGCTTCCGGCCTTACAAGATGTATGCACTTTGTCCTGTTGCTGTGGTGTGATGGCTAGTAGATGATACGCACACTGATGAGGGGAAACTGGGCTCTCAGAAGGGTCAACGACCGGGAGTACTCCACTTGATGGGGTGACTTGGTTGGAGGCGAATCAAAGACATTGAAGAATGAGTAGATGTAGGGATTAGGTAACAGGTGATGGCAGCCATAAAGCAAAATTAAAGTGTTCATTGGCTCATGTAAAGTAATGAGGTTGTATTACCTGCTTTAGCATTCAAATAAAACATTCAGTTGTCGCTTCTATATTTATAAGGAATCCATTTTGAGCCAACATGAATATCAAAATATTTTCCAAGCATCATAATACAGACTGGGAACCCACATCAAAAAAATGTATCTGTGGAATTCATTTAAATAAATGTTCTACCACCATCTTAAATGTGAATAAACAGTAAAAACATACATATTTTGTATATTATACATCTGCATTGCAGCAGGGGCTGTCATAAAAAAATGTGAAATCCTTTTTGTGAGATTACTTCTGCACCTAATCACACTTTATTTGTCTTTTAGATGACAGAAGTATCGCTCCATGTTCATATACAGTGCATTCACAAAGTATAATACAGGAATGTAATGCATTCACTTAATTTACCCAATAACTGTCTCAGAGAAAAATTGCAAATTGCAATCTCAATTTCATAGAAGCAAACATGATGAGTTAAATCTAGTTCTGTTCTGGTTTAAGTTTGAAACATTGGGTGATATATAGATGGTATTGTTATTGGTTTGTCTACTGATTTAAACATTACACTGTTTCTCCAAGATGAGTTGAACCAATATGGCTTTCTCCATGTAAGATGATGCATCTAAAATGCATTCAGGCTTGATGTATCAGCTTGCTACTCATTTCATTTTCTCCCTTTTGTTATAAGTGGTTAGGCAAGCAATTATCCAACATAATTTGCCATTTAACGTGTAACTAATACCTTATCTAGATTTGCACTATATTTGAAATCATACAGCACCATTGGGAATTCAGGCTGATTAGCAACAGCAACCACACTCAATGCAAGAGAGAGCTTCTTACAGGATTTGGACGTTCTGGTTAATTCTGAGAACCGAAACATTATTTTTTCCCATGAGAACTTTGTTTTCACAATTAAGAGATAATTCTGGGTTTTCCCTACCATTATAAGGCTTAGGTGCAGCAACAAAGCCGAATGAAATCTGGTTAATGAATTACTGGTTAATGGTTGTAGTTGATCCCCAGTGGACTTTTTTTTTTAAACAAGTTTTGACTTTAAGCCTTTTGGGCATTACTTATTTATTATCTGCACTACCTTTTGCTTTTCCAACTTTTGTAGATGATAGGGCAATAATAATGACCTTTAACTGAAATTAAATAGAGAATGATTTTTACATCTTTATGAAAAATGCTATACATGTAAAGTTACCTATTTAATTATAAACGTACATAAAGTAAAATATTCTTGGAAAACACTGCAATTATCTTGTCTATTCAGACGAACTTCTCAGAAATCTGAGATAAGGGTCCTGTTATTTCAGAAAAAGTGTTTTTTTTTTTTTAACTTCTCAGAATTCTGAGATAATTAAAAAATTGACTTCTTTTCTGCCAACTCAGATTTGCAAAGATTTCTAAAATTAAGTACTGAGTGTGGAAAAAAATGAAATCAAACGATTTTAGCTGCAACATAAGATAACATGAAAACGGTGAAGGGCTTACTGAATACTTTTCTGTACACTGTAAATATCGCGAGATTACAGCGCCTCGACGCGATCCAGGCAGGCTGCAGTAAGCAGGTCAAACAGGAGAAGTCTCGGTGACAGATGGGGTGTGCAGAGCTGCAGATAACTAGCAGCGTAGACAACAATGGCTCAGAAGCAGGCTGTCTGACGTCTGGCTTAGTCACAAAGAATTAAGGTCGATTCGTGTTTCAGGGAAAAGCGTCTCATCTCCCTAGAAAGCATCAACTAGCCCCACACAGCTCTCGTTCCAGTTGATGATTATAAGTTCCTGAACCGTGATTCCGGGGTCACCGTCTCGAGCAAATATGCAGAAGCACATGAGGCAAATCAGAATCAGTGGATGCACAGATTCTCGGAACCCGCCGAAAGACGAGTTAAAACGATAAATTCGAGTCGCTCGGTAACACGAGCGGGTGTAAAACCGCACCGGAGCTGTCACAAAGGTCCGCGTGAACTTCAATGTCAACGCAGAGTTAACCGGCTAACGTCAGGCACCGAATCAATTAAAACAACCGAACGTGACGTCGCTCGTAGCGGCCACGCGTGTGGAAAGCGAACGACTCGGCGCCGTTATTGTCTCCACGTCGCACGCACGCACGCGGCTCCGGTACAATTTTGCTCCGGCGTTACCGGCCGCTTTGTATTGGATGAGGTAGCGGCTCGCTAGCGCTAGCTCAGCTAACAAGACTCGCGAGAGCCGCGTATCTTACCTTTAATATTTTGTTACGCTGACTCATATCGCAGAAATAAATCCGTCGACAGAACCGCAGTCATCCGTTAGAGAATGTGTGTGTTTTTTTTATAGTCTCGCCACACCGGCCGGTGTTCTCCTCCTCCTTCTCCTCCTCCTTCTCTTCAGCTCCGACCAGAGACTGACAGACTGAGCCGTGACAGCAGCAGCAGCAGCAGCGCTGTTGTTGAGGGGACTCACCGGCCGCCGCTTCTGTCCGCCGCCAGCAGGGGGCGCCGCTCACCCACTGGACCAGGAGACTCATTCATGGATTATACCAGGGATGTCAAACTTAACCCTACTGTTGTGTTATGGGTCAAATTGACCCTTTTTAAAGAAGAAAAATAACCTTAATCATGACTAATCTTGTTAAGTATCATTCTCTTTATAATATCAATGACATCACAACTATTTTTTGCCCAAATCCGACAATATATGGTGCAAAAGAAGCTTTAATAAAAATATTTTACCAAAAAAAAAAATAATTAATAGTATGGCATTACTGTATTATGAGCATATGGACACTATGTCACAACATCACAAAATGAGCTCTATACATATAAATATATATATATAATAGGGCCCTTTAAGTCTAAATGTATATTTGTCTCCTCCAATAAAAGCATAAAATAAATGCAGGTGACTTTTATTTTGAAAAATTAATAAAAAAAGGAAGTCATGTTATATGTGTGTGGACTTAGCAGGGATAATATTAAACAGGATTTGAAAGCAATAGAGAATGAACTTGAGCCTTACTGCATTATATTATGGCATTTTCAAGTGTCATCTGGTGTTTGAATTTTCTTTTCCTTTACATGAATAAAGGTATTTTCTACATAAATTGATGCAGAAAAGGCAGGTGAGTTTGTAGGTGCATTCTTGGAATAGGCTGGTCTCAGTAAAAAAAAAAAAAAAAAAAAAAAGGAGCCGCCTCCTTACAGAAAATCCTTAAATCTAAAATCACATTTTGTCTTAGTTTAGGATGACATTTAGGATGTTTGTTGTTACAGAGACATGCTTCCTAACTGCATTTAGGGGTGAATTTCATCTTAAGATACAAAGAGTCCTAACTGAAGAAATTCCCAAGTTAAGAATCTTATTGAAGGATGGCATGGAGCCTGTCCTGAATTCAATATGCCAAAGATAGCAGCGCCACTCTTGTTTGTTCTTTATGGTAATGCAAATGATAGCAACAGAGAATTATTATAATTGAAAGACCGCTCTATATGATGATGCTTTAAATCTCCCAGATCTTGTAGGTTAATTTAGTATACACAGACTGCCAAGCTTGAACGCCTGTCTTTTCTTGTCCATAAAAGCAAACTAGTTATAGCCAGAGAGAAGTGGAGTGAGTCGGCTGTTGATATTACATTCTAATGAAGGATGCAGGTAGTCTGTGTACATTCTAAACAGATACAGGCATGACAGGACAAGTGCCCATTGAAGAATCAAGTTTACAGTTAAGGTCAGATAAGATACAAGTTCTGAGATCAGACAGGGAAGCCACAAATTGCTGCTGTAATAGGAAGATAGGATTTTTACAATTTTAAAACTTGATTTAAGATAGAACAAGCAGAACATTTTTCTGTAATAGGGCCCCAGATCCTACCCATTAATCCTCTCTGTTTGATAAACTCAAAGATGACGCACCCCACTTGGCAGGTTTATTAAAGCTTTTATTCTGAGCTTGTTTTTCTTGACTATACATAGTACAATTTGAGACCGCATTGCATAATTTCTTTGAATAAAATCTTTCATTCACCCCAGACAATTTCGGTCATTGCTCACAAACCACCTTGCAAATTGCAAATGAGGGAAACCTCAATGACCCTTTCAGGCTTAAATAAAGGTTTAAATAAATAATATTCTCCTCAACAACTCACAGAAACTTAGATGTGTTTGGATGTGTTCCTATTGTATTGAGTGTGTTGTAAACTGGAAAAGTAGCTTTATTCTGTAGGGATGAAAGGGTGATTATTCTCCCTAAGAAGCAAAATTGCCCTCTTGGGGGCATCCAAGAGTGGTAGATAAAACATGATAGTGCTCTTTAAGGTGGCCCGCTGTTCTAGACAATGTGATGAAATACCCTCCAGGGTGCCTTTCCAAGGAACAAAATGTGATAACAACCTTCTGTGTGCTGGTGCCCCACCACATACAGCTGATGTCCTTTTACATTTTCTTCACCACTGCTGTTGCAAATTACCTCTTCTTTCCTTGACCTAATTATATTTCTGTTAAATTGACTTTGCTCTCTAACCTGTTTTTCTTGTCATGCTTTTTTTTTTTTTTGCAGAGTATAATGAGGCTGTGCATTATTCTATTACACACTTTTTATTTTCAAGGTCTGTTATATTCTGGTTTTGGGACGATAAGCACAAAGAAAAAGGGCTTTTAAATTGCATTTCTGTTTTAGCATCATCTTAACTAAACATTGAGAAAAAAAATGACTCTCCTCTAACATACAAGACAATCTGCTCACCTGGACTTTTTTATTATTATTATTATTTATTACAAATTAATTGCTTCTTTGACCTTTTTACCTCATTGTTTTTCTCCTTGTGGGCTGTTTTAACATTTTTATAGCCCCAATGGGATAAATAAAGTATCTTTCCATCTTTCCAAACAAAAACTGACTGTATACGGCTAATATTTCAGGAAATCTACACAGTCTTAACCCTGTATCGCATAAAATATTACTTAAACATGGTAAAATGTTATGAATGTTTTATTTCTTAAAATGACCTAAATAGTAGATAATAAATAATACAATATAAGAAAAATGGCAACAAATCTAGTTTAGCATAAAATAAAATATAGATTTGATATCACAGCATTTTAGAATAATTAAGATAAAGTAATTGTTTTCATATGGCAACACTATGCAATGAGGGTTAAGAATTCACTGATGTTTGGCGCCCTCTAGTGTCCTCTAGAGAAAATGACAACGCATCTTAATGGAGCGTACCATTATGTTACCACGGGTGGGATAAAAGGATTCAATAAATTCCGTTTATATTTAACATAACACAATCTACATATAACATGTATTATTTTTCGTTGAATTGATAATGAAATATATGCACTCTATCCGCATCATGAATATCCACCGCCTGTTTTTTGCTGATACTATTTTAGTTGAGTCACCTGTGACGATAGATATAATGGTTGAGCCTCAACCAGCCTTTCTATTTCCTCCGTCTTTATCAAGCTAGCTGCAGCCATGAGGTAAGCTGGCCCTTTGACATTTAATAGTATATCTATATTGTAAGAAGTCGAATTATAACGTTCTAGGGATGGTTATTTACATCCAGACTAAAGGATAGTTTAGTCCGAATTAGAGTAAAGTCGCTTAATTTTACTATAACACATGTAGGGCCTGTGGTGGTGAGTTAGCTGTCAGTGTTAACATGTCACAACATGTACCGAAACACCACGGGTCCTTAGCGGCGAGGCAGCTCCGACAATTCGTGTGTTTCGGCTCGTCAGTTGAATAAAATAACTAATAAAGTCACTTGGATTCAACAAATGAGACTTAATGACCAAGAGAAGTCATTTTGGGTAGATAACGGCAACCCTTAAAATGCTAATCTTCTGCCACATCTACTCCAGATTTAAGAATTAATTTTAGCACACCTGTGACTGACAGTCATCAGGCTGCTATCTCCTGCCAAACCTGCATTAAATCCAACCATAAAGGCGTTTTAAGACTACTGTTTTTTAGTTAAGTAATCTTGTTAAGTAATATCACTCGATTAGATAAGGCTAATGAACTTGATATCAGTTGATTAATACAACAGTACATTGTCTAACAACGAACCATTTTGGTTGTGCAGGACATTTGATTGTGGCAACTCTTTTTTTTTGTATATATCTCCTAAACGTTATTTATGCGCTTGTATTTTATAGGTAGGGATTGAAAAAAGCCAAATATATTGTCCTACTCACTATTAACAATGGCTAGCAGTCATATAAAATCAAATGTTTAGCCATGGAATGAATGTAGATTACAAAATTGTTCAAGTAGAAACTCGGGCTACACAATATGTCAACACCACCCTTTTTATTTGTCTTGACCTGTTTATTTCACACTATTTTTTGTTTATCCAGCATGCTCAGGCTCCAGAAGCGCTTGGCGTCCAGCGTCTTGCGCTGTGGCAAGAAGAAAGTGTGGCTGGATCCCAATGAGACTAATGAGATTGCTAACGCAAACTCCCGTGAGTAGTTTCCTTTGCAGTGGAATGATTTCTGGCGTTGTGTGGTCCCGACCTTGTAGGCCAACGCGTAATTTTTCTATATCGCTTTGTATTTGTACCACAGGTCAGCAGATCCGAAAATTGGTGAAGGATGGATTGATCATCAGAAAACCTGTGACCGTTCATTCCCGTGCTCGTTGCCGCAAGAACACGCTGGCACGCCGCAAGGGACGCCACATGGGATATGGTGGGTTGACTTAAAACTATTGCTCCTTTCCATTTCTTTAAGGGGTTACCACTTTTATTCTAGTTTAGAATCAACATCGAATTTAGAATCTCTATAGAATTTACATCTTTATGCTCATTTTTTGTAATTATTGAAATATGCAGACACTAGTCGTCTAGATGGGGAGTGTATTTCTATTTATTAGAATTCATTCAATTTCCAACCTTTCTTCTATCCCAGGTAAGAGAAAGGGTACAGCCAATGCTCGTATGCCAGAGAAGCTGACGTGGATGCGGCGCATGAGAATCCTGCGGCGTCTTCTGCGTCGCTACAGGGAGTCCAAGAAAATTGACAGGCACATGTATGTGTGAAATTTAGTTTTCAATGCTGCTGAACAAGCCAGTATACTGTTGTATAATTCCAATTTCATGAAAAAAACCCTTTTCTTTGAGATGCTAAGTTAATTTAACATTTTTCTGCAGGTACCACAGCCTCTACCTTAGGGCAAAGGGTAACGTCTTCAAAAACAAGCGCATCCTGATGGAGCACATCCATAAACTGAAGGCAGATAAGGCTCGCAAGAAGCTTCTAGCGTAAGTTTGGATGCATATTTCTTTTAAAAAAAAAAAAAAACAGGAGCTTGAATGTTTCATTTCTAGAACTGTAGTCATATAACTTGAATTGAAGCTTGCCTGTCGGTGCTCAACGAACATATTTTTACATAATTTCTAATTCTAATGTTCACGATATGAACATCATGCTAAGCTTAAATTAGGATCTCTTTGATTTGACATAATTGACTTTCGGATTAAAAAAAATGTTCTGTCTCTACTTTTTCTCATCCAGTGACCAGGCTGAGGCTCGCCGTTCAAAGACAAAGGAGGCTCGCAAACGCAGAGAAGAGCGTCTCCTGGCCAAGAAAGAGGAGATCATCAAGAACTTGTCAAAGGAGGAGGAGACTGCAAAGAAGTGAATCTAAATTGGCATTCAGCTTTTTGTTGTTAATAAATTTGGATAAAAATGTAATTGTTTGGCGATTCTTGTTTGATCTGTGGAAGTTTATTAGAAATGACTAGGACTTTAGGTAATGTGGACAAACATGTATATCAAAGATTCCCCCCCCCCCCCCCCCCACCAAGTTATGTATTCTTTAGGAATATTTAACCACTAGTTGGAGGTAGTGAATAAAAATAATGTTAAAATGTTGAGGAAAATGCCTCATTTATTGTATTTGGCTACTTCTCTCAACAGTCCAACAGGTGGCAGCAGAGAACCAGCACAATGTCAACTAGTCGCATCATCTCATGTCTAGATTTCACTTGGTCATATCAAACTAAACCTGTAGCACCCACAGTAACTGCTGATGATGCATAAAACCATCCCAGTGACTGACTAGTTAAAGAGAACAAGGGTTTAACAACAACAGATGCCAAACTACAACAAATGATACATTGCGACTAATATTACATGACATGGCATGTTTGTGGCAGCTGTGGCTCAGAAACGCATGTTTTATTGAAGCATTGAGTTTAGAGAACATCCAAATCACAAATTCCTCACCAGTTTAGCTAATATCACCCTATTAAAATTATGGCCTAAGTCATATATTCAAGTTTTTGGGAAATCAAAGTTATCAAATGTAAAGAGTAGAATATTTGAATAATTTCACTTCAATGTTACTCATGTAACATTAAAGAATAAAGTAACTCAGGCCAATTTTTGATCATTCTAGTGTAACTTTAGGTAACTTTAAACCTGGCTTAAACTGTCCAAACTCAATATTTATATTACCTGGAGTTAAACAAATGTCAGATCCCATTTTCATCTTACCTGTTTTTTATTGAACCTAACTCATTTGCAACATCCAGTTTTGACTTCTTGAAACCTGGGATGTGAAAATTAATCAACTTGTGACACTCAGTGAGCATCAACATGTTTAATGGACTGAAGATCCTGAAACTTCCTTTCTTTTTTATATTTGGCAACATATTTATTGAATTTATTGCTATGCACAGCACTTTCTATAAAATTATTATTAAAGTATAACTTGTGAAACTTAGACTGAATCACTATAAAACATTATATCCTAACGCTTTATCACTCACCAGCAGAAATTGATTCAAGAATCATGTTTAGTGCTTCTTCAAGCTTCTTGAAGCAGCCCCCATCATAAAAGCTTATTACATTTTATCCTGACTTGGACAAAAACCTTTGAAAAAAAAATCTAATGGCCTAAGTAAAATGGCTGTTGTCCTATAGAGTATGATCCTTTCACCTCAGGATTATAGTGATTTTACCAGACTTGGCATCATCATCAAGAGATGATTTAGATCAAAAATGCACTTTTGTCAAAAAACGGTTGATAATTTAATAGCGTGATGTAAAGTTTACTTGGTAATATAACAATGCAGGACCGTAACCGTCTGAGGAGGATGTTAAACACAGCTGCTACAGATACAGGACATTTACAGCACTATGCATTATCATGGACACTAGTCACCCATCACAGAGTCTGCTGTTTATTTATTATTTATACTCTATTTTAGACCGCTTTAAAAAATAATCTGACTTGCCAGGGGAGAAATAATTGTCTTTATTCAGCACAAACACCTTGAAAGCAGCCCGGACGCTGCTTCCATGTTTGTTTTGTCTGTCCGTTTCCATGTCAGGTTGTTATGTTTGGCCTGAAGCCAGCAAATTATGATTAAAAGCGCCCACTTTTCATAAATAAAAGATGTAGATCATGAATTATTTTCTCCGTTGAGCTTTATTTCCTGAAGAGTGGAGAGGCCTAAATGGCTTTTATCACACCTTCCATTCAAACGCTGCCCCTTGCTCACAACTCACAACAGCTCTCGGCTACGTTAAAGTCGAGCTGCTGACAGCTCCAGTCATCCAGTCATTTTCACTTTGTGCTCCGGCGTTGAAAGATTCCTTCTTTCATGCTCCCGGGAGAAGGTGTGACTGAAGTGTTTGCAGATGCATCTGTTGCCAACCGGGACAGATCTGCTGTTTGTGTGTGTCTGACTGGCTATGGGAGAGAAATAGAGAATTAGGAGGGATTCTTCTCAGGTCTCAGGTCTATTTAAAGCGAAAGCAGCGGTTCAGATGTGAATGGCTTGAGGCTATATTGACACAATGTCATTTTTAAACTTCTCGACTGGGAAGTCAAAGGTTTAACCTCATCGTTTGCCCTATTTAAGCCATGTTCCAAACAGATGACGTCATGGCTATAGCCATGATGCATAAGCGATTTAACCGGCAGCGTAGCACCCTCATATTTAAAACGTGGCTTTCAAAGGCCTTGAGGAGCTGGAATGAAGGCTTACGCAGCATAATGCATCTGCTTACCTCCATATCCTGATTTAATCTCTCTACACAGTAGCTTCGCGCACAGTTCTTCTACTAAAAACAGCAATTTAAACGTATATAATCGCCACTAAACGGATCTGCGCTACGTACAAAACGGAGAAACCATCGAGATAGATGAATGGAAGTTCTTCACAGAGATGTTGTAGGGATTACTGAAGGAGAAAACAGGCTTTGTGCAGCGAGGTCATTTTGTAGCTCGGTTAATGTATTTCTTCATTACGAGGAGGCACTCCTATTTCCTGGAGCGTGAGCCTTAATGGGATTAGATAAGGCGGGGAATATGAGCTGAAACGAAGCGGCACTCTTTATTACACTTGGCCTTCAACCCAAGCAAAACAAATGGAGCACCCCTAAGACTTAGAGGAGATCCTTAATAAAGAAAAGGAAATTATAAATAATCTTCCAACATAAAAACAACTATATAAAATCTGAAGGAATTAACCCACACTTGCCAGTTTGACGAACCCCTTCACCCCCCTGACCTCATCCTGCTGTCACTCTCTTATCCACCAATCATTTTTATCCTACATTCACTCCTCAGATGTTTATTTACTCACCTATTAACTAAGTTCTTTGTTTAGTTGAATGAATAAATTGCTGTACTGTATCAGTGCTTGGTGATATCCATACAGATCCCTGTCACGTCGTTCTTATTTAAACTTGTTCCTTATCCAGCATTGGCGTGCTTTACATTCATCCATTACAGCTACATCCAAGGACTGCTCAAACTTGTATCGATTATATTGATTCCGTACAGTCCAGATGAAATACATCAGTCAGCTGATGCTCTTCTAGACCATTCAAGCTGCCTGGACTTCATCCCAGCTGGTAGAAAATGGCAGCTCTCTGGTCGCAACACATTTGGTTCAACCTCAGGCCACTGTCATCACGTTGATTATGTGCCTCTGCACATTAGTGACCATTAAAATGTTAACGGTTCAGAGTTGTACCAATTACACTAAAAATAGTAAAGAGTTTTACATCAGCTATTGTAACAGGATAAAAGAGAATAAGCTTCATAATCACATTTGATTGACAAAAAACGATGAATTCTTTAATTTTGACCTGTGTACATGAGCAATTATGGGATATTTTCTTTTTAAATGGCACTTTCAAATTACATGAAACCTACATGAACAGAAAATATACATTTTGAGAGACCTGATGAATGATTTTAAAAGGTTTTTGAATTTCTCATCTTGCACTGACTTGTCACTGACCCTTATGCCAAAATGTATCAAATCTAACCCAGCTTGAACACTAAGGATCAGTTAAAAGTGTTTGTGCCGAGCACACATCGCTTTAAGCACGCGGTTTGTACATTAACCGCATAAAAACACATTATGGCCCCTGTTTTATTTGTTGTACAGGTCATCCAGAACATTAGGCTAATGCTTCTCTTGCTGTCTTAGTGGCGGTGTAGGATGACGTCTACTCAGCGGGTGCTCAGGTGTCCGGTTAGTTTCAGGATGCGTCACGTGGCGCCGGCTGACCTCGAATGTGATATAAGACTCGCTCGAGTGAGGACAATTCGCAGTGGCAATAACTGGGGACTATGGGATGCTTTTGGTGGTCTGGCTGTTTTGACAGATAAAAGGCAGGGGAGATGCATCTAGCCTGGATGCAACCTGACCTGACTGTCCCACTTACTGTCACATGTGCGGGATGGCTGTGCTGTGCAGCCTTCCAACCTCTGCTCAACATCTGGTTTTCAGTCCTCAGAGGCTGTTATAGTTGTATAAACACAGTTGTCAGTTATAATTTAGAAAGTACAGCTATGGCTTATAGGCAGCGGTAAAGTAAATGCTTCATTTAATAATAAAGGAGTCAGCAAGATTCATTCACCAATAACTGATCAAAATGCTAAATAAAGCTGCGTCTGCTGCATAATCAGACAATGATTCATGTTCTTAATGTTCTCGCTATATGTAATTAATGCATTCAATGTTTTGTTAGAACAAATTTAAAATGAATTACAAATTAATGAATACTTCCAGCAATAAACAACAGTTAATTCCTGAAGTGTAATTTACATGAAACCCAATAAAGTAAAAAACAAACAGACAGAATAACGAACTTAAAAAACTAAAACTAAAAAACTAGAAAAGGCAGCATGAGTTCAATGATGCATCAGTGAAATTAAAGTCCAGGAGACACTGTCCTGTAAATACCAACCTTTGTTACTTTAAATGGGAGTTTAAAAAGCAACTACTTAATAGTATCACTCAACAGCTATTTGGCATGAATAGAAAGTTAAAAAGGAAATTATTCACTGTTTAATACACAAATTAAATATCAAAATCACTTCTGAGCAAATCGTCAATTATAACAATTATTACAATTACAATTATTACTATGCATACTACACGACTACAGTCAACACAAATTTCCCTGATGTGGGATCAATAAAGTTTATAATCTAATCTATAAAAGTTGTCATTTTAGACCATGCAACACATGCTCTACAAATGGTGGATGAACTCTGAGGCCAGATGCTAAATCATGGAAGTGAGCTGACACATTTTAAACAAGGGGGGGAAATATATTGATCCTCAATGAAAGGTAAAGAATTCTGTTGCAGAACCTTTGGAATAGATAAGATAAAAATGTACTTTAAAGTGGAAATGTGTGTGCTATTTAAGGAGTAAATCTATTCATGTCTGTTGTTTAGGCTTTTTCTAATTCCACTTTATGCTGCGGAGACACTTTTATCACCGTGTCTCATATCAAAACCACAACTGAGGGAACAGGAGCGATTTTTCTTGAGCATTTCATCTTTTCCGCCTCTTTTGTTGTTGCTATCGTCTTTTCCCTCCGCCTCCTCTGCTTGGCTCTTCCTCAAAAGCTTGCAGTTTCCTTTGTAAGAACATACCGTGCAAGACTTATTACCAACTCTTTCTTTGTCTTGCTGATTATTCAGTAAGCTGAATATTCTCCCTTTTTGCCATCTACAGTATTTGCCATAACAGAGTTGTTGACTCAGGCGGTAAAGTCAAAAATAGCATCAGCTGATAGAAAGCAAAGCATCTTTGGCAAAACAGAGAAGCCTCAATAATCCTTGAATCTAACGTGCTGTGAAGTAACATGCCCCCAAAGTCTGAGGGAAGTCAAATTGAATAGATTAGTTTTTCTATTCTCCTCAAAGCAGAACAGGATAACAATGGAGTGGTCAAATGAAGTGAGTCTGCATATATATATTTCTATATATAAGCAGAGAAAGGAGCTGATGCGGAATAGCTGAAAAATTAATATCTTCAGATCCACAAATGCACGGGGATATGAGCCGTGGGGAGAGTGAGCGCAAAGAAAACCTGCCCTTCTTTTTTAGCAACTTAATGGATTTTGAAGTACGGTTTCAAGACTTTAGAGTAGGTTGGATTTAGAAACCATTAGGAGGCAGGGAGTGCTGAGGGTGGGGAGGTGAGATGAGGCAAAGAGGACTGGTGGCAAGATGATCTCCGATCATGTTTGCCTGAGAGGAAACACAGCGATCTGTCTGATGCAAAAATGCTGCAGGAAGCAGTCTCTGTTTGATTTAAAGGTACCGTGTGTAAGAGTTAGTGGCATTTAGCAGCATCTAGCTGAGCAGAAATGGAATATAATACTATAAGAATGTTTTAATTATAACGGACAAGCCAAACAATGGCTCTAGAGACAGTCTTTCTGTTATTTGGTACCTCACCACTAGAGGCCGCCAGAAACTACACACTGTACTCTGGCTTCTTAATAAAGCTTGCATTATATTATCTACAAGAGTCAACACAATAAAGAGAATAAGTCGAGTTGAGATGGTTATCACTCATGCTAATCTTAACCAAAAGGCTGAAATAGGGACATTTTAGCCAATTTCTTGTTGTTTTTACATCTCAATTTCTGTGTGTAAATACTTGTAAACTGAAAAAATGTTTTGATGAAACTACGAAATTAAGTTTTCTAACTTCTTTATTTTTTTTAAACTGATTATACTTGTAATATTTTTCAGAACTAACAGAATAATTATTTTGAGTAGAATTTGCTCAGAGATTCCTACTTAATTCCATCCATTTTGATGGAATTACTTCTTATACTTCTTATTTATAAGAAGTATTGTATTGAAGTATGTAGATTCAGTCAAGGTAATAGTTTACCTCCTACATATTTAAGTTAAATCCAATCTAAGTACAATTTTTTGCTAGTTTTCGGTATCTACATTCACATTCAGAAAATGAACCAAACCAAATATTTTACTTGTCTGCACATGCACAGAAGATATAGATTAAATTGTACATATCTTTTTTTTTATAATTGCTTTTAATTTAGTTAATTTTGCTTTTTTATAGAAGGGTAACATGTGACATTTACAAAGGGTCAGATATTATGTGTTATTAGTGAACTTTATAGCTAGCTTATCCCCCTGTTTCCAGTCTTTACATTAAGCTAAGCTAACCGGCTGCTGCTACATATTTACAGTACAAAGAAGAGAAAGGTATTGATTTTCTTCTCAATCTCTTGGCAAGAAGGTGATTAAGTGGATTTCCTACGTTGAATTTCATCTTTAATCTGCTCATATGGATGTCTTGATAGTTTACAGTGTCCGAATAAATATACAACAAGAAAACAGCAAGTAAACAGTAAACGGGTAAGTAAATGTGTTTACCCAACCATTAGGGAGATATAAACTGCATCATTCAACTGTGTAACTAATACAGAGCAGAAGCTTCGTGTGTAGATAAATCAGCAGAGGCCCTGTAGCTGTTAACAGGCATAAACACTGAAGGGAAACCGTTTTAAACCTTTTAGATCAAAGCATTGGATGAATGTACATTAAAACACACCCCCTCCAGCAAATAGCCACGTCCTGATTGTCCCTCAACTGTGCTACTTGACTTTCCTTGATTTTCCTTTTGCAAGTCAAGAGGCCAACTATATCATCAAAGCTACATAAGGGCCGAACAGTTAAAGATGAAGAGGAAAAAAAAAACTATGGTCATTACAGATGAAAGATGTGTTAAGGTGAAGTGTAGTGGAGTTAAATCCTATTTCAGTGTAGTGTGAAAGCACAGAGCAGGTGTGGAGGTGGGGTGGATGTGCAGCGTAGTGTATTCCAGAGATGTCATGGGCTTAATTCAGCGAAACATCTGCGACAACCAATGAAACTGCAATCTGGCGTCCGCCGCAGGTTCCTGGGTAGTTATATCCCAACAGTATTTATATTAGAGCCATGTCCTGATTGTCCCTTGATTGGGCTGCTTGACTTTACCTTCATTTTCCTTTTGCAGTGAAACATCTGTGACAGCCAATAAAACAGCAATCTGGCATTTACTGCGTGTTCCTGGGCAGTTAGATCCCAATAATATTTATATTATATTACTATTCTTTCTATATTTATATTGCTAGCTCTTCTTTATCCTACACTTATGTAAGTTATTTTATTATTGAATGCCTGCCTATGTTTTGTCTTCCTCTATCCACGTTGCTGCTGCAACGATGTGAATTTATTTAACCATTGTGGGACAACACTGAAAATCATATTTTATGAAGTGATGTATTAACTCCCAAAATCAACATTTAAAAAAATCATCAGGGTAAAAAAACACATCTTTTGTTTACAGTTTCACACATTTTCATGGAGATGTAACTTCATAATTCATCAGTCATTTCCTTTGAAAAGCTGGAATGGGTTATATTTCAAGGTTATGAGCACTCGAGTCTTTTGATTTGATGGGATAATTGGTGTATATATAATTTTTCAGCCTATATTTCCACACTTGCTTATAAGCAAGCAAATAAAAATAGCATTAATCCAAGCACTGGCAGAAAACAACTCCAATGAAGTGGCCATTCATCAATCACATGATTTAGGTAATTTAGTAAAGTGGTGTATTATCGGTTGCCAATAGAATGTGATTTTTTTTTTTTAGACTGGACAAGGTGCTAAATATCCTCCAGCTGATTTATTCTCTGAAGAGCTAATTTTCAGCAACATGTTTATATTTCTACTGTCACATAAGATGTGATATACCTTAATATTTTATATTAAGGTATAATATAATCACTGCTTAATAACATTTTCTGATATTACAGTACTTTCTGTGCATTATTGACACGTCCATGCAAACAACCATAGTAAAATTGTTTTTTACTGTGGATTTTTTAATTTTATTTTACTTTAAATACTTTCCTGGTAAATTAAACAACACTTTTGAAAAGTACTTCTATTGAACTCCTCTTCTGAAAGCATAGCTCTATTAATTCACTATATATCATTTTACCTTAGCTTAATTTTCCTTTAATTATAACTAAAAACCAAGAACAATAAGGCAATCATTTAAAAATAATTTTAATCCTCCTGAACTCACTTCTGTTTCTAATCAGTGTACTATGTCACTTTTTTAATAAATGTTTTATCTTTAAGACGATGGTTTAAAGCATCTATTCCTCATGAATAAAACTCTCTTGATCTCTTAGAATAACAGTAAAACACCCACGGCCACCGTTGAAAATACTCCTTTATAAGCCAAGATGTGAATGCTTTTCCTCAAATCTATCATTCCCAGTGTAGCATGCTTCAAAGACAGCTTTCCCGTGTCAACCCCGGGGCTTATTTTCTCCTATTTATCCTGCTTAACCTTCAAGGTGAACTCAGAGGATATTTATTGACATTAGTCAGACTAAGCCCGGTAGTCAGTGTGCCATCTTTTACCTCTGGACTGTGCCCTGTGGTGCTTCATTCCTGTCACCATGTTTGTGCAGGCAGCATCCTGAGAAAGCGGAGGTAGCCTCAGCGGCAGGAGATGAGACGGTGCATTAAACATGCTGCTGTCTGCTTGTACCTTTTTCATTTTTAATGGTCCAGTTGGCCAGGGGTCTAGAAAAAATGTAAACGTGACTGGAACTGGATGATGATAACGCCCTAAGACAGGGAGGAGGAAAAGAAGGAAAAGAAGGGCCTGGAAATGTGTTAAAATCCAGAATTCCTCCTGAGTTAATCCACTCAGTCAAACAAGCCTTTATTGTTGAAAAATAGCTACAGCGCTTGATTTGACTAACGTGGACACTTGAGGTCTCTTATTAGCTTCAAGTAAACATTTTTGCATAGTTGGAGAACTTTGGATTTTGCCCCCCATCACTTACATTTCATTATGAACGGATAATTTAATGGCTAGTTATAATGATTAAAGCAAGAAAAATGGGGAACCAATTTCTCAGAGTTGGTGACAAACTATTCCCTTGCATGAAAGTCATCTTTCCACATCAATCACCCTGACCTCCACACCCTTAATTTAGCACACTATTTCACTGCCGCTGCTTCAAAACACAATTTTCAAATTCTGCAGCACTGCTGGAAATATCGCCAGTGTCATAAATCCTACTCTGAACCCAGAAAATCCCCCTATAGGCTCTACATATGTCACCCTTAGGGACAGCTCTGTGAGCTAGGTGTTCTCATGCAGAAAGAAATCAAGTCAGAGAGACCGCATATCACCTCTGCACATAACATGACTTGCATTTCAAAATATTCTTGCAAGTATCCACAGTGTATGATATTAATGTATATATGTAGCTGAGGCAAGATTCTCAAACTGTGTAAGGAAAATGAGTGATAGGAGATTATTTTTATTTGCATGCGTTTGATGCAGCCAGGGGTCTGTAAGGTGTTTTTCTTTCTGTCTGCCAAGCACCAGAAAGCTTTATTCTCCTCTGACAGAGCTTTTCCTCTCCTTCTGTCTGCCTATATAATGAAGTGCTATTTCGAGCATGGATTTCCTTCCAGAATTTGCATTGTTGCCATATTCCTACTGTTTAACGCTCCTGTGCTGCGATCATTACCCCTACACCTACTGTGAGACTGCTCTGCTTTAAAAAGATGCAATGATGCGAGTGTGACTGAAATCAAATTGCACGTTTAATGAGCCATTTGGGTTCATTTTCTGGAGCGGGCCAGATAAGCTCAGGAACAACCATTTTTTTATACTCTTGGTTAGAATTTCTTGCTCCAAAGCAGGACACTTCAGTTTCTTGCCATGTTTATGATGAATGTAGCACAGGGATTTGCTCAGGGAGAGGCAGTTGCTCAGCCTTCTCTGTTCGTAACATGCCATTGGAGTCACATAAAGACTTTGGGAGGATATTGCTCATTGTCATGTTCAGTACGTGGAGACAGAGGGAGAGCATCATGCCATCTACAGCAATAAAGTCTACAGTTTTTATTTTTTTTTAAAGTGTACAAGTAGCTTGATGTACCGCCAGCAGCACACATTCCTGTCTCCCTCTACAGAGACGAAAACCACATTTGATCCAATTTGATAACAGAACTGGGTCATGATTTGAGAAATGTTTCTTACACCACAGCAGGCGTAACACACACAGTCTCTCTTTGCCAGCTTAGTATATGGCCTGCCAGTAGCTTTGCCCATTGCCAATTAATTGTATTGCATTATTTATGGTCATTAAGGAACAAGCGGTCTTCTCAGGCTTTGCCCTGTCAACTCAAAATGAAAGATCTCACTCTAATACTGCAGCCGGGAAGAGTGATGCCTTTGTTAGAATTCACTGGCCTATGAATTTAAGTAGAAAATGACAGATTGAAAATGAGGATAGATTGCAGACTTTCATTTTTTTTTTACATCACTGCCTTTTAGTACAAGCCACAGGAAGAAGTGGTTGGAGAAGAGTTTTTTCTTTTTTTGAGATTTTTTAAAAGTCTGCGGGTTCATGCCTTGTTCGTCGGGGGAGTGTGGATGGATGAGTAATGACAAAGAGAGAGGGACAATAATAAAAAAAATACTTATAAAATAATGAAAATGTAGGATGTGATTAATTTAGTCTGTTGAGGATGTAATTAGACCATGCAAGGACCCAGGCCAACAGGCCCAATGGAGTGGGGAGGTGGGTGAGGACCAGAGGGCTTCAGGGACAGCAGCAGGGGGCTGACTGTGTTGTTGGGAATATATTAAAAGAAAATGGTAGAAAACAGTGGCCTTCAGCATGAGGTCACTACTTCATGTCAGCAACACTGATTAAACACAGTGAAATACTGCACGTCGTCAAATCGTCCTGTCGTTTACACCATCAAGTGTTGAAGTATGGTCGATAGAATGAGAGCAATACTAATTAATCTTCTTCCAGGGTCACTGTCAGATTTGTACCTGTGGCCTGGGAATTCACAAAGCATACTTTGACCAGATGAAGGATGGACTGCCCTGACTGTGGTACATCATAGTGGGGAAGTAGTGAAACACATCAGGGTAGGTATCCCAGTTACTCATCTTTTGTGAGCCCATTTTGTATTCTCCTACATAAAACTAAAAGAATGGGTGGTGGTGAATTATTAAATTATGCATCTATACCAGAAAATGTAGCCGCATATCTGAAAATATAGCAGCTGATAATATACAGGTGCAGTAATTCCATTCAAAAAGTGAAACTTGTATATCATATTCATGAATTCTACACAGACTGATATATTTCAAATATTTATTTCTTTTAAATTTGAAAATTATATCTGACAACTAACAAAAATCTCAAATGATATATAGTATAGTAGTATGTTAGAAAATTAGAATACTACTTAAGGCAGATACAAAAAAATCTATTCTAGAAATACTGGCCGACTAAAAAGTACAAACATGGATAGTATGCAGCACTTAATATTTAGCTGCGGCTCCTTTTGCCTGAATTACTGCAGCAATGCAGCCTGGCATGGAGTCGATCAGTCTTTGGCACTGCTCAGGTGTTATCAGAGCCCAGGTTGCTCTGACAGTGATTTCTCTTCTGCATTGTTGGGGCTGGCATATCGCATCTTCCTCTTCACAATACTACATAGATTTTCTATACGGTTAAGGACAGGTGTGTTTGTTTGCTGGCCAGTTAGGAATAGGGATACCTTTGGCACTTTGTGTAGGTGCCAAGTCCTATTGAAAAGGGTTAGAGTTGTTAGGGTGTGGTTATCCCTGTTGCTTGTACAACTTTTTTTCTACCACATAGCTCTGTGAACAGTCAGCCTCTTTAGCAATGATCTTTTGTGTCATTCCCTTCTTATGCTTGTGTCAAGACCATTGTGTCAAGTGTCAAGACCATTTAAAGGCCTTTGCAAGTGTTTTGAATTAATTAGCGGATAGCACTAGGTGTGCTACACCCTGTCTTCAATATTAAACCTTTCCACCATATTCAAAATTTTCTGACCCCAATTTGGGGTTTTCATTAGTTGTCAGTTTTAATCATCAATATTAAAAGAAATAAACACTTGGAATATGTTAGTCTGTTTGAAATTAATGTACATACCTTACAAGTTTCACTTTTTGAATTTAATTACTGCCAAAAATAATATTAGAATATCATAAAGATATTCTAATTAAATGACCATTTTTGTTGCACTTCATTCCTTATTTTTTGTACTTCAACACTCTAGGGAATAAAATCAAAATCGTTTTGAAGGTATTCTGGTAGGTAAGATATCTATTGTCTATTCAGTCGATTTAGCCATCCATCCATCTGCTTTTTTTTTTTTTTTTTTTTTTTTTTTAAATGTCACATTATTCACAGTAAATCTTAAAAATGGTGTGAACCCAAATAACAGATTACACAGTCTGAGAGTTCATCTGACTTTATTGGGAGATGTGAGGATCACAGGGCTGCGAGCCATGCAGAGAACCACCTGGTAGTGTGCATTACGGTGAGAGAGAGAATTCACCTGGATAATACTGATCCTGAGCCAATCTTGGTTCTAGTCAGTGATGATTATGTTAAGGATTAGCATGGTGCAGACAGATCCAAGATGGGCACTTTGTAAAAGCTGCTATGCTCCCAAAGCTGGAGTCCAAATTCAAATCTTTATCCCAACTGCAGGAACACGAATATACAGCCACACAGGTAGCTATGCTGGAAATAAGTTGAGTACAAATTAAAGTGAGTGACTAGAACTGTTGTGCATAGTATTTGAAAACATTTGTGCTGATAGATGTAAATTGAGCAAAGAGATACATACATATGTAAGTGGGACAATAAACAATAATCCTGTAATTTATATTTGTGAAGTTAATGCCCTTAGTTGGATCCTGGATAGCTGCAAACCTGTTGGTCAGGGTGCTATTTAGAGACAATATATACAGTATATAAGGCTATTTACAAATAGTGTGTTATTTACAGTTATTGCTGCGACAAAGGCAGTTTGCTACTGCCTTATGGTTTATAATGACATAGCAATAAATTGAGTTGTATGAGGTGATTTTACCTTTATCACCTTTAATTAGAGCCATAATAACAGTCCCTCAGAGTTACTTAAAAAGTAATCACGTGTGCTGGGAGAAACAGTAGCCATTCATCAAAAATCCTGCAAATTTTTGATAGCCAGAGTGTAGTACTTGACCCTCTGAGAGACTGAAAGTTTGAGTTTTTGACAAACACTGAGTTTGTTTTTTTTATCAAGCATTCTGGAATATTTCAATGGTCTTCTTTCCATGGAAGAAAAGCAAGCATTTCCTATATTCTATAGAACACACCATCCTCAAGTCATAGCACACAACCGGATTTGACAGTAAATATTACAGGACATTACATACAGATAAACAATGCTGAGACTATAATGACAGGCAGCAGATTCTAGTGGTTGATTTTTGAGTTACAGTACATGGAACAGAGAGAACTATAAACTGTGTGTAGAGTGTGTTATTGAAGGGCATATTGAGACAACGTCTCCCAGAGGTGCACACAAAGCATTTGTCACATCAGAGCTGTGAAAACTATAAATGTATCATAATCTAATCACTGGAGAGCAGTCGGAAATATGGAACCTCCAGAGTGCGTCATTTTTGTGTGTGATGACTTTCATTTGACCAAGATGTTGCAGAGAAAACTTATTAAAATAGTTTTTTCATACACACACTGTAGTACCTGAATCATTTTCTAGTCAGAGCAGGAGTGACACATATATACACATCATGAATTCATTGCACAACGACAGACATGTGTAGCCTGTGCATACAGTATAAAAGTGATTTACCTCCTGCATCAAATCCACTCAACCGAATTTGTATTCAGGGGTTTGGAAAAAGCAAGCAGCCAAAAAGTGTTTGCAAGCAACTATGATAAACATCTACACTCTTTCAAAATCTCTCACATCTTTGTTTAACTACACATATAATGTAATGAAGACTGTTTGCTCACAAAGCCCCTCCCCAAATACTGTAGGCTTTGACATCATAGTAAAATTAGTCCTCTCCCCTTTTTCGCAGACAGATGGCCAAGTGAGGTAGCCAGACTTCCTGCACACGGTCCTCTTCAACGTGATGCTACATTTGTGTTGTGAATGTGTATAAAACCACATGGCGCAAAGTTATGCTACAAGAAAAGTAGCTCTAAAGAAGTCCCCTCCTTTATGTTTTAACCTTTAAAACCTTCCGCTTTATAATGCAAGGTTTTGGACAGAGCTTTCGTCCATGCTGTCACTTTACATTTGGAGGGGTGGAGGTGGGTGGCGGTCAGTGAGGTTTCGGGTAAACACTCCTGAGTATTCCTCCATCGTCGTGAATTTATTATCAAACTGAGGGGTCAACGAGAGGTGTGCTGCCATCATATTTCTAGCAGATACATCACAGGGACCAAACCTCTCTTCTTTCCGCTGCTGAGCCGGAGAAAACCATCAGTCTCCTCGCTCTTTCCCACACAGATCTGCAGAGGGGGTAGTGGGTGAGGGAGGGGAGTGTGGAGCAGGAGGAGGGGCAAGTGACATTCAGTAATATGAGAGTTAGGCTGGTTGAGGTTAAAAGTGAGCTGCACTGGAAGCCATAATAGGCTGTCCTCTGTAATGTCAGCAGTTTACTGCATAAATTTGCATACATTTTTTTAACGTGTTCAGTGTGTGTGTGTGTCAGAGAGGAGAGAGACAGAGAGAGAGTGAAATAAACTGTGTATATTTTATGCATGTTCACCTGGGCCTCTTTTACAGTCATCTGGCCTTTGTCTCGGTTGCCATGGAAACCAGCCGTGACCTTCCACACCCGCTCACCCGGGCGGACCCGCTGCACAAAGTTGGCTGGGAAAAATCCCACCTTGTCTTTGCTCTTCCCCTGGCAAACATGAGCAAACATGCACAAACACACTGTTAGTCTTCTGATCGATATAAATAGATATTTCTGGATGGCTTTGAGCTGGTTAAAATAGAAAAAGAAGTCTCTACTTGCTAATTTTGAATCACAGTACAAATCCAGAGAAATGCAGGACTCTTCAGTGGAATGAGCCACAATGTGCTTCATTGCTGGCAAGAATCTACTTGGCTTGTTTGCATTTCAACAGAATAAAAAAACATGACACAGTTACTATCGTCCTTGTCCTGCTTTTTTAAACTAGCTGTGTTTTTGTTTACTGGATCATTTTCCTGAACATGCATCACATTTATTTCACAGTAACAAAACAAATTTTGGATAAACCAACATAATTAGATATGTTAATTAAAATAATGCTTTTATTCCCCAATTTGCAACATCAATACTAAAGGAAGAAGCAACTGCATTTGTTGAGCCCTAATCTAATTCCCCCACTCTTCTCTTTAAAATCTCTGTCAAATTTCACTACCATAAGCAATTCTATATGAACTATGAGTAAAATAGACACTTCACTATTAAATCGCAAGTAATCAGGTCTAAAACTAAAAAAGCAAACCATCAATCTGACAAAATGTTTAATGTAATGTTTGAATTAATTTACCAGCAATATTACCTGGAAATATGGTTACTCTACAGCCTATTTATTAAAGTGGATGACCTGGTGTTTCATTTATGGAAAAACCCATCTGCACTTCAGCAGGTGAAGGTTAAGATCTTCAGCTGTCTTATTAAATACTGTGTGCAATCTGTCTTACTCCTCTTCATGCTAACTAGCTCTGCTAACACCCACACCTGCTGTTCTTCAAGCACACCCACCAGCTCTTTAGTCTTAACTGAAGGCCACATCTCTGTTGCATCTCTTCAATCTTCACCTGAACACTTGCTTTGTGTTTCACAATTCGAGGATAGGAAATGTAATGACTTTTGAAAGTAATGGATTATTTAAATAACCCACCTTCCACCAGTCTTCGTTGGAATCATCTGTGACTTGAACTCTATCACCAGGCCTGGAACAAAAACATAGAATACTTGTAAAACATTATTTAAACATTTATGAGCATTCCCAATCCCACATGATGCCACTGCCTGAAATGTTCTGACTTGTCATTTCCCTGCTTCCAGTTTTTTTAACTGCTAGCATCTTATATAGTCTGCAGACTATTCTTATAATAAATTATTTACCAAAATGTCAAATATCCTTTCACAGGAAACTGTTACATTACAAGGAGTGAGTGGACAGGCAAAAAACACTAAACTCCTACAGCAATTGATAAGTTAATTTCATCAACACATTTGTAAAACTTTAGTTTTAAACATGCAATAATTCCGAAGTGCCTCTTTTAATCTAGTGCTCACCATAGAGGTGAGCTTTAATTTTCAGGACACTGCAATTCAGCTTGGAAAAATGCATAAAAATCAACTAATTAATGAACAAATCGTTGGTCAACTAAGATCAAAATGATGAATTAATTGGAAGATTATTATAAAAACAATTTTGACATTATTTGTGAATAGTTTTCTGTATATTTTTGTATCCATGCAACAATAATAATCTTACATGACATAAAATAACTAAATGTAATAAACGATTCCTTACACCTTACATCAGATACAGCAGTATTAAAACCAAAGCTTACAATTTTCATCACCACAAAATAAAAGACCCAACATAATTAAAACAAGACTTAAGACATTTTACAACTTTAAATTTTGATCCAATTGAAGATTTTTTAAAAACTTTATCAGGACTTCAACTGCTATGTCTTGTTATCCATACATTATTCTTATAATTTATTACTATTATATATAATTTTATATATAATATTAGTAGTGTAGCTTTTATCACTGCATACATGATGTTGCTATAACATTTTTCTAACTAATTGTGCCATCTTGTTTTATAATTGTAAATATCACAAGGAAAGGAGTTATTATTCTGCTGAGAGTGGACTGTTGTGTCTTCCAGGCCTCCCAGCACGCTTCCCTCCTCCTCCTCCCAACCCAAACCCTGCAACCCCCAAAGACCATCCCGCTGAGGAGGCAGATGGTGTGTGAGTGTCAGTAAAACTGTAGCTAGGTACACACTTCCTCTCTCTCACCTGATTACGCTTACACACACAAATGCAAGCACACATACACACACACTAACAGTCTGCAAAGATATATGTTGGACTGACTGTAGTTCCAAGTCATTCTTCTCCTGAGGCAGGAACTTGTAGAGAGCCACATAGGTGTGGATGGAGTGAACCTCTACCCGCTTGGGAGTCTGAAATAAATAAAGATAGAGAGAAACATAAAGATTATTATCTGAATTGTCCTCATGTGGAAGTCTAAAACTGTGTGAAAAGGATGTGGAGTTTGAAAGGGTCTGCCAGGATGCAGCTACACCAACAAGCTGCAAGAAGAGAGAAATGAGTACACACCTTCAGGCTGACCCTGTCTTCTGAATCAGCCTTCTCACTTTCAGGAGGGGTGAGCACTGGAGAGGCAGACACATAAACAGAAAGAAAGAGTGAAAGAGTGAAAAGAAAAAAGGAAATGTGTGAGAAAAAGAAATGGGTTAGAGTGTGGGTGCAAGAGAAATAAAGAAAAGGAAGGGGAACAGAGAGAGAGTTCATGTCAATTTGCAGCAAACAGAAGGAAGTTCCAGAGCCAATGCCATTTACTGTAAAGTGGCACCAGTGCAAACAGGGATGATCCCTTCTCCTGGGACTGAAAAGCGAGAGTGAAAGTACAAGGGAGAAAACACACACATGCACTCATAAGGCTACTTTAAAAAAAACATATCACATTGAGGAAAGACCCAACATGGAAATACAATGTATCCCCGAAATAATGTTTTCTGTAAATTTACACTCAGACTTTTTTATATGATATGATATAAAGGCTTTTCACTTAAAAAATATTTATTACTCATTACATTTTCAGACATTACATTTCACACAATTTTCAGATTTGGGAAAATTGCTACTACAATTGGAATAGATGATGCACCATTTGCAACTCACCTTGCATGCATTAATTATTACAAATAAAAGCTATCAGTGAAAAATTAATGTATATTAACAATGGGATTCATCTTCAAAACTCCCAAATATAAGTTTCAAATTAAAAGGAAAACAAACTAACTTACTTCCTGGGATGGGTTCCTCTTCAGCTATAGGCTGGTTCTCTAGTTTTTCTTGTTCTGCCTATAACAAAGAGACGTTTGCAGCCAGCGATGTTAACAGCATTCTTAGTTTAATTGTAGTTAACATGAATTTATGTGAATAAATAGGGTTGTGTGGGGATTTTTATACCTCATGACAGGGTGACTCTGAGATACTGCTGAAGCTGGAGCGACTCATCTGAGCCAGCGACGTCCCATAGCGCAGTGCCTCATACACAGGGTCAATGCTGCTGTTATCTGCTTCTACACAGCCAGACAACATGGAAGAGGACAACAAATGTGCAATTTAATAACGGACATTACACACATACACACACACACCATTGATGACTGAAGGCCACAGACATGGTGAACAGTCATCCTGAGAATCCCCTTCCTTACTGCTGTGATAAATCAGCCAGTGGATGAATCACTCACCTTGGGAAGCAGGAGCCTCCTTGACCACACCCAATGGATCGCTGGTTAGCAGAGGAGAGCTGAAGTTCCTCTTAAAGGCTCCTGTCTGACAGGGAGATAGACAGAAGAGGACAGGATGGGGAGAACCAGGGAAGGACAAATGTTACTTGAGGTTAAAAAAAAAAAAAAAAAAACACCAAAAAAGGGAGATGTTTTGCTGTAATCTGTGAAAGGTGGCACTACAGTAGTTGGAAAAAGTATTTTAGCTAAACTGTAATCCCCAACGAATTACTTTGATGCAGGTATTTTACACCAGAAAAACATTTTGGGGAAAATGGAGGGACATGAACCCATGGAATATATTGTTCTGACTCTCAAATAGTCAACGATCTCATTTTGAACATATTCACAACCAACATATTCCTCTTATTCACTTGATTCTGCATTATCTGCATTATAGTACCCTTCAAAATTTTGGACACATTCTCATTCAGGAGAATAGGTAGATGTATCCCAGCCATTGACTGGTAATGTATACTGACCTTTGCTTTGGCTATCATGAAGTTTGGGAATGTAAAATGCTGATTAAGAGAAGAATAAAGCCATGGTTAAATATTAAAGATGCTGACTATCAGTATGAATCAGGACATAAACCAATGACACCTCTCAAGTTCAAACACTAATTCTCCAGCTTGACTCCTATTACCTTAGTCTTTGCTAGGCTATAATGAATGTCATGCATATGCCAAGCATTGAAGTTAAATTGCTTATGCAGTAAAGGTGCAAAGGGAATGAAATGAAGAGGGCACAGCAGAACAACTGTAGTCATTTTTATGTCAAGCTGTGCTTTAGCTTTTTCATCTGAGCCCTTCAGAATAAGGGCAGCAGGAGGAATAAGAGAAATTATGGACCAACTGTGGTCATAGCTCAGTATTTTCCCTAAAAGACAGTTTGACAGAAGTAAAAAAAAATGCCTTTGACATACTTTTCCATCTTGACAGATCTATTACTGTGTTATTGCCCACTGTCAGCAGCAATGATACACTCACCATGAGTTTTACGAGTGAGTCTCCGCAGATTTCCCCCGATGCTGCTATATACCTAATGGAGCATGACAAAACTTTTTCTCATCTCCCTTTCAGCAAATTTATCTACACGGTCCAAGTGTTTAAGACCACAGATGTGCATCACTATCAGACTGCAGATGATCAACCAAAGCATATCAGGTGATATGCAACCTTTGGTTTGGTATCTTTATTTAGCCCGAGAAATATGTTTAGCTACACTGCATCAGTCGAACATAACATTACAACAAAGTCCTGTTATTGGCAGAGAGGCTGTGATGAATCTGTTCTGTGTTCTCTAAATAGAAGCCGTTTATAAAGATAGTATCTCAGCTTTATTTCAGCTCAAGCGTCTCTTTTTCATCTGCTCAAAGTGCTACAATCCTGAAAATAACATGCCATGAAAAATGTCTTAAAAGATATTTTTCTGCTGTCCTGCTGCGCTTCATTTAAATATGTGAAACAGATCAAACAGCATTTTCAGGGCCATGGTATTATTACGGAGCCAAATTAGCTTTGAAACTTGTTACTTTTTCACTTAGCCTGACCTCAGACACATTTTCATTATGTTGTGTTCAAGTCTTTTCCAGACTTCTTAGCACATTTTTCAAACCATATTTTGACATTCTCAAACAAATAGACATTTTTCTTACTTTTCTGTTCCCCAAAACTATTTTAACTCTCCCAAAGTAAACCATCCTGACTTCAGAATTAAGTTTCTTTCAAATATACCATTCATTTCAACATTGAATGCAGGATTTTACTTACTGATATTAATAGTGTTAGTAAGTCCCCCACAGGGAAGCAGGATAGAGATTGTGTGAGGTCCCCAATCCACTAGTTTCACCCTATTGATTTCTGAGTGTTTTCTTTAAAGTTTTCATTTAAAAAGATAAGAGATGCTGCTTTTCAATAATAGTAAAACTTCCATGGTAAACTGTGCTTTTCCAAAAGATTTATATTAATGTGCTATGAAGGCTGTAGTCTTATTTCTGCTCCTGGTAACCGATGCAGTCTGGAAAGATTATAGAATTCCAAATAATTGCAGGCCTGATAACAGCAGGATATCAGACTTAGTCAGAGTTATTCAACTCAGCAGGCACCAGGCACTAATTTCTCCAGCAGCCTTTAATGTGCAACTGTAAAAAGACTGTTATTAGTTTCTTTTTATATTTCTTAGTATGCCCTGTCATTAGTTTGCTTTGTTGAGAGTCAGTAATGTGTGCCTGTCCTCTATGTTCACATTTCTGTTTATTTAGAAAACCCCACAGGTGCTGACATACAGATGCCAAGTCATGCAACTCTGGCCATTTTTCTCTTGAACATTGCTTTCATTATCCTCATTTTAATTGGTTTGTGTCCTGTGTTTACTGTTATGACAAAAAAAGATCTCTCTGTAAACAATCATGGCAAATTACTTAATTTACTGTTGTATTATGCTAATTAATGGGTGACAACTGCCCTCATCTACTCTGCCATTGCTCCAATTTGAAACAATCTGCCGTGCTCAGAACTGGAAGAAGATAAATTATTTCCTCACCATCAGATACCTCGATTCTTCCCTTCCACATCACATCATAAAACATCACCCAGACCATTTACGTCTCTAGATATCCGCAATGGTGTCTTTGCAGCATGACTGGACATTCTCGAAAAAAATTAAGTGAAGAGACAAGCTGTTATTTCACACTTTGCTCGGTTGAGATCCACAGAAATCAAGACTAGGCTGTGACCACTGAGATATAAAGGAGGCAACTCATGCAAACTCTGCTGAGGATGTGTGTATGTATCGTTCCTGCAGGGGCAATTATTAAATGCATTGCTCAGCTTTAATCAAACTGCAATGCATCTTTAAGTTTAATTAACATTGATTCACAAGGATTGTCAGCATTCCAAAGTCATTTAAAACTATGTGATTCTGGGGACATTTTTAATATATTGGTCATATATGGGTGCACTTGGCAAATGGGCTGAAAGCGAGCCAGATGAAATGCAGTCATCAATATTGTTCTGTTATTACTTTGCATAAACACAAGCTTGTACAAGCTGTGTGTTAGTTACAACGAGCTCCTCCTGCTTTTCACAGCCACTTTTCTCCCTGTAGCAATTACATTGCTATCTTATCTGGTCTGAAGTCATCTGAGGAGTCAGACTGGCAATTCTACTCTGCAAATCTTCTCTTTTGGCTCCCATCCTTTCACATCAGACAACAGACTTCAAGTACAACTCTAAATAATGCCACATCCAGAAGTACTCTTATGATACTGCTATTGTAGTTTATATCAGGACTGGGCAGGTAGGGGTGTACAGGGGCCTGACAATAGCCTTCAGGGTGGGGAGCAAAATTAACAGCCTCCAAACAAACACCTCCAAGGCCAAGAAGATGGTAGAATTTTACAGGTTTTTAGCCATCAATATATGAGGGATGAACTTTGAGGTGGTAAAACTTACAATAACTTATAAGGTGTACATCTGGACAACAAGCTGGACTGGTCCTTGAACGCAGACATCCTCTCCTGAGAGGGGCAGAGCTGGCTATTTTGCATTAGGAGGTTTTGGTCCTTTGACGTCTGCTTTGAAATGCTGCAAAAGTTTTATCAGTTGGTGGTGACAAGCGTCCTCTTATGTTGTGGGCTGCCAGGGAGGCAGTATGACAGAAAAGGACACTAGGCGGCTGGGCAAGCTGGTGAAAAAGGCTGGCTCAGCGCTTGGCAGCAGGTCGGACTCACTGGGGAATGTGGTAGAATGATGCACACAGAGTAAGGAGCAGGTCATCCATGGACAATGTCAATCAACAATGTTGCACGCCAGAGAGGCAGCTGCAGTGGATGGCTCATCTTGCAGTGCTGCAGGACTGAATGGTTCAGGAGATCCTCTGTCCTGATCAGACTTAAGAAAATCTCAACCAATGGCAGGAGCTCAGACCTAGGGTCTCATTTACTATGACTTGCATAGGATTCCTGACTAACTCGTTCAGTGTCTACTGTACATCATATCCAGTTCTTTTAGAATGCAGTGTTGTTCTGCAAAGGTACTCCATGCAAAAGTACTGAATTAAACTAAAAAGAAAACACCCACGCCCATACAATGGTTACAATAAAACTAAATTACCTCAGGAAATTGCTTTCCACGTTCTGGAAGACAGAAACCTGGCACTGTGGCACAAGTGATGTGCAGCTTGTGCATCGCTGCTGCAGCAATTACCCCGTTATCGGTGAGTGCACCTTCATCAAAGGTCTAGCAGCCATCAAACTGCACCTATCGCTCTAGCAATTTTGGTCTCTTCCTATAACCAACAATATGCATTAAATATATTTCTATCATCATTTTTATAGATACCATCACAGACACAGAACCTGTGCAATAATCGTCCAAGGACCATGAAGTACTAGTTCTATCTATTCACATATCTACTGTATCTATACACCATATCCATCTTATCTATTGATCCATCTATCTATCATCAAATTCCATCTAGTTTCTGTAAAATGTCTAATCCTTGCGTTGATGAGTGCGCAGTGAGCAAGAGTCTGCCATGCCATATCCTCAAGGGATTGTATGCCTCAAACACACTGAATTTCACACTGAATTAGCCAGACCAGCTGGTACAGGGAGATATTGATTTTCCAACAGAGTTGAGAGGGGAGGAAGGAAATGTATCATCCAGACAAGAGAGAGGAGGGTATTATGTGAGAGGAGCAGCACATGCGAGACGAAGGACAAAAAGGCTGAGTGAAAAAATGTTGGGCCTTGGCTACTGAAACTTTCAGTATCATCCTTCTCGGTTTTCTTTCTCCTATGGTATTTATAGTTGGATAATTTTATCCCACTGCTACCCTTTCACACGTCTGTCAGTGTCTTAGTCTACATTGCAAAGCCCTGGTCAAGGCACATTCCATTTTTAACCTCTACCTTTTTTTCTCTGCTGGTTTGAAAAGGGCTTTATCCTCTTTTAACAAGAAGAGGGCTTTAAGGCTAAGCATATTACATGGACTAAAGGCTATGCCAACTGCATGAGAGAGACAATTACAGCATTCAGATGCTGGTTAATTCTGCTGACATAATGCAGTCTGTGTCAGTGTCTGGCTTACAGAGAACACATACATTTCCAATAGGTTACCTAAATAAATGCGCAAAATATAATTTACCATGGTGAGGCTGACAACTGTTTTGTCACCTTTTCAATAAGGTGACTAAAACCTTCAATATTAAAAGAAAAAAGATCATCAGAAAAATCATCAATGAAGTTTAATGTGGTGCATTTGAGGTAAGACATTAGAAATACTATTATGCCTAGCAGATACTAATAGACAGGTTATTAGCAAGTATTTATTTGTATGTCACTGTCACACTGACTACAGTCAGACTTTGGGGAGCATCTGGGACAGAACTGTTAACACCACATGACAAAATGTCTTGAAAGCAGGATGAAACGACCTGATTAAGTGACCTTACATTCGGTCTCATTCCACAGACCGCATAGAGTCAAAGTGATTGTGTGAATGAGCCAAATATACTTGGGCTCAGTGTCATTTTTCTACTAGCCAAGTGCCTGGTAGAAGTTTTGTTTTGCGTTTATTTTATGTGGGCAGTTACCGATTAGGTGTAACTGTAGTGCTTGGTAGTAGTGATACATAATGAAAACTGAAGTGCTCTTACCTTTCCGTTACAGGGCTGCTGGGAGAGCTCAGATGAGCACCAGAGGTGAGCCGCCACTTTACAGGCTTTACAACGCAGCCCCTGCTTGGAGTTCCCTGCATGGACACAGATATCAACTACATCAGACTGAAAAGAGCAGTCTTTTATCAACAGATCAAGGAAAATCCTCATTTTTTTGTTTTACAATTTAAGAATAATGACTCAGTTGCCATTTCATTTTCACTTTAAAATGTATTAAATTTAAACTGCTGAAAAAAGAATTCAATAAATGTTGAATCTAAATTCAAACAGTTCAAAAGTAATAGCAAAGCATAAGCAATGCAGCTCAAAAATATCTGCGCACAAAAAGTCTAAACAATTCAGAGTGGAGCTATGCTAATGGCACAAAATTGGACCGCAGGCATTGCTGTCAATTTTCACTGGGGCCATTTTCTGTTGAGGAAATAACCTTGTTGCTAATTGTCTACAATGAGATTGTTGGAATATCATGTGCAATCATCTGTAGTAATCCTTTGAGAACCACAAACACAATTCACCTTCGTTATATTGGACAAGTGGCAACCCCAGGGACAGAGATGTCAAATCCTTTGCAAATAAACTTTGGGTGATGGATATGACTCAACGCCACAAGGGGGGCAAGTGGGAAAATATATTCATTAGTTATTTCTGTGAACTTGCTCTTTAAATGATGCTATGATGCTAAGTAAATGTCAACAGAGATCTTTGCATAGTGCTCAGCCAATGATGTTTGCATTTTGAGAGACCCTCAAGTGGTGGAAGGAACAAAGAAAGCAATATAAATAAAGAAAAAGAAAACCAGTCACAATGATGTTGAGGGTACCTTGGATCAAGTGTTTGCATCGCTGGCAGTTGGTAGGTCTTCGGAAGACATGTTCCTGAAAACAGTGCGTCTTGACCGGCTGCATCGGCAGGGCCTGAGACTTTGGCTGGGTGTTGGAGCTCAGTGACAGTGAGGGACTGATGGAAGGGGAGTGTGACGACAATGACGGGTTGGGACTGATGGAAGGAGAAAGGCAGGGAGATCGCTCATAGGCCAGAGGAGACTCAGAAAAGGAGGGAGGAGACGGCAGAGGTGGAGGCGTGGTAATAAGGGCGGAAGGTTGGCGTGAGTCACCGTTGCTGCGCTGGAAAAAGTTGTCCATGCTCTTGCTGCGCATGACTGATTTGAAGGATAGGGAGCGCTTCAGTCGCTGCAGCTGAAAGAAAAAGGAAGTCGTTTTGGTCACATTCTACAATAAAGAACAACAAATTACAATTTGTTTGACAACAATCGTGTTACTCTGAATGATGAGGTCTTACACAAGCACAAAATTTCCTGCAAAATTAGCAAGTAAGCAGTTCTGGTTATTTCAGAGTTTTATGAGTATTTTGCTCTTGCTTTTATCTCTCTGCAGTTTGAAGTAGGCCTGAGCTCAGGCAGAGAATTTTCTTGGGAGTTTAAAGTCCTAAAGTGACGATTGACCATGATTGGCCTTTGAAATGACAAGAAAAAAAAGTGTTCAGCTCGAAGGTAACTGCAGTGATTGAAAAAAAATCTGTTAACTCTCCCCTCTGACTGTCCTTGCCCTGCCAGGCTGGCTTCTGCTCTCCCATATTCAGCTTTTTTCCCCACACATTTTCTTAGCTCACAAATTTGTCATCCCTTCCAAATCCATGCAAATCAATAACCTTTAAAATTCTCATTTGATTACTTCTATTGAACGTTCTGCACCTTCACATTTGATGCACTGCAAATAGTACTGTGTTCATATTTGACAATCTGTCTCCATTTGCCATCCACTGCTCCCGGACATAACAAGGTAGACCTGATAATGACAAGCAATTACTTTGACTTAGGAGTGATGGGATCCAATATATGGAAATAATAAGGGCTGTGGACTCATACATCAAAAGAATAGCATACTGAATGAGGTCAAAGATGAAAGGAAGACTGAAGAGTACCTTCGACTTGCATAGATCTCATTAGCTGTCTATGTTAGCGACTTTAACAGTGTACATATGTATTTAATTCTGGATTCATGGAGAGTCTTCAGAACCATTACACATGTCCTTTCTTACAGTGATGCTGCAAAATATCAGGTCATCTGTAAGAAAAACAAGTAATTTAACACAAGAGAGTACAACTGCCCATTTTATATTGCTCTGTATTTATGTGTGCTCATGTGTAAGGAGGTTGCATCCTTATCAGATCTTTGAAAGGTATTGCCAATCTGCACTACTTCGCACAAAATCCAATCAATAGCATTGAGCAGGTTCCTCTTTTTCTCTTTAAGCCACAGATTCACAGGTGCCAATTAGCTTGAGTAATGGAAATAGTTCTCTCTGTTGACCCATTAGTGAGTGTCTCACGTAAATGTTTCCTACAGGGAGCTGAGTCCATTCTTTCCTTAATGGCCTTTTCTTGGCTTGACTGGTGGTCCATTCAGTAATGGATGTTCCTCTCTATTAGATTTTTTAACTCGTCTGACTTTGTTAATTTCTGTGGTGAAGGCCAGTCTTTTTTTGCCGAGGGAAAAGGAGCAACTTCTTCAAGCATGGACTAAGCAACGCATGACGAATGCAATCAATAGCTTAATATACCACCCTGAGCTTTTACAAAGATTAAAGAAACAAAGAAACAGGGATTAGGCTGAGGCTAATATGGAGATAAAAGAATCCAGGCTAGTTTCATGCCAAATTAAAGTAGTTTTACAGGGTTTCATGATAAATTGGGTGCTCCAAACTATCAAATTGAAACATGCAAGTTCAATCCATTTCCTCTATTGAATACATTAAAATCTATACCATCTGCAGATGATATAGTATAGCATATTACATTAATAATAAAAAGGTATGATAACAATGAATAAAGGTTGGTTAAGGGGGCAGTTTTATCAAGGAACCTGTTAATCATCAGATATTGAATCTACAAATCCCTTTTATTATATCCTGGTTTACAGGTCCCATATTGTACACTTTTCCTGGGTTTTATTTGAAGTTTTAATATCCAAGATATAAATGTGGTACCAAACATCATCTCAACATAGTTTTACATCTCCTCTCTCAAACTGCTCTCTCAGGAGCTCTAGCAAGAACATTATGTTTTGCGTCTGTCTCACTAATATTAACGAGTCTTTATGAGCCATGTGCGTCTTTCTGTGGACTGATCATTTTGTAACATGGGAAACAATTTTAGACCTTCTTTTAATCAAAATCATACTATATGATACAGACTTTTGAGCACTAAATGTTTCAAAAGGGTGTTTTATGACTGTTCTCAACATGTACAGAGATACAATGTAGTTTCCTGTGAACTTCAACAGGTAAAGGACAATGCTACATCATTGAATGTAGGCCGGTGTCTGAAGATCATTCAGGTCATATTTATCCAAGGATGGTTTTATAGACGGTACCTGGACTTGGCAGCAGATACTTGAGGACACCGGCCTCTCATTCAAAGGGCTTCTTCAGTTCCAAGTTATTGATAGGGAGTCTCAGGTATTTAATCTCTGTGGGGTCATTATCAAGGGTTGTTAAAGAGTTGTCACACATTAATGGTTGTTAAGCCTCCTGGGAAGTGATAAAAGGACAGCATTGTGGGGGGGAGTTTCACTACTTGGATTTCACTTCTCTTTCAAACACCTCTTTAGGCATTTACCTACACCGACAGGACACAGGCAAGGTTCATATTTTGGATAGAGGGGACAGATGGTTTGCACATTTTATTGCACTCCGCTGTTCAAAAGGTGCTATAAAAATAATGCTTGTTTGACTGATTGATGACTAGCCTGCCAAGACCCCTGGCTTCAATTCCATCAAACCCCTTTAGGATGAATAGAGCCATGTCTTATCTCCAAATATCAGTGCCTGACCTCGCTGTCAACCTTGTGGCTGAATGGCAGCAAATCCCTGCTGCCAAAATCTGGAGGAAAGTCATCCCAGAAGAGTGGAGGCTGTTAATAATATCAGAATAATGCCTCTGGTTTTAGAATCAGCTTTCAACAATCATATATAGCAGTGTTCACTTATTTTGCGTATATCTTTGGCAAGTAGAGTGGATCTCAGACCAAGGACCAAGTTAGGTTCTATGTCACAAATCCTTTATCAGTCTGTAAAATCATGGACTTTAATTTTAAAGTTAAGTAAAAATTACCTTGTGTTTAAATTGTGCACACATGGTTCTGAATATAGCTGCTGGTTTATACAAGCATAAATATGAGGAAATAGTATCAGCTTCACTGTGTTTTCTTACATCCCATAACATTCTCCTGTGAAAACAGGACAGAATCAAAAGCAGAGGTCTAATGAATGCAAATCTTTATATTCCTCCATAGCACTCTTGTCTCTCTCTGTAAGGGGTTTGAAAAGTCTATTTATGGATCACAGAACTGGAGACCCGCAACACTCTGAACCGCTGACAGTAATTAGATCATCACAGTGCAAGTAGACGAGTACTACTGTAATACAGCCTGTTTTGAGGAAGAAAATGAAGAAAGGAAGGGATGAGAAAGGTACAATAACAGTCAAAGAAAGTGAGTAAAAACAAAAAATAGAAAAAGGAAAAAAAAGATGGAACAAGAATGAAGAAAGAGACACTGCTCTCCTTTTTCTTTATCACTCTTCTGACAGACAAACAGTACAGTGGGGAGAAAAAGCAGATGTCTGTGCCTTGTTCTTTGGTCCGTTTGAAAACGAGCACAGTGTAGAGATGTTTGGTGAAGGCTCTATAAATAGGCTGTTGTGCAGGATGCCTGGATAAATTAATGATTAAGAAGTGGGGGTGGGTGTTAAAACACAGTGCCTGTGAAAGGCAAAAAGTCATTCTTGTGCCACTACTATGCAGTTTTGTCTTTCTTCTTCCGTTCCTCTTTTTTCTTTTTCTTAAAAACACATTGCACACTCAGCATTGAGGCACAAAATCAATTTCTGTCAGACACATATGCCAAAGAAGTGACCAGTCAAAGCAAATGATACAACCGTTAGATTTGGCTTCCTTATTTGAGGAACCTCTATTCTAAAAGAAGTACAATGCTAACAACAGCAGACTAATAAAAATGCTGAATATAACTGAACATTATTCATACCACCTTATCAAGGAAACATGAAAGAAGATTTAACATACTAAATGTGGTATCATATTTTGCATCACTTTCTAAATGGTGTCAAAGATCTATAAAATTCTTTAGATGGAAGCCAGTCATGAAGTGATGTCAGAATCAATTTAGGTGCAGGTGCTGTATAAGTAGCACACCAAAAATATACACGATCATTTACTATGCTGCATTTAACTAGGTTTGAAAAAAAAAAGTTTTATCTTTGGTTAGGAGCCTTTGAAAAGTGCCACTGCTGTCCAACAGCTTACTGATTGATGAAAAATCAGTAAATATACTGAATAATCCAATATTTGTTCACTGTTGTACTACAATATTATTAAAGTTCAGTTGACAACATATAAATCTTCATATATTTCTTGTTTCTTCATGTCTTATTTCATGTCTGCAAAGCCTTATCTGCAGCTGAAAGAGTGTTTGTCCAATCGTGTACATGACACATTTGGCTGTTAAGTTTGGTATTCTGCTCGCATTGACCTGAGTTTTGTATTGAAGGTAACCTCATTAGATGTTGTTCCAGCTGGATGTAAAAAGTGCACCTACTGAAATGCCCTTTTGTGGGAACGGAAAGTCGTAATGCGTCACTGCACAAGCTGTATTGCTGGTCACTGGGCTTGGAACAAATTAACAATTTCCCGGAACAGGAAAAAAAAGCAAAACATCAGTTTAAATATAGCTTTCTCTTTCTCTGAAAAAACTGATACATTTCCTCTGTCTGCCTCTATATTTAATAGGTGTGTGTGTGTATTTTTTGAAGTATGTTTCTATTAGGATGCAGGTTCAAGGATTGAACCTGCATGTTCTCCCTGTGTCTGTGTGGGCTCTCGCCGGCTTCCTCCAACAGTCCAAAAACATGGTTAGGTTAATTGGAGACTCTAAATTACCTGTAGGTACGAGTGTGTAAGTGAACAAGTGTGTGAGTGAACGAGTGTGAGTGTGTGTGTGCCCCATGAGAGACTGGCGACCCGTCTGGGATGTATCCCTGCCTCTTGCCCAAAGTAGAGATTGCCTCCAGCAGAGCCCCATGGCCCTAGTCAAGTATAAGCGGGTATAGAAAATGACTGAATGAATGAAGTATAGTACTGTGTACTATATACATATAGTATAGTAAGCTTCTAAAAAGAACCTGTGAGCTGTGAAGTCAATAATATTATTTCCATATTGCTTTTTGATTATATGACTATAGACGTTCATATAAAAAACTTAATAAAATATATATAAATAATATATAGATATAAATAAATTCGGTCCTATGTTTAAAACAAACAATCCACAGAGAAAAGCACTCAGCAAATATTCCGAATTTGTGCCTTTAAACAAGCCATCAGCAATTATGAGAGGTTGTGATGTCACAAAAATACAGTTACTGGCCACCCCCCCCTCACATATTAATGAGTGAATGTGTAGAGCTCCAGAAAGAAGCTTGAGAGAGGAGATGCAAAACTATATTATGATTTTCTGGTATTTAAAACCAAAAATATATATTAATAAATTAAATTAATATTAAAATAGTAAAACCCAGAAATGGGATCTTTAACATTTAACAATAAAAGTCAGATATAAAGGCTTTTACTTAAATAGGAAATGGTTATTGCATCTAAGGGGTTCATTTATTTGAAAAAATCAAAAGCATGACTCGCTGAACCTTTACTATATTAAAACACAAAATCATCATGTCAAAACTTTATAACTCAAGAGATTATAGATCATAAAGATTATAGATAATAAAATTATAAACTTGGTGATAAGACTTTTATTTTACGAATTTTCCACATTGGGAAGAGAACCTACAGTGAACCTAGAACTGAGGTTTATCACTAACCTCTTACATTAAATGCTTATATCTTGGAAAAGGTGTGAATCAAGGTAAAACATTCTATTATGCTCCTGTCCTTGTCACATTTGCAGCTGTGTGTAGCTGCAGTTTGAGGGGCTGTGATGCATGAATCTTACACTGCCAAATACTCCTGCCTGCTTGAGTGTGCAGCAAAAGAAGCTTGCATTTCCAAATCCAACCGTTTAAAAGGCTTAACTGCACAAGAAGCTTTCATAGCTAGCCTTACTGTAGGTGACTGCCACAACAGCTTGTTGATGTTCACACAATGGTGAAAGAACACTTATTGGGCTGCTCAATAAAAATAAATCGATGACGTTTTAATGGTATTTGCAGTTTGTGGTTGACACACACAAATGAATTCAGAGTAAAATACATTCCAAAGCAAGATTTGCAGGTACATGCCCAGTTTTTTTATTCACACATTCCATTTACCCTGATAGATGACTTATATTGTTGTAGTTTTATGTTTAAATTATATTGTCAGTCACCTTCTATCTCTATTGATTTAACTATTGATTTTAATGCGCTGGGATTGGCTCCAGCAGACCCCTGTGACCCTAGTGAGGAATAAGCAGGTATACAAAATGACAGTTTCTCTTTGTGTTAAACACTTGGTCAACTAATGTTTGTTTTATATTTTTCCTGTTAAAAAGGCGACTTTTTTGAGTTTTTCCCTTATCTGATTGGACTGTCTAAGGATGGAGGTACTGTGTCGTTGCATAAATTAGGAACCCCCATAGAGCTAATTTGGAATTTGTTATAGTGGGCTATGAACTCGGACTCAACTAACTTGAAAGAGTAAAGAGAAAAAGTGGGATATGTAGAGTGCTGAACAAGATCTGTTTCTATATTGTGTTCACGATATACAAGATGATGGATCTTTTGAAAAATAAATATATATGAATGAATGAATGAAAATAACTACTTCACAGACTAAAAAGTAAAGGGGAAATTCTTCACGCAGAATTTCATCCATAATCCAATAAATAAACCAAAATTAGAAAGAGAGACTCAATGTGCAGTCTTCTAGTATTTTCAAGGTGAGTCTCATCAGAACTATGCATTGTTCCCACTCTATTACATCAACTTTGACTTTTAAAGAGAAAATCACCTTAGAAGTTTACTGTTCACCTGACGTCATTACTAAACAAAGGACTAAATACATTCTATAAATATTCCCAACAGACTCATCCATGACTCTGAAATATAAGCAGTAATTCAATCTCTTTATCATAATTAATCAAAACAGTGCTGGGTCAACACTGGATACATGCAGGGTGACACTGTCAATGCTGAACAGATCTTATATTCTTTCAGGAATAAGACATTCTTGATGTGGTTCCTCTCCTTTTATCTTTTGCAAATGTTCTGTTGCAGCAAGTATCAATCTCTCACAGTGTCTCTGTCTATCTTTAACATCAGGTTCAGACTGAAAGCGAATGCACCTTGTTGCATGAGCAGGGGCCTAACTGTTCACACCAGAACATTTATCTGCACTGGGCAACAAGCAAAGTCTGCTCCTCAACTCCTCCCACCTCTCTCATCTTTGTTAGACACAAGTGACAAATATATATGTGTAATGGATTGACAGCAAATGCCATCATCAATATTTTCAGAGGAGTACAGAGCAGATGGATGAACTCTTGGCCTTCAGTGGCAAAGGGCACATTTAGAAAATTAACCGCATGTGCTACGCTATCCATGTCTTGACTTCCTACTTAGCTTCAGAAACAGATTCAGCAACGATACATGGCTTATTTCTCACTTAAGATTTTTTCGATTTGTCCCTGCATCCAGGGAGTTTTTGCATGGTGGTAGCAACCATCTAACAGTGTTAATTTACTCAGACGAGACTAGACAAAATACATTCATCAACAATGTTTTTTTCACTATGAGAGTAGACAAAATCAATGTCCTTAACCACTGACTGTGACAGGATTAACATACATTTTTTTAATGACAAAAAGACGAGATTAAATCTATTTCTTACTTCTACTTATTAAATAAAGTCTCCCTTTTCATCACAGACATTTTTTTTAAATCACAATCAAAAATGTGCCTTCACTGCATGTGCATCACTTGAATTTCTCCTCCAGCGCTGCTGTCAGGTGTGTGTGTGTGTGTGTGTACACATCTGAGTGAGTAGCATCTACCATTGCTGTCGGCACTAAATGCGGCGACATCTGTTACTTCATCAAAAGACACTAATTCCCGTTTACGGTTTTAACCTGCTGGGTTACACACTTTATTAAACTTTTAGCATGCAGGGAACATCAAGCTCAGTCTGATAACTCTGGGGTGTCACTTCAAAACATGTCCATGGGTCACACCTAACTAAAAGATTCCTAACAATAGTTTCTGTTCTAGACGCCTGCCTAGACTAGACTATTAACCTGCTGTCAAAGACAAAAACTAGACTACAACACCAGGACTTTTCATCAACTACAATGTGACTAAACAACAAAAGGACTGACTAAATATGACTAAAACTAATATGGGCATTTGACACAAGACTAAGACTAAAACAAAATTGAAAAATTGTAGACAAAATTAAAACTGGTGTCTCATGTGATGAATTCCTTCCTCATGTCAAAAAAGACACCATTGTGGATCACTTCCATCATTACAGATTGCGACCCGTCTGTGGGGCTTCGTGCTGCGGCACGTCCAGTCTGAACAGTCCAATCAGTTAACATAGGTGCCAAATGGTAACAAGCTGTGCTTCATGGCTGCCTCCTGTCTGAACCCGGTGGAAGCCTTCATCTGTTTTCCCACTATATTGTTTCAAAGGTCAGCGGTTCAAGTCAATCAATCCAAATATATCATGGTCTGTCAGAAGTGAGTTGACTGAGTGACGTTTCCTCCTGGCAACAGCGACACAAAGGAAACAAACAAGCAGGAGAAATAGAATTTGTTCTAAAATGTAATCTACATACACATAATTGCATCAGGGAAGCTTTGCAGTCTCATTTGCTCATTAAAGGAGTTTGTTCACCTACAGATACAGGAATTCAGAAACAGAATCAAATTAATTTTCCAGTGTATAATTATTTGTTTTATGAGCTGTGAAAAAAATTTTAATTGGATTTTGATGTTTTTAATGTTTGCATAGTTTGAGAATTAAGACTGAAGAAAAGAAAGGTGGGAAATGGAGAAGTCTTAATCAACAATGAACTGTAGTTTGTAATAACCATTCAACTGACAACCCTGGTAAGCCTGGTCTTCCATAAATCTTGAGTAAATGAGAAGGCGTCTATTCACAGTCACAGACTTATTTTCTAGGCTAGTCTTAATTTAGCATTTTCTTCTCTTTTGTTGTATGCCTCTCTCTGCGTTTCTCCTCTTTGTCATGAACTCTCACTCTCACTCATTCTTTGGATCACACAGGCAGCCATCAATTGGTCCCTCTCTTCAGAAAGTGAAGCAGAGAACTGTGAAGAAAGATGATGTGAGAAAAAGAGGAAGAATGATAGAAGACACTCATAAAGAGAGGTAGAGCGCAGCCGGAGACACATAAGACCATGTTTCAGGATTCGTTTAAATGGGTAACAGTCAATAGAGGGGGGAAAAAAAGATGGAAAATATATACTGTAAGTCTAGAGCTAGAATTTAATTAGACGAGGAGAAAGCAGGCTGTTAAAAGAAGTTAGTGAGAAGCCCGGGGAGGTGAGTGTGAAGGGCAGAAAAAGACAAAGCAATGCCATCATTTCACCTTATAAAACCGCCTTTGTGCTGGCTGAAGATGTGATGAGCCTTGTGAAGGCCCAGTGCGGCGCACAGCAGCACACTGCATCATCAGCATCTACACCCACTTGTCTTCGTAAATATCAAACTTTATGTAGCGACTGACTCATTTCCTCCACCACTAAACAAAGTGGCACTCCACCGTTGCTTTGTCTTTACAAACTTTCGCTCCTCATCCACAGGTCCATTCCTCACTCAGCGGAAGACACTTCAGCAGCATGTGATTCAAGTGATTAGAGCTGAATAACAACATTTTTGGCGCTCTCACCTTGCCCGTAGGTGGAGGAGGTGGAATAGCTATTCGCTTCGCTGTTACAGCCTCTATTAGAAGCACTTCAGAAAGCTGGTACCAGCTCACTTGGCACTGTAATAGATAGTCTGAGAGCCGGGGGGGGACAGTGCGGAGAGAGAGAGAGGGGAGGGGGTGATGAAGGAGAGTTGATTAAGAGATGAGAAAGACTGCAGAGAGAGGCATTAAGGAACAGAGAGAGAAAACGATGACAGCAGAAGGAACGAATGAAGCAATACAGAGAAGTGAAAAGAATGAAAGTGACAGACAGAATCGAGTGGAGCCTTAGAGATACCCCCGAGCACGCTGCTCTGAAAGAGGCGGCAAGATTTCAACCGAAACCAAGTTGAAACGCACATTTAATCTCTCCGACCCGCTTTTCCTCTCCAGTCTCCTTCTACGGGATGCGGAGCTGGTCACGGCTGCCAGCGGGGGCTTGGCAAACACAGGGTTATACTACACGGCTGACGCAGCTCAGAGGATTGTTTCTGCCCAGTTCCATGTGAATTATGACCCGGGCCCCTAGCTAGACACAGCAAACATCTGCTAGCAGATTAGCTCATAAATTCATGCAGCACCTAAACGCCCACCATCCATTGTGTTGTCCAATAGTCAAATAGAAAGAACAAGAGGACCACCCTGCCAGGCTCATCCCAGGCCAACCATAATGTGTATTTGTAGCTGCTGCAGTTAACACGGTTCTTGACACTCATTGTATAAATGAGGAGAAAGAATGCATACACTTAGCCCATCTTTTTAAAAGAAAGTGTAAAAAGGCTTTCATATTTGCTTATTATACACTTCTACACAAAGCTGGATATCAACTAGAGCCCCAGAATTAGGCCTCCAAGACCTGGAGGTTTACTGTGTGTTAATTGATTTATGCTAATTTAATTGAAAATATGCACCACTAAAGCATAATAAAAGCAGACATGAAAATGGCCTTCAGGTGGTTCTTGCTTTACGTTCTAGTATTGAGGCCAAATCTGGTTTTAAGACCTGAACTACTTAAATCGCTGGCTTATATTTCATTTAACCTTGCAGGCAAGTACCACTTTAAGCTGGCGATGTCTTTAGCATAGAAGACTTCGCCAGGAACACAGTACAAATCAACAGATAATGAAACACAAAAAACAGGCAATGACAAACAGAATGTAAGTTAAGAGCAGTAGAGACAATAATAGTCTTAAAGACTTAAATTTAATCAACTTATATTCCTTTTGAAAACATGGAGGATTTCTTTCCCCATCTATGTCCCTCTATGCTGTGGGGACAGCAGCTATATACTTTATATCTTTTGATCTGGGATATTGATTGCAAGATGCCTTATACGTTGCATATTCCTAAATCAACAACTGAGAATTATGTATCCTGGTTATATTCTAGCAGATAAAGCAAAGAATTGCATGAATGGTCCAGAGAGGGGCCACCTTATTTATTTTTAACATGTGAATCAGACCATGTCTCTAATAATGTTTTCCATCCAGTGTGGTGTTTTTATCTGAGCATTAAGATACAAGACAACCAGGCCCATAACTCTGCTGGGACACTGGTATTGTAAAATTATTTCATTAAATTAAGGTGCAAAATAAAGCATCTTCTTGAATATCTTTATATGTTCATGTTGCACTTCAAGAAAACAGTGTGCTATCAGAAAAACACACCCACCTTCATGTAATCTCTGCCCTCTAACTCTGAGGTCATGGTAGTTAGAGGAATTAAAGCAGCTTAAGAGTTGTTATGCAACCTCCACAGAATTAGCTCTACAATAAAGTAAAAAAAAAAAATCAAGCTTACCTTTATACATAATTTAAATTTATTTAAAAAAAATAAAAAGCTCGAGTGATGATTTTACTTTAAATTGACATTTTTCACAGCAGCCATATTGACATGAAACAGTAGGCACACAGGTGTTAGCCATGACACTAATTAAGGTTCAGTTCAGGTCAAACTGAGGCAGTATTATTGCTGACTCTGCTACTACACCTTAATCAGCATCATTGGTAACACCTGTGTTTGGCTGCTGTGGAGGAGAAAAAAAGGGTCTAAAGTGCCAGTTTCAGTCGTCTGTTCCCGGTATGTTGCTGCACACAGGTGTGCTGTTACCTTTGACTCCGGTTGGCTGGGCACGGTCGCCTGTGGTCGGTGGAGGTCCCGGTTCTGTGGCTCGTTCTCCTTCTCGCTGATTTCCGTCATCTCGGGTCAGGAAGAAAAAAAAACGCTCCTTCAGCAACGAAACTGCAGCGAATTTATAAGTCCACGGCGACAAAAAAGTGATGAATAAACTACGCGCAGAGAGGTCTGAACATCGCTACGGTCTCTCTTCCATAGAGGTAGGGCGGCTGTGGTGTTGTGTCAAGTCATCTTTCTTTGGCACCATCCAAAGAACGCTGGGAATTTCGAATTGAAGTGAGATATTCCGTCGAAAAACGCGCCTCTTGGTGTTTTTTTTTTCGGGTTTCGCGCTCGGAGCAGCTGCAATAAGAGGAATAATTAACACTGTAGAAAATATCTCCACATGAAGCCAATTGTTTGGTCTATTCCTCTCCAATATCTCTCTATCTTTCTCTCTCTCCAGCATCCACCGGACAGTTCTCCTCCCCTCTCGCTCACACGCGCTCTCCAACAACTTTGATTTCGCCGTCAGAACGTGCTAGAAGCGTCCTGATTGGTCCAGGCGCCTAAAAAAAAGGACGTCAGGATTGGCTCCGAGATGATGACGTTTGCAGAGGTGGGCGGCAGGTAGATCAACTAAGAATATATATATATATATGCTTCCACTTTAATATCTTCAATTAAAGTTTCATTCACATGTTCCCGGATGTACCTTACTAAATAGAGTAAATTACTAGTAAATTTATTATTTTTTTGTATCTCTATATGCACTACTGTTCAAAAGTGTGGGGTTACCCAGAAAATTTTGTTTCCCATTAAAAAGTCATGAGTTGTAAAATGAGTAGAAAATATAGTCAAGACATTGACAAAGTTAGAAATAATGATTTGTATTTGAAATAATACCTTTTTTCCTTCGAACTTTGCTTGTGTCAAAGGAAGGTCAGTTTTTATAGCTTCTCTAACCAGCTAAACTGTTTTCAGCTGTGCTAACATGATGAGCCTCTATACACTAATGTAGATATCGCACCAAAAAACCAGACATTTGCAGCTAGAATAGTCATTTACCACATGAGAAATGTATAAAGTGTATTTCTAATTAATTTGAAATTATCTTTATTGAAAAAAAACTGTTTTTCTTTCAAAAATAAGGATATTTCTAAGTGTTACATGTATTTGTTGTCCAATTATATGATTTGGTGCACGGTTAATGCAAATAACAAATAGCATTAACCATGCAAAAATTGTTAATGCAATTTTTAAATCAATAATAAAGTTGGGGTGGAAAGGTACGAAGTTGAGATATATGAAATTTTAATGCAGCTTTGTTTACATCTTAAATATTTGATAACCAGATAGGTTCACAATAGGAAAATATTTCTCAATATAGCCTAATGTTGGAAATATTCTGTGTTCTTTATTTCTATGAATATTTTATCCATTCATTCTGTATTAAAAACCTTGTAATCATTTATCAATAATGCTTTAAGAATTATATATGTTGCCTGAGTAAAGAAAAACAGATTTACACATCTATAGCCTCATTAAATATTATCACAAAGACACTCTGAATACTGCAGGTATCAGACACAGATCAGCTTCCAGGTCATTTCATTCTTAAAACAATCTCTAAGGATAGTGATAAACGGATGGGGGACCGGGTTTCAGGACCTGAGGAATGCGTCACATGGAATCTATAACCTGTCTCTCACATCCTGGTTGCCGTGGAGACTGAGATAAGCTTGGACTGAGATACGCTGCTGTATAAAGTTCTGTGTGATAAGTTTTCTTTAGAATAGGTCAGAGACTGTCAACTTGCACTGTGTGCAAGTGTGTGTGTGTGTCTCCTTGCAAGTAAAAGATCACTTTTCACTTTAAATGATTCTGATCTCTGTATAATTATTGCTGTTAATATGAGAAATATCTGACCCCTAAATATGGTGCCAAATCATCAAAGGTCTAGGTGTTATAGCCTATAAATACAGCGCCATGTTTCTAAATGCTGAAGTAGTGACGTCACAACTATACAGTCACCACCTACAGTCAGTCACCCACCCTTCATTCAAATCAGCCAATCACAGGAGAGACTAATTAAAATTAATGAGACAGACAAAAAAAAAAACCCTGTTCTTTCTAGAGCTCCAGGGACAAGCTTGAGAGAAACAATTTATCTTGTTAGTGATATCACAACTTCAAATAAAACCCAGAAAAATGTACAAAATGGAGCCTCCTGAGATGAAATGTGTTTTTGTTCACTTATTCAGCTGTATTTGCTTAAATATTTAATAAAAAAAACGCATGTCAAAATTCAATCCCAGTCATTGCATTGGATAAGTCGAATGTTAGCGGCTGCCTGATTTGTCCTGCACATGTGAGGCTATGTCTACTTTCCAATCAATCATTCCAACCAATTATCCTGGAAAGATGTTACGATACATAAATTAAATACTGTGGAAATGCTGTTTCAGGTGGACTGTAAAGGAAAAGACAACATAAAGCTATAAACACTATTCTCTCATATTTTCTCAGATATATACACATCTGGTGTTTTGATGATGAGCCATAATGTATTATTCACATCCTTTTATTGGTTTTGGTTCATTCTAAATGCCCAGCAGAGATCTGTTCCTTATGCTGAGTTGATCAAATCAAGGGTACACATTTTCTTAACTGGATTCTGTCTTGTAACTTGTATTACTGGCTGTATATTCACTCATTCACTCGTTTATAACAGTGTGACAGTTGTCTTGATTTCAGTGAAATATAAAGTGCGTAGTCTATGGGCTGGATACATTTGAAAAGAAAAATGATGAAGTAGATCTTTGTAAAGGAAAAAAAAAACTTACAAACTAACACTGTTAGTTAGAGGTGAAACAATTTGAGCGCCACAAGCAACAGACACAACAGTCTACAGGGATCCAGTAGTGAAGCATGGGTGGCTGAATCAGCACCAAGGACAGCTCCCCTCTATCTGTCTGCCTGTGTATTTGTGTGTGTGTGTGTGCGCCTGTGTGTGTGTGTTTTTGTAATGATCAGCCTCCCTTCCCATGTAAAAACCACATGCTTTCATTCCCAGCAAATCCTATTTTTAACATAGACAGACAGGGTTTTTGTTCCTATGAGGCACCCTCAGTTTTACAGTGATACCGCGTGTACAGTACGAAGTGAGCCCCACCACTCCGAGCTAAGTATAGAAGCGACTTAGAACAGAGGAATGGCGCTGACTACTAATGATTTCTTCCTCTCGCTCATGCAGATATGCAAAGTTAACGGGACAATTGTGTCATGGTAATTACCAAGCCAGAAGCCAGATAAGTGAACGTCCTCTAAAATTCTGCCTTCAGCACCGCATTTCATTAATATCTGGAAAATATGCACAAACAAACATGTTCATCCTTGAGCATGGGGAGAACACAACTCTATCTATCTATCTATCTCCCACTTTTTAGTGTCAGTTGTCTGAAACAATCATGGCTGGCCTTGAGTAGGTTGACAGCTCTCTGAAAGCCCCTGCCGTTCTCCGTCACTGAAACAATATTTAGTTGTGGTGCAGCAGGTAATTATGCAAATGAAAGACCATATTATTTTATCATAATAGCATGAGAAGGGTTGATAAGGGCTTCTCGATGGCCTCTCGGTGTAATTGCGTGTGCCAGAGATGGAGCTTATCAGCGTTGAAACTGAACCGTAAAGCAATGGTGACTTTGCGATGCTGTAAAGTTGCATATGTACAGTGTTGGCCATTCAAAGATTTTCTTTCACAAGAAAACATTAATATCGTGTGTGTGTGTGTGTGTGGGTGTGTGTGTGTGTGTGTGTGTGTGTGAGAGAGAGAGAGAGAGAGATGTCCGAGCTGTAGCTGGTATCCAATTTGCAACATCATCTTTTATTAAATGCTTTGGGGAACTTTTTGTTACGCTCTACTTACGATACATTACCCCCCATCCATTCACTCTATCTCTTTTACACATGCACACGCATCCACACACACAGGTTTAAAATCAACATATTTTTGAAGATCTGTTTCATTTCGAACGGATAGTTTTTAATGTAAGAATGCATGTATTGGCTCCAGTTACCTGCATATTTTATAATATACCTTGTATTTTACCTGACTTGTTCCTTAAATTTGGTTTCCCTGCTGCTCCAGATGTAATACTGCGTTTCCACAACTTTTATTTCGTATCTATTTCCAGTAGAAAAGCAGACATCTCTCACAGCAGGTATCCTGGTGAGTCGGCTGACGTCAGCTGTTCCTCTGCACAGGGGCCCAGAGATTTTAGTTTTTGCTTGTGGTTCGACTCAGTTTTCTTTGTGGTTTATCTGGAGCAAAAAAAACAACAAAAAAAAAACAATCCCATGTGGCGCTTCCGGGCACAATATCCAGAACTGATAATGACAACGAATGTTCTTTTAGTGAATCTAGTTTATTACTAATGGAACATGGAAAACACTAAATTGTCTGGGTGACCCCAAATCTATGAAAGGTAGTGTAAATGCAACACAAAGCGATCCTTTTGACACTAACAAATCCAATAACTTGCTTTTAAAAATAAAATCAATCAGTCTCATACTTGAATACTCTCTGGTTGTATAACCATACTCTATTATTACTGTATATGAACTGGAGGCTGCAGCTTTCCATTTGTGTAAGATGCACACTGGACACAAAAAAAACTCATTTAGTCATTTTCTATACCTGCTTAGCCGGAGTACCCCGGTGAAAATCCATGCGGACACCGGGAGAACATGCAAACTCCACACAGAAAGGTCCCAGACCCAGGACCAAGGAGGTCTTGAACCTGTGACCTTCTTGCTGTGAGGCAACAGCGCTAACCCGTGCACCACCGTGTCGCCCTCATTCAGTTGTGGTGTCACAAATTATGCTTGCACACAAATGCCTCAAAATCAAATTTTCAACGAGCACAGAGAGTCAAACTGCACATAGGTCTTTCTGTGCAGTGAAGCTCAAACATCCAAAGTGAAGTAACAACCAGCGAAACAAATTTCTTGAGCGGTGAGCGACTGAGCGTGGCAATTTATGATTTAACACTTGCAGTCGAGTAAATCCCTTGCACAGTTGGCCACGAGTGCCAGACACTGGCAGCAGCCGCGGGTCGCCTCATGTCATGACACTACATATGATAGGGACGGTGATTATAATCCTGGTTTTTGCTGTGAACATTGACTTAGAAGAGCGCGCGCAGGCCTTTGCAGAATTGGGCGGATCACCGAGGAACCGTTGCCTCATGTTATCTTGACATGTGCTGCAGGGTTTAGGATGCAAATCTCTTGCCTCCCAACCGAGCCTTGGAGCAGTCATTGCTGCTCATGATTTGAGCTTCACCACTGGAACGACAAAGACAAACCGTTTGATCCTAGAGTTTTAGCTGTTTTTTTGATGGAAATGTGAGCAGTTATTAAAGTTTGAGTATATGCACTTGGAATTCCATCGACTTCATAAAGAAAATCTACCACGCTGCTCCTCTATTCGCCTTTTGTACAATGTTAAGTGGTGTAAATGACAATGTTGGGCAATGAGGCTCTGTAGTTTAAGCGAAACAGCAATATTCAGTTAAAAAAGGAGAAAAACTATTTCTATTACTTGCGCCTATGAGAACAAAAAGCATCAAATCACTCAGCCATGCTCAAACCTATAAGCCTGCTATAAGTGTGTCATTTTAAACCTCCTTTACTATTTAAATGAGAACGTTTTAATTTTAATTTAAACTCTTTGATGTGGCGAACATCCACAGATCACTGATGTATCTGGGTCAAACATTAACCCACTAATTTCTGATAGGAGACAAATCTCTTTTATGATGTAACAAGCAAACGTTTGCTCATGTGCGAAACAAGCCTTGTTTTTTATTAAACACTTTGAAGAGTTTTTCACCGTAAGCCCGCTCCACGTGGAATAGATGGCCCACTTCTCTCCGGGCAGGTTCCTTGTGTACTGTATGATTGCAGGGCGTCTACTGTATGTTGTTTTTTAATCTAAATCTGTTCGTGTGTGTGTTCTATTTCACAACAAGAGAGGGAAAAATTGCCACCGTGTCAGAATCTAATGACAATGTGACCCTTCCCACCAGGCTAGCTGTGAAGTAGAGATGAGCTTTTACAAAAAGAACTGCACAAGCGAGGCTATAAATAAAATGTGAGGGGAGAACGACAGCGAAAACACACATTTAGAGTAAATAAAACACCATAAGTGATCAAATTATTATTATTATTTGTATTATCCTTTACAAGTCTTTACCATGGTACTTGGGTGACTTTATTCCACTCCTGGTTCCTCTTTAAGCAGAATGAGGTGTGTATATGTTGGAATTCAACAGATGTTGGAATGGAATGGTTGGAATATATGTAGAGATGTTGAATTCAGAAAAAAATGTAGTGGTCTCTTATTTTTTTCCAGACCTGTATATGGATAGTGACCCCAGACATAATTATAAATATTAACAGTAGTATATAGTCTAATATTTATACACCAAAACTGACATTATAAGACCTTAGGAACAACTTACAAAATGCTGTGAACACACATAAATGGAAAAGAAGGTGTCTAAGTGTAAAATACATTTATATTATATTATGTTGTTGTGTGTGTGTGTGTGTGTGTGAGAGACATACAGTGACAGGTGGAGCAAACGCAGCCTAGGCGTTAACCTCATTACGACAAAATGCTTATAACTTAATAATGTCAAGAAATGAAATTGTCTGACCTTAATCTGATTACATGAAAATGATTCTGACCTGATTACAGTAAGAAAACATATTACGTGCTGGCTCGCATGCTAATAACATGGATCATTACACATTGAGCGAGCAGCCTGAGAAAGATGAATATACTCTAGTTACTGGATACAAGACCACATGGTGACTCTATGATATGGCACTGAGATTAGGATTCACTTAGCAGGAAGAAATATTAATATACATCAAATGTTTAAAATCAGGAGAATCTGTGAATTCTGCTTTATGGTACTTGAGTGATGCAAGTAAACTTAACCTTTTCTTGTTATACTTATTACTATGTGGCTAATTATTATACTACCTCGCTAATTAACAATTAGTCTGTCCAAAGGTAACTTAGTCCTCCTATGGTTACTGTTTAGCACATTGTGTTTGTTTAATCCTTAAAAATGGGTAAACTTCCTGGATCCTTGCTGACAGTACTGAAATTTGCTTATTTTTTAACGAATGAAGATGAATGAAGATAACTTTAAACAAACCAAAAAAACACTCTATACATTGATAATGTCGTAAATGACTATTCTAGCTGCAAATGTCTTGTTTTTTGGTCTACACAGGTGTATAGAGGCCCATTTCCAGCAATTATCACTCCAGTGTTCTAATGGTACAATGTGTTTGCTCATTGCATCAGAAGGCTTCATTTTACAACTTATACTGGTAAATAAAAGTGTGACTTTTCATGGAAAACAATAAACAGTTTTGAACAGTAGTGTAACTTTGAGATTTAGTTTTTCCCCAAAAATGTCAAACTATTCCTTTAGTTAAGGTTTAGGAGTACTTGTACTATACTGTAAATTTACCACATAACAGAGAACAATCTATAAAAATCAATCGCACAACTTGAGTCAAAAATAATGCACTCAACAAATGTGACTGCTATATTTAGCTCCGAACGCAGACTGTGCCAAGTGGTGTCTTCCCACATACTGTCAGTGTGTGTGTCTGAACATATGGCCACAGATGTAATGCTGTTTTTCACTCCTTGTGAAAACTAGTTTGTATTTAAGTCCTCTAAAGGGAAAGGGTCTGGTTGGTCATCACTGCTTTAAGGGTTTAGGATCAAGACCTGGGTTTTCAGGTCAAGGTAATGGAATTAATGTAGACCTAGCACCTATAGACCTGTCAGCTATAAAACTCCACATTTGTTGCTCTATTCCATCTTGCCTGGCTGTGTAGAAGCAGATAATGGTGTGTGTGTGGGTGTGCGTCTAGGGGTCCATGGAGTTCATTTTTCAAATTTTGTTGATGTTTCTCAAAAATGTCCTTTAAGAGGCTAAAATTCCCTTAACAAATTGTGATTCATCACCTAACAGAGGACTTATTGAATTCAGAGAATACTTTGATGCCAATGTAATTCGAGAAACGATCATAATTTACTTTGTGAAAAAGAACTACATTCACAAATCAGTCTTACCTTAATTGTTACATGTGTCAAAGAAAAGCTAAAAATGACTTCGGAGAAAGGTAACAGTATTTTACTGGATTTAATTCCAAAAAGAACAATAAATTATCTCTAAATGGAGCAGCGCACTCGCAGCGCATTCCCATAAATGTCTATGGGAGTAATAAAGCAAAATTGTTTCAGAGACGCTTGAGAAAGATGGATTATCGGCAACAGCGATTGTGTTGGAGGGAGGAGGAAATGGAAAGGAAGAACGACAGAAAGACAGAAGGATTGGCAGAGAGACTGGGCCGCGGGCCAGAATGACATTGGGGTTTGTGTTGGACACGCCAAGAGGGGCTGGCACCGCCATTCGCTGACTCACACCCCAGCCCCACAGGGATTAGGGAACAATAGAAATCCATTTCTTTTTAATGAGTGCTACAGATGATATGCCTTTCAGACGTATTATCATGCAGAAATGCAGCCGCTCACAGGAGAAACAAGTAGAGGACATGGGCCAAATGGCCCAGTCTTTACAAGAATGCTTTTCAGTTTGTGCTACTGCCTACAATTAGTATGGAAGGTTCGTGTAATGGAAGGAAATACTTTATACATCTGAAGAATTATGTCTTGTGATTTGATATGATATGATACAATACTTTAGACATAAAGTTATTGTAATTTGGATTCTACTGTATTACTAAATTGAACTGAATTGAATTAAAATGTTACTTTATTTGACTTGTTAACAAAGAGAGTTTGTCTAAATTGATTATATCTATCTACTACTTTCATATATTTGCTGTTAAGTGAGTCGTGTGGTGCTGAACTCATCATAGTCCTGCAAAAATAGAAGGGAAAAATATATTTTTCACAATTTTACTGTTATATCAATACAATATCACAACAAAATAAGCATTTATTTATATTACATTATATTATTGAATCAATTTTCTACTTTGACCATATGTTGCAGTGGTCTTTCTTCCAATACATTTTAATAAGAGAGAAAGTCTTTATTGCTGACCCACAACATGAACTCAGATATGCCTTCTCTTCATTCAGTTTTGCTGATGTTTCGCAAGCAACACAGTTTTATAGCCACCCACTTCAGTTTGCCTCAGCATAACTCCCAAACTTGAAACAGTTAAGGAAAACTTGCTTCTGCACAGCATTTTAGAAAGATCTGCAAAGCCAAACAAAAGCACATAAGCACGTATTGTAATGGCAGATATGAAAATGCAAACTGCTGATTAACTTTAACAATTTCCCTCAATAAATATGAAAATAAAAAATATATAATAAATAAAATAAAAATAAAATAAATAAGTCTGTTTTTGCCATATTGTAGGAAGTTTTAAAGCAAAAGGATGACTAAATCAAATTTTAGCTGTTTCTTGTCAGATTGATTATTATTCAACAGCTGATCTGAACTATAGACGGCAACAAATTAGCAGCAGTGTAACACCTTTGGATTTCTATTATTGCTGAGGCAGAACGAGGAAATTATGGAATTTAAATTTGCTCAGACAGCACCCTTTGAATTAAGACCGATAATATGTTCCGCTGTAAGCTGTTGCTTTACTCCAGCGAGTATAAGCAGGAGTTTGTCTGTGGTTCTCGCTATATAAGTTAAAGATGCGGCACTCTCAGGCTGAAAATACATCTACACTCTCGTCTCCTCCCTCCTTACTTTGCCTTTATTCTTACTATCTCTTCCCCCTCCACCCCCCACTCTTCCTCTGCCTCCTAAAGCTGAGTGTGTGCAGCTATAAAGCTTAACTAACTGGCTAATGGCTGCTTCCTCTTGCTTTCTTATCTACAGGATAAGCAGGGATGTTATTTCCATGCTACACAGCTCATCAACAGTCATGAACTGCAGCCCTTTTCCTTATGTGCTGAAGCGAAGACAACGATTTTGCTGAACCCGACTTGCCGGCTGCATATTTTTTGTCACACATGCACTGAAATATAATAAATTCCCAACACCATAAATGTTTAATGATTGGCGAAGTGGCCAGAGAGACATTAACACACACTATCAAGTGAAACAGACGAGCATGGCTGCAGCTCGTGTTGCTGACTCTGTCTTTTATCTCCTCTACACAAGTCGGAGACTTGAAAGAAAGAGAGAGGGGAAAAAATAGAGACTTCAAAACAAACCTTTGGGCTCCAAATTGGACTCTAGAGCTGCCAATGGAGAGAGATGATATACAGTAGCTGAGACAGAAGAAGAAAAGAAACCAGTAGAGGAGGAATTGGCAGTTGGATGAAGTGAAAGTGAATAATGATGGAATAAGAATAGAAGCTGAATCTAGTACAAGAAGACGGAAGTCATAAGAATCGGCAGCACATGACATTTGCCAGCATATATTGTCTGCTGCAGAGACATTTACAACAGAGAAGAGTTAAACTAGAGACAAGTGTGAAATGCCAAATGAAAATTGACAGACCGGCGAATGCTATGGTAAACCTTGGCTGGTTGTGGCTGGTTTTAAAGGGACCCCATTGTGCCGTTTTCCCAGTTTAATATTTAAATTTTACGGTCTCTGCATAAAACTTAGCATGCATTTATGGTCCAAAAGCACCTAGCAAGACATGTAGCAGCAGTGCTTTATACTGGCTTATACGTGTTTCTTCATGGCGTGTTGTGCTATTTATAATGGATGTACTTTTACTCTTTGGGTAGAGGCCGAAGACAAATTCCCACTGTGGTCGGCAATAGGATCAATCAATTAATATATATTCCAAGCAGCATGCATGAGTATAAAGCCAGGAGTGGCAGGGTCGACAATAGAGAAATTAGCTGTGCTGGAAAAAAGAGCAGATCAGCAGTTTGAAAAGGTTGACAGGGAGTAGAGTGTCAAGGAGCGAGAAACAAGGAGAGGAGTTTGCAGTCTCAGGCTTTCTTTTATTTTCCTGACATTTGACAAATTGGTTGGAAGGGCCTGGCAAAAATCCCTACGCAGGTTGTAATGAAGCGCATGATATACTATGAGTACTTGTGCGCAAGAGAAAAAAGAAAGAACCGAGAGCTTCAAGTGTAACGCCATAAGGAAAGTGCTCGTTCCCATTCATCAAGTTATTTCTTCTTCAAGATGGACAGTGGACTCTTTCTCTGTAGCCCGGATCGATGAAATCCATAGTTCAGTGTCTAAAAAAATGTACTATAAACTGCACATTTTAGGAGTGTCCTATTATTACCAGTCCAAAGCTCCCCTGTTTTATCCACATCTCGATATACCACACCTCTTCAGTGGATTAATTATCTTGGAAAAATGGATTTCAACACAGTTTGAGAGAAATAAGCCTCTTTTATTGTGCATAGAACAAATCTTAGATCCTTTATTTCAACTTGTGAAAAATGAGAGCAAAAAAGGTGTTGCGTTTATATTTTTGCTCATTGTACTAACCAGCTGCCCTTAGCAAGCTGCTGCCTATTAAAGCGGAAAGGATTGATGATATGCTGGTGCTGAGCTGAGAGTCACATTTCTTCAAAGCAACTGACTCCATAATAAGTGTTTTTTTTTTATTATTTATTATTATTACAAAGAGACTCGATTCATTTTTGTCAGCGAAGCAATTTAGCAGGGCTTTTGGGACAGAACATTCCAGTCAGCAGAGCTGGAGAGAGGTGAGGCGACAGGGTCAGAAGACTGGGAGCCTTGAAGCCACGTTTGGTTTCATGTGTCACTTGGGACAAAAAGGAGGGCAAAGGTTAGAATTGTTCTTTTTTTTTTTCTGTACACAGCCATATATGCTATTGATTTCCTACAGTATACTGATGTTTTATCTCCACCACAGGTCCCTGTGTGGTTTTGTTATAACCATTAAAAGGAACAGTAATTACTTTCCATACAATACATACTATGTATTCTTCTAGTCACATTAGGTTGCTTACCACTTACAATATATTATATGCTATATACAGCTTGGTTAGAAGTTGGGACCGGTGTTCCTCTGCTTCAGTGAATTTTGCATGGTTTTCTCTGGAAACTATCCTAAGTCTCCACAGCCCTGTTGACCTGTCAAATCATTTTGCCTTTGAGGTCCGACAATCATGTTCACGTTCATATTTTCTACCCTGATGTACCGTAACCTCAGTGTTCAGATAGGTCCTCTGGAGAGGTGAGATTATATATATATATTTCATTTTCACTGATGGCAACATTCCTTGTAATGATTATTTATTGTTTTGTGTCTGTTTTAATGTTATAAGCCCTTCTGCTTTGACCCCTAGTAGTATAATAATTTCCCCAATCTTACATAACACCCGGGAATAAAAGGTATAAACTTTTATTTAACCTCCAAGCATTGCCTCCGGGAGTGTCACTTGACTTCTAATTTTGCCACCATGATGGAGAAGCCTGGTACGCTGCTGCCATCTAGTGTAGCTTTATAGTTACACTAAACATTATAAAAACACTTGAAACTCTACACAAGTCTTCAAAAATACAGAAATATGACATTTTTTAAATGTTTTTTACAGAAGTGAAATGTTTATTTCAGGCTTCCAAAATTTCTACAGTTAAAAAATTACCAGTATGTCATTTTTCCTCCTCCAGCATCATCATCATCATCATCATCATCAGTAGCACCCCTCTTTACCTACACTAGTTTACATGTCAACAAGTTAAAATCTATCAAAATCTACAAACTGAGTTGTATATTAAAACAAGGCAACTGAACACTGTACCCTCCTTGCTTTGCAATACTTTGTTCTTTTAAAACATACTTATTTTGACAACATTAATGGCATTCTGGTACATTTTCAACAGTAATGACATGAACAGTGAAACATGAAATAAGCGGTAACATTAGAGCAAAGACATTCTGACATTACCAGACAGATTAAAAAAATGTCAATTTCTCTGAAAAATATACTGTTTAAAGTCAATTCCTTATCAAGGAAGGTGGATTTGCATGACAGTGCAGCAACAACTTTCATATAAAACCGACATCCCAATACTAATATATGACAATAAAATACAGCTTTAACAGGTCAATGTCACAATATTCTTCTGTCAAGTTCCAATTTGTGGCTTGAGATAAATAAATTAAGAGTTAAATTGGTTTCTTAAAAGGCATGTATTAAAAAGGTGTGCGAGTAAAATAAAGCGGGTAAATAAAATTAAAGGTTGCCAGTGAGAGCTGAGTCCATGAGGTCATCATCTTCATTTCTCATGTACATCGGGCTTGGCCGGGATGGACGCTCCGAACCAAGCATGGACAAAGACGACTCGGAGGCTGAGATGGGTGACCGTGACCAGCTGTCCGCTTTTATCGGATGCGAGGACGGCCCGATGGACATGGACGACTTCTTTTTCTCTTTCTCCCTGTCACGTTCTCGGTCTCTGTCCCTCTCTCGTTCCTTTTCTTTCTGCTTCTTCTTTTCCTTTTTGTGTTTCTTGTGCTTCTCCCCTGAGCTGAGGGGGATGGAGCTCATGTAGTCCTGGGGAGGAAGGGGGCGTATGGTCTGGTCGTCGTCCGAGCTCGGGCTGTTCTGGTGGGATTTCTCTGCCACCGAGCTGCTGCCGGACTCGCTCTCGCTGTCGAGGTTGAGCGGGGTGTAACCTGGCGAGCGGCTGTGGCTCGGTGAGGAGCGGTCGTGCTTGGGGGTTGAGCCACTGAAGAGGGGAGAAGCTTTGAGGCTAGAAATTTGAGGACGCATGGACTCGCCGGATCCTTCGCCTGCTTTCTGAAGGGTCACTTTGGCCTTGATGCTAGGTGAGCCGCCATCAGGTTTACTAATGATGATTTTAGCCAGACCGGTTGTGCTTACCCCGCCTGTTTTGGTGTCCATCAGCTTTTTATCCCCACTGTTTCCCCCCGAAACAGACACTTTTGCTTTTCCCTCTTTATCAGACTTTTCCCGCTTATACTCTCCACTTTGAGAGGATGTGCCATGCTTGGAAGGCCCCATGTTTGAAGGTCCACTGCTGGGAACGTTTCCAGGAGCAGACCCAGAACCAGTTCCCCCTCCTGGTGTACCGACCTCACAACCATCCTCCCCCACTCCTCCACCTCCTACACTCTTCAGTTTGTCTATGACTGCTGTAAGGGAAGGTTTCTTGTTTCGACTGGGAGACTTTCCTTTGGCGTTGGGGTTGTTGGCATTATTTTGACCACCCCCTCCACTTCCACTTCCACCTCCACCTCCCCCACTACCTCCACTCCCTCCTCCTGCCCCTCCGCTTCCACCTCCACCACTCCCATACTGAGACTGGGAGCCTCCAGAGAAGTTCATGGAACTAGATGAAGAGGAGGAGCTGGAGGACGATGAGGAAGATGTAGAACCGGAGGAGGAGCTCCCACCCATTGGTTTCTGGGAGCTGATTCCTCCGCCGGATGAAGACTTGGACCCCCCAGAACTGCCACCTCCTGAGCCCATTGGCGATTTAGCCTTAGAAGAAGGAGGCGTCCCTGGAACCTGGGACTGCTGCATTTTCATAGGGGAGGACAATTTGTCACCAGAGCTACTGGAGCGGGAGTGAGAAGGGGAGATGTTGGGTTTTATGCTGGGATTCATGAGAGACCCAGGAGGCTTTCCCCCCTGAGGCTTCATTTTATTACTACTTCCAATTCCACCTCCACTGCCTCCTGGCCCAGACAGCCCATGTTTAGTGATTGGGGATGAACCCGGTTTTCCAACACCCATTCCTTGAGAGGAGCCTTTGGACTGGGATGGCCCACTTCCAACACCTACTCCAACACTCCCTGGCTTGGAACTGTTTCCTTGCGTCATGGAACCTTCCTTTGACTTTATTTTCCCAGAAGAAGAAGAGTGAGAGTGGTGGCTTTTGCTGCTGCTAGTTCCACCTGTTCCTCCTGTGCTGCCTGTGGTTGAGCTGCTGGAGGTGTATCCGCTATGGGATGAAGTTTTACCCCCGGTTATGGTCCCTTTTGGAATCTGAATTGTGATTTTCGGAATTGGAGGGGTGGCACCACCAGGAGGCGTTTGTGAGCGCCCTGAACTCCCAGGAGATTTGGAGCCTCCTCCACTTATGCTTCCCCCAGAGCCAGAGCCACCACTAGGAGGCGTGTATGGCCGTCCGCCTGAGCTGTGTGAGGGGGACTTCCCATCAGGGTCCAGCTTTTTGCGTTTGGGTGGCTTATCTTTAGATTTTCCCTCACTGGATGGCGTTCTGCTACGTTTGACCTGTTTGCCTTCTGTTGAAATGCTTCCCATCCCAGAGCTGCTCCCACCGCTTCCCCCATTCTCATCCTTTGGTCGCATGAGTCCTTGTTGCTGTTTCACTTTGGGTTCTGCACTTTTAAAGTCACCACATGCTGCTACCAAGCCCATCATGAGGGGGCTCTGAGAGCCTCCACCATGCGTATCTCCCAAATCAGGAGCTTGCCCCAGAAGTGGTTTACCACCACCACTGCTGCCTCCAAAAACAATCCCCATATCCCCAAAAGGGTCCTTCAGTGAGGGTTCTGGGGTGCTCTGCCCATGTGGAGTGGGATTCTGAGGTGTACCCGATGGAGTGTTCTGCTGGCTACTTCCGCCAAAACCCTTGACCAGGTCCATGTCTCCATCCGCACTTGGAGAACTGTCATCAAAGTAGTTATTAGAAAAACCATGACCTGAGGTCAGGAGGTCAGGGTTGAAGTCAGCAGCATCAGGGAAAAAGTTAGTGGAAGAAGAATCACTGTTTGGCGTGGCCGCAGTAGCAGTCGCCTCAGCGATCAGTTCAGCAGCATCTGTAAAGGGGTTCTCATTGCTGTTGGTATTGAAAATGTCTGCCGAGTCAAAAACTGCGCTGCCTTGACCTGAGCTGGAGGAGTCCCGAATAGGGGTACCTAAGGGGCCTCCGTCCTCCCCACCACTGCCAATGGGGTGTTGACCATGGCTCCCGCTGCTGCCTTTGCCTGTTTGCTCAGGCAAATCTGACAAGATTTCAGTGATATCAGGTACGATACTATCAGAGCTAGAAAGGCGAACCATACGAGGTGGTACAGTACCTGGTGGCTGCTGTTGCTGAGACTGGACATGAGACTGGGAATAAGGCATGTTGGGGCCAGAGGGTGGGGTTCCACATTGGCTAGGAGCAGGAGTGATGCTATGGGGAGTGTCTAAGCCATCGCCAGTCAGGTTAACATCAAAGATAGAATTCTGTGACGCGTCCACATCCATAGACAGGAGCTCACGGTGGAAATCATCCTCATGCGTGACTGGATGATGCTGGTGGTGCTGTGACATGGAAGACCCCTGTTGAGATTTCGTGCCTATGGAACCACCTCCACCGCCAGCAGCAGTTCCAGGCAACACACCACCCTTTTCTGGCCCCCGTGGACGCTTCTTCTTCCCTTTTGTGGTACTTCCGGGGCAGGTTCCTCCCATGCTGTCTGTACGCGGTGAGCCAGATGAGGAATTCTGTCTCTCTAATGGGCTAGAACCATACAGTGTAGCAAAATCTTGTGTGGGGTTGTCTTTCAACAAGTTCATCAGCATAGGATGATTCTTGGTGTTGCTTGCAGGAGATGAGGTTGGGGGTGGGGTTTGGTGGGGTTGTGGTGCATTCTGGGAGCTGGGACTAGAACCCACACTTCCAGTTATCTGTAATAGACTTGTCAGTATTGGATTCTGGGTAACTTTGCTGTAGTCATCTGAGTGGCCTTGACCCGGCTGCTGTTGTTGATGTTGTTGCTGCACCTGTTGCTGTCCAGCCACCCCACCTTGGGCTTGGCAATCCCCTCCTTGGACTTGCCTCTCTGTCCGGGGAATACCAAACAGGGAATTGATTGGACCTGCAAAATTAGGTCCCCCTGGGGGTCCTACACCAGTAGGTGTGCTGCCTCCTGCGAGTCCTGGCAGTCCCATAGGGTTGTTGACATCGCCCGCTGCCATGTTGTAGGTGGGACTACCAGAAGGTGGCAGATTATTCTTCACCATGATCTCCACTGTTTGAGCAATCAGTGAGAGGGCAGGGGTGTCTGCCTGGATGGTCTCTGCTTTCCTTCGGATGGCACGCATTGTTACAGGAATGGACATGCATCTATGAGAGGGAGGAAATGATTATCTACATTAATACTAAAAGACATAACACCCATATTTATGCATTAAGGTGGAAATGACAGTCACCTCTGGACCACTTTGGTAATGAATTCATCAGTGCAGATCAGAGCATCTGACAGTCCTTTATATAGCTTGCAGGATACCTGCCTGGAGTCAATCACCTCCATTACAACTAGAAGAAAAATCAGGTTGGAAAAAACACAAATTACCAACAGAAGGACACTGCAATTGATTCCACAATAGGCAAAAACTTCTGTTCACAAAATATTCACATATACTCTATTACTGTGATTTTTTTAAACAGAAAGCTCACCACAGACTAATGATTCATTGACAGGATGCTGGAAAGAGACACTGAAACTTGAGTCAGTAAGAGGGCATACTTCAAACTGCAGCAGGCCTGCGGTGTCTGAGGGAACAGATAGGCATATTAATACATAGGACACACAAATCACATCCATGTCATTGACTAATCAAATACAGTAAGTCAGAAAAGAGATAGATACCTTCTCTGATGGAAGTTCGTTTAACACAGCTGCCAATCAAGTTGTTATAGGCTGCCTGGTGCCGTATGATATCCAGCAAGAGTGGCACCTGTGCTGGGTGGCGAAAGGGGATCTTGGTCACCAATGCTCCTTGAAGTGAATGACCATCCTGCACCGGGGCATCTCCATTCAGGAAATAGCAGTGCTGCTGATCAGGCAACACCTGTAATAGCATGAAAATAGCATTCTTAAAAAAAGGAATCTGTGTGGTTTATCAATCTGACATTTTGTGATTGTATTTAGTTTCCCTTTCCCTGAACAAAACTGTCATTTCATGACAGTAGGCTAGTACCATAAATGTAATTTTTGAAGACTAAACAATTAATAATATAACCAATGGACTAATCAGTAATAAAATAACTTATATAATCACTCCTTGTAACAGATACATATATGTATGTGTGAATGTGTTGAATGCGTTGGCTTACAGAATAGAAGTGCATGTTGTGTGATAGCGGCGGTGTGGTGCTGCCCTCCTCCAGGAGCTGGAGCTGGCTCTGGACAACTAACTGGTACAGAGGAGAAAGGCTGGGGGGGCTCTCAAACACTGGGATCGCTGGGGGAAGAAATGGAGAGAGGCTGAACTCCAAGTCAAAAAAAAGTCCAACAACCATTTTCATAAAAGGTGATTTCTGGCGGTCTACAGATTGGATTGATTTCTTTTATCAGAGTATCTTAAAATTCACCCTGCAGAAACCTAAAGGGAAAATAACAGCTATCTCGAAGGTAGGAGATATATAAAATATAAATTATTTAAAATCATTAAATTATTTCTGATGTGTCTGAAACTCACAAGTAGCATTGCCGAGCCTCTGAATGAAAGAAAGTGAAAAAGGCATGGGGCAGTTCATCTTGAGGAAAAAACAAGCTGGCAGGTCCACACAGTTGGAGTTGGTCACAGTGGAAAAGGAAGGTGTCCTGAAACAAATAAAACATAAACTCATCAGCCTGCCAATTATCGATAGATAATTAGTGTGTGTGTGTGTGTGTGTGTGTGTGTGTGTGTGTGTGTGTGTGTGTGTGTGTGTGAAAAAGGACCACTTACCCTTTGTTGTCTACTGGGTGGGATCCAGTGATAAGAGGAGCTATTGGAAGCTTGTAGACAGCAGAGGTTCCTTCAATTGTGACAGAAACACTGACACCGAGTGATTGCGGCACTGCAAAGAAAATCAAAGTGACAAAAACCAAATGACTAAGGGTCACATAGGAATATATTTTTAAATTGTTTGCTCATGCTTATACACTTATACCTCCTTTGGCCATTTATCAGTCTGTGCACTTCCTCCCTGAACTTACCATTGCTGTCTGTTGAGTTAAGATGTGAGCCTGTTCCCTCCTCAAATATGTCATAAGGGGACACGTAACACTGAAGAGAAACAAGATGGCCACCACTCCTGGCTGTCAGCAAGCCCACGCTGCCGTGGAGAATAGTCTCTACAGTATTAGCATTGGTTGCCAATCTAAAAAAAAACATTACAAAGAGGGATACTCAAATTAGCTGGAGTTAAACTCTGTTACAATTAGTCACTCCAAAAGAATGACAGAGAAGGTGACAGAAATGCTTTGTGAACTTACCTAAACATGTGCATCATCTTAGTGAGATCAAGTTCTAGAGACTGCAGTGCTAAATACATCTTGGTTTTCAATTTACTAGAGGACAAAAATAAAGTGAGATCATTAGATAAAACTGACAGAAAAACAATAACAATCTCAAAAGAAATATAGCATCTGTCTCTTTATCAGGGCTTCTGAGATTCACCATTACGGTCTGCTCTGGGCCATTAATTGTATTTATAGCCGTGTAATAAACAAAAATAAAATTGTAAACTAGTTCTTTGCAGAAGATATACGGAATTCAATTATCCAGACGCATAAAATAACTGTCATTCATAACAGATCGTGTCATAAACCAAAACTAACAGATATTATGGATTTTACATGTCTGAAAGTGTTCAATATAACATTGTGACAAAAACAAAATACTTGGCTTAATTTAAAATCTGGCATTTTAATCATATATTTAACTCTTTTTTTGAAATTGTCAGACTCACCACTCAACCACACACCTATAGATACTACTTACTTGTCTCCAGGGAGCTTGTATAGGTCAACCAGTCCTTTCAGATGTTTGGAAAACTCTTCAAAGTTCTTCTCCCTAATAATGAGCAGGAAAAAATGCAGTTTGTCAACTTTATCAGGTCTAACTCAGAAATCCTAGACTACATAGCTGCGCATGATATTGTAGACTGGCGTGTGCAGCTTCAACTCACCTCAGATGCTGAATCAACTCAGGGCAGCTCTGTTACCAACAAATTAAGAAAGGAATTATAGGATACATTCTGATGAAAAACATGTCATTGCAAAAGAATAGTGTTGAATCAAAAAGGTTTAGAAAGTCTGTTGCAATCTTGCTTCTTCACCAACATACACAAATTGACAAATTGAAAGAAAAGACCCTGCTGCACTTTCTGAGTTGTAGTGGCGAATTTATACTGACCGTAGGGTTTTCTCCCTGATGAGCCACTTTGACATCCACTAACAGGCCACCACTGTCCAGCTGCACCTCCACATAAAACATGTCTGATGTGATGTAGCACTCAGTCCCTGATGTGCTGAGGTGGGAACCCAGCCTGCAGACAAAAAAGGTCTCACAGTTGGGAGAGATCTAGTGTGATGATTAAAAAAAAACAAGAGCAAAATGGGTGAAAACTCACATGTTTTGTCGAGCGATGGATTCCAGACGATCTGTCATGGAGGGCAGAGATGAGACTGAAAAAGAAAGGCAAAGAACAGGAAACTTAAAATTCATACAATCCGATTAGGTTCATGCGCTACTCTCAAAAGTGAATACAGTTGCATTTCCCCTAAATTATATGATTATGGAAAGAAACTTTACTGGAAAAGTGTTGCCCGGCTGTCGGGGCGACGCTTTTCACTGCTGACAGTGTCTCACCTTTCAGAGCTCTCTGCAGCGTCTCCAGGCAGGTGAGCACGAGCTGGTGACCTGCAGCATTCATCATGCCGCGTTTCTCCTGGGACACAGAGTGAGGAAAAAAAAATAACAGTAAGAAAATCGCTGAGAAAAGTTCAAAGTGCTTTATCATCAAGATTTGATGTTAATATTGCTTTTACTGGCTTAGTCAGCACAATAGGTCAGACATTTAAATGTCACTAGTAGTTTCACTGACCCAGCTGAAAATAATTACTGATCCGCGAAATTAAGTGATTAATTGCGAGATGTATATTGACAATGGTGGTAGTGTCTCTTGCAGATAAATAGACGGAATAAAAGTGAAATTTAGAGAAGTGCTTTGCGAATTAAAGGTGATTATTTCTGTCAGATACAAGATGTCTCACCATGGCCTGGCGCACAACTTTGCTGGTCTCCTGCCATGGTCGTGAAGCGTTGTGTTTGGCATGAAGCCTCTCCAGCAAAGCGGCCATGCGACTCTGCTTCTCCGCTTCTGAAAAGAGATACAACACTTTTATTTTCCCCCTGTGATGTTAAAGATATGTACAGCCTTTCCACATCACTACAGTGCTTTGATATCTTCTCAGTCTTTCTCAGGAAAGACATTTAACTAAGGGGATAAAAGCAAAAGGCAGGTTTCGTAGAATGTTCTTCTTACGATTCAGCACATAAAAATAATAAAACGGCAACCTTGCATTCCTACAGTTGTTCTTAGCTTTTTAACAGGTTTTTAATACATGCATTTGGCAACAAACAAAATGTAGTTTGACATACAGTTCAGCAGAAATGACAAACTAATCAGTTAAAACTGAATGAAAAACTCCCTCATATTCAGTGAAACCAATCAATGCATCTCCCAAAGTAGATAAATTGAATGCAGATGTAATCAGGAATAAATTGTGACAGCTGACTCTTTAGTAATTTTACGATTTGGCAAAATCAAAACAATGACATCCGCCGTGATCCCCACATAAAACAGTCCTCATCAGGTAAGTTTCTGTAATAATTGGTTTTTAGATCAGTAGGACCTGCCGTGATGACAATCAACAAAAACAAAGAATTTCACTGAATGCATTACACGATATCCCTCCAAACCAAATGTGACTGTCAGCCTGATCAAAAACACACATTGTGTTTGTTGTGTATATAATAAGTGTCACCACCTTCTGTATCTATATAAAGAATCATTGTATTATGATACTTCTTCTAATTACTTCTTCTTACTACTTCTAATTCTATATCACGATTATCTTTGTTCGGCTTGTTATCCTTGCATATTTTTCTGAAGATTGTAGGGTGAAAGTACATTGTAATACAGTACAAACTGGAGTAAAATTCCTTGTCTGCATAAACATACCTTAAACATGCATTTTAATGAGTACTTCATCAACCTGTATCCAATTTTAGATAATACGGGTAGATTAAAAGTAAAAGTATTGCACCACATAATATTATATATAAGCGGATTACATATTTGTAATACACTTTTTATAGCAGCTTTTACACAAGGCTTGCATTACACATTTTTAAAAAAGAAAAGGTCAATTTAAACAACAAGAATACTCAAATATAATATTTTATGTCAAATCTACATCTGAAAAGTAATTAAAATTGTCATGTCAAACGTAGAGTAGGAAAGTATAAAGTAGTAATAAAGGGGGGGTATAAAGTATCATCAAATGGAAATACTCAGGAAAGTACCTCAAAACTGTACTTATGTACAGTACTTGAGTAAATATACTAAGTTACTTTCCACCACTACGTATAGTAGTAGATGGTAATGTGCAATATACACAACCTAAGTATAACAGTGAGTGAAGCGTATTGCACAGTAGGTGTTTTAGTCTCAAACAGGTAAATACAAATTCTAGTTGCAGTGTGTGTTATAAGGTTGTTGCTACAGGGTTATTGCACAGTAAGAGTGATGCTGTCTGTTCATCTGTCATTTAAGGCGCTATTACAAGTGTTCTTCCGTATTGAGTAAATGTTTATCTTATCAAACTACCTGTCAAAACGAGCTAAAAGTGGAGGTGTGGTGCAAGTTTTACCCTTTTACAAACTTTATCACCTTTGACTCAGGGCTAATGTTTATACAAAGTTGATGTTAGCTTGTTGCTCACTATAAGAAGCTAACTTAGCTGCTACGTCACCCAAACAAAACACTGCCCTCTGCTATAAACTCACCTTTTCACAAGTGAATGGTGCTGAATTATTGAAACAGCACACAAAGGTGTGGAATCAACCAATTATTGACTAAAGAAACATAAATAAGAATCAATTGTTGATGCACACTCGGCTAACTAAGTGTTAGCCTACGTTAGCCTGAGCTATTTCGTCCAGCAAAATTAAGCAAAGCCCCCGGATCACGTCCTTACCGGTCACCTCCTCGGTTTTGGCTCGTTCTGCATGATTTTGGTTCCCAGCTTGTTGAACCGAGAGAGTCATTTCTCTTGCTGGACTGCCGCTTTGCATAGAAACACCAGGCCCCGCAGCCATTGTCCCCGCTGCCCGTTTCGCTTTCCCTTCTGCCCCCACCCGGCTTCCGTACTGCACCGGACGGGGACTACTTTTTTTTTTTTTTTAGCTTATTATCATAATATTACATTTTAAGATTTAATGCAATACAGAAACAAGAATCAAATCACATAAATATTAAGATAAACTAAAGTGTTAAAAAAATACAAGAATACAAAATTCTAATTGATAATAAAATAATATAATTAATAAATTAATTCATAAAGGATAACACAAGATGCTAGGGGTCATCATCAATGAAAAACTATTTTTATTTTGGAGCATGTTTTTTCAAGCTTTCTTGTTTTTTGGCAAGGATATTGTTTTAGCATAAAGATTTGCATTTATGAATATAAAACTTACTTAAAAATAGCATCAGATATATTATAAAATATAATAAAATAAAACGTTTTCATATAATGTGTTGAATATCAAGAAACCAAAAGTACATTTTCCAATTAAAGCTTAAAGTTACAGGTACACCAGAGACGTAAAGAAGAAGCAGGGGTGACAGTACACTGGATGACACTATGGATCTATTGATGACACCTGCTGTTCTTTATCACCATGGTTTGTGATTGGATATGGTTCACTCAATTGTTTGAAGCAACATAATATATTTTGTTGGACTATTTAAAATCACGCATTAAAAAAATAATAAGAAGAAGAAGTGCTGAAAACAGAAATACTTGAGAGATTATGATTGCAAATTTGCATGATTAATCCCGATTGTTCATCAACAAAATGAAATGGGAAACACATTTTTCCTCATTTCTTCCCTCAAAACTAAAAACCCAAATCATTTGACTTGGCGTTAGTGGGAATAAAAGACAATGGACTGATAAATACTCCAGATGGCGTACAATCCCCGCAAGTGAATGATTCATGTTTTGCCAAGAGCAATAAGCGCCAAAATCCAAAAGAAGGTTGAAATAATCATGTGAATCGACTTCAAAAACCTGAAAACGCAGTGTATGTGTCAAAGTGTATACCTTCATCCATATAGCAGTCATGTGACATGAAGCAAGAGGGAGGTAATTAGGCACTAGATTAAACAATTGTAAACAGCAAAAGCAACCATGTGCCTTCATGGCAACCACACACACACGCATGCTACTGCATACACACACACACACACACACACACCGGAGCCTTTGTACAGCTGAGCCTGTGGCAATGTGCTCTCTGGGGAGGATTTTCCCACCAACCATTATGACCTGCCTTAGAGAGAGGGAGCAGGGGCGTGTGCATGAATACATGTGCATTTGTGCATAAGCAGAGATATATTTGGAAAACATGGTGTAAAAGCCACGCTCGCACATACATACACGGGAGATAGCTATAGACAGCAGTGGAGATGGAGAGGGACCAGATTGGCATCGTCTGAGACAGTAGACAGACCCGCGGATAGAAATGAGAAAAGAGGGGAGGTGCCGCTATGTAATTGATGTGCCCACCAGGAGCTTTAGCTGGCTGCCTGGCATGGAAGAGGAGGTGAGCACCGCTGCCAAGACAGCAGTAGGAGAAAGGAAAGGGAGGCACGGGCCTTGGGGAGCACAGTAGCGGGCTGAAACCATGCCCATCAATCAGAGGCTAGTTCACCTTGCCATGCCAAGCGGGACCCCCCTCTGCGCCGAGGGAAGGGGTGGCACAGGGAGCGAGGCTGGCATAGTTGCTAAACCTTCCCTAATCCTCCTGGTGGGTACACCAGCGCCGCGTCCGAATGGCAGTGGTGTACAGTGGGCAGAGCCAGACATGAGCTCAAGAAAAAAGAAAGTTCAGCCCCTGCTCTGAAAGAGTTGTCGCCGCATGTTTTGGTGTTATTTATGGACCGGGGGGGAAAAAAAAGCCCAACGCTTTGAAAGAAAACCCTTAAGAGTCACCACGCTGTGCAAAAAGGTTATCCACTTGCACTGACATTTACTCTCTTTAGTTTCGGAAAAGACTTGTTCACTTAGACTGGTATTGTCCTTTACATTTTCCACCTTATGCATTCGTTTTATTTTATGAATATATGCCTGAAATTGAAATCACAAAGAGGCCCATTAACCCACTGAAGTCCATGAGCCTTTAAAACTATGACTGTCGTTTTATACTTAAAATAAAAAAAAATCAAAATGTTACTCATACAGCTTTTTTTTTCTAATGACAGGATAGTAGACGACTTAGACAAAAGGTTTTACGCAAATAATTTAAGTTTCCAAGTGCTTCCTGTCATATGACGTCATCAACTTCCTGCCCCTTCCTCCTGAGAACACGGCGAAGACAAAACCTTCTAGAAAGAGATCATTTTATTTAGATTATTATGATTTTTAAACCTGACATGTTTATTTAATCTTTCAGGTCTCTAGAATAATCTCCCCAAAGAATAATTTGGCACATGGGATAAATAGTTTATTGTTTATGGGCAGATTTGTGCAAGCAGTAACTATAATAGCCAGTAAAATGCGATTTTCTGCAAAGAAAATAGTACAAAATGTTAAAATATATATATATTACATGATAAATTTGGGTTAATAAAGAAGTATTGTATTGTTAGTATATGTGAACTTTGCACGCTACATATCCACACTATATATAGACATTTATTTTTCAAAATGTTATGGTATTGAAGGGGATTGTGTAGCATCCATAAACACATATATTTGATTTTCTTTGCATGTTTCCAGCTTTAACACAGGGGGATGAAGATGTGTGAACAGCTTGGCAGCCGCACTGAGCGCTTTGAAGTACACAACCTCCTTTTTCACCGTTTCTCCCAGTGAACTCACGTTTTTTTTTACCTGCTGCGAGTAAAGGTAGGCCGTTTGACGTGTTACACGTTTCCTGCACAATTCGTGACGATGAGGCAAATTAGCTCCAGTGCAAAACAACACGTTTTCCTATAAACTGACTCTACGTGCCAGACAGGAGGAGTAGGCCGCAGCCGTTTGCTTTTCACCCAACGTACGAGTTTAAGATCAGTGGGCCCGAAGGCTGGACGCGGTCCAGAAAACAGTGCAGCATTATCAGGACACAGTTTCTGCTTCTTTGGCACCGAGTGCCTCGAAGTGCAAGGGCAGCTGGGAAGACTAGCTGGGAGGGTGGTAGAAGGGAGGGAAGAGCGAGAGACAGAGGGGAGAGGGAGAGAGAAAGGAGGGGTCGGCCCTATAGGACCATTTGTGATGAGGCTCATTTGCACAACGGCACTTAATTGGCTACAACAATTAATTAATGTGTTGGAAAGTTGGCACAAAAAGTTCATTTAAAAGGGTTTTAATAAGCAATTAGGGAGAAGTAACCAGTGAGGTAGAAGCAAGTACAAAAAAAAAATGCTGAAAACTCTGAAAGTATAAATTCCGGCGAGGACTTTTTTTTTTCCAGGAATAATGTGCAATATCTAGCAACCAGGATGTGGTTCGCCATTATGGGTAGTTACCGGGCATCCCATTGTGAATGCTGATGACATTAAAATACATTATTTTTACCCCATCCTTTTTTACAACCCCAACTGTTCATGGCACCCACTTTCCAAAAACAGCATTGTTTCTCTTCTCCCTCCCACTGTCTGCCTCCCTCTCTCTTTCTCACTCCGTGTGTATGAAATATCGCATGACTAATGAGTGGAGCAGGTTGAAATCCTGGGGAAGATGTCCTTGGAAGACGAATGCATTTTCAGCAGAATAATTAACTTAATTAACAAATTCACATGCATATTCATCAGCCTATTAATGTCTCCCCTGCGCGGCTTGATGAGCAGTGGGGTAATAACCATCTCATTTGCATAGCCTGTTCACACGACTCCCCTTTTAAAGACAAAATAAGGGAAGGAAGAGAGCGCAGGAGGAAGAAGGAAGAGAGACAGTGGAAAAGGAGACGACAAATAGAAAACAAGGGAGAGGGCTCAGCAGGGGTGGGGTGGGGTGGGGTGGGGGTGTGTGGGGGTGCAGAGGTGAGGAAGTGACGTGGAAATAGTTTATCTGATGGATGGGTGACACGGAGAGGGACGGCCAACATGAGCCCCAACAGATTGACTCCATCTCCCTCTTTTCTCTTCCTCATCCCTCCAGTCAACCTTGTAAAACCATCTACTCCCTCCCGCTGTTCCGCCATCACCATTTCCCCCCGCATCTATGCCACAACACTCTCTTTCCCTCAAAGCTAAAATAAGCCCTCTTTTTTTTTTTTTTGTTGCCTTTTTTTTAAACGATGGTCCTGGTGTTATATCCAAATCAGACTACAGTAACGTCGGCCGTTTAGACGTTTATCTTAGTAAATTGTCCTTATATCATCTAGTGGAAAACACTTGATCACATCAGCGTGTCTGTCTGCCTCTTTCTCTCCTTCCTACAGTCTCTCAGGGGGAATCTTCTTGGCATTGCTCCACTCCTTTATTCTCCACTGCCAGGCTGCTGCTGCCGCTGCTGCCGTCTCTACTCTGTTACCACTGTCTGCACACAACCTGGTGCTCCTAGCAACGCCACCTCTCTCACATACACGCCACATGGCGGTCCGAACGGCACGTGTGTATGTGTGTGTGTGTGTGTGTGTCATGCATGCGTGTGTGCACTAAACACACATACCTCATGTTTACTGTAGGTTTACTGCCACTCGTATATTTGTGTTTGCACTGATATAAATCCTCGGTCTACATAATAAAAGCTGAATGTTTATTCAGCCACTTGAAAAGGAAACAAAAGGAAAAAAATGTCAAATTCAATAACCCTGTATGCTCCTGTTTGGAACAGCTGAGTCTCAGTACAATACACCTACTTTTAACCATGAAGCCAGAATGATATTATTTACTAGATTAAATCAGACAATTGCATTCCCTTTATTCCCCTTATTACTCTATAATGAAGAGTTTCTTCTCCTGCATCACACATCTGCCGAATGTTGGTTTATAAATAGAACAGGTGACAGATGCATTTGAAACGCCATCTTTATTTTAGTTTTATTTGCCATATTTTCCATTTTATTCCTATTTCCAATCTACTATTTGGACTGTGCTGTTGTCCATGGTGTCATAGGATAGGATGGGAAATAAAGTTTTCTAAATGCTTATTAGAGCACCAAACATCTGTATACAGCAGTCTGCAGGTTCATTCTAACCACTAACTTCAGCAGGTTGATGTCACACATTTTTAAATTAAAAAAAAAAATATGTAGAAGAAACATACACCACAAGACATTCCACTGAACAAGCCTGTCAAATCAGACACGATTCGCATATTTCGGGGCCTTTTCGGCCAGTGCGTGATCTGATGCTTTCTTGGAGACATGCAATGTTTTTTTTTTCTGTCATTAGCATTAATTTGTCACAAAATTCAACATGTCATGGAAGAATACAAGAATGTGCGAGAACATAAATTGCGGCAGCGTTGGGTCTCATTACAGATTGCTTTGATACACTCCAAGTTTCTCCTTCTGTCGGAATTGTGAAAGACCTCCCTGTGTGATGACGAATTTGCATTTCACTTTTTGTTGATTATGAAAACTTGGTGTCTTGTTCTCCGAGCCGTGCCACTGCTCTCTGCATAAATAAAGAGTGGAATGGAGAAAGTTTGGAGGATCATTAAATTCTTCTGCTATTTTATTACTGTGCCATATTTGTTTGTCATAATATTTGTAGAGTATTTCCATCTATATCCCGAGTTTGCTCTTTTATGATACCCGCATTTAGACCTGTCCTCTCTAAATGAGTGAGCTGATTGAATGAACAGATTTTGTTGCAGTTAAACTGTTTTCTTGAACTATTTCTTCAGTTTCAGGAGAAACACAAGCTGGATACCAATAGTAAATGACTTGTATGAAAACTGGTAACTGCTGTCAAAAGTTTCGGTTCACCTAGACAATCTTGTGTTTTATTTACCACCATGAGTTGTAAAATGAATAGAAAATATAGTCAAGACATTAACAAGGTTAGAAATAATTATTTGTATTTGAAATAATAATTTCTTCCTTCAAACTTTGCATTCATCAAAGGAAGGTCAATTTTCTAGCTTCTTTAACCAGCTAAATTGTTTTCAGCTGTGCTAACATGATAGCATCAATGGTTTTCTAATCACCCATTAGCCTTCTGACGCAATGAGCAAACTTTGTACCATTAGAACACTGGACTGATAGTTGCTGGCAATGGGCCTCTATACATCTATGTAGATATTGCACCAAAAAAACAGACATTTGCAGCTAGAATAGTCATTTACCACATTAGCAATATATAGAGTGTGTTTCTGATTAGTTTAAAGTTATCTTCATTGGAAAAAAATTATGCTTTTCTTTGAAAAATAAGGGAATTTTTTACATTTTTGAACAGTAGTGTATGTAAATTATTAATTATACATATGATACTCTAGCATTTTGAACCGGATAAGCTTGCATTAGATTGAAATGAAGAGCTCAGTGTGACTTAATCATTACCAAATACTTTAGATTTAAAAGCTAATATTTTGACACTGATGTTTTTATCATGACCACGAAACTTAACGACCCTTCTTTGTTCATGCCAAACCGAGCATTTCTACTAACACATTCATCTAATTTAGAGTGACACCAGTTTACACTCATTTTGCGTTATGTTAATCCCCTATCGTTGTCCCCGATTCTTTACATCGCCCTTCACTGAGGCGAAATGCACGCGCTTTAAGATGAACATTAATTAACGCAAGGGTTCAAATTTTGAGCCCAGTCCAGGTGATGCCACTCATGTGTCTCTAACGCCCCTTAGGTCAGCTCGGAGCGCTCTGATTGGGCGAGGCGCGGGGTGAGCGTAGGATGGTGTGTAGCAGTCGCCAGAGGAAGAGCTAAAGGCGATTGAGATACAGAGCATTAGCCGGTGTCAGGAGGAAATTAAAGGCCAGAACGCTTTCTTAATCAGAGCACAAGCACTGCGTTAAGAAGGAATTAGGTCGACAGCTGCTGTGTCGCAGCTTACCTTGCTCCCTCTCTCTCTTTCTCTCTCTCGCTTGCTGTGTTCTCTCCTCATAATACACACATGTTCTTCTCACACTCTCATTGTCATTCTCCCTTTTGTGTCACTCCTTCAACCTCTAGCCGCTGAAACTTTTTTTTTTTCCTCTTCGGTGCCACCGTCTTTCTTGTTCCCCTGGGTCATCGCTCTTTGTTTTCTTGTCTCCTACTATCTCCTTGGCTCTCGTCCAATATCCAATCCCCCCCCCCCACCACTCACATATCAGAGCTGAGCTTTGGCTACTTTGCAGTAAGACGCTGCTCACACACATGCACGCAAACGAGAAGAGAAGAGACGCATGATGGATAGGGAAAGGTTTTGGTTCTGTTCCAGGAGGCTCAGTAGTACCCCTGTGGCTGATGGATGAGCTGTCATTGTTGAGCTCTTCCATGTACACCTGAGATGAATGGACAAACAGCAGTGGCCCTTTCACTGTCTATCCATCTTCCTCTGTTTAGATACATTCTGCTGTCCGCATTTGTCCCACACCCACACACACAAGATGCTCGTCAGATATGAGGCAAAAATTAGATAAAATCGGGCTCCGTGCCAAAGCAATATATCAGTCTAAATGTTACGCGCATGCACACGCCCGGTCACATTTGAATATTCGGAAAATCATTGATCTCGCAAACAAAATATCGCAGTCCATATTGCCAGCTCAAAAACTAGGGACGAGTGGTCACTAAGGTTAGGGAGTCACTCCACTTTTTAATTTGGTAAATGCAGCGTATAAATTTTAATTTGTTGCTTTAATCAGTTGAACCGACTGGAATGACCCTAGGCCTGGTTGCCAGCGTCTTTCCAGAGACGTCAGTTTTCCTGGCATATTGTTCGGGTCAGGACCCTGTGGAAATTGACCAGTTTAACGCCTTCCTGTTTTTTTGGTTTTGTTTTTTTCTTTAAGGTCAATTGTGGTGAATTAGCTGATAAAACCCTGTAAAAGTTGAAGATTTAGCTTGAGATGCGGTTTCATGTATTACTGCTTCTATTAAGGAAAGTTAATTTTCTCTAAATCCCTAGAGGTAGAATATAGGCGTTAAGCAGATATATGATAATATGTAGGTTTTATAATTTCAAATAATATTGTGACATGAAAGAACATTAAAAGAATTGCTCATATAAGTCAAATTAAAGTTTATTTTTTTGACTTTTTGTGTTTTCTACATAATTTTAATCAAGTACCAACGACTGGGCTAGTTTTTTTGTTCTAAACGTGAATTTTAGAGCTCCATTGTCCTGCAATGTGTTTGAAATATAAAATTGAAATAGTCTACCCCCTTTGGGTTTAAAAATGGAAAATTGCTGATTAATAGCATGTTTTGTGCATGGTAAAATAAACAATAAAAAATAAATAAATCATAAACCACAGAGGTAGTTCTCAAATAACACACTTACTGTACCACAGCCACACAAGAATACCACAAATTGCCTTTATAAAGTCGTTTAGTTACATACTGTCTATATTAACCCACCTCTCTGCTGCACAGACGCACTTTGGGGTAAAACTACTCTGTGTCCTCTCCAAGGGGAAAGGTTTAAAAACATTTAATTAGGCTTTTGGCATGGCTTCACTTTTGCCTGGAGGTGTTGGAGGAGGTTTTACAGACTTCATCCCTATTAGAGCCTCACAGATTAAACATTCATGAGAGACGATCAGCAGACCCTATGTGTTCTCTGCTGCTGCACAACTTCAACCCTAGTTTGCACTGCGGCGTTGTGGCATCACTTTGGCGTAGGCTTTATGGCGTACGAACAATGCACTCAAGTGGCACGTGCACGCCACTGTCACCTGGATGCACTAGTGGAGTGTTTGCACGTGAATCATGGTACACCGAGGTTTGCGTTTAAATATGCATAAATCCATTACAAGTGTAACGTGTGTGTTTATGTGCCTCCGAATCATCCTGCTTGGTGGTGCCCAGGGTCGAGAGGTGTCGTATGGGCAGGATTGCGCAGAAAGGCGGAGGAGATTTGAGGGAGAAGGGTGGGATGGTGTTGGGGGGAGGGAAAGGGGGGCAACAGATGGTACGCCACGCTGCGAGGGACGTTGGCTGCCACGGTTTGGGGAGGGGGTGGAGGGGTGGGGGGGTGGAGTGGGGGCAGATAAATGGGGGTGGGAGGGGGGTACTTTTCCCCAAAGTGCCAGCAGGGATGACGAGGAGGGGGACTAGATTTGTGCGTGTGTGCGTGCGTGCATGCACATGTGTGTCTCTGTGTGTTTTTTTGGGTGGGTGCTTGCGTGAAACACGCCTGCATCTCTGTGTGCGCTCGCATGTGAGAGGGAAGAGACTTCAGTTTCTCATCCAGTGAGGTGAGAAGCCTTTTGCCTCAGAGCGTCGTGCCCACTCAGTGTCTGTCTGTGGACGTTTGGAGAAGGAGGATGACTCCACCACCACACGCCAGTACACAGCTAGCGCAAAAAGCATCAAGAAGACGATGTGAAGATGATGCTGAAATTACTCGTAACCCAGTTGTTGTGATGAACTACAAATTGTGATCCGAATGTCAGATGCCATAAATCTGCCTCCAGCAAAACGGCCATATGTGAAGGGAATTTAATAGCTCTCATTTGATTTTTGCATGTTTTTTTTCTCGTTTTTAAACCGAGGCTGTATTTCATGCACTGAATGCTTCTAAGCCAAATGTAGCAAAATTAAAACTTATCCTCGATATCCAGCATCCCTCCCCACCGTCGAACCCTGCTCCCCTCCTTGCATCCCCTCTATTACAACACCTATGCATGCACAGACAGCACACATGCTCACACACACACACACCAACCCCCAATTACAGTGTCTGCCTGTAAACACACCAGCCCAGCTTCAGTAGTATATATGGTGCTGCCTATTGAACAGATGTTGTGGAATTTAAGATGCAGAAGCACCCCTTCGCACCACCCCCTCCACCCTAACCACACGCACGTGCGCACACACACACACACCCACAGACACACACACACAAACACACATAAACCCTCACTGTCTCCCTCCCCCCCAGCTGGCCCTGCCATGAACATGCCATGTGGCGCTCCATTCCCCCTGGCACTCCGACTCTGGCTGTGCCAACCCTGCCGCGTCTGGCCGCCGCCAACTGGAAAGACCAAGAAAACGTCAGACTCAAAGTGGACTGTTTCTTTGTGTGTGTCTGGAAGTGTGTGTGTGTGTGTGTGTGTGTGTGCATTGCAAAACTTGAGTTATCAGTCCTTGTAACTGTAACTGAAGAGAAGATATTGTGACATTTTATTCTGTAGTGTGAAAAATGGAAAAATGTCCTATGGGCTATATGGTTCGGTGGAAGACCGGAGCATGTGTGTGTGTGTCTAGGTTCTGTGAGTGTGTCTGCCTCTCGTGTGCCTGTGCAGGTGTACGGAAGTGTGCACAACATGCCACACTGTTAGTCTACATGCTGGTTGCAAATCCACTTGGGAATGGCAGTGGGATTCCTGTTACCATGGAGATGTCCAAGCTCATCGGTAATAAAAATTCAACTTGAGAGAGATTAATTCAGGGGAAAGTGTTGATTAATTCATCCTGGTGGATACTGATGCACTTCCTCATTCGCTCTGATGTTTGACTGTGATGGCTGCCCATTTGGTGACTGGTTTTGACTTTTCATACCGTGCCACTGTTACAACACGGTTTGCTTCTGCTTCATTGCTGTTGTCTCACGTTGTCCTTAGTAGTCGACAAATTCCATGAAAAGACCAAAACCTACAATGAAGTGATGCTTCCAACAGGTATTACCTGTGTATCCAATCCCTGGTATATCTTATTCTCCTGTGCTGTAATTCTCCATTTTTATCCAAAAACTATTAAAAACACATCAACGGACCACACCACTGCATTGGGTGGCATGTTCCATACACTGTAGTTCATTATGAGGTGTTTCATCTAACCTGTCGTGTTGCTGAAAATACTTTCATGCCCCAAATGTGTATTCATCCACAGCTGAGAATAGTCTGCCACAAAGCCACCGGTAACTCCTCTTTTGATAATGTCAGCTAGGAACTACAATGCACAGCTACTTTAAAGAACTGTTAAGACATAAAAAAAAATTATAAGCATATACATTTATAACCTCTTTTCTTTGTGGTGTTAATCGCCTCCTTTTGATTCAATTTTTTTTAGAGTCTGCATCAGTTCTGGAAATTAAAATAGGCAAAGTACAGTAATGATGTGACTCTCGGTGTCACCACATATTACACAACATGGATAAACATATACTTTCATTAGCTCAAGAGAAGTACTAACTGTTTTTTACAATCGTATAAGCATAAATACATTCATGAGTGCATATGCATGAGCATGTGTTCAATATCAGCATGTCTCTACGCGACCCTCAAGTCCCCCTTTAATTCAATGGGTGACCCCCCCCACCCACCCACCCCCCTCCCTCCCATGCGGTGATGGGAAGTGAGCGCTCCTCTCCTCGTTCCTCTTCTGATAATCTCCTTTAATCTGAAAAAGCGGGCACAGGCCGCTGTGTCAATACATCTGAAGGCTGCCGCCGGGACACACACTCCATTTTGTTTACTTCCTCTCAGCATCCGAGGAGGGGTCGAGGGAGACTCGAGTGGCGGGCAAAAAAAAAAAAAAAAGAAGAGAGCGCGAGACGGAGCATAAGGTGGAGAGGGAGTTTCAGGGGAGATTTCGGAGAAAACAGGCGATGACACATAGGAAATGGCTGCGAAAGAATGAGAAATACAGTCACCTATAGGACTGACCTCTGATACAAGCATGACAGAGTTGAGATTATGATAATGAAGGTCAACGGTAGCAACTGATCATCAGAACACAATCACCAGTTGTTAACCAGTTGCTGCTTTACATAGGGGGGGGGAGAATACAGCTCATTTTTGTCAAGCTTTCATCACGATATGTGATAAAAGTCATGTTACCATAGCAGCTGTGTCTCGGAATGCTCTATATCTGTCTACACCTTGGATAACTGAGAATCATCATAGAGATTATAGAGGAGGTTGTAACTACCAAAAGTAAAGACATGAAAATCTGTGTAAATCACAAATTCAGCGCTTATTCGACTCAACATATATTTCCAGTCATGTACTTTCTAGGAGCGTGGCAATACTTCACTAAAAGTGAGAGGTTGTTTGAGAGCCTGCCAGTCTCCAGTCAAAAGAAAAAAAGGAGAAGCACATTAGAATTATACAGTCTGACAATGCAGTATATATATAGCAATCCTTATAATGTAATATATCATGTCCTCTTAACAGATATTTCGCTATGAAAGAGATAGTAATCTTTATGTATAATGTGTCCTGTCATTTCATGCACACACTCATTCCACATACAGTTGAGTAAACCTTATGTTATTGTAATATTTGATCAAAGTTAATTGCTTTACTTACTTTTCTTGTGTTAATTAGGTGATGTGATGTAGTTGTTTCTATTTTTGTTATTAGTTTTGATAAAAAATGAGCAGGCATTATATAAATGTAGATATTTGACCAGAAAATGAATGGAATAGAAAATAGTAGATGTATATCAATTCCCTTCAAATGCCTTATTTTAAGATTACCAGTAAAATAAATACAAGAGTTTTCAACAGTGTTGTTTTGATGACAGACTATAGGGAAACAAGTGTTACATATGCACGCAGCTAAATACACACACGGTCAAATGGACATTTAGAGGTCAGACCCACACAAAGTCGAAACCTGTGGGTGGCTGCTAAGTCCAGGCCAGCGACTAAAGAGATGTCTGTCTGTGTGTGTGTGTGTGTGTGTGTGTGTGTGTGTGTGTGTGTGTATGAGTGTGTGTGTGTTGTGAGCATCTGCATGTGTGAGGGACACTGTGGTAGTCCCTCTATGTGTGTGTGAGTGTTTAAATTCAGTGACAGCTGTTCATTAGTCCATTACAACCCCACACTGCTGATTCCTCAAAGCAGCAGCAGCAGACACCAGCAGAAATAGACACTGGTGGTGAAGGCAGGAACTCTGCAGGAAGGACATGTATATGCAGAAAAAACTGTTTGTTTTGTCTTGTTAATTGTTAGTTTTAGTCAGGTATAAAGAAAAAACTTGGAAAGGGCTGCTGTCTAAAATTTACTGACCGAATGATAACAAAAGATCTTGGTTTATCTTTTAGTTTTATTTTATTTTGGAGAGTTTTTTCTCAGAAAAAGCAGCAATGTCACGTTTTTTTTTTAATTCCAGTTTCTATAGGTGGTGCTTGAAGCTGTTACATGATCCAGTCTCTACTAACACTTTACTGCTGTTGCCGCTTCCTTGGAAATAAAATGCATCACTCCTCACATATCAGCAGATTTGTTCCCCAAGAAACAATCAGTGAATACCGAAGTGTACCTCTGGGTGCTGTCGTTGGTATGGAAACGTAATGACAGTGGCCTGCATGAGGCTATTTCACCCACTGAACTTTATACCTTTCTACTCAGGTCCTAACTCTGAAAAATAGAAGAGAGCACTTCATCCAATTAACTGCAGTTCATTTTAATAACAAATTTATAATAGCAAATATTCTGAGACACAACCGAGCATTTGAATATATTGATCTATCTCTATATTTTGGCATTTTTCTTAATTTAAGTCAGAATTAAGTTTAAATACCGCACCACAATTTGTAATAGCCTATTAGATCATACATTTTCTAATAAAACTGTTGTTTTGTGTTAATCTGAATGCTTCATACGTTTTCAGCTTCATTTTGTTAGATAAGTGTCATTATGCACAGATGCAGGCACAGAAAGATAAAAAAAATCATTTAAGCTTAGTGCTAATACCTTCTCATACAATCATCCAATTACAGCATGACAGTGCACCTAAATTTACAGCACGAATTCACAGATTATTACATATCAGTACTGTTTTATCAGAGAAACATTCCTCCCCCAGACTGAAGATACCTCACTATTTTTTTAACCTGATGTCCTTTAAATTAAAACCAATCCCTGTCATGACATGTTAAACACCTAAATGAAAAAAAATGACCAGCTGTCTTTTCTGTACCTCTAACTTGACCTGAGTGAGTATCTGGCAAGAAGTCTCTACTATATCATGCCTTAAAAAATGGACTGAATGGTTTTGGTGAATAATTAAAGCTTTTATTTTAACATGACAGAAATGAGACACGATTGCAAAACCAACTGAATGAGGTGTGTCTATGAGTGTGTGGAGTGTGTGTGTGTGTGTGTGTGTGTGTGGGTAACCGTCGATGGAGGAGCTAGGCGAGGGTGTGATGTACTTGAAGAGTTGTTAATATACTAGTGTCCATGTGCCATGAGTGACGATAAGTGATGAGTGTGAGGGAGAGTTATTGTAAGTTTGAATTTATTTTCTGTGTGTGTGTGTGTGGAAGATGATAGGGAAGATGCGTTGAAAGGGCAGAAAGGGGAGGGGGACAAAAAGAAGCGAACATGCCAGAGAAGGAGAGGAGACAGAGAGGGAAAGAGAGGAGAAAGGAGCAGAGGAGCGAGGGCAATGAGCTGGATTGAATACCATCTGACAGGTCCAGCTGGGAGTTTGCCCACCCCGCAGCACCGCAAAACCCCTCAATATGGAGGCCAATTACTGCTGCCCGCGTGACCGTGGCATGGCAGCATCAGACGCAAACCCTCCTCCTCGCCTCTCCTTTCCCTTCTTCTCTGCACCCCTCCCCACCACCACCCCAGCCTCCCCTCATTTCCTCACACCCCCCCCCCCCCACCCTAAAAAAAAATAAATAAAAAAAACACTCCCACCATCTGTGCAGAGTGACAACAACCTCTATAGCCATAGCGTACACAACACAGACTGTACACTGCACACACACACACACACCCACATGGGGCAAACACACACATCAAACATGACAAATCCTCACTCGTGGACTCATGTGTGCTTTGCTGCTTGACAGCAAGTCGGTTTGAGTGCGTGTGTGTGTGTGTGTGTGTGTTGGTGTGTGTGTGTGTGTGGGCCTTTTTTGACCAAAATCCATAGCGAAGAAAGTTAGACACAAGCAAAGATGGACATTCACACACACCATTGTTCCACAGATGCAGCGGAATTTTCAGGCTATGCCAGCTACATTTATTTTCACAGCGTTGGGCGTGTCGCTGGTGGTGGGTGGGTGTAAGGTGGGTGAACGTGATGCAGCGGCACCCAACGCCCACTGCAGTGTGGAGGTGACTCCCAAATTTAGCTCCCTGTGCTGCCAGGCAAGCACCTCTAAGTGGTGTTTTTTTTTTGTTGTTGTTTTTTTATTTCCTTGCCCTCTCTTCAACTGGTGTGTCTGGGAAAAAAGGGGAGTAAGTGAGAAATAAAACATGTTGCTTATACATCATAGAACACACACACACACACACACACACACTGCCCCACTGTCCTCTCTCTGGCCACAACCAAAATCCCACATTTGAATATTATTTAGAGATTCATCTCAAAATAATTAATCCAATAATCGGATAAATGTTTACCTGAAATAGGGAATAAAACTCTCCAGATGGAGATTTATGTGCTTTGGGCCTACTTTGTGTGCTGTGTTGCATTTTTTTTTAAACCAGCCACACTGATCTCTGGGCTGGATTATATCATTACGGTAATTGCATGGTATTTATGGTATTTTATAAACAGCAATTTGAGCAATTAGGCTTGAATAGAATCCCAATTAATTGATTATATGGACTTTGGTTACGTCAGTTAGACCCTATATTTAGGATCATCGTTATATAAGCGCCCACTGTTTGTTTGTTTTTTGAAAACATGCAGTTCTAATAAAAAAAGAAAAAACAGTTGCACAGAATAAATACAAAAAAAAAATTTACCCCAGATATAATTTTTTTAGACTTAAGAAATTTTAATTCTTCTTATTTAATAATAATAACAACCATAGTGACCGTAATAATAATGGCATTTTGCAATAAATTAACCCCATTTAAGCTGTTGGATGAAACTTAATTCTCTAAATGAGACTGGCCCCACAGGTGAGTTTACCGGGTTAGAAGTCACAGCTTCTGAAGTCTCATGCAGAAGCAGGATTTAATAAACGCCTCTTTGACCCTTCGCAAATGTCGCGTGCGTCACGCGTCGGACTCCTGTAACCAAAAAAAAAAAATGCTTGACCGAAGCAACGCCCAACAAAAAAAAAGGTCTCCTTTTTTTGTCCGGGACAGCGTGTGGACATTCAGCCTCCTTTAACGGAGGAGAATAATGAACAGATGCTGAGTGAATTAGGAAAGAAATACTGGGTCCCTCCCACAAGGGCCACTTTGGCAGGGGCCGCCTGGCTGCCGCGTGGCGCAGCTGGCACCGGGGCTGGTGATGGTGATGGTGGGCTTTACTGGTCTCTGGCTTTACTGGTGCTCAGACATTTAGCGACTTGGCACCGCGCTCCGCCATCAAATCCTCTGCCAGCCGCCGCTTCTCATCACTAAAAAAAAAAGAAGAAGAAGGAAAAAAAACGTTCTAACTGAGAGGTTAGAACTGGAATAAAATCATTCCCCGCGCCTGCTGAGGCCTGACCTTCACCTGTGATAGGACGCTGAAACGCACTAATCCGGACGCAGGAGGACGCTGGAAATAATCAGCCAAACTAATTTCAGATTTACAGGATTATATGGTGATCCGGTGGTCTCATTCTGCCACGTAGGCCTGTAAAATAGCCCGGTATTAACATGGCAGGGCAGCCTACACTCATACAAGTGTCTCCGGGATCAGGCGCGTTTCCTTTGCAATTTCTGGAGTCAATTCGGTAGATAATCTAATCTATTAACACCTGAGAAAGAGAAATGTCATAATGATATTTAATAAGCAAACGTCGTGGCCTCGAAGCCAGAATGAAAAACCTTTAACCCTCGACAAAGCGCACAGCTTCTCTCAGACTGCAGGATAAAGCGATTCCTAATCTGCTCTTAATTATTCATTTTCGTCCAATTAGACTGTGTCCGACATACTTTGATATCTGCAATTTCTGTGAGAGTAATCCACCTAAATTAATTTACTCTTGTAATTTAACCTAAATTATTATTATTATTATTTTTTGCTGTGAATCTGTAATTTCAGCTAACTGGTGTAACACATCAGGCTCATTTGGAATAAAAAAAAGTAAAGTTTTATTTGAGAACAGTCTTTGAGATTTGTTAAAAAAAAACGTTTTTGGAAAAAAAAAAGTATAATATCCTATTAAACATAAAAGCTTCTCTGTTCTAACAGATTTTCAAACGACTACATCAGAGACGCGGTTTTATTATTAGTAATGAGGAGTATAGGACCATTTGGACGGAGTATATAATCTATGGCAAGAGAACAAGTGTGTGTGTGCGCGTGTGTGCGTGCGCGTGCGTGCGTGTCCATTATGTCTTCTTCATTTTGAAACCAACGGGCCATTGATTCACCTGATTTTGCACCTGCCCAACTGTTTCAGCGTAATGTGCCGCCGAGGGTCTGAGGATGGCCAGAGGCTGTAATTTGTGATCCCGCCTCTTTATATAAATAAATAAAACTGACTTGACTTTAAAGTCAGATAAATGGCCTTTTGGGGTTAAACCTTAAATTCTAAAAAAAAAAAAAAAAAAAAGAAAGAAAACAGGAAGATGCGCGTGTTTGCAGCAGTGCTGAATCTGCGTGCACCTCCCCTCTTCCTGTTTTGCCTGGGTCAGTGCTGGACGGGCCAGTTTCCACCCTGCGGTGCTCGGTGCTGATTTCCCCTGGACGTCCGCTATAACATATGGGACCAAGGGCAATGATCCAATATGGTGCCTGCTCCCACTATTGATTTGAGAATTAACCAATAATGTGATCTGGCCACATAATCTCAAAATGTCAAATATTCAATTTGAATATGAAAATACCAGAAATATGACTCTTTATATTATGAACAGTTTTTTTGTTGTTTTTAATACTGATATTATCAGAGCTGTTTTCTTTTTTATTTGAAAAAAAGAAGATTTATCAAGCAATTTATTTTTTTTATTTTTTTGGTTAGTGGTTATATTCTATTTAGGAAAAACTCCAGTGTAAATATAACACTTAAAGAGTTCATTTTAACATCACTAGTGTTACCTAGTAACTAAGTTAAGTGTTATATTAACACTGGTGGTTTTACTGTGTATGTGTCATGACTTGTTACTGAGATAGTTGTTTATTAGCTGAACAGATGCACTCACCTGAGAAGCCTAAAAAGAGTTTGAATCAAATAATGCTGCTGCAGGTCCACCTTCACTGTGCTGCAACAGAGCTGTGCAGAATATGTCAAGTGTTGCTGTGATTGAGGCCTCTAGTATCTTAAATGTTCAGTCTTCACTATTACTGATACATTATGTGAAGGATTAATGTGATAGTATGGTGCACAGTCTAATTTGTACCCTCCAAAATAAATTAAAATATGAATAATTTGGGGGGGTTTATAAGAATTTGTTGGTTTCAAAGCTCAATTTGAAACCATTTATCGCGCCGGTCTGTTGCTGCAACATCTTTATACTTAACTTCATTAAATAAGCAGTTACTTGTTGAAGTGAATGCATCAGAGTTTATGTGGCTTTTTATTTATTTTTTTTTTTTTGCATTGCTGCAACACAACATCTGTTGTTTTCTGAAATGGATGAGTGAATCAAACACTCAGCCACAGAAATGATTTTTGTTAAATTAAGAAAGAAAAATTAAACTTTTAGTATCATAAATAGTTTATGGCAGCACTCACCAACAGGTCTGTAATTTTAAAATTACTTCATATAAACACAGTCTACAGGTTGCTATAGAGGACATTTATTCTCATGCTTGAGTTTTGACGCATGTGTATAACCAGGTCCAGTTATATCATTTATATAATATGTATAATAACGTGTACAATATTTCACAAAAGATGATCCCTGCGGAAACATACTGTATGCATTTTTGGAGGATTACACCTAATGAATGAGTCCAATTTAAGCCAATTCCTTCTTTCAAAATGCCTTTCTGTTATGTGCAAACTGGAATGACCCTGACAGTACAATAAAAAGATAAGATGATTATTTTTGCACAGGCTTTTCAAAAATATTCACACACACCTAATATATATTCATCTCTAATTTGACTTGCTTGATGTCTTTTCTGTCCAATATGCAGCATTTATATGTATTTTCACTATTTAGGTGCTATATTCATATTTTAATGACTGAAAAGCAGTTAATTGTTAATTCTATTAACCCAAACTATGTAATATTTGTATAGTCATTGTTTTGTGGCCTATTCTCCTGATATGATTTAGGTGCTGCAGGCCTGTGATAGCATAGCAAGTCTGCTTTTACCAGAAATCCCTTTGAAATGGCTGTAATTCTGTAAAGGGCCTCCCTCCTGTCACCCGTGACTGGATATGACACTTTTTATTTGACCTCTAAACATGTTTTTTATATTCGTTCTCGTTTTATTTGCTATAAATTCCCAAAACAAAATTTGGGTCAAACTGGAAACGTGTAGCATTCATGCACAATAGATAGTGAGATATTTTACACTATGAAATATACAGCAGGCCTATTATGTTTTCCCAAAAAATAAAAAAAAAATAATTAAATACACGTTCGTTCATGTAGTCTAATTTATAAATTTAATATTTAAGATCGGGGATCACCAGGACAGCATCTTTGAAATGCGTTTCTAACGTTTATAAATTACAATTTCCAATATTAGAAGTTATGAGATATTTTCAATTGGATGACAAATTCAAATTTCAGGTGATATTATTCCAGACGAGCATTGTTTTATTATAATTTTTATAGGATAATTTATTTAAAAACAACGAACAAAGCCACTGACGTCTAAATACCCCCAAAGTCCCGAGAGTAAAACGCTCCATGGTGTTCACAGGAAGATTTGTTCGATCATATCAGACCATTATAAAACGTTTTTAGTTTATTTCTGTTGCTTGTGTCATAACATGTTTCTTGTAGGCCTATACATGGTTTATGCCATTTGCTCTCATTCTGCATACAGGATAATACTGGACACACTGTGACTGAATGTACAACAGTAGGGATGACATCAGTAAGAATACAGAAGGTTATCAGAGGACTCGTTATGTCTCATCCTGTCTGAAGCTCCTCTTGCTCCCCCCCCAACAAAAAAAAGAAAAAAAAACAATATTACACGTTATAGGATTGTCATTAGAAGGTCAACGCGCGTCACTGGGACTGATGCGGGGGGCTCAGTTGTGGAAAAACGCATTGAGGTCCTCGTACGGAGGCGCCCTGTCGTGGTGCAAGTGCGCGTCGTGGAAGGGTGCAATGTTTTCCGAGTGCGCGCCGCCGCTGCGCGTCCCCGAGGGCCCGAACGGTAGGCTGTGGCTGGGTCTGGACGTCGTCAGTCCGGAGTAATGCATAGAGTAGTGATAGTTCCTGTCCGTCTCCGAGGACTCCTGCTGCCTCCCGGACAGGCCGCCGTTCAGGCACACGGGCGGGCTCTGCTGGCTCTCGTAGTCCGGGCTGTTGTAGTCAGGGGACGTCCCGCCCGGCGGGTACACGCCCTCGTACCCGGAGCCGTACGAGTGGCCCCGCAAATTGAGCCCACCTGCGCCGGGCTGGTAGTGCGGGCTGGCGATGCGGGAGCACCGGTAGGAGTAAGGGTGCACGGAGAACGGGGAGCTGGGCATGTGGAACCGGGCTCCGTCCGAACAGGGCTCGGTCAGGAAGTTCCTGGTGTTGAGCTGCAGGCAGCCCGCCACCAGGTTCGTAGTGGGCTGGGACAGGCCTTTGCACAGCATCTGCACGTAGGCCACCACGTCTGGACGCTTCCCGTTGCGCAAAATCTCCCCGAGCGCTATTATGTAATTCTTGGCCAGCCTCAGGGTCTCTATCTTGGACAGTTTCTGGGTCTTGGAGTAGCACGGCACCACTTTGCGCAGGTTGTCCAGCGCGGAATTCAGGTCGTGCATGCGCGTGCGCTCCCGCGCGTTGGCCTTCGTGCGCCTCATCTTGGAGCGCTCCGCGCGCGCCGGCGTCATCTTGCGCTTCTTCGGGCCGCGCTTCTTGGGCTTGTCGCCGCCGTTCTCGTCGCCGCAGTCCTCCTCCTCGGCCTCGTCCTCATCGTCGTCGCCCGCCATCTCGGACTCCGCCCGGCTGCTGCCTTCCAGCGGCTCGTCCAGGTCGTCGTCCTCGAGGTCACAGTTCTCGTGCTCTTCGCGCTTGATCTTGCAGGCCTCGCTCTCCTCCTCCACCCAGTCGGCCGCCAGCCTCTGGACGTCCGGCAGCACCTCGCTGAATAGACGGCTCAACATGGTAGCAAGCAACCTGCAGGAGAGAGAGAGAAAGAGAGAGAGAGAGGGGGAGAGAGAAAGAGAGACAGAGAGAGAGATAGAGAGAGAGCGTCAGATGGATGTTCTGCCTGCTGCTGTTTACGCGCCATCAGGTGAACCTGCCTGAGTGAGTCTGAGTAGGTGATGTGTGATATTCTGTCCCTGCGGAGGGAAAACTACAGTAAGTTATTCCACAGCCTTTCAAACAACTGCCACCAGTGAGGTTCTCCTCCTAATTGGAGGCCTGCACTTTATTGTCCTGTGTTTTATTTCCCGTGATCGGTAATATCCCCGTTAAATATCTCTAGTCAAGTTGCACCAACTTTCTCCTTTCTCTCAGTTACACAGAGAAACAGGTCCAGGTCCAAGATTGGACCTGCTGTAGGCCCCATACATGGCTACAGACTCAAATGTGTGAAATACATCCATATATATGATAGATAGATAGATAGATAGATAGATAGATAGATGTTTCAATGATAAGGTGGCAACATTTCCCTTTGATATATATTTCATATATTCTATATATAATATATATCTCCATGTATATATAATGTGTATATATATATACATGTAATATTGATTAAAAGAAATGTTGCCGTTTGTCATTGAAAAATGAGCTCGACAAATACTGAATAATAAGAGTCTGTGTGTATTGCTTTTGGTTTGCAGGTGTTTTGTCCACCTTTTTAAATTCCTATTGTTTCGTGTGAAAACGTCTGTGCTTTCTTTGCAATTTTCGAGGATTCCAGATTATTTATTTTTTTTAAGACGAAGGAGGCAGCAGCCTGGGCCAGCCCACCGGTGTGTCCCCCGGAGCAGGCGGCGGTGCTGGCCTGTTTCAGCGGGTCCCCAGGGGACGCATTAGGGCGCGGGTCGCCGCCTCTCTCCCACCTCCGTCCAATAAATTACCGACCTGGAGGAATTCCAGCACAGCCAGGCCGCAAACTGGACCATACCATCCAAAATTATGTATTTGTTTTAATAAGAATATATACGACACATTTTTTAAACTGAGGGAATGAATGTTATAATTATTATTTTTCCCAGAAAGTGAAATATAATGACGCTCAAATACCTCTTTGTCCTATGAGACCACCTGCAGCGTCCTCAAGGACCCCTCTGCGGGTCCATGAGCCCCATTTTGGAACCCACCGGCACAGGAAAATCATGATCTGACATTTTCCTCTCTGAAGTTCACTGTTTTTTATTTATTTTTTTTTATTTATTTTTAATTTTTAACACCGGCTGTTAATTCACTGTCCTAATGGGTTTCAGATACTGACGCGCTGTTTCCCCCTTCATTAAAACAGGGTTTATAGGTTAATCAAAGCTGTTAATATAAAGAGCCAGGAATTAAAATAAAAAAATCATTAAATATTTCCACATCATAATAATTGTTTGTGGTCATAATTAGTAAAAGGCCACGCTCTTCTTCCCCCTGCTGAATGTACTGGTCACACTTTCACCAATAAATACATTTCAGTGACATTTTAAATCAATATAAAAGCTATAATCCCTAATAAAGCTGGAGATTTACTGAGTATCCAGAGCTCAGCTGTGCTCGTGGAGCTAAGGACGGATTTTTTTCCCTCTCCCCCCTAATCTTGTAAACACAATGTAATTAATGCCAACCAATACCTTGTCAATTAGCCTGCGTCTCTCTGTGGAGAATTCTACCCCCACGGTGCTCTGACGCGCGTCGTGCATGGAACACACACACACGCACGCACGCGTACACACAGCAAAAATATTATTAAGATGACTCGAATTCTATTTTTCTTTCTAAATTAAAACAATGAATTTTAAAAAAAAGAAGTCCCTCTAGGACCTCTTGAGGAACGCTATCGATTTTGTGAATTCCCTGAAATAAACAACAAAAAAAAACGATCAATTAAAACGCAACAATCAATACCCTCGATGAGACGAGCCACATAAAGAGTCTGGATCCTGGATCGCGTCGCGCGTGGACGCGCGTGTGATAAATGAAATAAGCGGTGACATGTCATAATAATAAATCCTGCCCTCACTTGTTAAAACAAAAGGAAAAAAAATCGATCCGACAGCCCGATAATCGATCAGGTGATTGGAAAACCTACCTCCGCGGTGGAGCTCAGTGATGGGGCAAAGCAGGTTTGTTTACACCATCTCTCTCCGGGTGGATCGCGTCCACACGCCCTGCACGGATGCTTCTGCAGGCGAGACGCTGCGTTCTGTTCTCACACCTCTCTCTCTCCTCCTCTCCTGCCACCTCTCTCTCTCTCTCTCTCTCACACACACTCTCTCTCTCTCCCTGTCTGCTGCTGCTATCCCCAGCCCAAACGCGTGGAGGGAGCCGTGTGGGCACCTCAGAGGCAGGACTGGGTGGGTTACATACCAGCTCTTATGCCAGGCCCATATGGCTGGCACGTCATTGGCAAGAGCCATCACATGAGAGCCGGTGATTGACATGCGGCCGCATTCACAGAGACTGGCTTCCCCTGGGGGAGAGGGACTCGCCATCTGTCACTGAGCTGAAAGAGAAAATGGAATAAGGAGTGAATGGCGCACACATGCACGCACACACACACACAAAACGCACTGGATTCAAACAGCTTCTGTTAGTCTCTATCTTTTGGAAAAAAAAAAAATAAGCAAACAGGGTTAATCTCATATAGGAGGTTTATAGGAGAGCAGCCCCCCTTATGAGAAAAAAATACAGTAATCCTATAATGATCAGTTCCACAATATCATTTCAAATATTGAAGGGGAGAAAATCAATGTGATTGTTATAGGATTACTAATAGAGCAAAAGCTGATGGATATATCTGTAAATAATAATAATAATCCCAGTGGGAGCATTTTAGTGGCACGATTAGAATAAAACATAAAACACACAAACAGGAATTACTGTGAACCCGCTTCGGAAGAATTCGACGAGGCGCGCGTCCGCACAAAGGCCTCGGATAAAGATCAGAGTCAGGGTGCAATTGCCTAAACGAGTCAATTGAACTGAGCTAAGCAGAGCATCTTGGTTGGGGTTTGCCAGCCTTGGCACAGGTGCTGGTGGGCGGGCGGGTGCCAAAGGTGGCACAAGGCACAGGCTGTAGAGAGGGGCCAGGGAGATGGGGGGCAAAGACGAGAGAGAGGGACGGAGAGGAATAAGAATGGAAAAATCTGCAAGAGGCCGCCTCATCAGCACCATCTTCATCCTCATTGTGATGTTAGTGGGTTGCGGCTTATTGGTCCCATTCAGGGAAATATGTCTGAATGGCTAGAGCTTGTAATGTCATGGCTGTCCAGTCCTTTCTTCTGCTGACTTATAGCGTGAGGTCACACCCCAACATGGCTCCCCCGTGTTGTCATGCTGTTGGCACGAGTGTAAAGACTGCAGCAGCATATCTACACATTCAGTCTTTTAGTGAAAGACGTGTAGTTTTATTTTCAAATGTAGATTCATTTACATGCATGTGGCTCTATATTCTTTAAGCCAAATGCTGCTGACGTGTAATGGATGTATTTTAGTGTCACAAAAGGCAAAAGCATATTATTTATATTCAATAAAACATCAAATGACATTTAGTATTATTTCTATTTATATATCCTATCCGTATCACAATAAAGCAATTATTTGATTTAAACTTTTTTGTAATGATTCTCATCTTTTCTTTATTTTTTCTAAACCATCATGCAATAACCGATAGAATAAATAACAATGACCTTTAACAATTTAACATGAGAGGAGTCTGATTTATTTATTTGTGATTTTGTTTTTAGAAGAAAAGCATATATTTGATATAAGAACGACACTATAACAGCTTTATTTGGAGTTTTGTAAGTTATTTCAAGATACAAATGTTCTTCATACATTTATCAATCAAGTGTTTGGTTGAGTTCACACAGGAACAGGAGTCTCAGTCAATGTGGTATCTCCAGCTATAAATGGGTGACATCTACTGGTAGTTAAAAGCTAGTGCATGCATGCATGCACATTAGCAAAAAAAAAATGATGGCATGTCCTTATTTTTGGCAACATCCAGCAGAATTTAGAATTTTTGTGACATTGTTTCTGCTAATAATACATTACAATTTTCTAAAAAAAAAAAGTATAAAAAGGGTTATTTGAATGATTAATGCCTTTCAGTATCAGTGTTTTTTGAATGGTTTCCTGAATATTCTTATTAATATTTTGAATATTATATATTATTTTTAATTATTAATTACCAAATGAAAGATGTATTTAATACTTTTTATTCTTTTATTTATTTTTTTATTATTTTTTTATTTATTTTATTTTGTTAATCATATAACAGTTAGTCATAGTTGACTGTTGGTGAAGGATAGTGTTCATAAGAAAAAAAAATGTGAAAGAGCAAACGTCACATTAGTGATAGAAACACTAATGGATTACAAAATCCAATTATATTTTGTGGTCCTAATACCATAAGCCCATAGATTATTACTCTGCATCTCTGTGCATGTTGTTGCTATGGGACTATAACATGGGAGGTGATGTTTAAACTGTAAACTGCATAAACTCTACGCGTCATTTTGAAAAAAAAGAGCCCATATGCTCATTTTGCAAGGACATCGGTCAAACTGTACTACAGAGGTGCTGTGTTTAAATCCTCTGAAGACCTGCAGGTCTGCAGCTGTCAGCATTGACTCTCCTCACAGCTGGCAGAGAGCCAGAGCTCTTCTCCAGTCCACTTCAGCGCAGGGTGAAGCTCGTGGTCTTGTGGGAACGACGATCACACTTGGGATCTTCTGCTTTTCCAATTAAACCGTATCCGATCTGAACGGGAGTGTTTAAGCGCAACACAAATCCACAAACGAGGGCATCCTTCCCCTTCTCCTCGCGTACATCTTACCTGCTGTTCTGTGGTTCTCTCCTTTCCCTCTCTCCATCTGTTGATCTTTTCATGTGCCACCTCATCCTCCTCCTCCTCCCTCCCTCCTCCAAGAAGATATTCAATATTCATATTTGCAACAATCTTAAGCAATTAAATTAACGAATAAAGTAAAAAATAGAAATGGTTTGTTTTCACTTGTGCAGATTTGTGTGAGGTCAGGAGTCTTCGTCTTATTCTTGCATTGACATTCAATGAAAGGCCGATATCATTTGATATAGGCACAGACCACCCTACTCTCTTCTGTCTATTGCATCTGTTGGCAAACAGGTTGTGATACATTAACATATCATGATCTGTTGCCCACACACACACACACACACACACATGCGTACACATGCTTACATGATCCTTACGGGCATTAATCTACTGCAAACTCTTGATAATGTGAAGAGAAATTGTTACTATGGCAACATCTTCCACAAATGTCTACCTCTAATATTTATAGTTTATAGTATAACCATTGGAGAAAGAATACAGTCCATTATTTTGGACTATACTCTACCTTGAAAAAACAATCTTACAACAACTCTATGATAAAACAGAACACAAAAAACACACTGTGGCCTATTGGCTGCATGTATCCTGCTATAGGCAATTTTTACTTACTGTAATGCAATCCATCTTTAGATGCTGCCCACACTGGTTAGAATATCAGCAGCGAAAAAATAATAATATATATAATATATAATAAATTAATACATTTGATTGTGTTATTATATGTGGTTACACTTGGTTCAGTTGTTTATTTGCTCTGTTTTAAACAGGCTATGATTTAAAGTGACATTTTCTCTTAAATTGTCATGATTCGAAGACGTGTGAGACCCTGAAGGCATCTCGACGGTTTTAGTGGAGTGTTGTGAACTGCCTCCCGGTGTTTCCGACAGTCATTGAAGGCGTCATAAAGCCTCCAAACCTTCACTCGCCTCCTCTACTCGTCACTCAGCGCAGGTCCGTGATAGGGAGAGAGAGACATAGGCACATAGTGAGAGAGAGAGAGAGAGAGAGAGAGAGAGAGAGAGAGAGAGAGAGAGAGAGAGAGAGAGAGAGAGAGAGAGGAGGAAGCGCAACTCAAGTGTTCAAAAAACACCAGACGAGGAGTTCTGCGACAGAAAGGTACCACAAACTAAATTTAACTCATTTTTTTAAATACTTTTTTTTTTTTGCATTTGTTTAGTAGTCACGTGGACTTGCGCGGGCGGTTAAGTCAGGACTTTCCAGTCGGACATCTGTGCGTTTTCGGGCTGAGGAGTCGGTGATGGAGCGAGAGGAAGACGACAAGGACGCGAAGAGGACGATCCAGTTCTCCATGCCGTCCTCCTCGGTGCCCACCCAGATGGACCCGCGACAGGTGGAAATGGTGAGGGGGTGGTGGGGTGGGGGGTGTAGTGCGGATGGAGATAGTGGAGATAGTGGTAGTGATGCGTTCGTGCGTGCGTGTGTGCCACGGAGGTCAAATCTGGGTCATGCAGAAGTAGTGCCAAATCTTAAAACGTCTAAACAGCTACACTTTTACACTTTTGTAAGGTTCAGGTTGATTTTATTGACATTTTTACATTGTAAATTGACTCTCAAAGCATTGCACTTACCTGTTTTTTTAAATATAATATTGATATTGCAAATTATTATGGCAAACTGTGAAAGAAGCATCATATTTTCCCACTGAGTCGCATAACCAGTCTGACAAGAAGTTGCAGAACTATGTACTATTTCTTTTGATGGTGCATATTATCCTGTGGGCTGCAGAGTATGGACAACACTGGGATTATGCTGAGCTGTGCAGCCTCCGTTTTTTTTTTTGTCGCCCTTAAAATGGACGAGGCATATCTGCCCCTTCAAAAGTTATGGAGAGAGAGAGAAAGAGGATAAAGCGCTGTTAGTCGTATTAAAATGACATTATGTGCCTGAGAACTTCTGCCTTGACGTGTGAAACAGAACGTCAAAGATCACAGAAGAGTCATACGGCGGCGGCGGCGTATTATCTAAACTATAATAAAGAATAAATGACCTTTCTGCAGCTTATGCTGAACCATCACATAGGAAAAACGCAGGTGAAACGTGCTGACGTGCTCAGATTGAAAGGATGGTAGTGAAATAGTGCGATACTGTTATCGGCCTGCAGAGAGTAGACAAGGAAACAATAGCCAAATGATATTTTACGATCCGTTTCTTCCACTTTTAGGACAAAATATATATTCTCGTCTTAATGCCAGGCTGCTCCCAATGTGCAATGTCAGCAATCCTTTTTCCCTACCAGTCGGGGATTTTTAAGATTTCATGTGCCATCTGCTTGGAGAGCTTATTTTGTCCTGGAAGAATAGAGAAAAAACTCAAATATTTCTCACATATGACAGGTTAGATTTTTACAGCACAGTTCATTCGAAATTCCCTATGGAAATACAATTCACTGATCAGGGTGCTAATGGTTTTCTTATTGTAATAAATGCTTTACTCAAATTATCCAGCTAAGTGTCACATTTCTAGTATTGCTAATAATAACTACTGCCATAGTTTTCTACTGCTGAGACCCATTCCCATCATAAATTTCAGCCCATAAATGCTCAATGACAGACAGCATCACACGGGAACAGAAGCTGAGTCCTGAGTTTTCCTGATAAGACGCTCTGGGAATTTGCTCAGGACCAAGATTACTCTAAACCTCTGCCATGGATCTAATGAGAAAAAAAAGAAGCATTCCTGGTAAAGCACGCAAAAGGTCGCAAAGGTTATCACAACATAAGTCGTCTTAGGATTTGACTTCTCATAGCATCCCTTATGCTCTTGTGTTACCATAAACGGGTGATTGGATTGATTACCCTTTTGCTGAAAAGTGTGGAGAACAATCAGCTGGTGATTTAAGATCCTTAAACAACCCTTAAAGCACCAGCGAGCCATCACTTGCAAAATAATCGTACCCTTTCATCTTTCTCGTTCTTATTTTCCACCTTCGGGTTATGTTTGTCCAGCCAGGCGATGTGAGAACAAACTCACTGCATAAAATCTGCGCTCATTTTGCCGAACCACACTGTCGAGTTCATTTTCCGGTCACACATGCACTTGTCACTCGCCTGTAATCGACCCCTGCTTAGATCTAGAAGATTGTGTTAATGAATGATTTATTCAAGGCCAGTTTAAGTGCCGAGATGGTCATTGCCATGTCACTTTTCTTCTCAGTACATCCCGGTGAGGTTAGTTCATTGTGTGTGTCCTGTGTGTCTGTGGCTCATGTACCTCTCTGACTGTTTTTTTGATAGGTATTCAAAACATCATTATTATTAAAAGGCTTACATATCACAGCATTATCCTGCAGCAGCACTTCAGTTGCAGCTTCCCAGCGCTTTCGTTACAATTCCAAACTCCGTTGACGCGTTTCTTCCTGCACCGATCGTGTAGCCAAAGTATTGTAATGTCTCTCATAAGCCACACGCTAAGATGTTAGCTGCTACTTTATTCCTCATGCTAACATACGTTCACAGACCCTCAGGAAATCCCAGCACTATCACCTAACAGAACAGAATCTAGGCCTAAACTCATTTATTTATTGACACATATAATAGTGACATGCCCAGGTCGTTAGTCTATACGGGAAAAAGTATGTAGTAAGATATTTATCATACGTCCGGTTTTACTTGGCCTATCAACACAATTTTGAAACTGATATGTAGATTTACATCTCACATTTCCACATAAACTGTAGCCTTTTTCTTCCGAGAACTGTTTTTGCATGTCTCTTCCTATCTCAATGTATGCCCATGTCTTGCCCAATGCACATTTTTTCTTATACAATTATGTAACAGTCCAACACACCCCAATTTGGTCAAATATGTACAGTTGCAAAGGAAATACCTGTCTGTTTTATCAATGAAAGATTGGGTGCCGCAGGTGGTGGAACTACAAAATAGGACTGAGAGGGGTTCAGGCCTAATATTTATACCCAAACTGTACTAATTGCTAAATATCCCTGGTATCACTCTAGTAACATCATCATTCAACTTTTTGGGGGTGAATAGATTTTTGAATGCGTGGCAGTTTATTATCTCACAGAAATGTTGGCACAGTTTATAAATAATTAAAAAAAAAATTAAAAAATAAAACCCCAACCCTGTTAATGAATCCAAAACCCCTATAAAGCTTCCCGCTTTTTCCCATGCTCACTAATCCCTTTCGGTTCCCATTAGTCACAATGTGACCCTCTGAAAGTGCAGACAGTAATTACAGAAAAAACCCTGAAAACAGTAACTACTAGACCTGATAACAAAACTGCTTAGTTAAGAGCGCTGGCATTACACTGTCAACATTCTATAAGACCTTGTGCTAATAGGGTCGTTTTTAAAGGTGCTGTCTCATCGGCTATAATGCAAATGTAAGAGAGGTTCAAGCTGGGAGAGGATATATCATCCCCACCAGGGCATGAGACACACTAAGACCCCCCACATACATCATGGAGAAACCCTGGGTAACATCTCTCCTTGAAAAAGTCATAGAGTTTATCATAGAAACCAACATGAAGCTGTTTACAATAGGGAACCAGAAGGTGAAATAATGTACTAGTCAGGTGAACTGACTGTAAATCTGGTTAGTTCCAGTAAACCAATCGTCTTTTTTTGGTAACTTCTGTCTTAAGAGTAGTTTATACTTCTGTGGATATAGATATGCCATTGGAGTCAAGTGTCATAACCCAATTTTGCAAGAAACTCTTATTCAAGTATTCACATTTTCTGTTAACTTAATATTCCCATTTACAAACTGGATAATGATGAGCGATCTTTGAAACTGAACACCGATGAAATGCAGGTAAAAAAATACACACCTCTTCCCTTATATGTGTGTGTGTATGTGCAGCCATTTCTTTCATACCTATTCCTGTTCAAATCTAATACTAGAACATCTTCATCTGGGAAAAAAAAAAATTGACAAATGGCCGTAGTAGGCTTGGTGTATCTTTTCTTGAATGTGTCAGATCAAGGGCTACAAAGGATTATTCACAAAATAAATTGGAAAAAAAGGGATTTATTCTCATTTTGTTTTATTGGATAGGTTATTTCAGTAATGGCTCAACACTGTACCAACCCAGTGCTGTCATTGTGCGATATAAACATCCAGATTAATGTATTGAAGTTCAATGTTAGGTAACCATGAAGGTCGTGAGGTGGGGGGGGGATTAATGATTTACTACGCGAACAATAAACTGAAGTCCCATCTTTTTCAGGGCCACAAAGACACAGCGCTGTTGTAATGTTTCTTAAGGGATGGAGAAAATCAGAATTTATAAACACACCAGATTTGCACAGTTGGCCAAGTGTTTGGTCCAGCTGTCCTCACTCACAATGGCCGTGACAATATGGTATATGGATGGTTACCTGTTGAGTAACATTTCAACAAATGCACACAACTATTTATATACCCACTAATTGATAGTGGGATGATAATTACATGTAAATTCAATGGCGTTTTGCAAGAGTCAGATAACGCCTTGTTAGCAATTTGAGCTAAAAGTTGACAATACGTCATACAGTGTATGTCATTCAAAAAACGTTTCTAATAACTAATAATAACAACTAATAACTGATCACTGCACCCAGTATAATTATGAAGAACCACATCATCCTTAATGCCACACCTCCCAAACAATTTAGCCTATTAACAATGTCTGACAATATATGAAATGCAAATAAATATGCTACCAGCTAGTCCAGGTTTTACCACAGCGCTTTATAGTTAAGGCGGCCACTTCTACAACAAATACCTTACCTTCATCCGCATCTTTGCATGCACAGTAGTGTAACGTCGCTAAATAAACACATGCTAAGTCGTTAGCGGGTTTAGCTGCTACCTCATTTCTCATGCTAACACAGGCTACTGTGGACCATAGCCAATGCCAAAACAACAAAGTCTTTTCTTCTTTCAGTGGAGAACCACACTCTACACGTGGGCTGCAGTATTTTCTGCCAAGACACATTCACAGACCATCAGGAAATCTCAGCACTATCACCTAACAGAACAGAATCTGGGCCTGGGTTACCACCAACTTGCCTAACAAATTTTCTGGAGGAAACACTGTAGTCAATGATATAAACTGCAAAAAAAATAATATACGACAGATGAAATTATTTTTCCATCGCAGCCAAATAGAGCTACAAGCATTTACAGGCAACTCAGACAAGGGCCGACATACTATCATCCCTGGGTGCTTGACCTTCCGGCAACTGTGTGAACAAAACCCTCAGAACACTCAGAAAAAGGTCACTTTACTCTAAAAAGGCTCTCAGGCAGGTGCTTAATGATAATTTTAATACAAATTGTATTATTGTAGTGCTGTTCAAGCTTAAAAGTGCTACAATAATAATATAGCACTTCTCAAGCTTAAGGCCAAAGAGCTTTCCAGATTAAAAGGATTTACAGAATAAAAATTAAAAAAAATCAGGAACCTATGTAAGCACCTGTCCCCCTGTGCGTCGCCCCCACCTCCCGTCCCCGCCCCCACCTGTTTGACATACAAGGAACATGAGAGCACATATGTCAATCAGCACTGAGCCCATACATCAACAGAAGTGCAAGCGCAAAACAAAAGAAAAAAAGTTCATGTATAAGTAATCCCTGAGTCTGTGTCTTTGTGCTCATGTTTATTAGGTTGTCACGTTGAACCGTTCATGTTGGCACATTTTGAACCTCTAATTGGCTGCCTTTTAATTCATATTTAAATTTCTTCTCCCACAATGGCCTGAGCGATGAATATGTATGAATCCAGGACGCGGAGTGAAGCAGAAGCAGCGAGAGTTACTCCAGAGTGAACGCTGCCCACACATTTCATGCCTACACTCTCAGCTGTGATTGGCTTGGCAGCCGCTCGTATCTCACAACAATCATATTACCATAACACGTTATAAAATGGAGCTGAGGCTATTGTTAGCCAGAGGCGGGTATTTTATCATCCTGTTTTTTTTTATGGGTTAAAATAACATTTCCACTCTTCTGTTTCTAAGAACAATGAAACTGCAAATAACCATGTCGGCTCAGATACAATCCATCGGCCATTGATACTGGCCAATAACCACAGTCAGGACTATTTACTTGTCTTTGCTGACAGCATTACCCTAAAACCATTTGTTATTTTTACATGAATTTACATCTTTACATAGCAGAAGATATCAAACAAGATATGTGAGGACAGCACTATGAGCTATAAGAAATTAAATCCACACATTCTGGCATTTCCTAAACAACATTATCATAAATTGTAGCTTTACTGACATAGTTTAAAAGTCCTAATGGCTGAAGTACTGATTATTAAGTACAAATAGCAATAATACACATCAGTAATATTCCATTACAAGTGAGTGATACTACAGATGTATTGGCAGTATAGTGTAAAGATACTTTAATGTTGAATGTGCATGATTTCTTTTATATAAAATCTGAAAACTACTAAAAGTACAATATCTACCTCTGACAAGTTGAGGAGTATAAGTTTCCTCAGTGAATCATTTTGTATTAATTCACATATATGATTGGTAGGTTATATTGTGTAATAGTCATCTCATATCAGACAAAAATAGATTTAAAATGTTCAAGTTCCATTTCATCAGTTGCATAACTGTTGCTGGTGTCTGTGACTCACTCTCCTGCACACACAGAATGCAAAAAGTTATTTTATCTACTGGGATACAGATCTAGAGTTTGAGCCCATAGTTTCTGACCCGAGTGGAGATATAAAACTGGAGAAACAGAACATCAAAAGTTAAACCGTGAATCACTCAACCCCCACCCGACACCAGTCGCTGAAGGAAGCGAGACACTATTTAGCGCTGATGATGTCAGATGGTCCGAGAGGGATTAAGAACGAGTCAACACGCATCTGATAGTAAAATAACACATTGGACCTCAGATTTGGAAAAACCTAAATAATTACAGCCAAGTGATAAAAACATGCTGCAAAAATAGTAAGCAAATTGCTGTAATCCAACTCTCATCTGATTATAAAAATGATAATTCATTTATTTGTATAGCATACAAGCAATGCAGCTCAGACATGAAGTAGCACTTAATAACACTTCAATTAGACAATTGAAAAGGGAAATAATTCATTGCATGCATTAGAAAAGTCAAATTGAACAGGAAGTTATTCTCCCCTTTATTCTCTACTTAATGTCTCTTTACTTGAGTGAATATTCGGCTAAGCCACGGATACGCTGCAATATCCCAAAAAACTACAAGCAACACCCATCTGTCTGCTAGTGCTTATGCGAGATTTCATAGGTTTTAAAATGTAATCTTCTCCTTATGTAGTTGTCTCAGAAAAATAATATACATGCATAACATGGAGAAGCACACAGCTGCAGCATTGTATTTGATAGCCACTCACACCTTGCTGCTTTTTTTTGTGAATAGAGTTGTTAGTGATAGAGCTTTCTGCAGGACACCTTCATATGCAAATATATGCACATTTTCACAGTATGTTTCTACACCTGCTGAGGCTTTCTCTCTCTCTCTCTGTCTTTTGTGAAGCTTCGACGTCGGAGGGCGACCCCCGCCACCCTCTTCAGGATGACAGCAGACCCACCGTCACCAGAGGAAGACAGCGGGCCTCACCAGGTAGATCACCTACTGGACTATGAAAAACTTAAAGAAAAAAAAAAGAATGTACAAAACACTTTTTAGAGCATAATTTAGTCAGTCTGTCATGACTGAGCAAGGACTGGAATCCCTCATCATTTTTGCATCAAAACAATACTAGATATTGTCACGGAGACAGTGATTTAAGCACTATTAGGTCGGTCTGATAGATAGATACTGGAAATGACAGTATAATAGTGATTAGTAGACAAACGTGTCCCATGTGTTATGGAATAAGTTTGTTTCTGTAAGTACTGCGCAGACAAAAAGTTGTTAACTTGAGACAACATGTATTTTTTAAATCTTAGGATTACTCTCACTTATATTGTCTTTCCACTATAAGACTAACAATTTGAAATAATAGAATAATACTGATTTACTATATTTCATCATTTATTTGAGGGAGCATTAACTTATGTAACTCCTCTGGCACAATTGGAAATACACTGTACCAGATGTATATTGTTGAGTTTAACTATTCCAATATCTGACCTCTGCAGTGGGTTCTGGGTGAAAAAAGAGTGTTGAAAAGCAATCCAGTGAACACAGAAACCTACCAGCCACCTTCATTCAAAGGTAGGGGGACAGAGTGTGTGTTTGTTTTTATTTCACATAACATATGCATCATTTAGAAGGCTGTAATGACATGTGGTCTATATCACGTTTATATCCAAAAAAAATAGTGAGAGGTGAGTGCGTGTGTGCATGTGTGTATGTGTGTGTGTGTGTGTGTGTGTGTGTGTATGTGTGTGTGTGTGTGTGTGTGTGTGTGTGTGTGTGAGATTAGGAGCAGAGACAGCTGTGATTCTGCTCTGGATTATCCTGGATTAGGATGGGCACACAGCTGCAGCACGGTCCCACATACACACACATGCACGTAACATACATAAACATACACAAACTCATTACTATTAATGAGTATGTATATATAATTTATATCATTTACTTGTGTATTCTGGGAACTATGGCACTGACCATCCTCCATATTCTTGACATGTATCCATAAATTTTTTCAATCGAAAATATTGTTTTGATTCAGTTTGATATTCATCCAAGAGTACCTGGTCACCCTATTAAAATAATGGCCTTTTGGGAAAACACACTTTATCAAATGCAGACAATATTATATTTATTAATCATTTCAATCAAAACAGGCCTTGACAGTTGGCATCCATTGTGTCACTTATGGAACATTAAAGTGATTTAGGCCAATTTTTGAACATTCCAATGTGGTTTAGGCAACTTTAAATGTATTTATTTCATGTAAATGTTCATTAATATGCAATGTCCCTTTAAAAAAATGTTGAAAGTTACAGAACAAAGTGGGTTAGCCAGGAATAAGTAGATAGTTTTGTAGTTAAAATGTGACTTGTGAAATTTAGACTTAATACTAGAAAACATTAAAGCCTATATGATGATAAACCTTATCACTCACCTGTAGAAATTGAGTCTTAGAGCTTCTTTTGCACCATCAATTCTTGCTTCTTAAAGCATGAAAAGCTTGTTAAAGTGCCAAAGTCAAGGGATTTTATCCTAAAGAATAACAATCTTTGATTTAGGCAAAAAAATAAAATGGCCTAAGTCATGCTCTTCACTTAGACCATTGTCCTTTTAACTAAGGATTAAGGTGAGTTTACCAGGCTTACAAGAAAAAAACTCACTTTCGTCAAAAAAATGACATAGACCATTATTTTGATAGGGTGATGACATGCAGAAGCCCTGTAATGCTGTGAAGTTTGAGCGTGTTTTCAATGTTCTTTTAATCTACATATTTGTGATTTCAGCGATGCAGACCTTGATCCAGACTCACTTGTCCTCCCTAGACATAAGCTCTCTGGACAAAGAGGAGCTCTCTTCTGGGGAGGAAGAGGAGAAAGGTAAGGAAAAATAAGACTTTGGGTACACGTAGAACTTAAAGGCTTGAACCAACGCAAACAGCACTCGCAGCACACTGACATTTTCTTTTATGACACCGTTTCTTGCCAGATCTCAGAAACGACAGCGAAGCACTCAGGGATCTGTCCGCTTCGCCGGCCAGTTTGACTGAAAGTGCTGATCACCACGAAGCTCAAGAAGTGGCCAAGGAATGAGACAAATGAGACAAGGATCTGATTTGCATAAAGCATGGATGTACATATGAGTGTGTTATTTGAGCCTGGGAGTGCGTGTGTGTGTGTATGCATGCGACAAGTGAGTGTGGAAAAGAGAGGGGGCGGCAAACCGACTGGCGTGGAGGAAGGTCAGAATATTAATGAGCAGGTGTGAGGAAAAGTTTAAACCGGGACTTAAAGAAAATCACGTAAGCCAGGGCCAGTCATCCAAGGACACTGCACAAAAACTAGAAGAAGGAGGCACCTTCTCTTGTGATTATGTGTGTGTGTGTGTTTTTTCAATGGGATTCAAGCTATCAATGCTGATTCTGACACTTGCTCCTTTGGTAGGCTTCTTTTTTTTTTTTTCGCATGCATGTGAGAACATTTTGTGCACAGCATTTCACTACATTAGTGCAAAAACAAACATCAGACACAACAGAAGATGCACATGGCTCAGGACAGAATGTCAATTTGATGCAGAAGGATACAAAAACATACACTTGATATGAACTTATGACAAAAAAAATTGACATTTTAGTTCAACCTGTAGTGTTTTTGCTGAATATGTAAGTAGCCACGAAAGATTGAGGTGCAGTATGTGAAATGATATTGGAATTTAACTGCATATAAAGCTGCTTACATTTAAAACGCAACTTTCACTTTACGTTCCTCAACCTTGGAAGATGTTTGCATGCAATGTCAAGGAAATCAAAGGATGCTGGATTACAGCCTCTCTGAGCACAGTTCCAGCCGCACCAGACCAGATTAAATCATATCATACTAATCCAACTAATACGATAATGCAGCACAATCTCTCTGCTTCGATGTTACAGTATGAAAGGTCTTTTTTGTAACTTTAGTCGATTGGTAAGCAGCATCTGTTTGGGATGTCAGTGATGTTTGGTGGGAACTGAAAGCGTACCTTTTTTTTTTTTTTCTCCAAAATCATACAGATGATAAGTGTGAAGATTCATTCTCGACCTTGTATATAAACAATGTTTTGTGTAGGTTGCTAATAAAATAACTGTAACAGGCTCCTGGTGTTTTGAGTAAGTCTGTAGAGTTGAAGAAGTAAGAATGTTGAAGGTTTCAATCATATCACATTATTTGCTAAAAAAAAAAAAAAGACAAAAAGTTTTATTTGTTACTTCAGTCAAATCATAGAGTCCAGATGTAATTTGGGGTATATGACAACATGTATGTATTTACAACAAATAACAGAAACAGGTCTTTATTTGTCCAGCATATGCATTTTTAATTTCATAAATTATTCATTATGTGAGGACAAATTAAGGCAGCCCTTTTACTTTTCTTTTTTCTTAAATAATGTCTCAATTCATGGTCATTGACAGCATTTTTGGAGACAATTACTGCCACCCAGTGTTCAATATTTCTACTACACAGTCATTCTCTCAACTTCATGTCTGAAATAATTAATACCATAGCAATACCATGATCCACTGAATGATTTGGAATGATGAATAACTTTATTAGGATTTGCCAAACAGCTGTATTATCTAATGTATAGTATCTATGTATTGACCTGAATACTCACACAAAAACAGATTTACTGCACGATATATTTATTCCAAAAGTAATGCTAGAAATCATTTCCATTCATCAACATGAATTCAGACAATGAAACAACATTAAATCATTTTTGTTATCATATCCATTGCCTCTTTATTCACATATCACAAAGTACTAAACACAAGCAACTCACAAAAAGAATAGTTAATAGTTAAGATAAAGAGCTAGAATGCAATGTTGTGTGATATGCATATACCAAAATATGAAGCGTTACATTCTTGATGCTGTAGTAGCTGTGTTTGAGCTGCAGGTGGCGATGTGTAATTACATTTTTAACGCTGACAAGTGGTTGCAAGTAAAAGGAATCTCACTCATGCTCAGAAAAGATGTTTACTGATAAAACAAAAAGTAGGTAATTATTTAATTTGCCTGTTTGTGTCTTTTTTTTGAGGGATCATGATCACAACCAGCACTCGACCAAAAACAAGATAATGTGGGGATATTCTCATACTGACATTTTTTTTATCCCTTCCTTGCCTTCACAAAAAATATCCCAGACACATCATCGACCCCCACCCTCATGTCCTGGGGCAGCGTGTAAACCTCCAGCCTGATCAGCGTGTAGCCGCTCTCGTTCAGACTAGCACAGACCTGGGCTTCGTTCAGAGGGACCACGGGGATCTTCACCCCTGGGCCCCCGAAGTAGTAGCTCTCCCCGAGGGCCCCGATGAGCAGGAGGTGGCCCCCGGGCCTCAGGAGCTTACGGATGTGGCCCAGGGCCCTGGTGAACGCGGCCAGGTCGGGGCTGACGCTCTCCAGGCAGAAGCAGGACACCAGGCAGTCGGCCCCGGCCGAGGGAAGGGCTTCAGGGGCCAGAGGCTGAGGGCGGTGCACGTCGATGGGGAGGATGTCGGTGATGACCCGCCGGAGCTTGGCAGCTTTCTCCGTCCATGCTGAGGGCCTGATGGAGACAATATCAATGAATTTGGTTTCTGTAACAGTTACAGTATATTTGAAAATTGACATTTGAAAGAAGCTAAGTACTTTAATTAAGAGGGAAAAAATAAGAATGCCTCTACACAGATAGAAAGAAGGTTTTTAGCTGAATGTAGGTGAGCTTACCTAACTCAGTGATAATGAATACTTCACAACTTGTATAGGAAAATGACATTTAATGTAGAGTTAATGTAAAGTATAAAGTATATAAAAGTGTTTTCTTTTCGAGATCATACTGCAGTTTGCAGATAAACCTAGGAATGTTTAATACTGTTGGGCAAACTGTGATGCTAAGGGGGTAACTGGAGTCTGAATGGGGTTATATCATACCGGCGTCCCTCCAGTTTGCAGACGTGCTGCAGGTACGGGGTCCAGTCCAGGCTGCAGCCGCCCTCGTCCTGGAGCCAGCGCCTCAGCTCCCGCCGGTTGACCTCCAGGAAGTCGGTGAGCAGCACCTCGTTGAAAACCTCACAGCCGCTCAGCACCTGGTACAGGGTGGGACCCGAACCGATGTCCACCAGCAGCTTACCGCTCACGTCACCTGGAAAGGTGGGTGAAGGAAAAAATATCCAAATTTGCGCGTGTATAATATAAATGAAATGGGCCTTTAACATGTTGAGTTGACAGAAAGAAATGCATGGAATAAGACAAATGGTAAATTGAACAGTACTTAAACAATTTAATTTTTTTTTTATACAAAAAACACCTAAGCAAGCATTTACCTTCATATGAAGGGGACACTGCAGTAGAAAGTCTGTGTTTTAATTATGTAACGTCGCCCTGAACTGGTGCCAATGGAGTGCTCTTGAGATAAACATTCGTTAAAAGATAAAAATGTCACATTCAGTAAAAATATCCAGATTTATGTCAACCTCTAACAAATATAAGTGTCCTCATAGAATAGAATCCTATTGAGAAGGTTGGTTGTTTTAAATACTTGAGGAACTTCTGAATATCCACCTTAATTTTATTGATATCCTAACTCAGATTATATTTAGGGGATTATACGTTTTTAAGGAAAGGTATAGTATAGTATCTCATTGGACACCTGTATGTCAGAAATGGATATACTTAAGGGACATGTGGTATGTTTGGAAACCCGTGATTTATACATTCAAATAAAAATAAAAGGTGTGAACGTTCCTCTACGCCATCTTCTTACCTTCAGTGAAAGCTCTGTGCAGACACGCCAGTTTCCATGGCACTATGCTGTCCTTCCTCTCAAAGTCAGCCCGCGGAGGCGTGTAGTTGTACTGTAGATATGCTGCTGGATCAAATCCCTGGTAGTAGGCTGCCATGGCTGCTACTCCGTTCTCTGTTCCCTTTATTTCCATCCTCACTTCTTCTGTATGACTCTACCTAGCGCCTCTGCTCGCCGGTCAGTCTTCAGGTGCACCGCTGCCGCCTCAGCCTCATTATATACCCGCGCATGTGAGTGTGTCTGTGTCAAAATATGTGTGTCTGTGTCTTTGGGCCAGTCTGAGTCTCATGGACAGAGATTGTGATCCTGTTTTTCGGCCTGTATTGCTGCCTGATAACATTTATTCTGTTCGCTTCTTAGTTGTTCTTCCCTGCGGCACTGATACCATCAGATTAGGGGGGTTCCTCCAATACTGGACCCACTAATGGACTCTTCATATTGCTTTCAGGTCTTCCACCCACCTCTCAGAGGCCCTCCATATCTCCACAATCATTCTAAAGGGCCTTTTACATGCAAACAGTAGACTCGTTTTTTTTTTCCTGGTCAAATGAGTCCGACAGACACAAACAGGCCTGTCTCTGTCTCCGCGGTTTCACTTCGATGGTGTAGACGGGGGAGACGGGGGCAGGTGAATCGCATCAAGAGAAAGGAAAAGTCTCCTATGATGACAGGCGATATTAAATTATAAACTTCAAAATCAGAGGGTGTGATCAGGCCTTGAATGAGGCCGTTACATAAATCAAAAGAGAAGGATGAAAAAGGTTATCTGCTATTGTCTGCTAAGAGAAACACAAAGTTTGTAACAGCATTTTTTACTTTGGATGTAATAAAATTTGGAAAAAAAGGTTAATTATTCTTATTACTACAATAAGTATCGACTATTATGTATGTACAATTTAAAGTGATTAAAATAAAGATTGATTCATTCATATTTCTGGTTTTACAAAATCCAAACGCACAATTTAAATAGGTTTTTACCAATTCAGGCAAAGAGAGTCAACAGAATATATAAATCTGTCATCCATGCTGTGTCACATGCAATGTACCAGTGCAAGAAGACTAAAGACGTTGAGTATTTTTGGTCATTTTGTGCTATAAGCGGGACGAATCACATTTACTGCCATGTTAAAATTGCTTGTTAGATTTTCGAGCCGCTTTCCGCTGTGGCCAGCTGACAAAACAGCGAGCATCATCCCCCGATTAAATTAATTTTCCATCTATTCCCAGCGAATCCAAAAGCAGCAGCTGAACCAATGTGGAGCACAGCCATGTAGTAATCAAACGTATTCTCCCCAAGAGTCTCTTAACACCTCGCTCATCCCTGGCAGCTGAACCACAATCCCAAACACACACATGTACACACACACACGTGCGCGCACACACGCGCTGACCCTCTTCAGATGCACAACAGTGTCCAAAAGATACAAGGTATTTGAGATGTGGAATTCTGCCATGAGATGCTGTTAAAATTAGAATAAGCGTATTTGGAGATTACAACAAGATCCAGATAGAATAAAAGGTGCTAAATTCCCTTTGACATCACTTTGGAGTCTGTAAACATCCAGTATTTATAGTGTTTCGCAAGAATTCACAAGGAAATCAAATAGCTCACAGTTAAAAATAAAATAAAAATACATTGTACAGTAATCAGTATTTGCAAGCAATACCTTTTTACAGTAGTTTATGTTCAGACTAACAGAAAAATGACTGAATGTACACTACCATTCAAAAGTTTTGGCTCAATTTCCGTAATTTTGAAATAAAAACACAGTTTCTTTAAATGACAATAACTTTAGAGTAATCAGAAATACACTCTATACATTGCTAATGTGGTAAATGACTATTCTAGCTGCAAATATCAGGTTTTAGGTGTAATATCTATATGGGTGTAAATAGGCCCATTTCCAGCAACTATCAGTCCAGTGTTCTAATGGGACAATGTGTTTGCTCATTGCAACAGAAGGCTAATGGATGATTAGAAAACCCTTGTGCAATCATGTAACGCATCTGAAAACAGTTTAGCTGCTTAGAAAAGCTATAAAACTTTATTTTATAAAAAAGTGTTACAGAAACAATTCATTATGTCTAACCTTGTCAATGTCTTGACTATATTTTCTATTCATTTTATGACTCATGGTGGTAAAAAACACTAAATTGTCTGGGTGACCCCAAACTTTTGAACGGTAGTGTACATTCACATGAAATATGACAAAGACAGTTTCAACATTGACCTCAGTCCAAATCTCCAAAGTCAACATCTGAAATATTCGTTCACGTCCTACGGCAACGATATTGATACAAAAATAATGAAAAAGAATACCTGTCATATTAATGAAGACAGGACCCAGCTTCAATGCCGGTATTGATCTAATAAAAAAAAAAAATTGTGTTCAGAATGAATTCCCACCGTCGCAGTTAATGCAACAAAGAAATACAAATCATTTTTTGAAATTAAAACACTTTTATTATCATCTTTGTCACACTATAGTCAAAAAAAAAAGAACATTAAGACAAGAATCTAGTGTTTTATTACAACAGTCAAAACTGAACTGCAAACAAAGCTCCTTAAATATTTAGTGTGTTTACCAACTACAAAAGTTTCAGCCCAGAAACCTCTGCAGATTTGTCATCTTCCCAGTCTTCTTCTCATTTGCATCCAACATCAGGCTTTTTGGACTCATTGTCATGCAGCCTCTTTCCTTCTGGACGTGAACTGCACCCCGTTGCACCTTTGACCCCATGGTAGAGGGGTCAGCGGTAGGCTGGTCACGGGGCTGTCTGGTCATGTGCGTTTTACGCTCAGGGAGCCTCTGACTGATGGCCCCCGACAGGAAGCGCTGGAGGAGCCTCCTGGCCTCGCATTTCCCCGAGTGCTCTGCCTCCGTCGTGGTCGACCTGTAGGAGGAACCACAGAAGCGTCTTGAATATTCATGCCTCTCTCCCTTTTTGGTTTGACACATACCGGCATAGTATCAGTAACAGCCGCTAACCTGTGTGGCTGTGGTATGAGGTTGGGGCTGTGCCAGTGAGCGGTGTAGCTCTGTCCTCGCTGCCAGTCCTCCTCCATGACGCTGCAGTTCAACGCAGCTTTTCCCACACGTCCCAAACCCGACATCCCCGCTGTCTCCACCAATCTGATTCGAAAATCTGGAATCTGAATCAAAGAAGTCAGGATAGTTTGTTTTTTTGAAAGAGAGACCACAGATCTCCACAATGCAATGCTTTGCAATCATATACTGCCGATCAAAAGTTTGGAGTCACCCAGACAATTTAGGGTTTTCTGAAAAGTCACACTTTTATTTACCACCTGGTGTTGTAAAATGAATTGAAAATCCTATTACATTAGGCTTCTGAGGCAATGAACACATTGTACCATTAGAACACTGGAGTGATAGTTGCTAGAAATGAGCCTCTATACACCTATGTAGATATTACACCATTGCAGCTAGAATAGTCATTTACTACAATAGCAATGAAAATAGTGTAATTATCAGTTTAAAATTGAAAAAACAGTGATTTTCTTTTAAATAAAAGGGAATTTCTAAGTGATCCCAAACTTTTGAAGGATAGTTTATTTCTTCTAGTTCTGTTCTCGCTGGAAGGGCAGGCTTCCTCCTATGCCCTGCAGTGAAATTTCTCTTTCTGCCTATAGTCATCCAACAGGTTTTGTTTGCACATCATCTAAAATCCACTGTCAAGGCTGCCAATGCCGGTTTGCTGTATTGCTTCTCAAATCGTGCGAAACACTGTTGCGGCGTTTTAAATAATGAAAACAGGTCAAATTTTAAAAGGCATTTAAAAGTTTTTGGAAAAAAAAAAAAAAGTTTAAACGGAACTTACTTTTCTTCCAACCGACCACTTCCTCTTTGTGTTGCCTCGATCCTGTTTACTCCTTGGAATCCTTCACTTTGAAGTTTGTCTCTGGGTCTTCAATAGAGAAGGCAGAGCTCCTCTGATCTTTTCTGCTTTTCCTTGTAGATAACTGGTCAGCTTGGCTGTATGTGGGTTGAGTATTGTGATGCGGTAGGGTGTGTGTGTGTGTATGTATGTGTGTGTGTGTGTGGGGGGGGGGGGGTTACATAGTTGTGTGTCTGCAGTTATTTCAGGGTGATGTTGATATTAGAAACTGATCCACATGCTGCCCTTTTAAAAGATAATGAGTTGGGGGACAATGAATGAAGCACACAAACAGCACACTCTCTCTTCCAAGTAAGTGAGTGAAATACAGTTTAAAGCCCAAAGAGAACCAAAATCCGCCAGTAGCTGTGTTTTTTCCCACCTCAGCATACTGTTTTTATTTAGTTTCTATTTAATTTAATGTAGTTGTTTATTTTATCAAGATTTGTGATGTATCCTGCTGCTTTTCTTGGAAAAGAAATCTTGATCTCAATGGGTTTATTATTACCTGGCTAAATAAAGGTTTTCTTTTACTGCATTGGCCAAGTTCTGATAGCCCTTTATTGACCTCCTTGAAGACATCTCTGCATTAAAAAATCCCCATAACCCTTAACCCCGTTGACCTTTGTTACATAAGAACGTTTGCTAAAATGTCTTGATTGTTCCTTGTTATTGATTGTTCAATAAATCAATCAATCAACCCCTCAAACAACTTAAAATATTGGTCAACACCAGCAGGAGAATAAACTGTTTGACCTTGGAAGGGAATCTTCATCCACTTCATCCCATAACTGCACGATCCTTCGAAATAGGACATATAGGGAAATGTATATGGAAATGAACTAGCTTTCCAGTGATATAAGATACAATGCTAATAATACAATTTCTATTTTTTAAAGTTATTTATCATAATGTTTTGTTTCACCAATTTTGTTTAGTATTGTCTGTCCATCTATGAAGACTATTATTTTTGCTGCAATTGCTGTGAGAGTTGTGGGTACCTAAATAACAATACCAATATTTGTTAAGCACACACACACACACACACACACACACACACACACATAGTTAGTGGATTAGTGAGGCCGGGAGCAAGGTACGGGTCAGTTTCTTCCCCTGAGTCAGATGGACAGATAAAAGACGGAACAGGAGGAGGAACACAGGAGCACAGGAGCACAGATAAAAGACAAAACCGGACAACAGAGGAAAGGACAGACAGTAAATAATGGAATAATACGCATTTAGCCGGAGCTACAGGAGCCAATTTAGTTATCTATGGTCCTAGGGCCAGTTGGAGTCCAACAGTGTCAGTCAACTCTGCTCTGGGTTACCTTTCATTTAGTCACAGCAGGTTAGTCCAGGTACAGAAAACTGTTCTCAATGCAGAATTCTCAGATTTTTTTTTTTCCACATGTTGTAAATCAAAGGTGCAGAGATTAATAAAAAAAGTAATTTGTGTCAGTTGAGTTATACCCTTGGTTTCAAAGACTATAAATAGACTATTTATAGAGTGAACGCTATATTTAAACTGCAGAGGCTGATGTAATAGTGTAAAATATGAATTGTGTGAAAAGCAATGCAGGGTTTTCTACTGGTGTTAATAAACATTCTCCATTTATACATCAAGCATCTATCATGATAAATATGCAACTTTACAACATTAAAACACACAGTGAGCTCACTTTTCCTTCCCAGTAAACCTAAAACACAAACATTTATCTATCCATCTGTTCATCTATTCCTTCTTACCCTAATATCATAATATTAATATATAAATAATCCAGCCCTTCTTTTTTTAATAAATATAATAATCTTTTAATTATGATGATTTCTTTGAATACAAGAACCACTTACAAGTGGTGCAATTTTTAATTTAACATTAATTAGTAACATGGGATCTGACATTTGACATAAAATATGCATTTATTGGTTAAATAACCTAATAAAATAAAGAATCTTCTTCAAAGGATGTGTTTTTCAGTCACTCCAGTTCACATACAATATGCAATCAACCCTACAAAATATGAAAACATATAATTAACTTAATATATAAATAATTTAAAAAAATCTTTGTATAAAAAGAGAGAAAACATAAAGGGCAGGTGTGACAGACTTTATTTTGGAATTTGTCTTTATGGGTGTGAAGTTTACCTAAAAGGTTATGTAGATTGATAATGGAGCTTGCTTTCTTGTGGTTTGATTCAAAATAAGTAATAACATTTTTCCCCTTTAATAGGCTTTTTTTTCTTGTTTTAAATAATATGTTTTTTTTTATTTTCCAAAGTTTTTTTATACCTTTTTATTGATAAAATACAAGATACATTCAGCAGTTTTACAGCTTTTACGTTTGGCATGTTGTTTTAACATAAGTAAAAAAGGTCTATACTGTATATCAATTGTGTACAGAATAACAGAAAATGAAAAGAAAAAGAGAAAAAAGGATATTATTTTTCTAAATATTACTCTAAGTATGTTAGTGGTATGTACACATTTCTTATTGTCATTCATACATTCAATATAGTTCTTAAATTCAGTTTCAAACACAGGAAAGAAACTTTGCAATTAGAATAATTAAATTATAAATATTAATTAAATTATAAAATTAAATTATAAAATAATAAATTATTAAAATTAGTGTCTTTATTTTTATAATATAACAATACACCCTTAGCTTCCAAATTTACTGTAATGCTGGACTGACAGAAGATATAATTTTCGATTTTTTGTTCAAAAAATTGCCTAATTGATATTCAGAAATCTTCAAAGGATGCGTTTTATTTTTTAAACACCATTCTGTGACGACACTTCCGTTCATTTTCCGGCTTTTGCGGCTGACACGTGACACCGACACCTGCCGGCTAACGTCATATCCTACAAGTTCACCGGCAATTTTGAGGCTTTTTTTTTCCTAGCATAAAAGTATAATTCCGTTAAAACGTCAACGTCACCGAGAGTGAATAATGACCGTCCGCTTGACCGCAGCGGGAAATAATTACCGCCGTTGAGCGGAAACGACGTTTTCTCTTGTTGTAAACTGCGGTGACAGTTTCATCATCAGGGAGGAGTCGTGCTGATGCAAACCCCAAATCTGTTTCATCTGACGAGTAATGAAGGAGTAGCGTGTCGAAGATGAAAAAGACTCAGTAGAAGGAAGCACACAGGCTAGGTAGGTCTACTTCCTTAGCACATTTATAGCACGTTTTATATCCTTTATTGTCTCTCTTCATCTTCTCCCTGTTTATTCTTTACATGAATCTTAATATTTATTATTTTGTTCGTACTTTTTGTCTTTTTATTCCTTTTATTGTTCTGAGCTATCCTGCTTTTGTTCTCTCTGCGTGTTCAAATGTATAATAAAATAATGTAAAATAAATGAAGTTATTCTTATCATTACAGACACAGGACAAGAAATACTGGGACATCAAGAGTTTAAGTAAGGACACAAGTTTTCACTTGAACCCGTTGTACCCTTAGCATCATTATCTTTAGCCTGGGGAGTCTCGAAGTTACCTCCTGTAATGACAGATAGGCTCCGTTCATTTCGCTCCTACTTTTTCCTACATGAACCAATTAAGAACGCAATGTACTTTAATTTAAAGGTACTGTTTATGTCTATCGCTACGGGATTTTTATTTATTCATTATGGCGTATTGGCCATTTTTTTTCTCTTTTGATTGATACACGTAGGTGTGAAATATAATGAAGCCACGTGTAATTTTTTCGGAGGTAGCTTTGATACTTCCTGGAGTCTCATATGAGGCCACATGATTCTGTTATAACAAATGAGAATTATACATTTATAAATACTTCTACAGTCACTGTTCTCTATGCAGATTAGTGTATTTGTCTCCACGTGTTTGTTTTTGTCTTTTCCTCTTTTGCTTTCACTTTCATTTTTACCCCTTTTTTCCTCCCTTTCTTCCAGCTACGCCATCAAAGTAACCATGCTGCTGCAGAGACTGACCCTGTGTTCAAGGACCCCTCTGGATTTCCCAAGACGTGTGCTCACCAGACCACGTTTGCAAGGCAAGCAAGGCTGCAGTGCTATATTATTAATATATATCGTCACCCTATTCAAATAATGGCGCAAGTCTTTTTTTTGTTAGGACAATGGCTATTTTACCTAGGCCATTTTATTTTTTGCCCAAGTCAGGATAAAATAACTTGATTTGGGCATTTAATAGAAAGAAACTCCCAGGAGTTCAGTCCATTAAATATGTTGATCTCTGTTGAGTGTCATCACTTCATTAAAAATTTGCCGCATCTCAGGTTTCAAAATGTCTTCAAAACTGGATGTGAGTTACTTTCAATAAAATTTGGGTAAAAAGAACTGGGAAAGTGATTAAAAAGGGGCCTGACATTTGTTTAATTTAACCCCAAGTAATATACGTTTTGAGTTTGCACTATGGAATGAAAAGAACAGTTTAATCCAGGTTTGAAGTTGCCTAAAGTCACACTAGAATGTTGAAAAACTGGCCTGAGTCACTTCATTCTTTAATGTTACATAAGGGACACGTAATGTTCTAAGTATGTCTACAGTCATCCACTGTCAAGGCCTTTCTAATTGAAATGATCAATAAATATAATATTCTCTGCATTTGATAAAGTTTTCCCAAAAACTAAAAAAAAAAAAAGAAAACACCAGAGAGGGCTTTTGATAGGAAGAGAGGATCCTGTAGAATTTTAATAATAAGCTGTTTTTTTTTATGTAAATTCCCAACATTTAACCACTGCTTCTCATTTTCTAAGATTAGCAGTATGTCTTTATTTAAAGTGATAGTAATCTAAATACTTTTGCATTTTGGAGTTGTTATCTGACAATTCTTCAGATGCCACTTCACTGGTAATAATATGGATCATTAGCTGCCTCCCTAATATCAGCGACCATTTTATTAACTGATTATAAAAACTCGATCCTAAATTAATATGTATGTTTTGCTTTTTCCTGTTTGTAAATTGTAATCGTTTTGTTTGGTCAGACAAAAACTACCTCAGGCTTTTGGAAATTGTGATAGGCTGTAATCTGTGACTACAACATAGTTAAATATGTGCAGGCAGATGTGAATTCCACAAATATGCCTGATAAACTACAGTAACATGTGGTAACTTTGGCTGAGATGTTGTGGTTGTGGGGAGTTTTCTTCTCTTCTAGTAAAGTATGTAGAAAGTTTCATTCATGGGTCTCTCTCTCTTTCTCTCTCACTCACACACACACACACACACACACACACACACACACACACACACACACTCTATCACTCTCATGTGCCTCATTGCTCCAGAGAGATGTGTAATGTCAGCACAGGCTTTTTTGCTCGCCCTGCTGATGTGGCAGTTTAAAGACCGTGTGTTTCCCAGGTTACAGATGGATGGACGGGGGGAAAGGGCCTCAGTCAAGTAATCAATGAAATGAAAACCAAGCAAAACATGCTTGTTTGCACAGTCATGTAATGTTTTCACTGTTTTGCGTATATATCAATATATTGATACATAAATTTATCTCTTTTAAGCTGCAGTTTTTGGAAACTTCTGCCTACACCAGCACATTAGTTCTTCTAAATATTAGAGTTTACTCTTTTCTTTATTTTCAGATGTTTATATAAGGACCAGTTTTCCTGTAATTTTTACAACAAAACCGTCTGCTTTAGGCCATAATTGAACTGTGTTACTCTGTTACTTGCCCTGTTAGTCTGTAACGTAAAGGTCCATTTTCCTCCCTCCACAGTTCCACAGTGGAGCGCCCACGGCAGCTCCCTTGCCCACCGCGGTGAGCTGCGCCAGGCTAAAAGGATCGTAGTAAAACTCGGCAGCGCTGTGGTCACCCGTGGGGATGAGTGTGGTCTGGCTCTGGGGAGGCTGGCCTCCATCGTGGAGCAGGTGACAGGCACCAGTTGTATTTATACAAGGCAATTAAAAAAACAACACACATTTTGGGTCCTGTAAAAAATTCTTTGGCAACATAAGTTGCAGGGTCAGTGACATATAAATCCACGATTAAGTATTTGGTATTTTTCACATACGCTGCTTAAACCGTGTATATTTATACTATGGGACAGGGGCTCAAACTCCAGCTCATAACAGACGTAGCTCAAACAATCAGGAGGAAAGAAAAAAATGAATAAATCAAATCTCACAGCCGGACTGGGTTAGGATTCCTTCAGTGTTCATTATTCAGGAAGTTTTTACCAGAAGCTGAATTATTCTCTCTCTCTCAAAAACAAATGGACCCAGTGAATAAAATCAGTAAAAACACAAAATAAAGCTGTTTTATATTAGAATTCAGTCTGTTCTGCGAACACAGGATACCGCCGGAGTGGCAACAAGCAGAGTTCTTCTCTTTTTCAGACTAAGTAGATCCAGTGATATGAAGGTAAAAACACAGAGTAAAGCCATTTATGTTAAAAATCTGTGTCTCAGAGGTAGTTCAGCATGCTACATGGGCTAATGCTAATGGTAGCTTAGCTTTTTGCTCTGGTAACTTGAGGTGCAGACGTCTGATCGATCCTTTATCTGGCTAAAATAGTTAAATGAACAAGATGCAAAAAGTGTGTTGTAAAAACATGATAGGCACAGATCAGTCCATAGGAGTAGACTACATCACATGAAAAATTAAGCTTATCAATTTATGAAAATTCTTTTTTTTTTAGAAAAACATTTTTGATAATAAAATCCCTCAACAAAATATTTAACATAGTTTTTTTTTTTTTTTACATATATGTTGTCTTTAGATATTTTAACCCAAATATAATGCGTACTGTGCCTAGTGGTGTCTAGTCATTTAGTTTTTTGTTTTAATTTTAATTAGTTTTAATTTTATTTGCAAGCTTTGAAGTAATGCATTTGAGATTATCTACCACACCAATACTATGTAGTTGAAGTGATTGGTTTGTGTTGGGGAGAAATTCAATATAAACATCTCGTTTAGGATACAATGTTTTGGTTGCGCAGAACATGCTGTGCATTTTTTTATATAGGGACTTTTTCTTTGGCAGAAATTAGTTTCAATGAAAACTGTTCACAGTGAGATCTTTGTATTTTTAAGACTAACGGGGAGGGGATTGTTTTGAGGGAAACAAGTTGCTGTATGCAGTGGAGGCAGATAACAAACCAAAATAAATCTAAAAAGAAAATAAAAGACAAATGAAGCAAATGAACAAAAAAAGAAAGGATGTATAAGAAGATACAGTATGCTTTTTTCAGATTTTCCTTTAAAGCAGCATCCTTTGACAAAAAAAAAGCAACAGCATGCCCAGCTGTGATCCATTGGTTCTAATTGGTTGTCTTGTTGTCCAGGTGGCTATGCTGCAGAATCAAGGCAGGGAGATGATGATTGTCACCAGTGGAGCGGTGGCCTTTGGCAAGCAAAGATTAAGACACGAGATCCTGCTGTCTCAGAGTGTCCGACAGGCGCTGCACTCCGGACAGAATCAGCTCAAAGACATGGTGAGAAAAGTTGGACGAATGTGTTGGAAAACAGCTCAAAGTCGAACACAAAGCAAACCGTTGCTGCTGAAAGTTTTCGTCATGTATGTAGACGTGTGTGGCCTGGAATGTTGTCTCTGTGGTCAGGATATGCTGATACTAAAGCAGAGAACCAATATTAGTGTGGAACCAGACTTTCTCTTGATAAATATTGCAGTCTCTGCCAGTTCTTGAGGCCCGGGCTTGTGCTGCAGCTGGACAGAGCGGTCTGATGGCCCTGTACGAGGCCATGTTCACCCAATACAGCACCTGCACGGCACAGGTACCTGCACACTTCACAGCAGAATCATTTCGGAATGCTCCAGACACACGCGTAACCTTTTCTCGGAAAATCTCCGCCCCTCTGCCCTCCGTCTCCTTTTCAGGTCCTCGTGACAAACCTGGATTTCCACGACGACCAGAAGAGGCAGAACCTGAACAGCACGCTGCGGGAGCTGCTGCGGATGAACATCGTTCCCATCATCAACACCAACGATGCGGTGGTGCCCCCGCCAGAGCCCAACAGCGACCTGCAGGGGGTAAATGTGGGTAAAGACATAAAGGGGGTGACGCTGGTGGTTGTGGCGATGGCAGCGACAAACAAAAAAAAAAAGATCAGCAGAGATGGTGTTTATAAAGTGTGGAGATGCAAGGTTAATTTACAATATTTGTCATCTACACATGCACTGAAACACCTGTGTGTGCCGCACCCTGCCTCACCTATTTAGCTCTGCCCTTAACACATTAAAGCGTGTGCATGCAGGGAGGGGATGGATGGTAGTATATGCTGTGGCTGGGGGAGCGGGTGCTGTCGGAAGGGAGTGGGACTAATTTCTGTAAGTAGGTGCCTCTTTCTTCTTTTTTCCTCCAATAATTAACAGTAATAACACTTTTTCTTGGAGATAATTCTACCTCATTTTCTGTTAGTCACCTTCAGGGCCTTCCAGGGGTCCTTACCAATTTCTATACAAATTATTGCACAGTTAAAACCATATGTGATGTTATTTTATCCACCAGCAAAGTGGTGAAAAATAACCATGGTTTATAAAATTTGGTCCAGTTGTACTTGTGATATGAACCATAAGTAGGCTTCGGCCTAAGGGATTCAGTTTTAAAATCCCTGAAAGATTTACACTAGTGTCATGACATAGTGGATATGTTTTCCCTAAAGCATATTCTCTTGGATAATTTCTCTTTTTCACCCCCAAATTTGCCCCGATGAAGGTCCTGCAGGGTGACCGCTTGGTAGAAGTGAATGCTGCATTTTTTTATAGCACATAAGAGACCATGTATTTGTTTGGCTGACCGTCAGCCTGTAAGAAAACGGATGCATAAATGGCAGATGGCGGATTTTTCTGCCACGGCTTCTTTTTTTTTTTTTTTTTTTTAGGCGCTAACTTCAGCAATTTTCTGCGCCTGTAGGTGATCAGCATTAAGGACAACGACAGCCTGGCAGCGCGGCTAGCTGTGGAGATGAAGGCTGACCTCCTCATCGCACTGTCTGACGTGGAAGGTATGCATGTTACTACAGCAGCAGTCTGGGTCAGCTGTTGAGTAACCACACCATCTGCCTGAGCTCTTATGGGGGATGACAACACCTCTCAGGGTCAACTGGGAGTCACAAGAGAGACAAACAAAGACCTTCTGCCTTCATGTTGGAAATTGATGCAGATGGGTTGACGCAAGATGCGTGAGCACGCACTTGTGGCGTGGCTGCGGGTCCATTCACTATCAACCAAGTGGAAATCATTTAGGCACCACTCAGGCAGGGAAAAATACTGAAAGAACCGGTAAATTCACTGTTGAGTTATTTAGGTTGAGTTTACTTTTTGAATAAAATGGGAAGGGACACTGTAAGTGAACAAACAAGTTGCGTAAGACGTGTCTATTTTCTCTTAGGACTGTACAACAGCCCCCCTGGGGCAGATGACTCCAGGCTCATTGACATCTTCTACCCTGGAGACCAGCAGTCCATTACCTATGGTACAAAGTCCAGAGTTGGGCTCGGAGGCATGGAGGCCAAGGTATATGTGGTTTGTTTACAGTCAATTTAAAAGCCTTATCTCAATATAGACGTTGAGGAGTTGGACAAAGTGCGTCATCACTTCTATTGATTTTTCCTTTACTTAAATTTTCTGCTCCTGAATAGCCAATAATAATATAACCGTACCCAAATTCAGGAGTGTATGGACATTGTGAGTCAGTTATGCTTTATATAATATAAATAAACTAACTTGACTTATGTAGAAACATGGATAGAAAAATTGTGGCCAGCCTTGAAAAGGTTGTTTGTAATTTGGAACCTGGTACTATAATCATTATATCCTGCTGAACAAATATACAGTCACTTGTGTTCATATTAGAGCTAAAAGATTCTTAACTAAATTAAATTTTTTTCTAGCATATATTTCGATTTCATTCACAATTTTCCTCACATCAATTTTCAATGATTTACAAGCATCACAGAAACTTATATCATACCATTAAAATAAATGCAACCAATATAATGCAAGAATGAAAACTAAAGTTGAGTTGTTTTCAAATGCTATACATAGGCTGAGTGCTTGAGCAACAGCAGTTATTGAAACTGAAAAACTAAAAAAAACTTAATGTAGAGCATAAGTCTTTTAACATAAAGTAGTGAAGGTCAGGGAGGTGGCATACACGTGTAAAATAGTTGACGAAAAAAAAGATCAAGATCACGTTACCTAAAATTACAATTTTTGATCTAAACCGATAGATCACCCAGGCCTAGTTCATATTTAATCCATTTAATTACAGTTGCCTGTGTAATTGACACAGTAAGCCAACATAGAATACAATTTTATGTAGAGTAACAGGTTCAGGCATTTTTTAATGTGTTAGCTGCTCCATTTGCATTGTAAAGACTTAAAGTTGAGACACATAAGAGATCTTTTTAAAATTTCACACATGTGCTTGTCTGTGTTGGTCTACAGGTCAAAGCTGCGCTCTGGGCGCTACAAGGCGGCACCTCAGTGGTCATTGCAAATGGCACGAACCCTAAACTAACGGGTCAAGTCATCACCGACATTGTGGAGGGCAAGAAGGTGGGCACCTTCTTCTCCGAGATCAAACCTGCTGGTGAGTTCACCTCGGTTGAATGCACCCCCCCCCCCTATGTCTCATGTCTGTGTTCTTGGCCAAAGCTGCCTTTAAGCTCCAGCTGAAGTCTTTCCTGTGTCTGACATTTCACTAGGGCCAACTGTAGAGCAGCAGACAGAAGTGGCACGCAGCAGTGGAAGAGCACTGGCATCTCTGAGCCCAGAACAGGTGACGCAGTGTTTAACACATCCTTTTGTTCAGTTAAATTAGATCAGTTGAAATGATCGATTTACCAGGATTTTAGGATATGCATGAATGGGATAGTCTAAAGCCTCCTTTATCAGACACCGAAACACTGACCTCTTGTGGAGAAATCTGCTATGAGCTCAACCTGTCTTTTATTTGGCCGTTTGTTAGAGGAGTGAGATAATCTGCCAACTAGCAGACCTTCTGACTGAAAAGAAGGACGAGATCCTGGCTGCCAACAAGCTGGACATGGACCTGGCTGTCAACGCAGGTAACAGCATGCCACAGTACTGAGATCATACAGCAGTGTAGAACTTTTTCGGAGCATATGATCAAGTTTATCAATGAGTATATTAACTCTCAACTACTAATTTTGCTGAAGGAAAGTGTGCATACGTACCTCAATCTTGTTTTTTTCCTGGCATGAAAATATCATTACCACATTAATAATGTGATAGGGAAATATGATTTTGATTTTGCTTCCCTCAGATAACAGTGTGATTCCATAATACCTGATTGTAAAGTGTAACCCTCTTCTCCTTGTTTCCATAGGCCATTTGGCGCCTGCCATGCTGAAACGTCTGAGCCTGACATCAGCCAAACTTAACAGCTTGGCCATAGGTCTGCGTCAGATCGCCGTACAGGCCCAGGACAGCGTGGGTCGTGTGCTGCGCAGGACCAGGGTGGCTCACAACCTGGAGTTGGAGCAGATCACTGTGCCCATTGGGGTTCTCTTGGTCATCTTTGAAGCTCGGCCTGACTGCCTACCACAGGTAAATAGGCAGAGCTGCTATGACACAGACCTGGCATTTAAAAAGATTATCCTAATGAATTTAGTTTATATATAATAGTGGTAATGTTAAAAAAAAACAATGTATTTACATGTCACAGTGACAAAACTTTTTTTTATAGATAATCCAACATTGTTGCATAGATGCTACTCTGCAAAATGGGACAGTTTTTTGGGACCCTATGTTAAGAATAAGAAACAGCAAAATTCAGTCTTGAAATATCTGCAGTGATATCATGAGGTCTCTTTCTCTATTCCAGGTGTCAGCCTTGGCCATAGCTAGTGGTAACGCCCTCCTTCTGAAGGGAGGCAAAGAGGCAACCAACACCAACAGAGTCCTCCACCAGCTCACCCAGGAAGCCCTTTCAATGCATGGTGTCAAAGACGCCGTGCAGCTGGTAAAACTAGTTCCCTACGCATTGCGCAACTTAATGCGGCACGTTTTAATGACGGCAGAAACTCAGCCTTGTCTAAACTTGCATTTGTTACTAGGTAGGCACTCGTGAGGAGGTGGAGGATTTGTGTCGACTGGACAAGATGATTGATTTGATTATCCCGAGAGGTTCGTCCCAGCTGGTGCGAAACATTCAGCGGGCAGCCAAGGGCATTCCAGTGCTGGGTCACAGTGAAGGGATCTGCCACGTCTACGTTGATGCAGATGCCAGCGTTGACAAAGTCATCAAGATTGGTCAGCAAATACAAATCATTGCCCAAAAAAAATGACACTCATCAGTTCACCAAATGATAAATTGCTGCTATGGAACTGCTACTAACTGCTGCTGACTTCCTGTTTCTAGTCAGGGACTCAAAGTGCGACTACCCAGCTGCATGTAATGCCATGGAAACTCTGCTGATCCATCGGGACATCCTCAGGACACCGATGTTTGACCAGATCATTGACATGCTGCGCACTGAACGAGTAATGCATACACAAACGCCTACACACTGAACATTAATGCAATAACTTACTAAATGATTTATCAGATAAAAATGTTTGAATTGTGTCCCTTAGATTAAATACTCTCAACATTTGCTGGATTAAAAGGAAAGCGCCTTGCTCATTCTGTAAGACTTATGTTATTCTGCTGTGTGATGTCACTAGGTAAAGATCCATGCAGGCCCCCAGTTTGCCTCCTTCCTGACATTCAGTCCATCAGAGGCCAGCTCGTTGCGGACCGAGTACGGTGACCTGGAGTGCTGCATGGAGGTGGTGGACAGCATGCAGGAGGCTGTGGATCACATACACAAGTACGGAAGCTCCCACACAGATGTGATCATCACAGAAAACGGTAGGTGATATAGTCTTTTATCGCTTTTGTGTTTTTATTTTGGTTAGGCATGTCTGCGTGGAAACGCCAAGGTTGTGCACTGCAGTAAGCATCACTAAAAAGCTCCTATCGCCCATAATTTTGGTTGTATTTCACCTCATTGTGCTTATAGTCAGTCAAACCACTTCATGCCTCTTCATGTAGGAGTCTCTGGTATTTATCCATATTCCCCTCTGTTCTTTCCTTTCCCTGTCCATCCTTTCTGCCGCAGCGGGTAATGAGCTGTGACAACTTGTTGTCAGGATGAGTGCATAGCCTCCCTGTGTGACTCCAGTGTAGGGGATAGAGCCCATTTGAAATTTAAAACAGATGCTAAAAATATTATAGTTTTGCTCCTATAGACCTGTCCCTGTACGTTTTCTCTGGGTCACACTCACACACACACTTCTGTTTCGAGTAAGCCATCTCTCTACATCTTTCTAACTTGTTGATGGAATCCATTATTTGCAGTATTGTCAGCTTAAAGGATGTGGTCATATTGAACATGGACACAGCATGAAACTTTTAGGAATATCACGGATTTTGACAGAACTGCTGGTGTCATAAATATATAGGGGAACAATTTTGCTGCGTTCGCATTGATAGACCGCAATAAATGAGAAATGATCAGTACATTAAAAATAAGACTGCTCACATAAGCAATCTAACAAATGCAGAATGCAGAATATTTTACCTGTTTCTTTAGGTAATCAGACTAAAGAAATGATGAGCAGCATTTGAAATATACAGAAAAGTCAACCGGTCACATTTCTACATTGAAGAGTATTCTCACCTGCAGTGGAGGGTGTGTTGCTGCCATCTAGTGACCACAGAAGGTACTTCAGATAATTAAAATGTACTGTCAAAGTTGAGGTGATATGAATGATAGATAGATAGATAGATAGATAGATAAGATATAATATAGCAGATTAAATATGTATACATTGTATAGATATGTTGAGGGAAATTGATACAATGGATAAAATATGAATACAGATGTAAATAGATGAATATAAGTAGATGTATTAGACAGATTAGATAAATATCTACAAATTGCAGGTGATTTTGCTAAAATAATGTACAGTATACCTACATTAACTTGTACAAGATTATAGAAATGACCTGTAGATTATGTTTTGGCGGATGTTCATATGATTAAAGAGCTTATGGCCCCGGGTGTGTAATATAATTAGGATTGCAGCGGAAAATGCAGCAATGAACAACTATTAATAATTCATAAAGGTCTTCTATTGTGTAATTCTGATACATTGCTGTCATTTTACAAAACGTGGTTCCGTTTAATGCCTGAAATCAGAATGCAAGGCTGTGAACTAGTAGCACCAATTATCTGCCTTTCTCTTCCAGAGGACAAAGCAGAGCAGTTCCTGCAGCAGCTGGATAGCGCCTGTGTTTTCTGGAATGCCAGCTCACGTTTCGCTGATGGCTACCGCTTTGGACTTGGTATGTGGTGATCTTATCGCCATATCTGGATTTTTTTTCTATTTTTTTTTTTTTTTTTTTTTTTTATTCTTTCTGACAACTGTGCATTTACTGTCTTTCAGCACAAGGGATATTGTTTAACATTCTCACTTGCTGTCTTTCTTACTGTCTTTGTTTCTAGGTGCAGAGGTAGGTATCAGCACAGCGCGTATCCATGCCCGGGGTCCTGTGGGCCTGGAGGGTCTGCTCACAACCAAATGGGTTCTGAGAGGTGATGGGCACACAGCGGCCGACTTCTCTGAGCATGGTACCATGAAGTACCTCCATGAAAACCTGCCTGTCAGGCAGCCTCTAGCTGGGCAGAGGGAGAGCAACTAGACCAGGACACTTACCTACTCGCTTGGCCTTAACATTGGTCAAAATTGTTCGCCCACAGCAGTCTTGTTGCTGATAATGGCCGCTGTCACGGTTTTAAACCTCTGAACCATTCAGGATGGAGAGAGACCCTCAACACTCCAGTGGTCTATTCCAGCTCCTTTTAAGGCACACTCCTGCATTCCAACTAGGTTGATGCACCCTTCAAAAAACCCTATTTATAGCGGCAATAAATCTTCCTTTTAGGACCCCCCCCTTGTATTTGTGACTCCCACTTGGTGTCACTCCAACACATTTCTCTGTTTCTCTCGCCTACGATTCCTCTCTCATTTCGTTACTGACATCTTTAATGTCCCACCTGATTTCAGCCAGTTGCGCATATTTGCATGAATGAGCTAGTTGGCTGCCACAAGCTAGACTAGCTGGTTATGTAAAGACAGGTTGGATGTGGGGAGCTGAAGTACATTTTAGGTAACTTATTTATTAAAGTATAAATTTTAATTTATAATAAATTAAATCCTTACAAAGGGCTTTTCATTTTTTTTATTTAAAAAAAAAATTAAACTTGGAAAAAATGAGTTAAATGACGTAATTATCATTTTCACTGTCCTTGCACAATTACATTTGTCTTCACCCCTGGTGGCAGCAGTTGTCCCTATTCTACCTATAGTAATGTTTACATACAGACTTTACATTTTGCTTAAATTCTACCTCGGCTTGATACAGAAGCTTGAGGTGCACTATTATTTGGTGCCACATACCTCCACAATTAGGAAAACTGTGAGCAAAAATGGAATTAACTGATATGAGTTACTTTTAAGACCAACTATACAATTATTAGATATGTATCAAAGGAAAGAAGAAACGTCATATCTTCTTAAACCTAAAATATTAAGTTACTGCAATAATTGAGTAATTCAACTCAAGCCCTAATTTTATTGTAGCTGATTACAATCATTTATTATCCACAAGGTTCCTACTGATTGTACTGTAATTGCTTTCTTTGTTCCATGTCAATGTTCAACATCAGTTTGTTTTTCTGTTTTTCCTGTATTTTCTGTAACTTTCTGGATGTATGAGCTGTAAAGGTCAGACATGGTCAACTACATGGTCATGGACCACAAGGTTGTATTTGATATTTATTTTTTTGTCTTAGTTTACCGAATCCTGTTTATAGATTATAAGATTTCCTGTAGTACATCTTAATTACAGGATTGAAATAAAAGAGTAAAATGGCGCAACAGAGAAACATGGTTCAAAATTATCAGAAATGATCTGTTACTGTATATAGAACTGCAAGTTATTGTATAATACAATACAACTTGTATGCATCTATTTTGCTTACTTTTTTTTGTGATATTTGATCCTTGTTACAAGTTCTTATTATTTCACGCTTTGCTGCTTTCCTGCTTGTTCCTCGGGTGCCCAGAGCCTCTGTCGGAGCAGGAACAGTAATTGACAAGCTGCCTCCTTCGAGCTGGAGGGGAAAACGCGACTGCTTTTAAATTAAGCTCTGTAACATTCCAGCTCTGAGCTCCTATCTGATGTCTTACAATACACACTTAAGGATTGGGTTTGAGTTGTTTTAATAGCAGTATTGTAGAATTTTCAAAATTGAAAATGTTGAAAAGGAATATTTGGATATTTTTCCTTTGATTTTTTTTTTTTTTTTTTTTCAGTTGAAATGTTGAGTTTTTTTTCTTTTCTTTTCTTATTTTTTACACGTATGTTTATCTCTGTCCTGGCATTGTCTTTGTAGTTTCACAAAGAACACAAATTAATGGGAAAAAAAGTCGTACTGATCTGAAAAACAGATGTCTAAAAAGGGCCTTTTTAAAGTTGCCCATAGGGGAATTCGCATTGCTGGAATTGGGGCAAGGAAGATGGAAGACAATACTATAGAGGTTTAATTATCCAGCCATCAGAAATGAAAAGAGGGAGAAGGAGAACTGAGACTAATAATGGAATCACAGACTTGTGTTCTGGGTTTCTGTTTCTTTCCTTTCTCTCTTCTATCATCTAAAGAATTCATTCTCCAAAACGCACTACTTACCCTTCAATCAGCTTCCCATCACCAAGTCCAAAGGGTTCAGAGATGAAGAGGGAGACAAAACTCGGATCTCACTCTTTTGTCCTTTTTATGTGCGAAGCGATTGAAAATATCTAAATTACTGGAGGTAGAGCAGGAACAATCCAGGGACATTGAGTATTGCCTGCTTGGTGCATTGTGTTTTATAGAATTGTTTTACAATTATATCCGATGCATCTAAGTTATTTGCTACTGCTACAGTAGCTATTCAGGTGTAAGTGTGTGTATGCCCCGTCAATGTACGTTGATATTTTTGACTTGATCATCACCAGGACAGTGCGTTTCCTTGTGAAATGAGACTTTAGTTAACCGGTTTCTGACTAGAATTCCCCTGTTTTATTTCAGAGTCTTAACTGTAAGGTTTTTGCATTAAAATATATTGGTATTTTGCCAATAAACTGTAATCCTGTGTCAAGATTTTACAGAAATGTTTCCAATGTGTCTTGTACTCCATGTTTGAATCCCAATCACCAAATGAAATCTTGTTTATGGAAACCTCTAAAAATGATACTGTTGATTCAAGTAGAAGATGGTCATTACACTAGGAAACACATTACCTGATCAAACCAGTTTATTCTTTAAATTATGGACATGTTATTGCTGTTAAAAGTAATTAAATTAATCTGAAATAAATGCAGATATCACTTAATTTTGCAATCATAGATTGAAAGTATACGGTTTAAGCAAGGTTGTTTGCACATCTCTCAGTTTATACACCGTTCGTTTTTACATGAACAAAGTTTGCGAGGTCAAAACCATGTACTTGGTACTTACCATGTACTTATTTTCTAAAGTGTGTACATCTAAAAATGCTTACTTTCTGAATTTTGTAGATATTTGAAGCCACTGCCCCTTCATGATCTTAGATTAATTTCCAGTTATGGCCAAGGCCAAGCAGCCTGTGAATTTCCTCTCATCTCTTATCTAGCATTGCCCCCAGACCCCAGCTGATCAGATCCCATGTTGCACCCTGTTGATGGTGTGTCATTTGCTGGGTATTGTTGTTCACAGATATAAAAAGGATGAGGGCAAATCACTGGACTTGTACAGCAAAGCCGACAATCCTTTAATTGGACATTACTCAAGGCCAAAACTCATATTTCTTGTTGTGCTTGATCTTAAGAGACTCTCAAATGCACTCCCCGCTGGGCTTAACATTTTTTCAATCAATAATTAATGGTCAAAGTTATTTATTCATGTGTATCTTCGCCAATTACGCAGCATCTAATTAACAGTTTCAATAATTGATATTTATTTCTGAAAGGGTTCAGTATCTTGGGTTGATTAAAAAATGCATGAGCAGGGATGTGGACTGGGTTTTGTTTTTTGTTCTGAGAGAGCTTGATGCTCGGGGCTAATATCAGGCCACTTTGACTCCAACTCTTTGAGTTGGCACTGGCCCTGTGATGTGGATCTAATATGGGCATCTTTCATGGACCCAAAGCGCTTACTCTGTACCATGTGATCTCATAAAGACTCCTACATAACCATCTTCAGATACCCTTTTTTATGATCTTTAATATCAGGCTTCAAAGAATAAGCTTCTGTTTCCTTGATAATTTTTCTTTGTGTATGTGGAATGACAATATCACGGCAAACTGGAAAATCTCTTGGTCTAACCGGGACCTTGGTGGTTACATTCCTATATCTGAGTCTGTGGCCTGATGAAACCAAAGTTCAATCACCATGCTGAAGAGAGAAATAACCCTCAGATTTATGACAAGCCATATCCCCCTGATCGTTTGATAGTGACAGCTGTAGTAGTCAATAGAAAATTAACAAAGGCTCCCTTTAGTTGACTTTCATCAAGTTTTCCTTTATTGTGATTCCAGTAGGACATGAGGTTGGGGACTGGCAAGGCAAACCATTTTGCAATGGGACAACCAAAGCAAAAAAAAAAAAGATCATATTGACTGAGCATTGCTGGGGAACAACTTTCCCCGCAACGATGCAAAGCAATCCAACAAAACCAGAACCCAACGTCCAACGCACTAAAACCACTGTCAATAAAATGTATGACTTCAGGTTTGGACGCGACAGTCTTCAGACCACACTGAAACAGTGCAGGCGTTGTGAGAACAAGAGGCTGGGAAACTTTTAAGTGATGTTCAGTAAGGGTAAAAATGAGAACTGGGATTCAAACCAGCTCAGTGACGCGTCTCAGAGAGCCAAAGGTAGGGCTGTTGCTTCCCCACTCGCTGTACCTCCTGTACTCGCCGGGGCGCAGGAAGTACTGGCGTCCTCTGTAGTTGGGGTGTTCGTGCAGCATCCAGTAGCCCTCGATGACATTGACAGATGCAATGTCGCGGGTGTGGAAACGCTCAAACAGATCTGGGCAGTCGTCCGCCATCTCCATAGTCTGGCCAGCAAAGTCAGAGCGCTCAAAGATCTTCATCCTGTAATTCCCATTATACTAGGGAAAAGGAAATACAGACAATCATTTAATATGACCATTTGTATAAATTTATATTGCCACAGTCAAGTAGAATAACTTTGCAAATAGACATAAATTGGACCAACTGTTTTAATCCAATGATCTGGTCGATACTTGTTAGGTCAAAGGCATTTTTTAAAATAGTCACAGATATTGATAATGACAACTGAAAACAGCAGGACTAGATTTGGGAATGATGCTAAACTGGAACTTCTACAGAAATCCATACTCTTTTTTTTTTTTTTATTGCGGGCATGTAAAAAATGTTGAAACATGCTAGGTCGAAGCAACAGCTTTTACATATCTGCGATAAAGGAATACCGTAACTAGTCCTACTCCTGCAGTCAGGCTATATAGGACATGAGTTAGAACTCACAGGTGGCACCATACGGCAGGAGCGGATGCAGTCGTTGAAGCCCGCCCAGCGTTGGTAGTCGGCATACTCGCCCTTGTAAAGCATGTACTGGTAGCCGCCATAATTGGGCTTCTCGTAGGCCACCCAACAACCGCTCTCCACTCTTATCGAGTTGCAGCGGCTGAAGTAGCTTTGCATCTCAGGACAGTCGCTGCTGCACTCATAGTTACGACCCTGGAAGTTCCTGTCTTCGTAGAAAATAACCTGTATGTGACGGATGGGTGGACAGCGTTATCATGGGGGAAGGCATAGGGTGAGCTAACACATGCTGTATAATATATAACCAGTTAACTGCCCTTCAGCTGTTCACATCTATAAACAATATATGCAACTGAAATACATTACGTTTGCTTGTTATTGTCAACCATACATTTCAGTATTCTGCACCAGGTTTGCAAGTTAGCTTTAACTAACAAAGTTCTTGTATGGAATGATAGAAAGTAAAGAATTTTGGAACAGATGATCTTAAGGGAGTATGATAACGTATCCCAAATGATGTACCACAGGCAAAGTTGAGTAAAATTCAGTGTATAGCATGTGGTATATTTTAATGAAGAGGAAAAATGTCTTCAAGGCTTTATCAAAAGTTTTTTTGGCCCATTTTCACAAGACTACAAGCGCAGTTGAATAATTGCAATTCTCACGACCCTCAACGGAAGACGAAGGCATAATTCAACAGATTATTTCTTGTTTTTGCTTTTACTTGGCATATTTTATTCATTCATTTCATTTTTTAAAACAATTCTTTGCATTTTTAGCATTTTCTTGTGTGAATGTTATGTAAATATAAATCGACCAATACAGTTCTACCCACCAAAGGTTGAGCTACTGCTTATTATTGAGTGTCTTTGCAGCCTCTCTTAATTGATCTATTATTTTTACGTTATTTGCCCCTAAGATGCACATGACTACACTACACATGACTCTGTTACTATATAGATTTTAAATTGCATGCTTACCTTGCCCATTGTAACTGTGTTTAGTTCAGACCATAACAGAAATCGGGCTGTACCAGACCTCTTTATAGACCTGGCTGGGATCAAGGCTTTGGAAACGTGAAACAAAGCTTTGTCGTGTCAGCACAGTACTCTCTATAGACTGCATAACACTATAGGACGGTTGAGCTGCAGCAGCTGCTTTGTCTGTCTTTTTTCAAAGCTTTGCCTGTCTATGGAAAATACTGTACAACTGCACTTTCTCAAAGTGCTACAATACGAGTTGCAACATCTGCCTTTATAGGCATTAATGCCACAAACCTACATGCAGACTGTGAGTATAGACGTGGCAGCAAAGTGGGAAGGTTTGGTTTATTTAAGTAGGTATTGACAGTAATTGATAAAGATCACTTAAACAGCAATAGGCTTTTATAGGTTAAAGATACATGCTAAACATGAATTAAATTTGGGCCTTACCTGATATATCATTGAACCTAGTGTTTGTATGTTGCATTGATTGACAAGAAAAAAAACTCACAAAGCACGCTGTTATTTTAAAAATCTTTAATGTTCAAATGGATTGCACAGGAGTGGAGCTTAAATGAGAGTCCTCATCCTCCTGAAAGATCCAACCATGGGGTTGTGGCAGCCCCAGTCACCACAGGCCCTGTACTCTCCGGGGCGCAGGAAAAACTGGCGTCCCATGTAGTTGGGGTGCTCGTAGAAGATCCAGAATCCCTCCATGACATTGCAGGAGTAAATATCACGATAATGGAAGCGGTCATACAGGTTGGGGCAGTCATCCATGAACTCCATAGAGTGTCCCATCATCTCGGGCCTGTTGTAGATTCTCATCCTGTAGGATCCTCTGTACTGTGTGTGGAAGTAAATGGGACAGGATTATTATGTTATTTTGGTAGGTTTGAACTCTACACGGCTGTTTGTCCTGAGGTGTTAAACTTTGAATTCTTGTGACTACCGTGTTTTCATAAAAGTAAGTATAGATAAGGATGGGAAACGAATGACAGGATTAAACCGCCAGAAACCCCCAACGTGACTAACAGAATTAGAATGAAGGCACCAGATCTTATGGGAGGTATATCATATCCCTTTTAAATGCTAGCCGCGTCTCCTTGTGGGCCCTGCAACAGAGACTTTCATGCTATGACCTGCTTGAGTATCTGTAAATGACATCAAAAGGCCACTGATTGACATCCATTTCTAAAGCGGCATTTGATCTACAAGGTGAACAGAGGGGGGTAGGAATGGGGGTGTATGGGTGGAGGGGGCTACCAGTCCTATCTATCTATTTGATTGACTTACAGGGGGGAACATCTGACAGGAACGGATGCAGTTGTTGAAGCCCATCCAGCAGTGGAAGTCGGGGTACTCTCCAGGTCCCAGGATGTACTGGTAGCCCATGTAGTGAGGCTTCTCATAGGCAACCCAGTGACCACCACTGACACGGATGGAGTTGCAGCAATTGAAGTGCCTGAAGGTGTCCATGCAGTCACTGCCGCACTCCCAGTGACGGCCCTGGAAGTTGCGGCCTTCGTAAAAGATGATCTTGAATGAAAAGGAGAAGAGAGGCATGTATATAAGCCATGTGTTAGGTACACAGATCGACTGGTTGCAATACTCATGAATGGCCTGTAGGGGACACTGCTCTCCCTTGAACAAGGTCAATTACTCTTCGAGAGCCTTTCCCCAGTCTTCTGCACATACATCTAGTGCATGACAGGTGAAAATAAAGGCAATTTAAACTAGTCTTCAGCTTACTTTTATTTGAAGCACAATGCATGCTTGTCCAAACTGAACACCCCGTTGACTTCTCAATTTTAAGGAGAAAAGCTCCAGAGACACGTTCTGTTTTTAATGCATTTTTATAGATTTTACCCTCAAAAATAAGTCCTGAAGCATTACGGTAGCAATCCATCACAATTTCTTTTAGCTAGTATTTTTACTGGAATAAGTAGTTTTGCTTCTTCGTTCCTCTTCTGCAGTATTTACTACCCCGGTTACAATATTTAACACTTGTTCCATAAAATCATGCCATTTTCCTTGTCACTAATTTGTCAAAGATGTTGCCATGTCGCATTTGAGCTCATACCTTTCCCATGGTTGCAGAGCTGTGGATGTTTGCGCACCATGCCTAGACGCACCTACAGGTCCTTTTATACTCTCCCACTGACAATGTGGCCTCTGACACGTCACAGACTACTACTCTTTTAGTAGTCCCTGACGCAGACCGCTAACCTTTTCTGATGCCAACTACTGTTCCCTTTGTCTGACAGGCCTGCAGTTAACTTATCTCCTGTCTGCTAGAGTTTACCTATAGAAAAAAAACAAACCACACAAGTGCTATTCTGTGTTTGCATGACCCTTGTTCAGCTATGACCTTGTGATGCAGCCTTTTGAAAAATCAGACAAAGGCCCTTTAGGTATGAGGCCCCCCTAACAACAAAGCCTTTAAAGTGTACAGTGGGTTAGGTCATTTTTTGGGGGGCACCCTTTACTACTACTGAACCAGGTCATGACTTTTATTTCATGGAACATTGCAACAGTTACTTTTTATTTAGTCTCAGTTTGGATTGGTGCGTTCCCTGAGTGGCACAGGTCATGGTATAATTGTTGTTCAATCCCTGTTAGGGTAAGTGATGCTGATATCATGGACTAAGTCAAGCTTTTGTGTTGATGTAATCTACAGTGATCTGTTGTCTTTTTTGCTTCCATAGCCTGCAGTTGTACTATGATGCCAGACGGGACTGGTCTGTTTGCAGATGTACAGACAACACTGTTCAGTATGTGTGATATAAAAGGAGGGGTTCGGGGCATCTGTGTGTTTCGGTCTTTGTATAAAGTGATAGATGTTTGGACTTGAGTCTTTGGTTTGTAAGCATAGCCCAGAGCTGAAGGGGGAAAAGGCCAGAAAGAGTTGCCGCCATGCATTGTGTTCCCAAAGCCCAGCTGATGCCAGAAAGGTCAGTCTCATCCTTTAGCCTTTCATCAGGATAAAGGGCATGTGCCCCCTCTCCACTTTTGTGTGCTTTTTTGCAGCTTCAACTCTGTAAAAAGGCAAATGTTTTCAGAAAAACACAATAGCCATTATGTTCCTGGGCAAAAAACGCTGCTACTGTGGTAGTCTATCCGGAGCCATATGACACTGTTTCAGTGTTAAGGAACAGCGTTGATAAGCTTTCGCTCCTTTGATCACTCATCGACTTGAAACTCTCATAGGCTTCAATAGGTTTCATGTTTGAAGCTGCGCTCTTTTTCTATGACATAAGTAGATCATTGATATCCTTTCATCACACCGTGCAGCGTAATTGTGGCAGATTATCAGATGGGATGTTGTTTTGTTTTGAGAGTTTCTGGAGCAAATATTTACTCCGGGAGGAGAGGTTTTATCAGAACATATAAGGAAACAAATGTTTCGATTTTCCTCATATGTTCGTTCATGGAATAATGATTTCTTTCATCATGCATTAAATCTTTTCACTCAGTCATGATGCAAAAGGGCAGCAGAATGGCAGGGAAACCATACTTTGGCTGGAAATCGCTTGCTCAAACACTGTGTGACACACTAGTGAGCTTGCTGAATTGTCTTAAATCAGGAATCTGGCAGCTCTGAGGCTGCTGTTCTGTAGCTCAGTTGGCCTCTGACCTCTGTGCTGAAGAAGGCATGTAACTGAGGTGCAACACAATGTCTGAATCTGATTGCTACAGCCGTCATTGAGATTGTTCTTGTTTTCATCACTGAGGAACATCAGCCAACCCAAACTCATTAGTCAGGACCATGGCTCTCTCCATGTTTCTGTGGCTTCCAGAGGGGGAACCGCGTTTCCCAGGCTCTCAAATGATCGTCTTTAGCTGTGCTACAAGACATCTCCTCCCCACCCTGAAGGGAAAGTAACATCATAGAGGCCCCTTGCCTGCTTCCTCGGTTCCCCCCGGAGGAGAAGAAAGCTACCCGCTGTGGAGCATTCCACTCTTCATCTCAGAATGATGGAAGAAAAGGAAAGGAGAAGGGGAACAGTGTGGGGGGGCCTAGATTTTCAGTTCCATTGTGTCCGAGGAACTCATTGTGCAATCTATGTAATCGTGTGGGAGATGACGACACTATTAGCCCGCAGAATGACTGTCAGTTAGGGACCTCTGTGATTGATGTGCACCCCACAGAGATAGGAGGAACCTTGACAGATAGCAACCCCAGCACTAGTTAACTTGCAACCTTTTTCATCTATCCAGCTTCCAAAAGAAAAAAAAAACAGTCGTGTAGTTGATATCTAATTAGAATTGAATGTGCAATTCACTCTGTGAAACATGTTTCAGGTCAGAGGACACTCATTTCAATTCAAAATAAAACCATATTCCCTTAGTCTTAAACCCAGTTCTTTCTGACTCTGGTATATACAATAGGTCTAACCCCTAAAATGTTGTAGAGAGAGATAGGAGAGCAGCTGTGCTTTCCAGTGCCTCCAATGTGTGCTTTACTGAACAGTCATTACAAAAAACACTATGGCACTGAAGTGCAAACAAGGGGTCTATGTAAGTTTTGCTCCTGAGAACTGGCTAATCTGGTGCAGAAAATGTGGAATGATCGGAAAAAGCGCTCGCCAGAAAGCCTCCCACACCGGGAGTAGAATGAGGACCTCTTTTTTTTGCTGAGAGATCATCCTCTCCATTCTTTCTGTCAGAAAATCTCCAGGCATCCTCCCTCTCTTGTCACTGCCAGAGCACAGGCTCTATCGGGATTGCCAGACGCAGGAGCCACTATGAGCCTGTGCCAGGGCCAGGATTTACCGCGATGCGTCTGATGTGCTCCATCTTTTTTGCTGGGGGATAATTAAAAGAGGAAATGGTGTTAGAAGAACAGAGTGGAAAAGCAGGAGGAGGGGGGGGGGGGCTTGGACCGAGAAAATGGATGCAGCTGTCAATTATGTTGAGTTGTTGATATGTTGTTTTCCCTTCTCTGAGATTTTTTTTTTGTTGTGTGTGTGTTGAACTGTTCCCCATCAGGATTTAGTTTTAAAGTTTGCGGTAAATCTCCATTCCGTACATGTAATTAAAAAAAAAAATTAGGCTAATTAAGAAGTCTCAGGAATGCAATCACCATGACGACTTTTTTTTTTTGTTTGATTCCGATGACCTGCAGGTGAAACACTTCCCCAATGAAGAACTGGCAAACATCTACGCATCCACACTACATCTAATCTCCTATTCGGGATCCTGCTGTGTATGTACAATTATTGCAAATTGAGTTTTTACACTTTAGTGAGTTTTTCTTATCGATGCTGTTAGAGAAAACATATCTAGAAGAAAAATAAGTAAGAAGATTTTTACGCCAGTTCCGCACCACTGGAAGTGTGTTACTCTAAATATCAGAAATCGCAGTTCCTTCCTTCTTGTATTCCGAAATTAAGGTAGATTCTTGTTTAGAGTGGATTTTCTTCAGGGTGCAGTGTTCAGAACAAGCTGTCGTTCAGGGAACCACGACTGTTCGAATCATTTAATCATGCTTTATTTGGCTCAATCGATTTCAGCCGCTCCACCGTACAGCATGACCCCTATACTCGCAGGACACCTCCTTTGTCTCAGCAGGCACACACCGGGGGGAGCGATGGCTTTTAGTCGCTGGCACTCCTTGTTTTTTGACGTGACGTGTCTCCCATGCCCCAAAGCTTTAAAGGTTTAAAAGAGCAACTTTCCGCCCTGTAATCCGCGCGCCTTTCAAACAAGTCACGCTGTTTACTGACACATGACAAAAAAGTTCAACCCCCCTCTCATCTCTCCGCTTACAAGACAGTAGCTCACCTCGGAGCCTGGTAGTGATTCCTCCAGAGCGCCCCTGAACAAACAGTCTCAGTGAGAAGGGGCTCCTGCCTTTCACCACTCACTAAATTCGTAATCAGATGTGATACTGTTGTTCACTTCTTCAAATTTGTCATCAAAGCAAATGTGTTCTGACAACAGCTAGTGACAAGTGCACCAGAGGAGAGGCAGCAAATCAGCTTTTTCACACCGCATATCAATTATTGATCATGTTGCCCCCCCGTCCCTCCTCCCCCCGTCCCCACCAGCCCAGCAAGTAGACACCTTGTGATAATGAAATACATCAATTTAAAAAATAAATAATAAAGTGGGGTCGGCTCCATTGTTGCGAGGCTTTAAGAGCGTGATTGACTGCCTGCACATTTTCCTCGTTGGCAGTCAGGCAGATCAAAGGAGGGTTCCTCTTATTGCCCAAGGCCACTTGCAATTTATTTAGAGGAGCTGTGCTGCTGTCCCAGCAGGTAACATTATTGGGCAGAGACACTCAGGATAATCATAGCTTTGAGGTGCCTCTCAAATCCCACCTCTGCTGGCTCTATCATGCATGCGAAAAAAAAATACACGCATATGATTTACAAAAAAACCCTTTCTTATTATACTAAATTAAGCAGTAGGTAAGACTACATTAATATCCTCACATGGAATATCCAGTTGCTCAAAGGCAGTGACCCTTGCTGCACTAAATATGTTAGGTTATAATGGCTTTGGCTACATATGTCAAGATGTATCGGATCGGATATTTTTCACTTCAGAAGCAATTACTATTTCATTTTCACATCATGTATTATATTTCTCCAACAACGGGGGAACCTGCTCCTCAACGTGCAAAATTATATCAAATAAATACAATCGATTGAAAGACTTAAGTCAATTGAGGGGATAAACATGTGGAAGACAAAAGTGCGAGGTGGCATCAATTACATGAACAAGACACATTATCATATGAGATGTTATTTGTAGTGCATGGCACCTTGATAATGTTACTTGGATTGCCAGTTTTTCAAAGGCCTATTCTATGCACCGCATTAATAATACACAACAGAGAGCATAATAACGGGATGCTTTTTCTTTTTCCATCCAGATACACGCACACGATTACTTATAAGCATGCGGTTTGAAATAATAAAGGTCTTAGATCGCTTTCCCCAAATGACACAGTTAAAGCAAAAATATTGTGGTTATTGAACATGTTTATATGAGGTATTTATTTTTTTTATTTCATGTTTTTACAAATAAGCTCCCAGAAATATCTTGAGATTGCATTTTGATGAGATTAAGATATATTACTCTCAGCCTAACAAACAAAATCTTACAAAGAAAGTGAAAGTGTATTTAATTGTTTTGATTACAAAGAAGTTTTTGAGTTGCAGCTGTCTGGAAAATGTTGAGATAATCTACACTCAGCCCTACCACAGCAGCCCCTTTTTAGAGGGGACGCATATTAAATAAAAATATGTATTTATGTAAATTAATTTGATTGATCATATTACAAAGCAATTTGATGAGACTCTACAGATAAGACAGGCTTGTTATACCATTTGAAATTAGCCTGTGTGTGTGTGTGTAGAGCCCGGCGTGGGTAATGGACCATTTTGTTTGAAACAGCAACTTTTCACATTTTAAACACACAAAAGGAATTTCACATATGGGATCATTATTTTAGGAATATGCTTAATGTTGACAAATACTAGATTTCAAACAAATGGAAAATGTAAGGTGAAATATTTAAATATGAATAGTTTAAGCGATGAAAGAATGTATGTACTGTATTCAAATTTGTGCAGAAACAACACGGATGTTTTATCATTTTAATATAAATACATATGTAAAACCCTTACATCTTTTTTTAATGACATTTCATTCATTTATTGTGGCTCTAATGCCTGCTCTCTGCTTTGTCAATTACTGATGGCCCATTTTTTAGATATAACCACCTTTATGCACCTTTAAGCTAAGCAAATTCATAAACTTGTTTTATTCACAAGTGACGCAACATATACATTTGTTCTGTCCGTTAGCGCTAGTACATTTTGTCTGCAGTATTCAGTAGACACCTCACTCAATTTGCTAGAGAGCTCCAAGCACTAGAGGGCACTAGAAGCCAAAGCATTGGGACTTTGCAGAATAGCTTTTTAAAGTTCTTTATACCACAGCCATATCTCTGAGCGGCTTGTATGTGTGTTTGTTTGATTGCATGTATACATTTCTACGTAAGCTTGGACAGACAGAGATAGACAATGGCACACATATGTGCTCTTTCAGTGTGTGTGTGTGTGTGTGTGTGTGTGCGCCATGGTGCCTGTTTGTAGTGAAGCTTATCAGTGGTCAGACATAGATTTACCGAGGGAGAAGTAAAAAAAAAGAAAACACTAACAGGCTGACATGACCTGTGTCCCAGCACACATGCTGCTTGTCCTCTTGTTTGTAGAAGCAACACACACACATTCACCGCTCACACACACGCAGCCACATACACTACAGTGTTGGAGTTGTTTTTAGAATGTTTCAAACAAACTTAAACTAGACACACGCACACGCACACACACACAGCATGGTCAAACAAAGTCTCAGACCGACAATGAACAGCTAGCTTTGTAGCAGTTTCAAGCCAGTGTGTGTTTTTGAACTGCAGATGTGGATGCTGACTGAAGGATCAGTGCACAAACTGCAGGACTGTGGAGATGGCAGTCCTCCCATAGGGTCTGGCACAGCCTGGGCCTTTGTGCCGTACCCCGTTTACACTTTTCATTTAGCCCTGTTGAAGAGGTGGTGGTGGTTTGTGCCTGTGTGCTGCGCGGGTGATCGTTTGAAAGTACATTCTCGATCCTGTGTTTGCACATTGAACACCATATGTGATGTCTACTCCCTGAAGAAGGGAGTAGACATCCGGAGTTATTTTATTATGTAAGTTAGAAGTTGCCTGGTTATTTCTCTCTTGTTTTTTGTTTTTTTTTTTAGAAATATCCTACCCTACCAAAGAGTACCTTTTTTTTTTTTTTACAACTATTAGTTTCAAGAAGCTCTCCTATCCCACAGTCTCTTGCCATATGCCATTTGTTTGCTTGTAAGCAAATGTTTGCAGAGACATATCGTTTCAAACAGATTTAATCCTTGCATATAAGGGACAGCAGAGCTGGAATCTAAATTGAGCTGTCCGTATTTTTTTTTCCCCCAGCATTGGAAGCTACACATCTTAGATTTATGAATTCTACAAGAAAAAAAAAAAGTCTTATCTTAGTGTCAGGGACTGGCTTCCATTTCTACTGGGAATTAATTGCACAACCGTGAAAACGAAGGTAATACGAGATGGAATCAAGAATGTTATTAACATTCATGCACAGTTGTTTTGTGTTGAAAGATAGGGTAGCAAGATGCATGAGAGGCTCGACTCGATCCGAGCGAGGCCTCGGAGGAGCTGGAGAGAGGCGCTCCTGTTCCCTGGACTGCGGGAAGAAGAGGCCCTCAGTAGAGTCCCTGGAAGACCGAAAAGCGCCACTCAGGGGACTCTCAGCCAAATTAAAAAACAATGACACACCAAGGGAGAGTCTAATACCAATTCCCATCATCAAGACCCACATTCTTCACTGTTTTGCTTTTAACTTTTCTTTTTTCCTTCTTCTGTCTGACTCTCTCTCTCTTTTCCCTCCGCACTGTTGTTTTCTAGTTTGTTTTCCAGCCGTACTCCTCTGGCTGTCGCCGAGCGCTACAGCCACTTTCAAAGGCTCGGCTGTCACACGCCGCCTTTGAGTCCCATTTGAAATTTTAACGTACATGTTGTCAGGGTGCCGTCAGGAGTGATTGACAGGTCCGTCCCAGAGCAACACCGGGCTTGGCAGGCTGGCTGTCTTTTGTCAGAGGCAGCCGAGGAGAAGCAACAAAGGGAAGGAGCAGAGGAGGAAGAAAAAAAAAAACATACATAAATAAAACAAAACTGCTCTTACCCATTTCTCAATAAAGACCAAATTAGATTAATCTTAAGACAGAGCAAGGCAGGCAGGCAGTTGTGGAAAAAAAGACTTGATATTTTCTCTGGCTTTGTTCCCTGCCATTGATGGTGCACTGCTTAGACACCCTCTCTACAGGACACCGAAAAGGCAGCACAGCGAGGGTTGTATAAAGATCCAGCTGTACACATCACCCCTGTTTACTGCAGAGAAATTCCAAAGTGCAAAGTTTGTCCTGGACTCACCTCCCTTTTGCTTGTTCTAAAGGTAAATGCAATCCGTGGCCTTGTCGGCTGCTGCGTTTTAAAAAAAAAAAAAAAAAAACAACAACAACCGGTGACCACTTTGATTCTAGCTCAATTTTTTTATTTGTTTTAAATCCAACTATCTCACAAAGATGAGTCAAGTTTTCAGCATTTTTTTATAGGTGGGTAAGGAGCCTGAAAATTAAAGTAACGTATATGTGAGAAGTTGATCTTGTTTTTTTGACCAATATCAAAGCGCCAGGTTCAGAGATATCTGGCTGTCAGAACTCACTTTTCAGCCCCCTGTTGCGACTCAGCCGCCTCATAGATGGAGCAGAGTATGACAACACACGGCTCCATCCTCCTGCCTCTCGCACGTCTCCATCGTTACCGACGCATTTTGCTCTGAAGCCAAATAGAATAATGTAAAAATGAACAAATGAAATCTTGATATGCTACCTAGATAGTCCACTGCAGGCTTCTATTGGATCCCATCACCAGAAAACATAGTAGTTTCTTATTTGGAGATCCAAAGTCATTGATTACTCACTGTCTCTTTACACAATCCAACAACAAAAAAAAAAAGTGCAAAAGAAAAATATTCAGTGTTACGCAGGCTTTGAGATTCATATCGGCTGTCGGTGTTGGGGTTGTGTGGCGGTTTGGCTAGGCTCGAGGCCCGTGCTAGCCAATCTACTAAAGTGTCTTTGAGCAAGACACTGAATCCCTGCCAGCTCCGTGCTGATCTCTGACCCGCCTGTGCAGCGAGCACAAAGCACAAAAGCGTCTCTCTTCGAATAAAATAAAAAATAATGAGAATAGAAACGTAGGCGCATGTTGAAAGTTGTGGAGAAGTTTGTTTGAACGGAGCAGTAATGATTGATTCGGCGGTGTACAGCCGGAAATGAGGGCATTAACAAGTCCCGCCACTTTGAAAAATCAAGGACACCGTCGTCCCGTCTCCCCCTTTTTTTTCTTTTCTTTTTTTTTTTTTCCTTACAAGCGGCGCTCAGTGTGAGAGGAGCCGAACAACATCAGCCGCAGGGACTGGAACACCAAAATACAACTGTACATCCAGTGTTCAGCAAGCTGTTCCTGTCAGTCCCCGGGCCTGACGATTATGACAAGAAATCCGCATACACAGGCCTCATTAAGATGTAAACACGATGCAAAAGAGCGAGGGACACACCGCAAAAAGACTCTGAAGCAATTTCAGATCTAAAAGTGACCATGAATTGAGGGTTAGACCTGTTTATGCTGAGCTCTCTGAGGGTTACTTACAAAAAAGAAGAAGAAAAAAAAAGTCTTAATTTTGTGTTGCAGCATCATCCTGCACACATACAGGAACGTCAGTTTGTCCACTTGGCTCTGTGTTGCTACCCACCAAGTAAATAAATTAGGTCTTTTTACGGATCCATCTATTTCAGCCCGTAGACAACTTGTGTCAACAAGCGTAGATTGGAATCAGAGGGGAAAGTGTAAGCCTTGTAAAGAGCAAGGGCTTCGCTTGTGCGGAGTGCTGCAGATGACGGGATGAGTGACTTCCACTCACTCGCTGAAAGGTTAGGCTTTTCCTTCTGCCGATATCTTTGTATAAAAGAAAACATGTCTGGCGTTTGATAACTGCTTGACATTTGACAGTCTTTTCAGACCAATCAGACAAGTTTTTTTTTTTTTCGAATTTTTCTCCCCCTTTTTTTTCGTGTGTTGGCCGTCTCAAAGAGCAGCAACAAGGAAAAAACATACAGCATTGTCACTTTCCTCAAACCTTTCAAAGGCAGCCTTTCGCCACAGCTATCAACATCAGATACCATGGGTGCTGTGCTCGTTCTTTTTCTTTTATTTGTGTTTATTTTTTCATGTTTTTTTTTTTTTCGGCCTAGCCCGGTCTGTCGAGACCTCATCGCAACCATCAGAGCTGAGCTCAAGAAAAAAAAAAAATCACTTTCCCGCGTCAAAAGTGTCAACCACCTAACCTTATATTGCTGCATCGCCATGACGTGAACCTTCTCAGAATCAACCCAGCTGGGCCTAAGCACTCTGTTCTGTTCTCTGTGGGGCATTGTCGCCGTATCTTTTCTTTATAGTTAAAGAATGGGTTCTACTGTAAATTATCAACTGTATGTTATCTTGGAGGGGAAAAAGCGAGAAGCTGGAGGGAAGCAACAAAGCAACCAGTCTCTCCGGTTACATAATTCATGTCAGCCATATTCAAATAAAATTTATCACATTGTCAATCATTGAGGAGCAAACGTGTGCGCGGGTGCGTTTGCATGTGTGCGCGGGTGCGTGTGCGCAGAAAAAAAAAAAAAAAGCACAGAAAACTCCGAAGTAATAAATTAATAACGTTCTACCATGGGAGCATGTGAATGAGCGTGTTTAGTCATTCTGTTTGACAACAGAAGGAAACGGCCTATTCCGTGGGGTAGAAATCAAATTTCACACTTTCATAGATATTGTTCCCTCCTCCGAATGTTTAAAATATGGAGCCTTGCACTGGCAGGGAAGTGGCTCAAACAGTACTTTGCACTGAAGTAACTTTTGTTTGGCCATAAACCAAGAGAAGATTCTCTCAAGGAGAAACGCAGTATGTGGTTGAAATGTCCTTGGTTTAAGATGGAATAGTTTATTGAGGAAAACACTGGTTCGTGGCTTCTGAATAAACTGGAGAACCTTGAAAATCAAGGTAGCGCCATATGCCGGTTTATATTTTCCTTTGCGATTATCCTTTCCGGATGTTTCTCTTTGTTGTCATTTCAAGGATGCTGTAGACATCTTAAACAAATAATTATACAGTAAATAATTATAACCGGCAGTCTCATGGTAGCCGAGATATACGTCCCTTATGATCCACGTTTTTTTTTTTTTTAAATAAAATTAAAGGGTAAGCAATTTATGTCAGATAAATTAAATAAATTTGTGATTTATTTAATCATATACACACAAACAATGAGTTGCACATGTCCTCCAAACCAACTGTCTGCACCAGCCGTCCCACACCTGCTCTAAAGTGAGCCGCACTTGTTTATGATCTGTCTATAGAGGGAGATCTCCTCCCGAATGCATAGGCTTGAACATGTGAGGAGCGACTGAATGGATGATTAAAAAAAAAAAGAGAGAGACACGCAGACTTCTTCGCCGATTTCAGCTCTGAAGTCAGCCAGCCAGGTGTCGAGTGTTTGGGAGACGGCGTTTGAAAAACTTGTGAGAGACGGCGAGAGAGGGAGTGACTGATTGAGGGACTCGAGCGATTATGAGCAAAAGAACAATGTGCCACAGATAAACAAGCTCTCACATCTCAGACTGGAAGTCGAAAAAAAAAAAAAATCTTGAACGCTTGAAAAACGCTTTTTAAAAAAAAAAAAATAAAGTAAAAATAAAGACTGAGCCTCCCTCTCTTTGGCATGTGTTTTCGACATGTGTGTCGGCGCAGACAGACAGCCTACCACCATATGCACCTTCTACCTACTCCGTTCTGTCCTCCTTTGCACAAGCAAGCTCCGCCGATAGAAGCGCGGGTCTAAACGGAGGCATGCCAAACTACTCATTCCCTTTTTCCCTTTTCGTTTCCTTTTGTGCGCGGGGCCGATCTGACCCCTGTCTTGCACCAGGTGCGCGTTTCCTTGATCCCTCTCTCCTTCAACCCTCCCCTTCATATATACACCCCTGCCGCCCGCAATGAATGATTCACTCGGAGAGGCTCCCTTCCTCCATCAGAAAGCTTTGCAACTATACACTACAGCCCAGCCTCCATTTCTCTGATCTCGCTATGTTGTGTAACGCTTGAAAAACCCTTGCGTTCTCGTACTTGTTTCGTTTTTTTTTTTTTTTTTTTGTCTCTTTCCACGCTCCCTCTCTTGCTCTTTCTCTGAGTTACATTCGGTATTGACTGTTTATGCTTTTTAATGTTGTGGAGAGGGCCCGGGGCTTGCGGATGGGGGAAAAGCGCTCTTCTTGACACACTTACGCCCCCGTAGTGAACTCTAGCTCCCAGCACTCCAGCAAGTACACAGACCTTCTTTTTCCTCTCCCTCCCCGTCTCTTGTCTTTTTCGCTGCCTCTTTCTTTCTACAACTGGGAGCTCCTCTGAACATCAGCACCCTGCCGTTGCTCCACTCCAAAGATCACCTTATGGAAGATTAAGATGCTCAAATGCTCAAGCAAAATATTTACACAATAACCCCCCCCCCCCCCCCCCTTCCTTCCTCGTGCATCAAAGCAGAAGCAGTGGAGTTGAGTCGAGCGATCTCAGGGGGATGTTGGAGGGCGCCGGAGAGCGAACCAGTCACCTCTGAGTAGAAAAGGCCTCGGTCAAACCTGACGGGGAACAAAAGTGATCTCTCCATCTTTAGGTGTCTTCTATCTGTCGGCCCACCTTCACATCCCCTTTTGACTCTCTTTTCACACGCTTACTTCATCGATCGATGCGCTGAAATCTGCAGCAGTTGTGATGAGGAAATGACTGCCGTCGATGGTGCTTAATATATGTAAACGTAGACTTTAATAGTTATTCGTCTGCTGGTATAGGTATATTTAACTCACTTTTCTTATCTGTCTGCCAGGATATATTTCTTCCTGAGTCGAGCCGGCTTGGGTTTTGTGTGGGTATTCTCAGTAGAAAAGTGTAGAAATGAATCGCACGCTACATTGGAGCCAGACCAGGGAGCCATATGTTGACTGCTGTGGGCAGCGTGGGTCAGACAAGTGTCTCGGCGAGTCTTCGGACTCTCCCTCCCGCACGGCAAACAGGATCCCGACTCAACTGCGAACTTGTCGTCGCGCGCCAGCAGCTAATACAGAGCGACAGCTAGCCGCCCGCCAAAAGGCCAGCGTCTGTTCTCTGTGTTGGCGCCGATACCCGTGATGGCCATCTTCAACAGTCTCCAGCGAACGTGGGCAGCCCGCGTATTATCCCTGGGTTTTTCTCTCGCGCGTCCCTCCGGCGCTTTGATATCTCAGTGATTGACTCCTCACTGGCATTTTCAAGGGGGAAGGAAAGGAAAAAAAAAAAAAAAGGAAACTTCAAGTCCCGTTCATCTTTCAAGTCCCGTTCATCTGCTTAAAGAGCATTTCATGGTCAAAAATCGCATTCAGGCGCCTCTTGTTCTGGAGGCAGCCACTAATGGAGTCGGTTTGAAGGCTGTTTGGAGTGTGTTTAATGAACACTGGTACACAGTCAGATCCGTCAGCGCCGGCTCTTTGGCGGTGACAACTGGATCTTGTAATGTCGATGTTTGGAGATAATGCTACAAATTAAACAAGCACATCTGTCCCATTGGGCCCACAGGGGAATATACGTTACAGTTCAGGAATAAAAAAAAAACAACTCCATCCCCAACATATGACCAGATAGATAGCTCTGATAAGAAGCACTAAATGGGATTCTAATTTGAAAAGAAAAAAAAAAAGAGCCGGGGTCTGTTTCTACTCCGTAATCACTGAGCCCGGTGTCAGACCAAAGAAGATGCTTCCACTGACAGACAAAGAGGCTGAATCTGCTGTGGCTAGTGGAGGGGGGGGGCGACACTGCCAACCCCCCACACCCCTTTCTCCCCCGCATCCCCTGCATCCCTCCCCTTTTTAACTAAAGGAAGACATCATTATGAGTAAATGACATGAGGCGGTTGGTTCTGTTCCACTCCTGGCCCCCCTGAGGACTCTTTTGCCCCACTGTGTAGCCTGTTCCCATCCTGCTTTGCTGCTGGCCACAGGCCTTCAGAAGCCCGGGCTCGGGCTGCAACTCAAAGAGATGGACGCTCGCACATTATTGATTGGACACTCGATAAAAGGTCACGGGGGCCCTCCTCTGCTGTGGGGTCCAGCGCTGTGAGTAAGCCCCTCTCCGTCCAGCTTTGTGCACACACACACACACACACACACACACACAGCGCTGTCCCCTGCATCAGCCACCTGGGGGATAAGCAGAGCTCGCAAACAAGCTAATCATTCTCTCCCTTTTTCCTCTCTCTCTCTCTCTCTCTCTCACGCACACCAACAGCTCCTGAGTGGCTGACAAATGTCAGAATGACTTGTATGGGATTTTTTAACAAAATTATTTATTAATTGAACTGGTTAATTAGGTCCCTGAGGCTTGCACGCTAATTGAGAGCCACAGAGCTGGCGAGGCAAGAAAGACGAAACAAAAGCAATGGCTCAAACAAATAGACAAGCGCTAGAGAACTGCTAATGCTCACGGTCGCACACACACACATGCGCATGCACGCCTGAACGCACACACACACACACACACGCACACACACACAGTCACCCATAAATTAACGAAGAAATAAACAACTGTTTACATTTTTTCTTCTTCTCGGGCTTCCCCTTTTCCTCGCATAATTTTGTGACCTGCCAAATGTTCTCCTCTTCTTGATGTTCCAGTGATGGAGAGAGACGTGCAGCCACTGAAATCTGCCACATTGCACAAAGCATCTGTCTCCGCGCAGCGCCCTGCATTCATTAAGTTTGTACCAATTAGCAGCCATAGCTTATAGCGCAAACATCCATTTGTGCCTCCCACTTTGAAAAATCTTCCTAAAGTGAGCGTGTCCCTCAATATGCCCTTGTGTCACCCAACTTTATCTTCACAAAGTCTCTGCTTTTGCATAATTAGAGAAGAAATCCATTCCGTCTCCTATCTTCTCTCAGGCTCTGCCTTTTGTCCCTTTTTACATCGCGCTCGAGTGCACCTTGAGAGCGTGTATGCTTTTGTCAAGAAATCACACCAAGGTTGTCTGAAAGACTTATGAGATGGAGTCATAGGCGGAGGTTGGTTCGGGGACCAGAACACAGAGAGAGGCGTGCTGACACCTCGACAGTTACACCTGTTTCAACAATTATCCTGCTCTCTGATGAGAGCTGAACCGCTTGGATGTGTGCTTCCCCGAGTTAACCGAAACTTTTCATTGGTGCCAAAGTCTTGTGTATTCTAACTTCCAAGCCCCAGTTTCGTAGCATTTGAAGGTTGGGTTATTGCAAAGGGAAGAAAAAAAAGGGAAAGAAAACTAGCTGATCCTGAACATTATAAATAGATCTATAAACCTTTTTTTTTTGTTTTTTTAATTTAAAGAGAAACATAGGAACATACGATTGACATGTGTGGAGCAGACTTAAAAGACACAGGCGGCTTAATTGGTAAGCTCTCTGCTGTATTGATTTCCCATGTCACATGATGGATGATTGAGTGACTTCTAGTAAACACCTGTGTTGACAGTGAATATCAGGATTTTATGGTGTTTTATGGGGTTTATCTTTCAAATTATTACTTCAGGTATTTTAAATTGGGTATTATTGTTTTAAATCAATCAGATAAACATATATACTATATAAATATAGATATATTTTTAGAAAATGAGTTCATGAGCTCATGGAGGCAGTGGGTTAGTATGTTCTTAATGTGAAACTTGGCAACAGCTCCTCACATTATAATTTTAATGATCGAAGGATGTTGGAGTCTCAACAAAAGGTCAGTGTTTGATATCAGGGGTAATTTTCAGGGCCTTTAAAACAGTCCTCCTTAACATTCATAAGCAAATATGACCCCAGCAGCTAGAGCGATATCACATTCTGATTACCCGCTTAACACCACCACGTTGTGAAAATTGCCCCCTCCCCTTCCCCAAGTAAATTCTGAATCTGACCCGAATCCCTTTACTCTTGAGGGACCGCTTGCACTCTGTCTCGGAAGGGAGAGTCGGATGATGGGGCGCCAAGGTCAGATGCTATTGAGCGATGCTTCAAATAAATGTATGAATAAATTACTTGATAAATGAACGGCTGGACTGAAATCACTGGAGAAAACCAACGAAAACCAACTTGACCGAGATGTTGCAGGAAGAAAAAAAAAAGGGAAAAAAAAGGCAAGTGAAACTGTGCTCTTGTCTCAGTTTGTAAGCGTACGATTTAAATTTCTTGGCAGAGAAGCTCAGTTGTGACTGATTAATGAAAACCTCAACTGAAATCTCAAGAAAAGGTCTGAGATTGAAGTTGAAGATGTGCAGAAAAGGTTCCTAAACTTGCACTCCGTTCTGTTTTATTTTGATCAGCTGAAAATCAAATACCGCGGTAGAAAAGCAAAACTGTGGCAGAAAATAAAGTCGGCTAACACTGCGAGTTCAGGCCAAACCCAGGACAAGTTTGTACTTTCTCATTTCAACAGTTTCATAACTCACAAAGTACATACAATCAAGTCCAACTTGAAATTAAAATCTCATAATAGTTCAGGCTGACGTCATATCTATTTTCTTGTTTAAATCCTATTCCCTTTCAGTAAGTGACTTAAAGGCACAATACTGGGTTTTAAAATCCATGTTTTAAAACAATTTAAATTTGTTTTCTTCTTGTTGAAATGTGCAGACAAAATGAAAACTTCAGCAGGATGTTATTAGAAAACATATTCAGTAACTTGGGCCTCAACTGAAAGGCAAACATTAAATCGCATGACACAGTTCCTCTCTTTAGCCTTTAGGGCTTTAATGTCCCTGAAAGGCTGTTTAGTGTGATACAGAGCTAATGGAAACCATGCTTTGCCTAACAAAGTTTGCTGTGTGTGTGTGTGTGTGTCGGTTGATGTATTTATGTTGTTGAGTCACTCCTGTGCACCAACTGTGACTGGCACAATGTAATCAAACAAATGCATCAAAAAAAAAGAGAGAGAGAGAGAAGAAACCTTGCTCCCCTTGTAAATGTTCACAGCGCTGCAGCAGTTCTGAAAGATGCTTATTGTTCACAAGTGACCGGCAATGAGTCTGAATTCAATAAAAGTCTAGTTCTGCACACGGTTCCAGTTGCAATCAATTTACGTGCAAAATCGGGTGCAGCTTGAGTATGCATTGCCAACTCGAGCCTTATCTCTGGCCTAACTATATTATGGAGTTGTGTATATCTGATACGTTGTGCATGAAAATGCCAAGAATAATGTTTTTGGAGGAGGCTAACAGTAGTGGCAAAATGCCAGGGGCAACAAGGTTCTCGCTAGTGGCCCAAACATCACCATATGGACACTCGTTTAAGTGCAGTATCCTATTTTGCATCACTAACAGCTGTCACTCATTACATGTACTGTGTCTTTCCTTTTTCTGCCAGGGTAAGTTATCAGTGTAAAACATACATCACAATCTGCCTGTTCCTTTTCCTCTTTGGCGAATCCAGATCTGGAAATAAATTAAAATCACGACAAGAGGAAAATTCATTGAATTGTTAAAACAAATGGTTTTCTTTTTCTTTTCCTTTTTTTCTTTTTTAGAGTTTGGAGGATTCCTTTATCTTATGCAGGCGCCTTTGCTGGCTTGGCAACAGCCTGAGAAAATGTAAGCAAACCTTTCTGTAGCTGATCACGGTGGTGGCACTAGATGTCATAAGAAAGCCGATCCATGCAGCATTTTCACTGTAGCTCAAAAAGCTTTACATTTTTTTTTAAACATAAGGAATATGCTAAACAGCACCAAGTGATACAGTGGAATTTAGCATACTTTTGAAACGGTCACCCGGTTCCTGAAATAGAGGCATTATCGCATGTTTGAGATCCAGTGTTTCAATGAGTCTGTCTGTTGACTGTGATTATCCCAATGACATGGTTGTAAAACTGGACGTACGAGCACGTATATATTTAGGTTTGGCTTTTATTTTTTGACACCTTTAATCTTGCAAACTGCACTGTCTGAGCGCACATACGAGCGATGCGGACGTGCTCTCGGATTTCCAACAAAAGCCGTAAACATCTCTCGGGTTTCAGCTCGACATTAGCCACATTGTCATCTACAGCTGTGTCCACACACAGAAGATTTAAGGGTGTGCTGCTTCAGTCTTCAGCTGATGAAAATCCCCCTTTTACGCAGCAAGGCCCCGCTGTCCCAATCCCCCTCAGACTGGCACCGATCGATCGCTGGTTGTTATTGACATGACACCTGCCGAGCCGGGCTTTAAGCTATCGAAAACCGATGTGGCAGATCAAAAATAGGACGCCGGCTTTCATGTTTGTAAACAGTATCGATTTGCATAATAACCTTAAAAATTAGTTCCCCCGGATGAGGCAAGGACAAACCTGTTTCAGCGTTTGTTATGATGCTCGCAGCATATGCCTAATTAGAGAAAAAAAGGCCGAGGCTGTGATCGGCTTGAAAAACAGGCTGTGATCGGGCTTGACAAGTCGGTGCATCGCTGTCAACACCTTTTGGTTTTGCCACTGTTAATGAAAGCTATTTTCCATGAAATAATAAAATAAAAAAAACACACACACACACACCTCGAGACTCCTCGGCAGACAAAAGCGCTGATGCGTCACTTTTACACGGATGCAAATTATTGCTGCGTGTCACAATCATTTATTCATGAGGGGGGCCTTCTATCTCTTGGCGGGTTTACCTGCGCCACGAAAAGATGCTCCTTTCCCTCCGCCGTGCCACCTCGCTGAGAGAGATGTCAGCCTCCAGGAGTGACGAGGAGACAGATGTACTAAAGAAACAACCCGCTTCGCCAGACGGGTCCAGTTTAAAAGCACTGAATTATGTATCTCAGCGACTGACACAATCACGGAATGACTTGTCAGCGTCGAATATCTCCATTTCCTGTTTCAGGCGGACCGTGACCTCCGCTGGCTACCGAGGAGCACCGATCAGCTGCAGCTGCCTACAGATGTTCAGCTCACGCCAATTAGAACGCCATTCACGGAAAAGCTGTTGACTGCTAGCGCCATGCTTTAGTAATGAGATTACTCACATTACCTTAAATTAAACCTGCAATCCTATAATTCTTGTGTGTTTTTCGACACTTTTGCACTCCAGCGCTGCAACACACAGGCATTACAAAAAAAAATAAATAAATGAAAAAAAGACGCTGCGAGGCAAAGATAAAGGAGCCTTCCATTTCAACTCCCAGTTGTGGACATTTTTTTTTTTTTCGTTATAATCCATTGCAACACCATTCCTGCAGCATGAATTCCCCGGTGGAAAAAAAATGCGAAAGATTAAAAAAACAAGAGTTTATGGAAAAATAAAGGGCTAGTGGTGTCTGACAAGCCTTTAAATCTAGGACAGTCATCCCAAAGAGGAATGCACATATTCATTGCAGGGACATAAAAGCGGAGTTTTTAACTGTGCTACGAGGGAGACTGAGATGGTAGGCCATTAGTTGGATTGTGTTGTGATAGCCTGTGAAGACTTCTCTGGAACCCTGCGTTTGAAAAATTGTTGCACCGGTTTTCATATTTAAATATATATATCTATTTTTTAAAGAGCCAAACATATTTACTGTGGACGCACAGATTCAGAGTGTCAGAAAAGACTTTAAGCAGCAGATGGAGGCAGTGGGATAGAAGTATTTCATGGGATTTTTGTCCCTGTTCATATATTTTTTTTACGACACCTATACACATCTTGGCGAAATAAATCCAGTAGTCAAAATTTTGGACACACTTCCTTATTCAAAGGGGATTAACTGGTCCTGTACACGTAGATGTCAAAGTAGAGACATAGAAGATTTTCTTCTTTTTTTTCGAGCTGTTAGCAGTCAATGAACAACAAGAAAGAGTGGGGGGAAGAAAAGAGGTGTGGACTGAGTATTTGGAATAAAAAAAACAGCCAAAGCTAGAAGCATATTGACATTCAAAAACAACACACACAAAAAAAAAAATACTTGGGGTGGATGTGGCAGATTACCACAGCCAGAATGCTTCTCCCAGACCCACCTTAAGAAAACAATACCATATGTGCAAGCTTATTTATGAAGTGCTGACACTAGGGCCTGAAAGAATTAGTATTCTGTTAGGTAAATGTTTTCCTCTGGGCTCTGTCTCTGCAACAGCTTACAGATGTTTCAGCCATGCAGAGAACGCAAGACTTTTCCCACCACGGCATGAATGAAAAAGCATGTTGGAGGTTTCGCCCCAGCCAAGCTCGGAGAGTGATCTACAACTTATACTCGGGCGCACTCCGCTAAGTACTACCTCCTTCGCCGGCCAAGGTTTTCGTCTGACACGGACGCTATTTAGTGCTGCTTCCATGGACCCCGGTGCACATTGTTCAGGAGGAGATTTGTCAAGCTGGCGACTCTCCAACGACAGATGTACTGGCAGCGGCGCAGTATAAACAGGACTCAGACGACACTGCGCAGAAGTGTAAAAAAAAAGAAAAAAAAAAGAATCATCTTAAATGCTTTATAAGTATTTTTCTTGGCTGTTTTGACCAATTTGTTGAAATTGAAGTGTTGATTGTCGCCGATTTCCAATTTCTCCATCGCCGTCTGTCTCACACGCGCCACTGAAGGGTCGTAAAAGCAAACAAACCCTATCTTGTTTACAAGGAGAGGCGTCGGGACCGGATGGATGCTCCGCTCCGGCCTCGACTCCCATTTACCGGTGTAGCGCGTCGTCAGGGTAGGGGAGGAAAAGCAGGGGGAGAAGGCTGTTATCAGCAGGCCAGATAAACCCCCTCTAGAGGGAACGCTGATAGAGAGGCTGCCCCCGCCACTGGGCAAATAGAAAGATCCTATCTGGAGCAATCAGCCCAGCAGAAGCACTGAGGCTTTCTCAAACGGGGCGAGATGCGTGGAGAAAGGAGACCAGAGCGTTACCAGGTCTTCTCCTCGTTTTTTTTAGATGGATGTTTAGAGGAGAAGCTGGATCTCAACTGTCTTCTAGAGGCGGCTGAGAGGAGAGCGACCTTGTTGGTGCGGGTCAGATGTCCAGGTTGTAGCTGAAAGAAGTTTCTCCTATGGACAGAAAAGGCCCGTTCTGGTCACCACCTTCAAGGCCAAACCCTCCTTCATTATAATAATTTCCTGTTGTGTCGATTGACTGATTCTTGGACATCGACCTTATGATCAATATTAATTGTCGGTCAGCGAGATTTACTATCGATTCCTCGCCATCAGCAGTGAGCGAATTCAAGGGAAATGCACGTAATTATGGTTATTACATACTTTTACATTATTAGCACATATCAGAGAAGGATCTTGACCTTCACCCGTTAACTGCTCAGCCACCGAAGCTAATGCACCTTGCAGCATGTGATGAGATCACAAATAACATCAATACGCCAGCATCAGCCCAGTATATTATCACCGCTGCAGACTTCTGTTATAATACTTTTCAAGGCACTTTTTTGAGGCCTGAAATTTACGGCTCAAATTTACGATGTTATCCCGCCGTCCTCGCTGTAATTGTCATTTTCCAACTTCTGCGATTGGAATTTCTATTTATTTTTCATACCAGAGTAATGGCTTTTGCGGATGTCCCGATGTCTTTTAATTGACCTTATATTTTTGTTTCTGTAGGCTATTAGAATTGTAACAGATTTGGTGTGAGGAGTCATTTTTTTTTACCTAAAAATTAAACCAACTAATAAGAAATATCTTGATGTAATCCCCCCCCCCCCCCCCCCCCCACCCCTCTCTTCTCATTTGCTACTTTTATTTCTTTTTTTTTTCTGTCAGGTGCTTCTTTTTCTGTCCAGGTTGCTGTCATGTCCTCACTTTTCCAGTGCTCAGGCTTTAGCTTTCCTTTGGGGGTACATATTTCGGAGGGTGCGTCAGCCTTCTACCTCCTCACCTCCCCTCTTATCCAGCGTGATACTCAAGACTAGAGGTAGAAATTATAGATACTTCATCTCTCGTTATTGCTTTTGAGAGGAGAGTAACAACCCTTTTCTTTTGCCGTGAGCCTTTAACTTTCCATGATTCATTTTGAAAGCACTTTCCTATCGGTTCATTCAGCTCTCGGTGAAGTCGGCTTCGCGACACCGTCAGAAAAGGGCACGTTTTAAATCGTGACGATTGTTCTACAGTAAAAATATTTCTGCACTCCTTCTCCTTCCACCTCTATTCAACGGTTTGATTTATGGTAGTGGTGAGAGGCCGGGCTCCTCTATGACAAGCAAGAGGCACATTTCTAGAGGCAGAAAGGACGGCTGCAGGGTGAAGAGGCTACAGCTGTCATTGCTCATCTCAATGGCATGCTGGAGTGTATACACACTCATGCACTCATACAGACACACACACACACCTACAAATATGGGGTAAATGAGGAAGCTTTAGATATATGCGTAAAAACACTTGGGTTGCACACGTACAAAACTGTACTCACATGCACACACTCACAAAATGTGCAGGAAACGAGGAGAGGAGGCTTTGGATGTACATATAAGAAGTACTGAATGTGAAATGGAATCACATAAACATACACATCTCGCCGGATTCGTCCACAGATGCACACACTCTCACACAGCATGAATATGTATTCACCTTCGGGAGCGAGTAACGCAGCCATAAACGCGGATGGCACATACTGTACACCAAGGCAGACACACCTTCACACACACCGTGACACACACACACACCAAGCAGTGCCTGTGACAGATGTTGGCAGGGATATTGCCAGGTAAAGAAAGCTCTTTCATTTCTTTTTATTCCCCCTGTATTTCGGCGTGCCTATCTCTGTACACAGTGTGGCCATGTCAACCGGAGCTGTTTCTTTTTCTCTTCCAGTTCCCTTTTTTTTGTTGTTGTTTCCTTCTTCTATATTATCATGAAATTGAAGTCATTTGTGCCAAAAGAGATTAGAAGATAATCGGAGAAAGTGTGTGTGTGTGTGTGTGTGTGTGTGTGTGTGTGTGTGTGTGTGTGTGTGTGTGTGTGTGGTGAGGGAGGGGGGGGGGGGACATTAGCAGAGATATTTTTGTCAGTAATGAGCTAACTCTTTGTTATGCGGCGGGCTAAGGGGGTCTAATGATGACGTTTGTACCAAGAGGAAGAAACTGAGTCTCCAGAGTCCACACACAGCCAGAAACCACGGGCTTTGGTGCAACTCTTAACTCTATTCAATTATGCAGATGAGCCCGTTGGGCTCGTGTTGGCCGTCACTTTAATGATGACGTGGGTAAACAGACATAACTGCCTTTTTTGTCTTTAAGAGTCCCACCCTCCTCCTCCCCCCACCGCAAAAAAAAAAAGAACTTATTTCTTATTTTTCACCCGCAAGAAAGTTAATTGTCTTAGTCATTAAAGAGGTATCAGCTGTCATGCCACTGACAAAGACATGAAGAAAAAGGGAAAGGCAGAGGGACGGGAAGAAGAGAGAGTTGAGAGAGGCTTATTTTTTTGCCTTCCAGGCTGATGGCAAAGAATCTCCTAAGATGCAATCATGATATTTTGATGTGGTATGAGGGGCTGATCAACCTCTCCAGGCAAAGCCTCTTTGGAGATTTCTCTCTGTTCTCCCTAGTGGCCACCGGGTGGCAGAAGAGCACAAGGAACACACCTCTCTTTGAAAAAGGCTCAGGTTCGCCCAGGCACGACGAGGAGAGGCATATTGCCTGTGTGCAAAATCAAATACAAAAAAAAAAAAAACTACACCAGCAGCCCTGAAAATTATTGTTAAACTTACAGTCAAGTAAGCAGATATGCTTCATGATCACAAGGCTGCTATTGTACACATGTAAGCACATTAATATGCAAGCCCTTTATTCATCTTACAAGGGTCTTTGTGGAAAAAAGGATCGTTCTTGAATTGCAATAATTAACTAATTATTATTACCTATTTAGAGATAATAATAAAGGTAATCAAATGCAAAACCGCAGCCATTTCTCCTATTCAATCACATTCAGATGCACAGCTTTATAGTACATGTGTTTCATTCACTTGAATGAGAAATTATCTATATACATTATATAATTCAGTCCATTAAGGTGAGAAACATACATATATACATGCTGCTATAGGCACAGAAACTGTAGCTTGCAGGGGGCATGTAAGGGAGAAAGTTTGAATATATAGAATTAATAAAAAAAAATTGATTAGATAGCTTCCAAGTTACCATTCACATATTTTAAATAAAACATTAAGCTTTATTGATATGATGATTTTGGTCATATATTGTATTAGTAAGTTTACATTTTGGTGAACCTGGACTGTTTATCATAATCAGGTTTCCTGTTTTACATCTTTTAAAATATGATGTCTGAGTGAAATTATGACAGACTGATTCATACGTGTTTATTACAAATTAATATTAAAATATACACTTAATTGATACTACTTTTTATTTAAAAGAAATAAAAATAAAAAAAATGACATATCAGATATAACTGTTTTTTTTTTGGTAAATGTAACTGGTTCCCTTCTGATGGAGCAGATTTAAATTCTTAACAATTCCCTGCACATGGAGGTGGGTGCACAGGAGTAAAAGTAAAATGCATAAATTGATTGATAAATGTGGAGATATTGTGTAATAACAGGCTCCGACTGCTGCCTTCTCTTTATGGATCGTTACTTACAGTCTCGCCTTTAGATGGGCACCGATCAACCAGCGTATCAAAGCAGGGACATTATTCAGAAAACATTCTTTTCTGTAGCGTTTCTTTGTCTTTCTACTGATTGCACACTGTATGCCCTGAGCACTTGTGACTGAAGACAAATTAACTTGGGAGTGATTGTCACATCAAAGTCTCTCTCTCTCTCCATGCTATTCGTTTAAGACTCTGGGCATCCAGACCAAAGTTCTGTCCTCAAAGTGAAAAAAAAAGGAGAAAATTCTAGCTTTGGTATTGGCTCCGTATTTTTGCTTGTTCCAATTGTCTGCCCACTTGTATTTTTCCGGTCTGCCCGGAGGAGCTTTGAGCCACTGAATACCAACATTTCCCCAAAACTCACCCCTTCAAGATGTTTTTTCTCAAGTAGCGACGGATCAAGGCTGCGTTTTCTTACTGTATGAAGGTATTGTCACTCGATCTTTAAGCGAGTGCTTCATACAAGGATTCTTGGTAGAATCCTTGAGAAAAAAAAAAATGTCCTCATGTTTTACTTTGGTCTTGTGTCAGATCATGTACAAGGAGGCTGTATTTGTTCCCCCTCTTCATATAAAAACTGGCTCTTCTGTCTATTTTGTGGGCAGAAATTAAATCCCATCCTATTCTTAGTTTGAGAACCTAACCCCACACCTGCTTTTCAGATTTGCATCACACTAGCCGCACAACAAAACACAGTCACATTTGGGTGACATCTTCTAAATCAGAGCAACCTCCCCTTCATAAAACAACCCCTCGGGGGAATAAATACTAAGCGAAAGCGTGTAGGTAAGCGAGACAAACCGTGCGGGAGAGATGTGGCTATTGTGAGTGTTTATTGGACGCCATCTTCTTGTGATGTGACAGGGCGTCCGAGCCTCTTTTTCTACACCGTGCGTCTCAGGCGCACTCAGCGGGAGGCTGGCGCTCCCCTTCCCCACCACCGCCGCCGCCAGCCGCCAGCCGTCTCCGGCGAGGTGGTGCGCTAATCATTTAAACAGCCCAATCAAAGGCAACGCGATGTTTCACACAAGGGAGAAAAAAGAGAAGGGAGGAAAGTGATTATTAGTGTTTGGGAGAGGCAGCCGGAGTGATTGAGCTGAAGGGGGACTTTGATTTTTGGGGGCCTCTCGTTGTTTTTTCAGAATGACACTGGGTTTACATTCAGCCTTCAGGAATCCGGTGAGCTGTCAAGTGCGTGATGGTTAACTTCTTCTTCTTCTTTTTTTTTTAAAACACACTGACAAATCCACGCACAAAGAGATGCACTCATAAGTTTACTGTAGCAGGCCGGTAGCACGTCCATTCTTCTCTAGGGAAGAAATTAGGATTTTTTTCAGGATATTTGTCTTCAAATTTTTGCTGCTGGAGGGAAAAAAAAAGTTGAATTTTGGGGGCCAGTTTGAAAAGGAGAAAAAAAAAAAGTCAATAGTTATTCAGTTTGGTTTGTTATTAGACTCCCTTCAAATTACTATCTGGAATAAAAACATCCACACACTCATACACAGCGAGAGCAGACACATTACGCGCATGCAGCACAGTAGAGATGAATCTCCTTGGCTTGTCAAGAGGTTGGTTAATAGACACATTTGATGTCATGCAAAGCCCAATGGTGTTGAAAGGGTTTTGTTAGTGTTGATATCACCTCCCATGCATAAAGCTCCACTTAAAACAATAAATAGCAATGAGCGCATCCAAAGCCCCTGCAGTTTAAACTATATGCCTTTGATATGGGATACCTATTACTGTTGGCTTTATCTAATGGATTGGATTCCCACACCTCATCCCTCCCGTGTTTCAAAGCAGTGAAACCTTCAAATGTAATGTGTTATCAGCACATTAGCTCCTCTAGAGCTGCTATCAATGGCTAATGTTTCTGCGGGGCGCAATGTAGCACAGTTTGGAGAAAAAAAATAAATAAAAGGAAGCGACCTTTGAACTCTGCATTCATACCATTTGAGAGCCTGACTATTTTCATCATTAAAAGTGATCATAGAATGGTTATTAAGTTATAATTAGTTTAGTTTGTTATCAGTTGTTTAACAGAGGAGTATTATTTCCATTGCTGACATTCAGTTGATTTTCTTTCAAAACAAGGTATTCACTCAAAAAAAAACACCAAAAATAGGTAGCAGTTTTCAGTGTAATCATGATTCTACCAGCAGGAAACTGATCACATGAGCACACCTGGGTTTGGAAATCCAAATAGTGCAAAATGTAGGAAGTGAAATGAATAAAAAATGGATTTTGACACAAATGAACAGATTTCTCATGTGTTGGAATTGCAGGCGCTGTTGTCTACTCTCTGCAGTTTCCCGCAATTTGGGGTTTGTTTGGTTGGAAAAGATAGACGCAATATGAGTTAACAGAAGTCTTTTTTTTAATCTCATTGCAATGCTGAGCAAGAGAAGTGTGCAGAATCTTTCCAATGAGGCTGCATCTAAGATACTAGATGGATGTGCAAATATCACCTTGCAAAAGAAAGTTTCGGTGCAATCAGACTGCCCCGTTTGCCGGTTTTTGCCTATTAACCAAGCATTAAATATCACGAAAAACAACAGCAATTTGGATCACAGCAGCTTTAAGAATTCACATCTGCAGTGTCCATTACCCCAAAGACAGTTTGCAACAACTTCCACCGGAAGGCATCTGGATTAACCAAGCAGCAGTAGGCTTGGGGCCAGTCGCGTCTTCTCTGAAACAATTTGTGATTTCCAGGGATTCGATTTTCTTGTTCACTCTGCTATTGAAAACTGGAGAGGACATGACACAGCAGATTGTTGATTCAATCTGGGTAACTGCAATTAACTGGCATATAACAACATTTGATATTATAACACATCATTACGTGGTCATGTGTGTCATTCATTTTCACTGCATTTCATGAAAATCTGCTACTTTATAACACAGCTTGAAAACAGTAATTACACATTGTGGTGAGTTGCACTTTTTTTTATAATAAAAATATAATAATACAGTGATTTATGTAATGACTAACTTCATTTCTACATGTTATATTTCTAACAATTTAGTTAAATTAACCTTCCTAAATATTTAATCAGCTCACCATTATAATTGAGTCTAAATAGACACATAACAAGACTTTTTATCATTTTAAAATGCAGCCAATTCAGGGTCAGGCTTTTACTTCTAGCAGGGCCGACTACTGCAATGATCTTTTGACAGGGCTCCCTTGAAAAGACCATCAAAAAAAAAAAAAAAAAAAGCTTCAGCTTATTCGAAATGCAACTGCTGGAGTTCTTATAGGGACCAAAAGGTCAAACCACATCAGCCTGGTTCTTAAGTCACTACTCTGGCTTCCTGTCAGCCCACAGAATTGAATATAAGGCGATGCTGCTTGTTTGTCAATCAATACATGGCGTGGGACCAAATACATTACAGACATGTTTAAGCACAACGCTCCTGCCAGGCATCTTGGGTCAAGTGGGAGGGGGCTGCAAGTCGTTCCCAGTGTCAGGGCTAAATTTGGTGAAGCAACCTTTAGTCACTATGCTGCACATCTCCCAAACAGCTGCGCAGCCTCTTAAAAGTAAAAGTAGTCCAATCCTCGAAAGATTTGAATCAGAAACTCAGAACCCCCACTCCTCCTGGATGCTTTTAGTTGAGTTATTTTAGTCCTTTTTTGAAACATTTGAACATTTTAAACATTGTTTTTTTTCTACACCACTGCTTATTTATTTATTGTTCTAATCTTGTAATTTGTGTAAAGCACCATGAATTGTGACTGGGTACGAGCAGTGTGTTATAAATAAAGCTAAATTGACTTAAAAAGAGAGAGAATAAGTTGTCGTGTCTACCACTTGCCACTAGTTGAAAGGCAACATGATGAAAGGTATCCTAGAAAGTGTGAATACAATTTTATTTCTTCGCAAAACAGGATTTAGATTTAGAAATTCTCTCATTTTGAGTTTACTGCAGAGTAACTTCTCAACTACTATGAGAAGTTTAAAGATAAAAACTAAAACCTTTATTTTAATAAAGTTGTGAGTGTGTTTTTTCCCTGACATCTACCGGTATTTAGAGGTTTGTTAGTATAAGTGTTGTGCAGTTTCTGTGTCTCTATGAACCTGCCACTACAGTTCCTATTAAGCTGTGAAGCTTTGACCAAAGGAAATTACTGCTAACTTACTGAATAGTATATTTTTAAATCAATTTTGGGTTGGTACGATTCAGGCTAGAATATGCAAAACAAAAATTATTACATTCTCATCATAAACCCATATTTTTTAAAAAACTATAACATAATTCGTTGTTACATGGTAGTTAGCTAATCACTGCATTAAATTCTCATTCGAAACCAAGATTTATTATTACATCCTGATTTATTTCTTGCTAATTTAGGGCTGTTTGACTTAAATTGACTTGCATTATGATCACAAAGAAAAGGTCTCTTTGCTGTAAGATTTCCTTTTTGCCTTTTTGTTGTTCAAACATTGACTTAAACCTGCAACCTGTGATGTCCTATGAAAACAATACATTTTTTCATCTGTCAATTTCTACTTACATGTGAATAAAGAGCTTCTCATCCCAGGGAATTTATAGGCTATACATCTGTACTGAAATATGTCTTCACATCTGTATTTATTCTGTATTTTCTGAAGAAAAAAAATCAAATCAATAATGACCATTATCTGACTTAAATCCTCCAAAATAATTAGCCCTAACTCCATGCCTCCATTCCCAAAACAAATCCCAAACCAGAAAAAATGTGGAAACAGTTTCTTAGTTCATTCACATACAAATTAATAAAAATGTTGCAAAAAGAAAAAAGAAAAGACTGTGGGTTGTTGTTGAATAGTGTATAAAAAAACATGTGCTTTTAAACCTGATATCTCAGACTACTGACCACATTATCCAGAAGCATGCTGAATTAACTTATTACCCTGTGTTCTAGCTGATTTAGTATTGGGCCAATTTAAAGTGTGGCAGCCGTTAATTGCTACCTAACACCATGTCATCCGCTGGCCACAAATCCATTGAAGTACACAGCATGCAGATTAAAATGTCCACCACCTGTAATTTTCCCCGGGGAGAGACAGATGTTTTGTATCTTGTCTGGTTTTGTAGTGGCGTACCACAAATATGTTTTGTTGAGGTGGCAGCAGACTGCGCCGTCGTATTTGGTACATATGTGTCAGGGAGTACAGTTCCCCTTCCGCCTTCTCCTGACTTCTATATTTCACTCAATGTCCCCTTTTCGAAAATAGGAGTGGTGAAAAGAAAGGCCCTACACAATCCAATTTTAGCGCCACTCGGTACTTTTGGTTAGCCTCAGTGACCCAGTGTTTCACTTTGAAATGCTCCAATTAAAATAAAGGGCTAATTGTTGGTTTGCTCAGCAATTTCTCCATATTGAACCTCCGCTTTTTTTCTCTCCATCGGACATAAAAATCCTCTTTCTCGTCTATAGGCCGTCACGGCTAAAATTACACGTTCCGCGCCTGAATGTATGCGTTATGTATGTTTATCCTCTTACTAGAGTTGTCATTAGGAAGTATGCAGTGCATGTGAGGTCTTGCATGATAACAGGGTTTAGTTGTTGTGCTGTGTGTGTGCAGTGCACCTTATATAGAACGCGTCTGCGTGCACTCTGCTGTGATTGTGCTCGAACGCGGCAGCAGCCACCAAACAGCTCCTGAAGGGGCGGTCAGACAGCAGCTGTTTGTTTATTTAGATCTAACTTGTAATTACGTCTGCGACAGACTGCACCACGTAGAAAAGACAGATTTGGCTCCGCTCGCCAGCCAATCGTCAAAGGGCGCTCGCTGTCCCTCTTGATTACAGCTATGTACTGTAGCCGTGCCATACCAGCGGCTCTGGGAGAAGTGAGCCACCAGGATCTCATTTAAGAGGCAATTGTAAGTGACTCGGCTGCTCTCCATGTGTTGGTGCGAGTAAACATTTCACATGACAGAAGAAGAATACTTTTATTTCTCACCATTAAATGCGCCTATATGCTAACTTCCTCCCTCTGGAGAAGCGGTGGAAGCGAATTCGCGTTCGATTGTAGGCGAGGTTGGTGCCTCATGCTGGAAATTTGTTCTATAAATGGCAGAACAGTCCGGTAATGTGACAATGCTTTGTCCAGGTCGGAGGAGGATTCTTTTTTATTTATTTATTTTTTTGCTTATGATACAAACTGTATGTAAATGTCCCTCCGCCAGCAGGAACGCTCGCTGCGTTCCTTCATTTGGCATTCATAAGCAGTTGTGACGACCTCATCAGTTAGATGGAGCTGACTCCAAGACGGAGACGACAAAACCACAGACCTCAAAACGAAGGGGAGGTGGTGGAGGTGGTGGTGGGGGGGCAGGAAGACAGAGACTCCACTTCACAGGAGGCGTGCAAACCGAACCAAATCCTCCCTCCCTCTCTGCGCCGCCGTCTTCCCCCTTTTTTCTTCTCTCTCCCCTTTCTTCACTCGCTAGTTTAAAGTTGTCCTGGCTTTTATTTTGAGAAATATTAATTTGGTAGAAGAAGTGGTGTCGCATCAGAAGCGCAACACAAAGGGAGAGAGGAAAAAAAAGAGAGAGAAGGGAGAGAGTGAGGGGGGGAGAAAGGGGGGAAAGAGGGTGCACATTTCTCCCGCTTGACGTTTTGCTGAAGTTTGTACGCCACTTGAGCCTGCCGTTTCCCTCGCTAATGATACCAGCAGAGCCTCTCTGGGGAATGGCGTCCGTCGTGCGCCTGGCTTTCACATTTCCAGCACCAGGTATTTTGGGATACGCAAGCGGGGACGATGAGGCACATCATTCCAAGAGCTCATCTGGCTCTCTCTGTCTCTCTCTCTTTTTCTCTCTTTCTCTCTCCTCTCCAATCGGCTTCACTCCTCTTTCCTCTTTCTTGTTGTTGTTGTACTTCTTGCATACGCAGACATTCTCTGTCTCGCTCCAGTCTCCCTCGTTCTTTCTTCCTCCCTTCCTTCCTTTTTGATTTGGGAAGGATGAGTTCAAGTGTGGAAAGAATGAAATGCGTGCGCAGGAAAGAAGGAGGGGGGGAAATCTTTTTATTAACTTATTAATTGTATGTGAAATCAAGATTTTTTTTTTCCCCTTTCCCTTCTCTCTCGCCCCTTTCCTCTTGGTTAAGGCGAATGAATGTTTAAATAGGTCATTTACTGGGCCCTGGCAGGATCCTCATTGTGCGTTACACAAACAGACGGCAACAAAAGGAAATTCTAATCTAGACAGTAACACGACTGCACAGAGGATCCTCGGCGGGGGGTCCGGATGAATTATACAACAATCTGTGTTCTCCCTCGTTTAATTTAAAGGTCTGTTTTCAAGGCCATCGCCGGCTTCCCACTTCAGAGGAGAGACGTGGCCCGCTGAGGTCAAGCCCGTATTGACAAATATCAAGAGGCAAGAAAGGGAGCGGCCCAAAACGCAGATATGAATAAGTAAAGGCAGAACATAAAGCGATAAGGTAGAGGGAGGCGGGCAGAGAGACACACGACGCCGTGTTGGCCGTGAAACATAAGGGGGGCCTGAACTGAAAGAAACATGAAAACTAAGCATGTGAAGCTTCTCTTTTAAAATGGGAAATAATCGCTTGTTTGATGGCACCGCGTGCCTTTTGTCAGGCTTTCTTAGGGTTTTTTTTTTGTTTTTTTCCGCTGTAAAGGTGTCATCGCCGAGGCCCGTCGGACCTTCACGCTGATTTCCTTCGCAAGGGGTAGAAACGCCGCATACGTTTGTTGAGGCGACGCTTCCAGAAGGAGGCATTTCAATAATTTGAGTTTGTTACATAACGGCTTATGTGATCGTGCCAGGTGCCTCGTGCTGCTTTTATTTTTAACTTCCACTGATGTGCGTTCAAATAAGCTCCGAATGATGTGAGTGTGTGTTTAAACTGAATTATTCTTAGAAGGACAGCCCCCTGCTGGACGTATTTATTTCTCTTTTTTTTCCCTCTTTTTCTCCATCGCAGATCTTCTCTTTTTCTCCTGTTGTTTAAAAAATAAATTCAAGGACTCAGAGCGTTTATTGTCATATGTACAGTGTAGAAACAGGTTTGTCTGTACAATGACATTCCTACTTGCTGTCCACATCAATAAAAATAATAATAAAAAGTTGAAATAAATAGAATATAATAACACACAGGTAACATAGAATATAAACTATATAGGCAGACTATGTAGAGATATTTACAAGTAATGTGCAAGGTGGAATGTGCAGTATGAATAGTGCAAAAGTCAAGAATAAGGTGCATGTTCTTTGCACAGTGGTTATAGTTTTATGTTATAGTTGATGCAGACTCCTGTCAGCTGCTGAGGAGTCTCACAGAAGGAAGGGGAGGAGAAGAATGTTAAATAAAAATGAAATGAAAAGGGAAGCAGGAGGTGACCGAACCGCCCGTCCAACCCCAGTCGCCTCCCGCCGTCGCTGATTTTCCTCGTACTTTTGACTTTTGTGGGATCCGCAGCACGCCACGCCACCCCCCCCCCCCCCCCCCCCCCCCCCCTGCCCAGTCCATCATACCTCAGACAATCAACAGGTCACTGCCCCCTATCCCCTCCCTGTGGCTCACCACCAGCCTCGCTTCTGACAGGATGAGTTTGACCTCCGACCTCTTGAGCAGACAGCTCAATCAGCTTTTATGGCACCACTATGGTCATAGTGAAGAAAGACAGAGAATAGCCACGCCGCATGGCTCTGGGGAGAAAAGAAAAAAAAAAAAACACTGGCAGCCTCTGGAGTTTTCTTTCTCGTTGTAACCCTTCCTCAATAACATAACTGTTAGCGTGTTAGGTTTCATTTCGATAGTGTGACATGGCAAGTCAGCATTTCAATACTCGCTTTCTTTTTTTATTATTTTTTCTCAATTCATAATCAGTGTTCTTTAATAACATGAAGCTTCTGTAGCCTTTTTTGCCATTTCCCCCCTAACTCGAAAAGTCACAACCCGATTGCTGAGGAATATGATTTGATTGAGGAGGATTTTTTTTTTTTTTTTAAAGGAGAGCTCTGATGCAAATTTGGCCCCTCGTTCACAGAGGAGCCGCCAGTGATGTTTGCTCCCCTACGTCCTCCGAGCTCCGCTGATTTAACCTCCGGGGACGAGCAGCCAGTGATCACAACGCTCAGAGGAAGTTAGCGGCCTCCGCTCTCCGGAGGCCAAGCACTTCCTCTTGATTTCGCCTGTTCTGTGGAGAAAGAAAGGGAAGGTAAAGATAAAAAAAATAAAAAAAAAACACCCCTGCTATGCTGTGTGTGGGCTTCACACAACTGTAAAAATAAAAAAAAAAAACTGCGTCATCAGCACAAAGATGAAACTCTGAGTGTGTGTGTGTGTGTGTGTGTGTGCGTGTGTGCATGTGTGTATTTTAGGCAAGGTGCCTGCCCTGGAGCTAGATAATGTGAACAGAAGCAGATGGGGAAACTTAAACGCACACCCACTAGGGTATAGCAGAGCTGGCACAAAGTAAGAAGAGGTCTTAGAACATCTCCCAGCCCGAGTGGATGCCAGCTCGCTTACTAGCACCGAGACCGGATGACAAAGAGAGTGAAAAAGAGAGAGCGATAAAGAGAGAGAGCGTGTGTGTGAGTGTGTGTGTGTTTTGTACAGCGCCTCTACTTTCTGTTCTTTTTACATATTTATTCTTTTTATGAGACGGTCGGCCCTCTGTCCTTCTGTTTTGTTCCTCATCTGTTGTGTCACTAAACGCCACCCTGCTTCACTCCACAAATCTTAAATATAAACCTGGTGAAGTCGGATGAGGGTTAGATCTATATGTAGCAAATTACACCATGAATCTCACTTTAATTGAAGGCCATTGTCATCCTTCTATTTCCAAAGAAAGCAAATGACTTTTGCATGACTTCACAGATCTGTTACACTAATGCAAAAAAAAAAACTTTGTTAAGGAAGTATCACTACAAGCCAGACCTTGCATTTTATATCCTAAATCAAAACATGAAGAAACGTGTGTCAATTTTGCAATTACCTTACAGCAAATGAAGAAAAATGTATATTAGGCTGTTCAAAGAAGTAGCGGTGTCTACATTTTTCTTAAGAAACTTGAATATTTACTGTAAAAAAATGATAAATCTTCAGGATTTAGCGTTCCAGTGAATCACTAAAGTAATATTTAGTTGTATAACCATGGATTCTGAGAACTGCTTCACATCTGTGTTGCATGGAGCCGACCAACTTCTGGCTCCTATGGTACAGGTATTTCAGTCTCACAATTCCTCTGCATTTCTTAGTTTTGACTCAGAAACAGAATTCTTCACATCACTTCATAAGTTTTCAAAGGGATTAAGGTCCAGGGATTGGGTTGGCCACTCCAGAACTTTAATTTTGTTGGTCTGAAACCAAGATGCTGCTGGTTTACTGGTGTCTTTGGGGTCGTTGTATTGTTGAAACACACATTTCAAGGGCATTTCCTCTTTGGCATAAGGCAACATTGACCTCTTCGGGTATTTTGATGAAGGCAAACTGATCCATGATCCCTTGTATCTTGATAAATAGGCCTAAAACCATTGTAAGAGAAACAGCCCCATACCCTGGTCCTTGCAGCACCATGCTTCACCGTCTTCAGAGTGAACTGTGGCTTAAATTCTCTGTCTGACAAACTGCCTGTGGCCCTTGGACCCGAAAAGAACAATTTTACTTTCATGAGTCCACAAAATGTGTTTCCATTACTTTAGGCCAGTTGATGTGGTCTTTGGCAAATTGTATCCTCTTCAGAAAGCGTCTTTCATCTTTTTAAAGTGGGTGGGGGCTTCCTGCTGATAGATTAGCTTCACACAGGCGTCTTCAAGTTGTCACCGTGCTCACTGGTAACTTCAGACAAGCATCATGATATGGGGATATACATGTTCATAGGTGCCAAAGGTTGGTCGAGTTCATGCAACGCAGATGTGAAGCAGTTCTCATCAATCATGGTTATACAACTAAATATCACTTTAGTGATTCACAATAATGCTAAATGCTGAGGATTTTTCAGTTCACACAGTAAATCTTTGAGTTTATAATGAAAAATACACTAGACTGCTATTTTTTTGAACAACGTAATTCTACTTTTTCTTTATTTTTTGAAAAGTAATGAAAAAAATGATACATTTTTCTTCACATTTTGATTTGGGATATAAAATGCAGTGTTCCCAATGCATGGAAATAAAAATGATTATAAGGATCTGGCTTTACTCATGTTTTTAAACATACTGCTAATTTTTTTTGAACATAACTCTATGATACAATAGGGAATATGGGTGATATGTGCTTTCTTGTTTGGTTAATCCCTAATAAGTAACACGATTTCTACACAGAAATACATGAACCGGGCAGGGATCACTTTACTTTCTATAATTTTTTAGTGCATTTCACTTTAAAATCTAAAATGCCACCACAGGGGTTTGCTGAAAATGTCAGTTCTTTGCAAAATTTTGATATTTTGATGCTGTATTCAGAAAATACAGAAATACTTTAATGGTTGATGTGTCTAATGGAGGCGATATATCTGAGAAAATGTGTCTTTTTTGCATAGGAATCAATTTCCAGCTGCCATTACACCAGCAGACATAAAAAGAAAAAACACGATCCATGACTTTTTCGCATTTTCTAAATCATCAACTTTAAGCGGAGAAGACCTAAATCACTTTGACCCCGCTCAGCAATCAAACCAGAAGCACTTGTGCCAACCCTTAGTCATGCGTCACATTTTGCAAAGCATCCGAGTCACTTGGGACCAATCTGTTAGGCCCATAAATCAGCTCTGGATCTCCACGCGAGCCGGCCGAGGAGGCGAAAGGGGGCCAGCGAGTCCTCCCACAATGAGATGCACATGTTGCTGCCTGGTGGGTGTGTGCTGGAGAGGTCAGAGGGGGTGTGTAGGTTAATAATGAGGTGAACTTGATCTTTTCCAGTCCCAGGGAAGATCGGTCGCTCTTCCCCCCCCCCAGAGGGGAGAAGACCATTATCTCAACAATGTAAGGAGAGGACAGCGATGAGGGAGAGGGTGGTAGATGCTCTGAACTGTTGGATCCGGGTAATGGTCGTGAGATTTGAAATTAATGGTTTTATTAGTAGTAGTGATAATAAATTAACAACAAAAAAAAATTCGAAGCATAATAGAAGTAGGAGAGGGAATATACCCAAACAAGGATAATAAAACAGGAACAGGCTTACTCAGACAGTAAGTAAAACAAATTCTAGGATTAAGTCAAATCCTTCAATAAAGCAGTTAAGTACAGAGCTGTGTTGTGTTTGTTTTTTCCTGTATTGTCTACACTACTGCTACTGCTGCTACAGCCTCTATTGTGAGCTTAATATATTAGTATATATTAAGTAATATATTTAGATTTCTTTAAAATGTGTAACTGGTGAAAGTCTGAAGTGCTCCTCCTTATTTTCATCCTCGCTGCCAACGCTTGTGTTGTCTGCTGGGATTCCCAGAGTCTTTCTGACCATGATCAGCACGGTTCAATGCCAATGGGCAAAGGTGATCCTCGTGCCGAGTTGCTTGTGGGAAAGCAAGCCCTGATCTCCTCTGGTACTTTGTTCAAAACTTAATGGCCCTGGCAGAAACGACTTTTTAACACCCTTGACCTTCAGTCTAGACTTTGGAATGAGCTAAAGGATCTCAAACTGAGGCCTCGTTCACACAGGAGGGAACCACTCCGCAAGACTCCTATCAAATATTTATCCCATAATGTAAAAGCAACACTAAGCAACACAGGCTCGCAATCATCAGTTAACACTTGAAATATGAAATGTTTGATTTGTTGTCTGTCTGGATACTCGTGGTGAACTTCTTTATATCAAACAATTAGGATCCAACAGGTCATTTGTAAGGAGAGGTACAATTAATCGGCTATTTCCATCTAAGAGGTAAACCATCATGCATGGTTAGTGAAATGGTTGCTTACAGATATACAGCATTTAAAAAAAAAAAAATACATTTTCACTCAAGATAAAAGTTTCATGACACCGTGGATGATTACATGTGTATAGTATTTCAAGATTAAAACTTATTGTAGCAGCTGAGACTAACAGGATTCTTTTTTTTCAGGAGCCCTCAAAATACTGCAAGTGCATGAAAATGTGCCAGCGGCCAAATAGCTGTTGATTAAAGATTAAAATAATGTAGCGCTAAATGTATTTAAGGAGCTCTTGGGGGAATTTAGCAAGGATAGCATCTAATGGTCAGTGAGATCTCATATTAGATACAAGTACATTAAAGTGTTGAGTTCAAAACAAGTCAACAGCCGAATGCTGTGAAGTTACTGATAGCGAGCAGGCCCTAAATCGGCTGTTCATACAAAAAAAAATAAAATAATAAATCTGTCTTCTCTAGTTAGGTCTAAATCATATCGTGGCTGCGGACGGAATCAAGGCAGAATCTAAATTTATGTATCAGATCGAGATGAAATTTTAAAAACACCTCAAAGTTTGCAGAAAGAATTCGCCGGACAGTGTTTCTAAAATGTTTAAATCAAATGAAACAGACCTTTTTTTTTTTTTTTTCCTCTGTGCATGTGAGTAAGAGCAGTGGAGCAGATTGCTGCTGCTGTTGATGCCATTTAATGCCCTTCAGGTAAGGTCTGGAAATTGCCAATGCCTCTCTGTCTCATGAAGACACACAGTGTCACACACACATAAACACATATCCCACCCCCTTGTAAAAAAAAAAAAAAAAAAAAAAAAAACGCTCGAGTTTGATTGATGAGGAAATAGATGGCAAATTGCAGTGTCCATCCTGATGGATGACATCATTTGGCCCAATGTGCTGATCACGTATGCCAAACCAGAGGCTCGCTCGCCCCCACACTCCCTTTCCTCCGCTCCCCTTTTTGCTTACAATTGATCAGTGAGAGTTTTGTACAGCAGCCTCCTTTGAATTTAATGCATGAGGAGGGAGAGCAGTTGACGCGGCTCTTTACTGCCTGTCCCAGTCCCCCCGGCCCCCCCCCCCCTACTGCCGCCGTTCCACTCCCCCATCCATCTTTATCTAGAGGGGTCCAAGCCGTGACAGATCCAGTGGCACTGTGTTTGTTTCCCCTCACACACACACAATCACTCTGTGTTAAATGGCCCTTCTGGTTTGGATGGATTATTGTTTACGCAGGTTCAATTATAGCAGGGTGTCTATACGAGAGAGTTATTGAGGGGGAGGCTAAGAAAGATGGGCAGTGATTGTCAGTCCTTGATATTTTCTGTCAGTTTTTGTTCTCATCATCAAACTAGAGCAAACATTGTCAAGCCTTTCATTTCCAGCCCTAGTGTTTGCCAAGGATTTTCTTTTTTTTTAAAAAAAGCAAAAAAAAAAGCTTGTTCAAACAATGAGTGTCAACATCAGACAAACAGTCTGAATCTTGACTTTATAACGTGTAAATAAATCTGGAGTAGACCTCTGACCTCTGTGGGAAGTGTCGTTGCATCCTTTGGCACGAGAGAGCTATGCATATTCGCTCAATCAAAATTCCTACATGTATAAACAGCTTTGCCAGGCCATGTTCTCCCAGAGGCTTATATTGTGGAAGCCATCCAAGCGCCACCTCATATTCAAATGGGCTGACAGGTGAAGAAGAGGAGGAGGAGAAGGAGGGGGGGTGGGGGGGGGGGGTGGAGACGTCTTGATTGATGGGCCAATGGCACGCGGTTCGGGTGAGTTTATGAGCCAGAGCAAATCTGAATATTGAGAACACGGCCGTCGTGTCAGACTCGCCATATTAAGAATTATTTGACAATGCATTATGTTGGAGATCTGTCACGCAAAAAAGATGAGTATGCCCTCCCCTGCGGCTGAAATTACAACCTGCGGTGCAGTGAGGAGTAGCTCGCCGCCCCACTTTGTGAATTCTCGGTGGACGGCTGTGACACGGGGCCCATTGACAGGGGCCCTCCTCACTTAGTCAGAGTTAGTGACTGCCAAAGTAAATGATAAAAAAAAAGGAAAAATCTGTATGCATGAATTCCACTGTGGTTTTTGTGTCTCAGATTTGTACCGTATTGTTGACCATAAACCTTAACTTTTCCTTTCATTCTCTCCTTCATAAACATGAATTTTTAACTTAAGCTAGCAAATAAAAGCAATGAGATGGAGCACTGTGAGATCCTATAAATTAGCAGCTGTGGAAAGTATAAGGACGTTTACTCAAGTATTTAAGTACAATTTTGAGGTATTTGTACTTTCATTGAGTACTTCCCATATGATGCAACTTTATACTCTCCCTCCATTACATTTATTTAACAGCTTAAGTTATTTTTCAAATGCAGATTTAAATATTTTACATCAAATTAATCCTCATTCATATTCGGTTATATATATATATATATATATATATATTTCATTGTCACTTTCCTTTGGTTTTAGTTGCTATGCACTGTGTAAGGTGGAAAGTATCTCAAATTGGCTCCATGTTAATAAACTAAAATAATAAAATACTGTCACATTTATTTAATGGTTAAAAACATACTATAATTACTATTAATACAACAAAGTCTGCATTAATTATAATGTTTTAAATACATTTTGTTGATAATACTTCTGTATTTTTGCTTAAATACCTTTTAAATGAAGCACTTTTACAGTACAGGTGCTGGTCATATAATTAGAATATCATGAAATATCATTTTATTTTATTCCATTTAAGTTAGGTGAGTTTACTGGTCAATTAAGAACAGGAATACCATGGTCCTTAAACCAGACTGGTAGCTTTGGTGTGCAGGTATCAAGTCCTGTTGGAAAATGAAATCTGCATCTCCATAAAGTTGATCAGCAGCAGGAAGGAGGAAGTTCTCTAAAACTTCCTGGTACATGGCTGCAATTTTCTGAGATGACAATTTGAGGGATTTATTAGTTGTCATTAGTTATAATCATCAATATTAATAGAAATGAACACTTGAAATATGTCAGTCTGTGTGAAATGAATGTATATATCATACAAGTTTCACTTTTTGAATGGAATTACTGAAACTTTTTCATGACATTCTAATTATTTGACCAGCACTTGTACTTGTTATTGGATATTTTTTAATATAATATTTCAACTTTTTACTTCACTAAAGGATCTGAGTACTTTTGTCCACCTCTGCAAATTGCACACCAAGTGACAACAAACTGTTGTATCTCAGAAAAAAAAAACAACTGTGAAAGAAACCTCTCAAGTCTTGATGGCGTGTTTCTTCCAGCTTTTTAAAGAGTTCACAGCTCTCCCCTGTCCTGCGGTTTACTGTTCCATGGAAATTATTTGGCCTATAAACATGCCACTGCAGGTCCATCCCCAGGCTATTTTACACCACAAACGACATGGTGCTAACAAATGGCTTCCACCTGGGTCTACTGGATCGGGATCGTCCTTCTTGGCTCTCCCGCTGCAGCTAATCTTAGCTTTCTGAGCAGCACGTGACCATTTTTTGACCATAAAGGAAGCTTCATCTGGTTACAAGAGGCATGGCTGAATGCGACTGATGTACAAGTGATCTTTGACTGCCGCGGTTGTGTGTGCGAAGCATGTGTACAGTATGTGTGCGCGTGGATATCTCATTACAAGACATCAACCTGTTTTGTATATGGCTATTTTAATGAGAGAAATAAACCCTGAGGCTGTTTGTCTGTTCTTTGTCCAACACACATGGGAAAAAAATGTATAATCACACTTGTGCTCGGGTGCCATTTTTTTTCCCCTTTTAGCTTGTTGTTGCGAATGCACCGCGCAAAAGTGCGGTGTAATGACTTCAAGGTGTTAATCTGATATTCATTCAGGTGTGAGCCGTGTTCCTCCAAATGGTGGAGGAAGTGAATCATTGGCCCTTTAATAATAATCAATGCCAACCCCCCACCTACCATCACCACCCCCACCCATGCCTTACTTTCCCCGTGCATCATCTGGTGTGGTGTGTGTACGTGTATATGGTATGGTGTGTGGTGTTTCTAGGTGTACTCTGTAAGCCATGTTTTTTTCCTCTGGGGTTTCTTTGGCTGACCCCCCGACCCCTCGTTCTCTGAGGACAGCCAGCTAAGAACCAAGCAACATATCAAAGAGTGGGGGGGCACAGCCAGGCCACTGGGTTTCTGGCAAAATCATCTCAATAAATAAATATCACAAGACACCGCTGGAGGGAAAAGCTTTGATGTGGGGGGGTTGAGCCCCATTCTCTCTTTTCTCTCTCACTCTTTCTCAACCTCAATACAGGCGCTTCTCCTCTAGTGCCTTCACTCACCGCCAAACCCTCACCACTTGCTCTGACAAAATGGCTCATGTGTGCTCCTGTATACACACATCTCAGCAGCGCCAAACGTTCAGGGGCTTGTAGTTTTCCTCTGAGGACGGGGGAGTTGGAGAAGAACAGTTTTGTTATCAATAGATCTCGGGCTTTGGATTGGTTGTGAGTAGTTGGCACCAAGTAAAGTCAGAGAAAAGCCTTTATTTTCTTCCACAATGTCGAGACACTCAGGTGAAAAACAAGCGTTTGCACTTTGAAAAGATATTCACCGATGTCTGTTTTGGTTCAGTTTTAAGTGCTTCCACAAGGTAAGATAAGAAAGGATGATTGTGTGGAAGTTCCCTGTCGATTGTTCTTTTGATTATGTTAAACTAGCTAAGCAACACTGCATGTTATTGCTCAACTCGAAGTAAATAAGAAGTGATGGGAATTACCAGATCTACAGTTATGTTCACAAAGCTTCTCCACACTGGAATAATCGTTCTCTCAGTCTCATTTTCCACCAAAGCTTCCTCAGCATACAGCCGCACTCTAATTACATCCTGATTCATATAAATTAACTGTAATCTGCTCTTATATTTAACAAGAGAGTCAGAATTCTGTTTTAACAAGTAAACGAAACTCTTCGTTGAAGAAAATGTCCTTATGTAAGAGTCCCAAATTTGTTCAAGGGAATTGCAACACTTTTGCCAGATGTTGCCTCAGTCTGTCACTAGGCAGAGATGCTTTTTTAAATAGGGAGAGCCATAGGGATGAATCACAATGTCTGCTTTATGGGAAAATAAATACACAGAGTGGACAGTGTAAGCTATTGTGTTTTTCCTTTGCAGAATTGCCTCATGTCTGCGTCTGCAAACATCGAACCTGAGCACTGAAAAGAGCTGAGTAGCCTAAAACACATCTAGTGCACTTTCCAGCAAAAGATGTGAAAAAGTCTAATGTCGGGTACTGTCTACAGCGAATGGTCAAACACAAAACTGACAGCAGCATTGTCAGGTACTTTGTGTGATCTAAAATGAATACACGGCAGCATAGCAAGCAGGCTGAAGGGCTTCAGGTCATTGCGATGTTTCTTCTTCTCTTCTTTTTCTTTTGCTCTGGTTGCTTTTGTCCTTAACTGAAGAAAACAACACAAAACAAAAACAAAAAATCCCAGTTTAGCTGTTGAAAAAGAATCAAATGAAAGACTGTGAAACACAATGTTGTATATTTTACGCAATGTTGCTTTTTCAAACGAATTTCTGTCTGCAAATCTTTTCCATACTGGAATTCTACACATTAAAGATTTTATTTTATTTTATTTTTATATATATTTTATTTTATGTTCTTTTGTTCTTTATAAAGCTTTTGTACTTATGCTATATATATATATAGCACAGGTTTATTTTTTTAAATGTGTTTTGTGCATTTTCAGAATTTATTTCTCTTCTATATAATTTTATTTTATTTTTATATACTTTTATATACTACACTATACATATTGTATTTTAAGTGTTCTTTATAAAGCTTTTGACTTAGGATTTGTACTTAGGATATATATATATATATATATATAGAGAGAGAGGGGGGGGGTTATCTCTTGAGATAAAATAAATCATTTTAGAATCATCAGGTTGATCTATTGGATGATAACCTTTACAGCGCGGTCTTCATTGCTGTCTCCTGTCACTGAAAAAAATGGACTTTTAATGGCACAGCAGGAATAAAAAACATAACATGACAACACGATGAAAGCGAGCGGGGGGGGTGAGAGTGGATTGCCTGGAGGGTGAAATGTAGGTACGTTAAGCTCAGAAATTGGTCAATAATGCTTCCCTCTCTATTGAGAGGCAACCGAGTGGAATGTGGATTGGAGTGTTTATGTGTGCGTGCTCTAATACATGGAGCTGTATGGGGGTTAAACTGCGTGTCTCCGGGGAGCGTGTTATTGACTGTTGACCAGCCCAAATTAATTTTCAACAAGCCTCTTCGGGGGAACAATGGAGATGGATTATTGTTGCAAAGGGAGGACCATCTGCGCTTAACACCGAGGTACACTAAGTGGATGACTGGCCCCTTAATATGCCTCCACCTCAGCTGAACTGCAGTGCTTCTGTTGTGTGTTAGAGCTTTTTTTTGTTGTGCTCATGAGGCATGCACATCCACTTTAGGTATGAGGTATGTTGACAGAAAATAGCTTTTTATTATCTTCTTTTCTTCCCCCCCCCCCCCCGATGTTGCTGAATGCAGTCATTATTTCCAACGTCTCGTCCTCATATGGATTTTAATGCGCCGGTGCGGCTGATGCGTCTTAGCTGAGGAAAGTCAAGCAGCCGAGTTAAACAAGAGGCCTCATTGTTAATTTGAGCATCCCGGCTTATTAGTTTGGTTTTGATCTATTGGAGGCGGCTGGGTGTCATCCCATCGCTTGTTTTCCCTCTCCCACTTTGAATGGTACAAGTGACAAAAGGCCTCCCACACACAGTAGCTGGCGCAGTGTGATCACTGCACGCTGAGACACAGGGAGGTGTCAGCACTAATCTCCTTTAAAATGGCTCTCTTGTCTTACATCCGATGCTCACAGCATATCCTCTGCGCTGTAATTGCGTCTACTCGATGAGACTTGCCGTCCCACTTTTACACCACTTTTGTTTCATACGGTGAACGCGGCGCCACTGAAGTTCAGTGACACATTGCACTTGACTGAGGAGTTGAAAATCAGTGGAATGTTTTTACCTGCTGCTCTCAGACGCATCCATGTGTCTTGTGCTTTCTAATCTCCCATCACTAGAAGAGGTAATAAGAAGTAATATACAGTACAAAAACACAATCTGCTCCTATTGTCAGCCTGGGGATGAAACCAACTTGTTAAGCATATACTCAGGCAAAGTGATTGAGACTGTTGAATTTCACAAGGGTTTAGGATAACTAATTGACGACAGCCTCTTCTCTGGGGCATATATACGGCTCCTTGTAGAGAAAAATTGGAGCAGGATTTCAGGTTTTATTTCAGGGACTAGTAGAGTTTTTCTTTGGTAACTAAAACGGGAAATTACATTTATGTTGTCATTCTGCTCTGCAGCCACTTTACTATTCCATCAATCTCCTTATGTGCCTGATGAGCAGTGCTGGATGAAGTACTCAGAGTCAAAATACAAATACATTGTCATCAAACAAAAAAAAAATACTCATGAGAAAAGAGAAAAGAGAGAGCATTTTAATTATTTAATGTATCAATATGGAAGCTATTTTAGAAACTGTAGATTAATTGTAATATTACTGCATCATTATATTTTAATTAAATTCTACTGAGTACTTGATGAAATGAAGTGTGTTATTTATTATTATATTTTTTTATTTATTTCTCACCACTGCTGATAAGTTGTCAATCGCCTTTTTGTCTTTTATAGACTCTGTTTCAGCTTTTATTGAGTTTTCTGAGGTTCTCTGAAAGGTCTGCCTCTGTCTGCTTTAATTAGGCTTTAAATTGACTGCAAAATTACCCTTTTTACTATTTTATACACTACTGTTCAAAAGTTTGCAGTCTCTTAGAAATGTCCTTATTTTTTAAAGAAAGGCGCAGTTTTTTCCAATGAAGATAACTTTAAAATAATCATAAATATACTCTATACATCGCTAATATGGTAAATGACTATTGTAGCTGCAAATGTCTGGTTTTTGGTGTAATATCTACATAGGTGCATAGAGGCCCATATCCAGCAACTATCACTCCAGTGTTTTAATGGAACAATGTATTTGCTCATTGCATCAGAAGGTTAATGTAATAACATTTTTGATTAATTTTACAACTCATGGTGGTAAATAATGGAATACACTAAATTGTCTGGGTGACCCCAAACTTTTGAACAGTAGTGTATGTTTATACATTCTAATTTGATCAAAAATAAATCAATTGATTATCTTTGTCAATGTTTTCTGCATGTCCTCCCTGTGTTATGAATAGAAACGAATTTCTCCTGCAGCGGAGTGGAGTGTTGAGGCCTTCCAGGCTGTCAGTGACCTCTGTGTTGTTCCACAGGAGAGGTCAGTGCCGGTTCAGTAGAATCACCTCTCATGCAGGAAGAAGACTGTTAAAGAAAGGAAGCACACAAGCCACTCTCCATTAATTTAAGATTAACAGATGACAGAGATACGGCCGTTTGGCATTTGGAAAAGACCCTTGTTTCTCTGGAATTTTCTGCTCCTAATCCCTGAGCAGGGAGTGCGGTCGCTGCGTTTCTATAGGATTCTGTAAGTCTGAGGGAAGGCCCACGGTTTAGCTGGTTTTCCCAAGGTCACAGCCCCGTGATGATGAGGAGCAGAGCTGACTTGATGCATCTGGACTTCATTATAGGGGGCTGGAACATGCTCTGCTATCATTCCTGCTATCTGCTGAGGGAGATGGAAGGCAGCCGCAGAATCCGACTTAGCAGGCGTTGTCTTCCATCTTTCCTCATGTTTGGAGGGGGGGGGGGGGGTTAGCCTTCCATCTTCATCTCGTTTCCCCTTCTGCTGTTCAGATAACTTCATCTGTATCCCTACGTCCGCTGTGTGTTTATGTGAAAATCCATGTTCGGCATACAGAAGTGTAGATTTGAAACGCTCATCGGTGCTTTAACTTCAAGTATGCCTCACTTGGATGATCCCCCCCACCGCCACCACCACCCTCCACCTTTCACTTTGCTGAGAAAGTTTCTTCTTTCTCTCCCATGCCTCGTTGATGCCCTGGAAAAGTCGGAGCTAAGTCAGAGCTCTCCCGGTCTCGCCCCCAGGACAGAGAGCACCTAGCCACATGCCTCGTAGGCTCGCCAGGAGCTCAGCATCTCTGAACTGACTGATTGCCACTCAGAGAAAAAAAAAAAAAAAAACTCCCACACTGTTGCCACTCTGCCGTTTGCTTCCATGTGCGCAAACATGGAGCACATCAAAGAATTCACTAACCTCCTCTCCTCCATACACCCCCCCCCCCCCCCCCATGTGCTCCTCCTTCTCCCCCTGCACCACCCAGCCCGCCTCTCTCTTGGCCCATTGTAAATTTTGCAGATATATCAAACGGACTAATTTTCATTGGTGTGTCAGAAGCAGCGCACCGGACCGTGTGGCTAAGAGGAAAAATCAATGCGGCCCTAAGTGGGAGATCAAACTCAATATGTAGGTTTGGATTGAGCCATAGTGTCTTCATTACACCAAATAAATCTATCCTCCCCAGTTTTGCACGTGGCGTGCACGTGTGTGTGTGAACGGAAAGTGCAAAGTGTGTAGAATGAAAATGTCCTCTCTGCTAGTAAGTGATTTTATTTTTTTTCTTTATTTACCACTCCCTCGGTTCCCGTGCTCGCGCCGTCTGAAAGGTGAAGGCTCGGTTTATTTTGTTGTTGCGCACCTTACGCGGGAAAATAGCACTTGGCACATTCACACATTACAATGCGTGATGCCAGTTGTGACGAGGAGCCTCCTCAACCTTGATCATTTGCAAGCACTCAAAACGCGACCTTGGGACCTTGACTACAATCTAGTGATTAAAATTAACGTAAAGACGTATACGCCGGTGCCCTCCCCTGCCCCCGTCCTTGCCTCCTTTCATTGTACGTCAGCGGCGGGTTTAATTGAAATGGAAGAAGCCGCCCCATCCGAGTGAATGACACGAGGAACCGCGTTTCTGACTTCATTTGATATGTCATTGCTGGACCTTGTACCATATCAAGAAACAACAGGGATCCATTATTGATATCTGGCAGCTAAAGTTGCATCACCTTGAGAGTTCCGAAGGTGAAAAACAACATAGCACAACTGGGTGTTTTTTTTTCCCTCTCTCTCTCTCTCTCTCTTTTTTTTATTTCTTTATTTCTTTTCTGTTTTCCTCTAGTGAGATGTCACTTCAAAAAACAAGCCGACCATGGAATGTTATTATGCCGCGAGAATGTCAGCCGGTTACAATAGGCGGCTTAATGAGGTAGTGTGGCAAACTTTCAGGCAGGCCATAATATGAATTATTTGTCATTGGCTCTGTGTGTATGTGTGTGTCTTTGGAAAGGGCCAGTGTAAAGTGGGATGAAGGCAGGCCTTGATGGAGAGATGTGGCACTAGCCTGGGGGCTCGCTCCACTGTGAGGGTAGTTAGCTCGCTGCACACCGCCATCATTAGGGACTAGGGCACTTGCGCTGGGAAGGTGACACACAAGCCTGCGTTCAGACAGCAGCACATACACATAACACCTGTATATATGCTGCACCTCTTATCAGCGACTCCCTCTTTCTCAGTGGACTTCACTCTATATGTTTTTTTTTTTTCTTTCCCCCGGCGGCGGTCCGACCAGCAAAGTGTGAGGAGAGTGAAGAGAGAGAGAGAAACGATGGAGGCGAGTCACAGTGCAGGTGCCTCCTCTTCCTCCTCCTCCTCCTCCTCTTCCTCGACGTGGCACCTGCACTGAGCCGAACAGACGAGCGTAGCAGAACAGAACGCTCTTCTTCTGGTTTTAATTGGGGAAGAAGGATTTGCATATCATAGAATTGTTGTTATGCGTTTCACTCTGCCAATTGTGCATGTGTGTGTGTGTGTGTGTGTGTTTTAATTATTTCCCCCTGCCTCTGTGATGCATGTGTGTCCATTTGTATCTGTTTTATTTATTTTTTTGCATTGGTCCCCTTCGAGGCGTCCTTTTGTCTTCCCGCCAGGCTGTTGTTGTTGTTCAATTAGAATTTGTGCTTAATCGACCCGCCTGGTTAAATGGAGTTTTAAATTGTAAAAAAAAAAAAAAATGTGAAAATTTAAAGAAAATTGGCAACCTAATAAAAAACAGGACTCGTCGCTCCAAAACCAAATTTATAGTATAAAACAGAGAAAAGCAGCAAGTTCTCACAGTCGAAAAGTTGGAATCAGCACATTTTTTGGCATCGTTAGTAATGATAAATGATTTATCACTCTGACTGACTTCTGACTAGTTAGAAATTAATTTCCCATTAAACAAATAATAAGTTATTAACCCACTTATTTCTACACTTAGCTCCCGTACAGCAAACCTATGACTTCATCCATCATGATGGCTACCTTTGGTTACATACATAAACTGTTATAGTATTTACTTTGAATGGAGAACTGCATTCTTTGTGAGACTAGAGCTGCAAAATGGAGAAGGGTCATCTTGCTCTGGTCTGAATTGCTGAAATTCTGGTCCGATGGGACATTCTCTGCTCTCTGTTGCTTGTTCTCTTGACCCCTGCTTTCATTATCCCTCTTATCACAATCTATTGTAGTGCAATACACACAATGCAGCCTTAATGGATCCAAAATCTTTCTGATTAAAGATAGCCTTGTTGCTGGCACACCATGGGCTAGTCCTTTAGGAAAAGCATTGTGCACCAAATTGAACCGAAATCTCTATTGTGGGGTTGCTCCTCTTTCTAAGATAAAAAGGACTTAAAATAAAAAAGACTCATTTTGTAGGAAAGAGAAAATCTCTCAAAACAATTTCCTTCCATGTCCATCATGTTGTTCATTAAGGTTAAAGGATGATTGCTACTAAATAGAGATGGGTTATTCTTAAAATTCTTTTATTTTGGGTAAAGAAATTGATAATTAACCTATAATGTAATCATATATATTAATATTTGTGAAAGTATGTTAATATTTGAACAGTGTTTAAGTGTTAAAAAGTATTTTTGATTTAAAAAAAGGCTGAAATGTACAGAATTAAAAGGACTTTTCTGGCTGCTACCATTCAGGAGTTCTTTTAATTATTCCCTCCTCTTATGAAAAATACATGTAGAGTTGCATGCATACGGATGCAACTAAGTTATTTGTCGCTGCGAAGTTTTAGCAACAAATGGCAACCATATGCAATTATTTTAAATTGTATCTTCTCTGAAAATAGACAAAAAAAAAGGTTGTAGAGCGAGAATGTGCAATCAAAAACAGAAACCCAGTTTAATTTGGACAGTTCGCATGATTTTCTATTTCTAAACATCTTTATTATATTTTTGTGTTTATTTTAGCAAATGTGCAAGTTGTTTATCTCACAAGAGCCAAAAAAATCAACTCTTTGCAAATGCTGTGTGATCTTTTATCGACATACTAGCATTAGCCTTCATTAACTCAACCAGATCCTTCACTTTCTGTGTTTCCAGATGTTTGTACTATTTCTTTTGTAAATGTGGTGTCTAAAAGGACTTTTAGCTGCACTGTAATGCTCTGAATTCTCACACCACTCTTTGATATATACCCAACATTATTTGGAACATTTAAGAATTGTTCTAATATATATATATATATATATATATATATATATATGTATATATAATATTTTGACCCATCCCCTCCTTTGCTGCCCGCTTCTTTCTTTCTCACCCTTTTCACCTACACTGTCCAGTGCAAAACTTGTAATACGTATTGACATGACCTTAGAAAACCTTTATCTGTTTTTTCTTACAATCCTGCAAAAAAAAAAAAAAAATCAATTGACTCTAGTTCATCCTTAGACACGTGATTTAAATCTTTGTCCATGAGATATGGTCAAGAACATCGCAAGCAGGGCACTGGCTTGGTTTTTCCAATTTTCAAACAATTACTCAAGTACTTTTTGAACATAAATTCGCTGGCTGCGCAGTGGTCGAGCAGACGGCGCGAGGAATGAATGTCGATGCCGATGAAGGTCGCAGCGGGGCCGGACTGCATTGGGGTTGTTTTCAATGCATTCTCTCCAACCATCCGCACAATTCATGCTTTTTAATTGTGTCGCTTCAAGAGCTCTGAGAAGTCCTTTCACAACAACAAAAAAAAAAAAACAGCTTCAGAGTAAGAGCACCTTCGAAATATTTCGTCTGCACACAGAAATGAACAGTGACCCCTCTATCTTCCTTTTAATAAAATATCAAACCTAATTTTGGTGAAAAAAAAGAATATCATTACAGAGAAACGCATTAATCTGTTAACATGTAACTATACGACACTGGCCCGCCATCTCCAGACTAAAGCTATTTACGCTACGCCGTGGCCGTTTCCTCAACCTTTTAAATTTGTCCTAGCGTGATCCGGGTCAGGGGTATGCCTCTCATTTTTAATAACATTCGAAACAATATCTTTTTGTGTTTTGTTTGTTACCTAGGGGACATATTTAATGTTCTGCAATGTTTTTCTGATTTGTATGCTCGCCTGCAGCAGTGGCCTTCAACATTGTTCCTCCGTACCACACTGACATCAAAAAATGTAATTTCTTTACTCAGGTATACAAAGCCTTTCCTGCTTCTTGAAATGTAATAGAATCGTCACGGACGATTCTATGTTACACATCGCTAGTCTAATGGTTTATAGTTCAAGGGTATAGCCCACACAAATGCATTAAGTGTGCATACTGTATATATTCAAAGGGAACAAAGAAGAGTCCCGCATTTGCTTGATCACAACTGAACCCATCCCCCCCCCTGGTTTCACTTCTTCTGTGCTCAGTCCTCACTATGGGACAGTCTACATTATGTTTAAGAACAACATGCAACGCTTGTATTTCAACTAAACTTTAATACTTTTTTTTTTTAGTTGTTTGTCTGGCTACTTTGTAGATTTAAGCAAACTTCAAATAAATAAGAAATCAATGGCGCTCTCCTCGGTGTACGGAGCGAATCCATAAAATGTTGCATTCGCTTGCGAGCACGTACACACGCAGACTGTTTTCTTGCCGAGCTGCTGTCGATCCATTGAGGACGCCGCGTAAGTGGAGCCCAGCCCAAACAACACAGCCCGCTTTGACTGCTGTGTAACGCCTGCGTGCTATTTCTAATACAGAAAATCTGTGCACAAATTCCTGACATAGCTGCGTAAAGTCCGCTGAAATGCTTCGGTGATAACGTTTCACAGATGAAGACGCACGAAAACGACTATAACCCCGACATGAATTAAATTATAGGTATATCATCAAACCACCTCTGTGTTATGCGTGGGTTTGAAGAGCAGAATGTGTTGAGGGCCACTTTATGTTTGATCGTAAGAATACTTTGAATTCCTGAGCAAACACACAATCACAGTGATGACCACACACCTTTGTCAGCAGGTCAGGAATCTGCGGTGTTCAGTCAGTTAAAGAATCTCATACCTGCATGATTAATGTAGTCTTTTCCAACACTCATAGCACTTTATGCGACAAGTGTTCATTCACAAATTTAAACATGTTCATACGTCAAGTAAGTCAGTTTTATTTGTATAGCCCCAAATCACAGATCACAGATTCACCCCAATGGGCTTTACAGTTTGTACAACACAACATGCCCTGTGCTTAGACCCTCACATCATACATGGAAAAACTCTAAAAAACAAAAAAACCTTTAACAGGGAAAATATGGAAGAAACCTCAGGAAGAGAAACAGTATCCCTCTTCTAGGATGGACAGGTGTAGGTGAAGTGTGCATAGGATGGAAATAATACATTCGAAAAGGAGGAAAAGTTGAGTATGACATTAAATGGTTAAAGGAAATATATAGAATTGTGGTGTATGTGGAGGATGAGGTGACAGGATCCATTGCAGCCTCTTGTAGTGGCTGCACTGCAGCCTGGTCTGAGAATGAGAGAACACAGGGCATCAGGAGGCTAATCATTCACATCCACACACACCGGTGGTGCAGCCATTTGGGACAAATCAGTAAGGATCTTGCCCAAGGACACATCAACATGCAGCCCGGAGGAGCCGGGAATCGAACCGGCGATCCTCGTCCTAAGTATATCACTGTCATTAATTTCATGTGAGAGGTGGAACATACTGAGGGTATGGTTGACTGTTGTCTTATCAGAGCACCCACAACTATTTTTAGCAGTAGCAAACTACAGCCTAAAATACATTATTTGCAGTGTAAACATGAAATCAAAACATTTGCAATGTTGATTTGCTGAATGGTTAATACCTTGTACTAGGTTTATTTCCCACCTACCCATGATCCTCCTCTCTTGTCTGTGTGGCCTTGCATAGATTTGCAGTTTATGTGTTTGCAGCATTTGTTTCATCCAAACTGAGCAGAGTATTCAATCACAAGTGTTCACTCAAGATGTGTTGCGATGCGTTTTGAAGCCCGGCGTGAAGCGCAGTCTGTCTGAAGTGGAGCTGGACACACTGTGGTCAGTATTGATATCTGGATACAAGACGGATCGCCTCTGAATGAGGCATTTATTTAGAAAATGAATGATGGGTTGTTTCGCTTGCTGGAGTGTTGCAACATTTGCTTGTTTATTAAGACCTGGACAAATTCCAGGTTTTAAAGTGATTTTAAGATAAGCACTTGTTTATTGATGATTCCATTGATAGTTGAAAGAAGGAAGGAACTGCAGTGAGTGTAAATTATGTCAAATATACTTTTAGAAGACTTCATTTGTTCAGAGAAAAAGAAAAGTTTCTTGGAGAATGTAATCTAAGGAAGGAAATTAGATTTTCTGATATAGAATCAATAACATTCTGATACATTATTGCTTTATTTTAGATATAACACATCAAGAAAAAAAACTTTTGGGATTTGTTTTGTTTTCTGGCTTTTATAAGACTTATTAAACTGTAGTAATAAAAGTAATAAAAGAAGATTAGAAGATTATTAGTTTATAGGGGTGGTTTAGCTGATATATAATCTTAATATATAATATAATATATAATAAAAAAAACAGTTGAGCTTGACCATATTCAGTAGATATTCTGTTATAGCAGATATTCAGGTGGAGGATGGTGAGGATCTGGGATTATTTAGTTCAGAATAAGTAATTTTTTTCTTCACCTACATAATAGATTTATGACGCAAGTATTGACGTGACCTTAGAATCCTTTACAGTCCTGCAAAAAAAAAAACTGAATCCAGTTTATCCTCAGACACATGATTTTAATCTTTGTACAGAAACTTTCCAGTTCATTAAATTAATTTATTGGGTCAATATGAAGCTAAACACTGCTAAACATTGCATTGTGGTTGAACGACTGATAATAAAACATGGATAGTTTACACATATATAAACACAGACTTTTAGATTTAGTGACCTAAATTGTATTAAAAGATGATCTTTGTCTTCATTTTAAAGGCTTTAGGTGAAGCTTTAGGTGAAGTTTTGAGAATTCGACATTCTACTACATTTCCCATGAGCCTCCTTGCATGTTTGCTACCTGTGCTATGTTTTGAAGATGGAACTCTGGCTACCAATGAGGTAATTCCAATTCCAGTTGTTGTTCAATTCTTTTCTTTTCTTCTTGGTCTCTGTCATGGGCTACCTGCTGCTCACTTTGTTTCAATTGTTTCGTCATTTCAAAGGAGTTCTGACTGACCCGGCCACGAAATATTAATCTAAAAATAAATTACATAGAAGAAACGGACACTTAAATAAGTATGGGTAATGTACAATATCCCACATTAAAATGAGACTATTTCATAACCAAAAAACCTTCCCAGGATCACTTTAACTTAACTAACTGTAATTTAGCAGAAGACATTTTTAATTTCACTTTCTGTTGGTGCTTACACACAAAAAGAATTGTTCGCCTTCCATTTACAAGGTGGATTAGAATGAAACTAACATAAAACTTAAACTTAAAGTCTCTCCTCGATATAAACCAAATTACATCTTTGTCTTTCCGGGACATTTTCTCAGGTCTCTGCGCCTGCCAGTAAACTTCAGAATAAAAGGAAGACACAAATGTGCACATACTAAGTTGCTTTTATTAATACAGAACTGCATGCTACAGAGACTGTACAGCATAAACATTTATTCATTACAAAAAAACATGGTTTTGGAACCATTTAAAATAACAGGAAAAAACAAACAAACAAAAAGATAAGAGCATAAAATAGAACAGGAACATCACAGCCGTTAAGGAAACATTCAAACTATTTATCATTAGCATCTTAATAAACCAGAGAAGAAATCGACAGATTACAGTCGTGTCATGTCAACTACAATGGTACCGAGTGGATGATTCTCTTGTAGCTTTTTTTACAGCCTCTTGCAACATCAACATGCCTATTTTTTCTATCTACCTATATGTAGTAGTGTACTTAAAAGTGGCAGTTTGTGTATTTTTTTGTATTTAATAGTTTTTTTATGAACCTCCTAATATACATAATTTGGCCCTTGTGGGTTTATACAGTATGATGTCCGTCTTTTTATTAGGTTTAAATTTTAATATTTGACAATTTGCTACCAAACACATTTGTTATAGCAACATTTATACTACATACATAGCATTCTATGTAACGTCACAGCAAAGAATGGTATCGAAATTAAAAAAAAAATAAACAAAAAAAAAACAAACAACAACAAAACAAAAAAAAAGGATCCCTACAGCATGGTTAGAGGGGCAGAGAAATTATCACAAAATTTGGCACGGAAAATCTGTACACGAATCTACAGTCTGAGAGATGTGACTGTGCAATAAAAAAGAAGGGCTTTAGACACTTTTCCAACTACTGAAGACACGGTACCCACTGTCTCTTGTTTCAAGTTTTCTTTTCTTCTTTTTGTAAAATGGCTTATAGACGCATTTCTCGAAATGAAGTTGTGCATACTTCTGTTCATGAGATCTACACAGTACACTGAGTGGAATCCAGGTTTTCAGCGAGGAAAGAAATCAATAACAAAAGATTTGCCTTTTTAAAACCTCCTTGTAAAAATGGATCATTCATATATAAGTCGCTTACCTTAAGAAAAAATATTTGTACAATGTATTAAGAAACAAAAAGTCAAAAAGAGACACGTACAAGATACAACAAGCAATCTCTAAAGCAATAAATACTACTGGTCCTAGCGTTGTGACATTTTGAATTTAACAACCCTCAACCCTCCCACCCCGACCTCCCCTCAAGCCCACCCAACTTGCCTGACTCCACCCCATAGGTAAACAACAAAGAAAAAAGACAACGCAGTGGAAGAATGCATATTTAACACAGTAATCCCCCCCTCCCCATTATTCTGTACATTTAAACAAGAACAAGTAACATCACAATTAAAGTTGTTCCTCAAAGAGGTGTCACCGCTAGCCTCATGCCCTCCTATAGTTTGAACAGATGTCAAATGATTGGTTCGCAAGCTCGTATTTAATACAAATAAAGAAGGAGAACCAACTCTTTCAAGAAAAGGGCTCATTGAATAATCTAGCCTACCTTTTTATATCCGTCTTTTAAACATTTTTGAAGTTGAACTAGATAATTTTTTTCTGTTTGCACTGTTTAAACGCTACAAAAAAGACAAAACAAAATTCATAAAAATTTTGGCAGATTCACAAAGCTATACTACAGCTCATTGTATCATTTCTTTATAATAATTAGATTTTTTTTCTTTTTTTTTTTGATAATGAGGGGTCAAATATTGACCAATGAACTTTAATAAAACAAAAACTAAAATTTCAAAGCCGTGTGGCACAGAAACGTAAAAGAGAAAAAGTACTGACGGCAAGTGAAATATAGCGGAGAAAGAGGGCCTAAAAAGGTGTTGTGTTCTGTGTGTGTGTGTGTGTGTGTGTCTGTGCGGAGCTAGAAAAAAGAGGAGAAGAAGAAGAATAGGGTAGACTATTCTATAGACTTGGTCACTAGCGACAGAGGCTGAGGGGCCGTGGAGGGGAGGAGCGAGTGGGAATGACACAGCGATGCCGAGGGCCGGGCCATCGAGGACGCCACAGAGGAGCCCGGCTGCCGCGAGGACGAGACGTCGCCGTGCTCCAGGGCTCCGTTGTGGGAGGAGGCGCGGGGCGTTTTTCTAGCTGCAGCAGAGTTTTCCAGCTGAACCAAAGATGGCGGCGGGGGCCCAGCCAGGAGGTGCGGGTGGTGGAGTGGCTGGTGGGCCGGTTTCATAGTCAGTGAGAGAGGTTGCATTTGTTCAGTCTGAGGTTTGGACTCTTTTGAGGAGGGGGAGGGGACCACTGAGGAGGGGGAGGATGGGGGGGAGTCTAGTAAGCTTCCGTCCGTAGAGGGAGGACTGGCACAGCTGCCTTCACCTTGGATGTAGCGAATGCACTTTTTTTTTCTCCTGAGGGACAAGGCGAGAGAAAGAGAGCATCTTTTAGCATCGCGTCTTCCAAATTGCGTCGCTTCTTAGCACCGAGGCTGCCTTGAATGCACCTTTGAGTTTGTTTTAAAAACAAAGGAAAATCATTTAAAACTGGCTTTCCATTTAGGTTTTTAGTTGGGGTTTTTTGCAGGTGCATTTAAGTAGCTTCGTAAGCCTCGCGCTAAGAAGATGAGGTTGCAGAAAATGAACAAGCAAGGTTCCAAATACTAAACCATCAGACAGGACAGACATGTAGGGGCAGGTCTCAGGTGGAGCACCTGGACAGGAGACAGCAAGGAAATGAAAAGCAGACACAGATAATGATGAGGAGGATATGAAGGACAAAACGGATGAGATGTAGTAATGGTTGCTCTCTGGATGTAAACTCTCTTTCTCACAGGCAAAAAAAAAACTACAACTGGATCTGTGTGTCTCTGGCTGCTGTCTCTCTGTTCCTGAGGGGACGGAGTTTGGATACGAGTGCAGGCGAAAAAAGTCAAGTTCCATGCTACCGCGCATCTGCCCCACAGACACAAGTGCGTGTGTGTGTGTACATGAAGGGTCAAGGCATCATGTTTGCATTGCCTGCCTGGGGTCGGGACCCTCCCCCCTCTGCCTGCTGAGTCCTCAGGGCCGGGCCCGTTGCGCTCAGCGGAATCCGGCAAACGAGCACAGGAAAGAGTTCGGAGAGAACGAGAGGGGATTGCTGCATTTCTCTGTGGTGGCGGCTCAGATTTGGTTTAAGGGGGGAATCTCTGCCCACCTTATCTTAACCCTGACCCTGGCAGTGACCCCCCCCCCCCTACACTCTCAGCTCCAATCTCTGCATTCTAACACAAGGATGCCTGAAGGCCATGGAGTAGTGGTATTTAAGAATTACAGGGCGTGTAGGTAAAAAACTAAAAAAAGTGCTTAAAAAAAGATGAACCTGTGTAAGGCTGAGCTACTGTTTAATCAAGACGTCAAAAGCATTTCTTTAATTCTGAAGGTTATAAGTTCTAATAAATACAGAGAGCATTTTACAGAGGATGGTATACAAGAGGGACACCAAGAAATCACATAAAAAGAAGGCTCACAAAACCTTGGTTGCATGCTAGGTAGAAAGACGGGCATGCGATTCCAGTAAGCAACACAACATGGGACAGTGTCGATCACTAGAAAAGTGTAGGGAAAAGTAAGCAGGGATACGGCTTTTAAGAGCATCCTGCACGGATACTGTAGCGCTGGGCGGTGCGGGGTATCGACCGGGCGTAAAAAGGTATCGTTTTGCTACTACGTACACATCTCGCTGTGGATAACTGTCTGTCAAACTGCAACAAATGAGCTAATATCCATTTTTTAACAGACATATCGATTCATCGTATGTGCCTGTGTATGTTATTGATTTCTCCGTCTCGGGGGAAATTACACCAGATGCATCTTTTAGGAAATGGAGCCCAGAGAGAACTTTTAACCTCTCGGCTGCTGTAGCGAAGACTGAATTATCGCACTTTCGCCTCTCCTGATCTCCCGATTATTGTTTCAGGAATAATGCAGTACTTTTGATTATGCGTGTCAGTTAGAAGGGAAATAAAGAGAGCCACGTGGGAACGCCAATAATGGCGGACTGTGTGGAGGTAGCCTGACAGGTTATCTGCAACAAAGTAGGGGTGATCCGTTAAATTCTGGTGATAATAACGCTTTCGTGTGACCTTGCCAAAGTGCAAGGATATTAAAAACAAAAAAAGAAATCATAAATTTAGATTTTTGAGCCTACCCACACGAATGATTCAAACAGACACAAATGAAATGTGTTGCGATGGTTGGGCGCTGAAGAGTTGTGTCAAGAAAAGGGTGGTGCAAGCCAGACACAGAGAAGGGTATTACTGAGCAGAAACAAATACCTACCATGAAAATATTCCCAATTCAAAGACTGCTTGTGTCAGAACAGAAAGACAACAGGTAGGGACTAAGTAAGGGTTATTGAAGAGGAGTTTGGAGGAAGAAGAGGTGGAGAAGGAGAAGGAAGAGGGCACAGAAAAGAGTGTCACTGAGCAGGCCCTCGGAGAAAAGCAGGGCTAAATTTGTAAGCATAACATTGTTATTCAAGGGCGCCAATTAGGACATACATGACAGTTAGGATGGGAGGGAATTATCCACTGCCTGGAGAGAAAATGGATTTCAACCATAACAAGTCAGATTGTTAGAAATGTTACTCCAAATGACATTAGGAAACTATGATCTTGAAGATATTTTGTTGAGATAAAATATTCAGTAATCTTATTTAGAAATCCATTTTCTGCCACTGGGCTTGAACTGAGTTCAGTCAGGAGAAATTGCTGTGAGGGAATTTATAGCAGGAAGCTCCTCAGTGAGAAAAAAAACAAAAAAAAACAAAAAAACAAAAAGAAAAAAGGAGCAGAGGAGTTTGCCATCTGTTACCACACTGATGGAAACATGTTTTAGAGGGATATCTGAGCAAATAATCAAGGAGAAGAAGCTGCTCATTGTGGATGTCTTCCTCCCATTGGTACTACAGCAGTTATACCTGCATGGTTTGCACCATAAACTCAGCTGGTCAAGCCCGAACAAGGCACGACACTTCTTTGGGGTATTTGCATCTGTTAGCCGAAGAGGTAGACACAAACATACACACAGAGACACAAAAAAAAAAAAAGAAAGAAAAAAGAAAATGGACACGTCATTGCACAGACAAAAACATGTAGCCAGGGTTTAGGTTCAGGCTGGTAACACTGGGATGTCCTCCTTATTCACCCAAGCCATCAGGCTCCAGATCCTCCAAACCCCGACCTGCCAGTTTTGGGATTTCTGACCAATCTCTGTGAGGCTTTTGGTACTGTTCATCCTGCTATATATATATATTATATATATATATTTTAAATCAACACACATACAGACAGTCTCCATTCATACAAACACTCATATTGCATATGCTGTTAATACCCTTCTTCCCAAAGAGGTAAAAATCAAATCAGGAGGGAACCTAGAGATAGACCGGCAGGGCGTGGCTGGAGGAAGCTGACAGGTCATGATAGCCTGGAGGGACAGATAAGGGGTGAGAAAAAAGATTTAAAAAACAAAAAAAGGCAGATAGGTGGGTTTGAGGGGAGGGAGGGCAGCAGCAGAGCAGAGGAGGAGGAGGAGGAGGAAGTCCCAGCGTTCAGATTACCCAGCCTTCACCTGGCCCCGGCCAGTGCAAGCACACACCATACACACCTGCACGGGCCACACCAGTTATTCTGTTGGTCGAGCCCAAAGCGCGCTCGACACTTCTTAGGAGCGCTCAGGTCTGATGCCGCAACAGGGAAGGGAAGCCAGCAGAAGAGAGGAGGGATAGAACCCAAACCAAAAATAAAAAATAAATGAATAATAAAAAGGAAGGGAAATCAAAAGGAGGAGAGAAATGAGAAAAAACAGATAACAGTGAATCTATGAAGCTTGGCAGTGGCTCATTGTGCAAGAAAAAACCCACCCACCCAAAAAAAAACTCCTTTTCAAGAAAGGACTGAACACCATTATTGTGTTTCAGGCATCAAATGCAAAATCAAAATGCATGCAAGTTATAATATTAAGATATTAATGTCTCTTTCAGTCATGTAATCTATATTGTAACTGGAGTTAAAGCCGAAGATAAGGCAGTAAGAGGATATAAATAGAGCAAATGCAGATTAATTCGCTGCTACAGTAGATGTTATCAGTGCTCTATGATTTCAAAAAGGCAAGGTCAAGGTGGCAGAACTAGGCAGCAGTAGCAGATTGCATAAACAGCGCAGTCGTGAGTTAGCCCTAGCCAGGGGGGAGGATTAAAAAAAAAAAAAAAGGCTGGAACCTGAAGAGGGAATCTACTCTTTAGACCTGGCATCAAACAGTTGACTGTTTTCCATCTGTCTGTCGCAGAAAAAGCTGCCAGTCAGATGCTACAGAACGTAGCTCTACCCAGTAATGGTGTCATTACAGGAAGTAGAGCAGAGTGGCAGCAGGACACTGTGGAGGAATGTTTGAGTCCAGGTCTGAATAGTGACAGATTCAAAGTGGGGAAACTCATGCTGGCCTATAGGAAAAGGCACAAGCGCAGCTACTGAAGCATATAGATTAAGGAGGTTTACCCTGACATCACATCCTTAAAATCTCCACAATAACTTAGCTGTACCTGTTCCTCAAGCATACTTGTGCTCCAATATCAATAAAATGAAGGTAAATTAAATGAAACACATTCTAGCTTAGAGTCAAATAAACAATAGGCAACATTTTGAGAAAGGAAAGCAGCAAACAAAGCAAAAAAATTAAGTTTAAACCTGCCTAATATTGCACATTCATTGGTGAATAAATATACATTAATTAAAAAAGGAGGAAAAAAAACAGGTAAAATAAAAAAAAAAAAACAAGTTAGTAATTTAATACTCAAAATGACATTAGCACCTGTAATCGGAGGGAGTGAAAGGCAAGGGTTTGGAAAATATTCTCTGTGTTCTGAAAAAAAAGAACAGATAGAGAGGCCTTCAAGAAGAAATCCGTCACCAAACGAGCGCAAAATACACAACAACAAGTCGCTCCGCACATTACGATCAGAAGAATATGAATCATAAGAATAAAAAATAAAAAAAAAGGAATAAATCATAGAATTAGCAAACCTCCTTAATTTTAAGATGTCAGTGATTTTTCTCATGTTTGTATAAAAGCATGCATGAAAGCAAGCAAGGGGCAGCCCACCAAGCACACACACACATACAAACACACACACAAGTGTGCGCGCATGCACAGTCACACACACACACACATACACACACACACACACACGCATACACACAGTACAGTAGTGCAGTCTATCTGCAGGGCACAGGCATTATAAAACAGGGCCACGCACACACAACATTGGCAAAGTTAATGGCTCTCACAATGCTTCAAGTTCACATTCTTAAAAACACACATATCACAATATCAGAATGCTAAGGGGCAAAGGGGGGGGGGTGTCAACAGGGGAGGTGAGAAGGAGTGTGGGGGGGTCATGCATATTCAGTTGTTATTAGCAGGGGAGGGCCAAGGGAAAATGGGGAGGGGGAGGGGGTGTTACAAGCAACTCTACCATTTAAATATTGCATTGAGTAGCATAACTATACCATAAAAAAAGAAAAAAAAGCCAGGCACAATAACACACACACACTCACACACACACACACACACACACACACACACACACACACATACAAAAACAACAAAAAAAATAGCTTGACTTTTATCTTGCAAGATGTCACATCTGTCTGACACATGATGGGGCTTTTCTAATATGAGAGATAATTGCAGCTCACTTACCATTGCTCTCTGCTTGCTGCTTTTCCCTTTTTCTCTTCTTCCTTTTCCCCTGTTGGTTAGCCGCCAAAAAAATAGAAAGAAAAAAATAGACACAGACAGGAACCTTAGTTATTATATTGCAGAATGCCCAAAACATGAAACAGAGAATAGGACTTATCTTTGTGTTTACTTATTTATTCTTCATTCTTTTTTTTTTCCCCTTCTCTATCTCTGCCCTCCGGTTTGTATCAGCCACTGCAGGCCAGACCACAATACTCCCTCCTCCCTGTTTTTATGTCTTTTTTCCCCCCTGTTTTTCTTCTTTTGCTGTAATCTTTTGTCTTATTTCCCTGCGCTCTGTGAACATCTAGATCTCGTGATGGATTTCTCTAAGGCTGCTCACTAAAGACAACCGCTGGCCAACGAGATCCAAAAACTGGACAAAATGACGTGTCTTATGTTTCAGAAGAAAGTGGCTCAGGGCGTAAAAACAACGTCACAGTCGGGCTGTGCTACAAAAGTTTCTCCAGATAGAATTAAAAGACGGGCTTAGGTCGAGGCAGTTTGTCTGTCCTCTGATCTATGTATCAAACGAACATTACGGGAAGAGGGTGATCCCTCAAGCTAGGTAAGAAAAAAAAAAGCAAAAGAAACCACTCGTCCTGGTCAAGTGATCTAGTGAGAGGGAGGAAAGAAACAGGCCGTTACGACTTGTAAACTTAAAAACTTACATAGTTGTCTCGTGCTGACCAGCCTGGGTAGAGCTGCATGTGGAGCTGTCGTTCTTTCCTGGCCAACTCGTAGTACTTGGCCTGTTCCTCCCTCGTTAGGGCGTGCCACTGCAAAAAAGGAGACGGGAAGAGGAATTTAGAAAAAACAAACAAAAAAAACAACGGGAATTAATAGCCGCTAAAGTGTTGGGACTCACCCTCCGCCCCAGGATCTGGTTGATGGCAGCACTTTCCTTCAGTGTGCACTCAGCCACCACCTTGGCCCGCATCTCCTTCATGTACAGCATGAAGGCGTTCAGAGGCTTCTTTATGTGGACCTGTTTCTTTTTCTCCTCCTCCTTTTTAGCGTCTGACTGTTTCCTGTGGTGTAGGGGGGGGGGGGGGGGGGGTTTAGAGGGCAGTAAAAGTGAGCGAGGGTCACTTCTGAGTCGCGTGGGGGTCGATAAAACATGCTCGGAGCAGAGAAAGGCTACTCACGTGCTGTTGAGTGAGCTGATGTCACTGTGGGAGGATTCCTGCTTGACGTTGGATGTGACGATGGCTGGGTGTGGGATGCCCGTGGTGTGCAAACTGTGGTGAGGGGGCACCATGTGTGGGGGGAACCTAGAGGACAGAAGACTGTGTAAACGGGTGAAATGAGGAGATGGCGCGCATGTAAAACAAGACCTGTACAGCTGGTGGCTCAATTCCATTCCTGTGAGTCAAAGTCCGAAGTGGGTCTCAGTGTCTTCCATAGAAATGGAATTGGCTCAAAAGACATAAATGCAGAAACATACAGACACATAAAAAAAATGTCCAAGGCTGATTTCTGAATCATTCTCCGTAAACCATGGGTAGAACTCAGAATTCAGCTTGTACAGATTTACACTTGACACGAATGTATTACAGCAAGTTACCAGTCAAATATGGCTATAAAAACCTATATTGTGTGACAATTAAAAAGTGCAATTGCACAAGGATAAATCTTTTGAATGCCGGTTTGAAGAACTGAACACTTAAGCCAAGCAATTAGTTACCTTAATTTAATCATAACATATCTCTTTATCAAGAGGGAGGGTCCTGACCATTATATGCAACAATTCCAGTCACTTGAGAGCTCTGAACACCTTGAATGCTTCTACTCATAGTTTTGGAGAGTCTATACACCCTGTTGACAGATTTTCGCCATCCAAGGATGTTATCATAATGGAGACTCAAGTGCTTCTCAGATCTAAAAGGAGCCCTTCCATGCAATTGGTTTTCAAGGAGAAACTTGCCTTAATAAAAATCTGCAGCTGGGAAACCACTTCGAAATCAGATTTTCAATGAAAAACAAATTTCTTGTCTTTCAAAAGTTAATGGCAAATAACAATGAGATTGTGATATTTTAGAAAAAATGCAATTGTAGCAATTTCAGTGATAATGTAAACGCCAGGTTTTAGATGAGTGAAAGCTTGAGCCGCTATCGCTTATCGAGGAATATTGGAAACTAGATTATAATGTTCTATCAAAAATCTAGTATCACTTCAGGTATTTGGGTCTCTGTTTGCTTCCTTCAATTCCTTTTTTCCAACAATTCAGCACCAGTCAGCAGCAACTGTCATTTTTATCTTCCTTCCTCTACACAGCTATCATCATTTCATCGTATACTGCATACCCCAGACCAAAAACCCCTTATTTATGAAAATCACTGGCCCGAGCAGCCACAAGACACTGCTGTACTGGACTGTATGTGCCGGCATATGTATGACACTAATTACTTGTGTGAGATTATTTGAACACGTCTATCTGTATGTGTGTGTTGTGTTTACAGTGCGACGCCTCAGCTCCACACGTGACCATACACAAATTTAAGAGAAGAGAGGAGGATGAAGGAGAGAGGAGAAAAAAAAGGAATAATACTTTTTTTTTTTTTTTTTTTTAAAGCAGCTCATTATCCGGCTGTGTCTGGCTGCATGGCTCCGAGCCAGAATATAATGATGAGGATAAACTCGCCAGGAACAACTAGTTTCTGTTGGAGGCCATCTCAGGGGAGTGCCAGCGCGCTCCCCCTCAAACTCTTTCCCTCTTTTTCCTCCTTTCCCCTCTTCTCCCTTTCATCACTGACACATTGGTGTTTGTGCCATGTCATCCGTTGATGGAGAGCTCGGCAGCAGTGGCTGCATATCGCCCATCATTAGGGCTGCTGCATTTTTCTTTGCTCACTGTTTCCTCTCTCCCCTGTTCACCCTCCCTCCTTCTCTCTGTGCACTTGTTAAAATTTCCTCTGTTCCAAGATCTATTTTTTTCTCTCCTCTCCTCTCTTCTTCTTCTTCTTCCTCCTCCCTCCTCTCCTCTCTACTCCTCCCTGTCCCCTCACCGCCTCCCTCGCTTCCTCTCTCCCCCTCCCCTCCTCCCGCTGCCACTGCGTGGCCCAGGTTATGGTTTAAACATGACGGCCATCCCTTTGAAGCGCGGGGGCATCATCATCATCATCCAGGCTCATCAGCAGCGAGCGGGCGCCTTGGACCAATTAACCAACACAGAGAAAGACGGGGGGGGGGAAGACGCGGAGGAGACCCCCACCCATCTATCCACCCCAACCCCGGGGCTCCTACGTCTCAATCTGAAAAGGTAAGAATGGCTGGGGGTGCCGGGGTGAGGGGGAGGGGGGGTCACTGGCGCAGCAAGCCCAGTGTCAGCCAGTGCCATTTAATTGCCAATGCGAAAGCAGTAGCCCCCCGTGCCTGTTTAATGTATAATGATCCGGCCGGTGTGCTTTCCCGTTCCCGAGGAAAAAAAAAAAAGAGGGAGCGGGATGATGGGGGAACATATCAAAGGGCAGGCTTAAGCATAAGGGGCAAAGGGGCCTTCACATCCTCCCACCTGTCACACATACATTCACACGCACACACACCAATATAAAGGACCTGCACTGGCTCCAACCCCATTATCAAAAATAATGTCTTTCATTTGCTCCGCTGACAGTTTCTCCTCTCCTCTCCCGTCCTAAAAGATGTATTTTTTAACAGGACCTGGGTGTAAGGTGCTCATAGCGGGACGACGAGGTGCCAGATCCGTTCCCTGCATCCTAATTCTACTCCGAGCCGCGGCACAGGGGACCCGATGCTGAAGCGGCGCTCTCCTGTAAGGACCTGGGCTCCCCGACAAGAGTTACAAGGCTGTGATGTGCCTTTTCTATCCGATCTTCCTCCAGTCAGCGTGCTCCCTACAAATTGTTTGAGCTATCGCAACAGTCTCGCCCGTTCTTTGAACAACAACAAAAACAAAACAACTGGCTGAAGGCGAGGAATGAAAGGATTCTGACACAATTAGACAAATTGTTTCTAGATTTTGTCAACAAACTGATTTTTTCCCCTCTGCTCTCAGCAAGGTTTCCTCCCCCTTCATTCGAGGAGGGAGGTTTTTTTTTTTTTCTTCATTTTTTGGGGGGAATATGTGTTAAACCCTCCCATCCTCCATACAGCTCCCAGAGCCCTCCATCTATTCAGTTATACTAATTCAATTAGGGGCCTCATCACAGGGCATTAGCTCTTCCCCATGGCTACTCCCCCCCCACACCCCCAGCCAGCAGATTCAATTAACTGCACTGGAAATAAGATGATCACAATGTAGAGGCTGTCATTAAGGGACCAAATTAGCAGTCACTTAAAGCCCAGGTTGGCTGGGTATTGCTGCCAGATGCCGATGTTTGGACAGACCCACCGTCTGACCCTTTGCACCTGACACTTGCCCGGCAGAGGCCTGGGACAGGCGAATTAGACTGTAATCCAGACTCTCCAAAAGAGAGATTAAAAGTAAGACGGTATATATGCTCGGTTCACTAAAAAGGAAGGTTTATTAGCATAGAACACAGCTTTCCATTATTCTCAGGGCTGCTCTTTAAGAAAAAGTCATTCCCCTGTCGCGACTCCTCCCTCCCTGCATCTACATGATCCATCAGTGTCACAGAGGTCTAAACATGCCCCCCTCAGGAGCTGCTTTTCCAACCGGGCTGTAATTACACTAAAGCTTGGCCCTAGACTGGAAAACCAGCCGCATCCAGAATCCCCTGCTGCAAGGGTGCGGGGAGGAGGGAGGGGAGCGTTGTTTTATTATCACGGGCTCTTAGTCGTCCAAAGTTAATTATTTTGACTTCTCCACACAATATAGAGGACGTGCGTCCCCTCGAGGGAACAATAAGAAGTTTAACACCGACTGACAAACGCACACACACATGTATACAAGATGGCAACATATACACATATACCCCCCATGGGTGCACTAATGTCCACAAGCAGCACTTGAGCTGCACCCTAATGGGCTGGACCAAAGCATGAGCCAAGTGTCAGGCCCCGGCTTATATCATCTAGTCCCTTTCAAAGTGTTACTGTGTTTGTTTATCTGCCTGGCTGCTCACAACTCACAGCAAGGACATGCCCCGGCTCATTTCAGAACTGCCTGACATGCAGTGGGGGTAAATGTTCTTCAGGGGCCTCATTAGAAAATGATAAATATAATTAATATTTGAGCATGCTAGCTGGAGCCCCGCACTGGAGGATTGGCCTTTTGAACAGAGACGGGGGAGTGCGAGCTCTCCTTAAGGGAGAAGTTGCTGCTCGGTGTCTCTGCGTGTAAGCGTGCCTGTGTGCACGAGTGACTAAGAAAGTGTGTGTGTGTGTGTGTTTAGCTCCTAGGGCTCAACTCACCTTGACATGGATGCGTTGACAGTGAGCGCAGTTGGGTAGGGGTGTCTGAAACCCCCTGTTGTGATAGGATAAACAGGTTGACCTTGCCTGGGAAGAGGGAAGAAAAGAAGAAAGGCGAAAAGGTAAAGGAACAGGGTTGATGGAAGAGGAGAAGGTAACCCCTCTGTCTCTCTCCTCTCCCCACCACGGGCCTCTTTATTCTCATTTGATCAGGACAAAAATCTAGGGGATTGCAGAGCGCAGATCAAAGGGAAGAAAACTCTGAACAATTTGAATGCCACAAATCTTGATAGCAATGGCTAATTAAATTTCATAACCCTTCGCTCGGTGTCGACAGAGCGGGGCCCTGTTCCTCCCCAAGCTGGAACTAGGTGTTTTGTTGTGATAATTAAAGACGAAGCGCGGGTCTCTTTAATGGAGCCATCACGCTAATTGAGGTCTACACATCCAAGGACAAACAATAATGAATGTAAATTTATACCAAAATAAAGTGCAGCAAATCAAAGGGCGCCATGGCTGCGCTCGGGGCCTCTCTCGGTATTTAGATCGCAGTGAGAAAACATTAAATTAACAGAGCTTAATTTGTAGCCTTTTGTCATATTAACAAGTGTTGACAAGAGTTACCAGGGGACAGCCCCCATGTGGAATTGTGGGTAAAATACGGGCAATCACAGTTCATTATTCTAATTGGACCATACAGAGACATGCAAAATAGTATTTGCCACAAAGTAGTAAGTTGAGGTTGGTGAAGGCCCAAGGAGGAAGTTGCAGTAGGGCCTATGTGGTCCAGGTGTTTGCTACGGACACGAGAAACTTAAGAGAACTTCAAGTGTACGAGACCTCGATCACAGACAGAGAAGCCACTTTGAGGGCCAGCAGGAGACATATAGACTTTATATTTAAATATTTTACACAACTCATAACACAATAAACAGTTGTGGAATAAGTATTCAGATCCTTTACAATTACTCATCCTGAACTCAAAATATGACTAGTAAAATTACAGAAATGTTATCAGCAAAATGTAAAGAAAGAAAAGAGGAGACATTGATGTATATCATTTAATGTAAAATCTCGATCTGAAAAGCAACTAAGTGGCAAATGCATGTAATTGAGTTAAAGTCTAAAGTCACATCAAATGGAAATAGTTATGTAAAGCACAAGTACCTACAAATTTTACTGAAATACAGTACTTTGGTAAATGTATTTTGTTACTTTCCACCAGTGACAATAAAGGACGACATCGTACTGACAAAAAAAAAAGGGTTTACTTACTGCGGTACTAACCATCCTAGCGGATGGGGGATCTGGCCGACAGTGCCAGGTGACAGTGGGTAATAAGGAGATATATCTGGAGGATGTGGAGGCCTTGGAATTCCTGTGGAATAAAGAAGGAGGACATGAACAGAGGTGGACAGACAAAGACAATGACAGAGAGCGAATCAAATCTTTGTCAGTGCTGAATCCGTTCTTTTGTTGAGTTTCACATCTGAACAGGGGCACACATCACAGGAGTGCAGATGGGAGGATGAGGAGGAGGAAGAGGGCTTGTTGCTTGCATGTACACACAGTGCTAAATCACACTTCCTGATCAAAGGCCTTTGAGGCGGCGGCGGCACAATGTGTTGGAAGAGGCTGAGGGGAGAGAGGTGAGGAGGGAAAAAAAAAATCCCAAACAGCAACACGATTCTTGTCACATTTGTCTACTGAATCAGAAGATTAATGATATAAAATGACTGAGGTTTAGAAGTTAACAAAACACAACAATGTCATTAAAGCCTTCCTGTGATCAGAGATTTGCTGATACAGGGCTACAGGTAGAGTGGCAGATTTTCTGGATGAATATGGATTCTTCATGATCTAATATACATGAAGCTACCACATTACATGAACATCATGAGCTGAAAGTCGGCACCAAATAAACTCTAAATACTTCTCCTATTAAAGCTAATACTTCTGCTTTTGACTCAATAGCTATACGTTCAATGTCACTGTGTAAAACCTGAAAGTTTTAACACCGTTAATGACAGTGTGAAACTCGACAGGTGTCGCCTGTACCAGCTCATTGCTCCTGCATTTGTTCTGACTGATCCTCAGATTTAACATAGAAATAGCTGCTAATTCTGTTTGTTGTCCCCCCGCAGAGGAGCTGTGACAAAGACGTCCAATTTAAGGACAGCTCTCGCTGGGGACGTCGCCAAAGCAATCACAGCGTCCGCGGTCGGTGTTGTCTTAACTTTCTGTGGCAGCTGACAGGCGGAGGAGCTGCATGGACACGCTGCCCCTGAATGAATGCCTTGAAAAGGTCTCGTACGCAGCCTGGTGTAAAAATAACTTCCTCTCTCGTGACAAACTTGAAACGGGGAACACTAGACATGTGGAAAAGCGCAGCAGCAGGACAGTCCGTGTGATCGGTAGATCGGGGGGGGGGGACTTTTTAGGATGATGCACTTTTTTTTTTTTCTTCCACACAGCTGGCTGTTACTGTGCAGCTGTTGTTTAACGGATATTTTGTCCGGTGCCAACATGGCCGAAGCGGAGCCAGATCGATTCTTCGTAGATCAGAACTTGGCCGGATGTTGACGGCTACACCCAAAGCCTGCAGCTGATCCAGAATCTGTCCAGGAACTGGACTCCTGAGAGGGCTTCAGTTTCGGACGTGTGCTTTCCCTACAGAAAACTTCACCCGTCTTGCAACACTGTTATAACAAAGGCGAGTTCTATTAAAAAGCCTCACAAACATTATCCCATCACCACCCAGCGCTCAAGACCTAGTATAGCTCATTAATTAATTAAACACTGAGCCCAATTAAGCAGCCCCATTAAGCACTACATTAAACAGCAGCTGGCGCATTATTTCCCTTTTGTGAGGACCATCATAATAAGGGAACATTATTACCTAAAACATTGACTGAATCCACCCGAGACCATTTGAAAAGCTTGAAATTATTCACTTTGCTGAGAATGCATTAACCTGAAAGGACAGTTAACAAAATTAAGCCCTGGGTCAACATGCAAAATGATGCAAAAAAAATTTAATTTTCTAAAAACGTTACTTTGAATGGTTTTTGGAAAGGGATGCATGGGCAGAAACAGACTTCCATATGTTGGACGCACTGAATATTTCAGGATCAACAAGCTGTACGGACACAACCAGAGCGCTGTGGTGGTCCAAGTGCTCGCCATGGTTTTCCATATTGAAGATTTTCCTAGTTCCAAACACCCACCTGATCTGTGCTGAAACCCGTCTGTCTGAGTGTGTTTACTGCTCTCTGGTGTTTAGACCTCCGGCTACAGTGGCTGTCTTGTTTTTTGGAGTCTTGGCAATTGGTGCTGCGGTCATGAGAAGTTGTGGTTGTTTGCCAAATTCCGTGTTTTACAGGAAGGTTTATGAAGCCGGTGTTCAGGTTCTCCTTCCTCAGAGTGAGGACACTTTTCCACTCAGACCAAAACCAAATTAATGAGCATGATAACTAAATCAAAAACGGATGAGAGCAGCAACAAGATGCAACCTAGAAGACGATGACTTTGTCCGATCAATAAGAATCATGATCTGCTAAACAGATTTAGTAATGCTTCTAAGCCTGTTATATGGTGGGGAAATGTTCCTTTACATAAGATAAGGATGATATCTATACTGTCCATGATAGCTGAGTGATGTTTTAATCTTGAAATGTTTTTTTTTTTTTTTTTTTTTTTTAAAGAATGTGTCTACAGACAGACAGACGCCATCAAGACAAACATACACTCCTGTGTGCCAGTATCGTGGCATCAGGGCGTAATAAAACAATCATACACACCCATCAGCACAAACAGAGTGTCAGAGCTGCTGTTTCTTATTTCAGGAGAGTTGCTTCCTTGATTATCTCATCTACTGAGCTTATTTTCTGAACTCAAATTCACTTTACCTGTTTTGGGGTCCACGTCTGTCTGTAGGTGAGGTGGGGGGTTCCCCGGTGTGAAGTGCTCATTGCTGTAGGTGATCAAAGGCGTGAGAGGGTGCACATGGTGAGGGTGCTGTACCACTGGAACCTTATTAGACTGAGAAAAAGAAGGACAGAAAAAGAGAGAGAGAGAAGGGAGAGAGAGGGAAAAAAATGGTGTTAATATTTGGGTTAGGGGTAAGAGATTGCAGGCGCCTGCCACAGAATTACAACTTGGTCTCGAATGAGGAGCTATCAAATTCTGGTTTACTCTCGAGGCGCCAAACCACCAAGCCACAGTGAAAATAGTGTGGTTTGTAATTAAAAGCACTTCTGTGGTGTCACCCTGGAATCCAGTAACACAATCTAAGAGGCTTTTGGTGGGATGGGGTTGCCAGTTTACATTTGGGCCCGATGTGTGATGAGGCACTTTTTTAACCACTGTGAGGTAATCGATCATCTGTAGACCACGAAATCATGGCAGCGCATGTAAATCCACAGTCATTAGCAGCTCCAGTCAGCGCCCAGCTCGCCTCTCCCTCCTGGCCTCCCCTCTTCCTCGCTCCCCTTCCCCCCCAGGGCTTGTTTCATGGAGGGGTTTGGGTGTATTGTAATAAAAGGGTTAGGAGAGAGGAGGTGGGGCTGAAAATCCATTTCTGCATTTTTGCCAAATTAGTTTTAGCTATGTAATCTTCTCTTTGTGCTCCTAAGTGGTGCAGGCCCCCTTTTTTTCAATTACCCAAAGATTACAGTGGAGCTTTAGGGGTGTGCTGCCGTGGGCCCCTTTGCGTTAACCGGAGCTCAGCCCCCCTCTCATCAGACCAGGGCTGGGACAGACACTAATACACACACACACAGTCCCCGGCCACAAGATAACCAGATTAGAGCTCTGCTGTAGATTAGGCTGGTGGCAGGCAGAGGCTGCTCTCGCCTCTTTACCCACACATCCTTATCCTGCCCTCAGCAGTCAAAGAAGCAGCACTAATCAGGCTTATCATAACATGGATGATATGTTCAGGGGAGAGGAGTGAGACGCCAAGCTGCGTGTGTGTGTGTAAGCGTGGGTGTGTGTGCGTGATCTCTCATAGGCCACACACCCTCATTAGCGACTTTAACCCTTGCAAAAAAAAAAAAAAAAAGAAGAAAAAAAAAACTGTGGCACATTTCCAACAGACTTTGAAAAACATTAATGGGACTAGATGTTGGCAGGGGGGCATACATGCATAAGATGCTGGGCTGCCTGACGCTCATTGACAATACAAATAGAAAAAAGCTGTGGGCTCAGGGCAAGACAAATGTGAGCAGAGCTTAATGCTGCAAACTAATCATCAACGCAGGATATTTGAGGCTGGAGTTAATATCTGACCCGTGTGAGAGCCTGAAACACCAACAGTCCATTCAGAGAGTAGTTACAGTTGTCTATCTGTATGGTCTGTACAAGCCTGGCCATCTAGACCTCTATTCTATAGTGGCAGTGGTGGGGGGAGTAGGGCGGGGGGAGGAGGGGGGGCATTCCCTATTGCCATGGTCCCAATGAAAGATTAATGAACCCCAGCAGAACTCCAGGGAGGCAGAGAGACTCCTGGGACTCATTCACAGCCCTGAGCTGAAAAGGCTGGGGAAGAGAGAGGGGTTGTGTGTGTGTGTGTGTGTGTGTGTGTTTGTGCAGAGGGGGTGGTAGGTGGAATGGGATTCGTTAAAAAGAAACACAAACCAAGGCCCCTTCTCGTCGGGATCTGATCTGCACGCCTAGAATGGAGGGATGAAAAGAAAAAACGAAAAAAAATGGTAGGAAAACAATCAGGATGGGGTTATGACAGCTGCCAAAATGCAGCTGATGAGTCTGCAGCTGAATGCTAGAGATGCCCTCTCTGCTCTCCATCTCCTTCTCTTGCCCCCCCCCCCTCCTCCCCTAACTCTCACCTCCTAACCTCCTCCTTCACAACTCCTCGCTCCTCCCTCGGGTGATGATGTGAAAGAATGTTGTCAATTCTTCATCTCTCTTCGCTGAAAAAAAGCTTTAGTGGCCATTTAAATGAGTTCTTTTGTCCAGGGGCCCTGGCCATTGAGAAGACAGTTCAAAAAATGCCCATCCACTGAGCCCACATTTAGACAGAGTGTTAGAGGGTGTGGGGGGCCAAGGGAGAGGAGGAAGCCAGTCGATTTACATCACAGTCACTTGTGGTCTAAGAGTGTGCTCTTTTTTTTTTCCTGAGAGTGTGGCGAAACAGCAACAGGCTGGACTGATGCTGCCATGACAGTCGACACTGGCGAGGGATTAGATGTGCAGACGAGGAAGAAATAAACTCATGTTTTCCAAAGTTAGACAGACTATTTAATCAAATCTTTTTTTACATTCCTTCAGAGGGCTTTCTTTCCACTTCTCAAGAAATCATTGTAGAGTGTTGATCACCTGATGTGTCTGCGGTTAGATCAGCTGATGTGGACTTCCTGTGACCTGATGTCTTCAATCATCTCACACGCTCGCTACCATGTGACCATCACACACACACAACACTCACACACACACACATATATCTGTCTTCCAGTCAAAGGCAGCACATGGTGGTCCCTGTGGGAAAAAAAAAGGAGGCCCAGCACCTGCCCTGTGGCCATCGTGGGACAATACAAGCCCTGGATTTCGCCTGGCAGGCTGCAGGGTGCTTCAGCCGCACAGAAACCCACAGAGTGCCGAGAAACAAAAGCCGGCGACGTGGGAGGCTTCACGAAGAAAAGAACATTTCCTGCCTCTGCACCCCACTGACTCGCATCCTTCGTCATTTACGACAAACAAACATAGCGGAAGCCACACAGACACGGGGCTCTGCTGTCGTAATGTCCAGATGTCCAAACCTCAAAAAAGAGATTTTGCATTAAAAAAAACAAAAAAAAACCCGAAGAAGAATTTTAAGAGCTTACACTTGGGCAAACATCAATGGACACCATTGAATTGTCTCTGCGTCCGGGACACATGTGGCGCCGGCTGCCGAGGAAGGCCGCTGTCGTGGAGCGCAGGCGGCACTCCTGAGCACAGCAGAAACCCACAGAAGCAGCGTGTTTCCGCCTGGTTACGGTATCGATATTTATTCTTTTCTCCAGCTGCGAGGCTCATGCGCTCAAAAAGAAAAAATGCGTTCTCAGAGTGTGACGATCTAAACATTTTACAAGCCGTGGTGTTAGAATGACCAGAGTCAAGTGTGAAATATATCTGAGCTGTCGGACCACAAGGGAGGGGGGGGGGGTACAGGAGAAAGTGACAGCAGGACAGAGTGAGACAAAGGGGAGGGGGGGGGGGCGGACAGGAAAAAGCTGTTGGCCTTGCATTTCCGCCTGGTGGCACCTCGCAGGGCCAATTTGAGCCCTAAATGTGAAGGTGGCGACCTTGCGGGGCCCAGGGGGTGGCCGGGCAGAAGGGGGAGGGGTGTGGGGGGCTTGAGCCTCTGTCTCTCTGCTTTATGTCATGATATGATGAGTTGTCACAACAGCTCGCGGGGCGCTAATGAGCTGTAGTGAGAGGCCAGGGCAGGGGGAGAGGAGGCCAGAGGAAGAGAGGAGAAAGATGTTGGGGATGACAGTGGCTTGATGGATTGGGGTCCTCTCAGGCCTCCGAATTCCAAAGGCAAGCAGAAAAAGCTGCCAGCGCGCCCTGAGCCTCTTCCAGAACGTGCAAGTGGCCCAAATCCAAGGCACATGGAGTGACACCATGCAGCAAAACACACACACACACAACCACACACATACACAACGGCAACCCGGGGGAGCCAGGGGAAGTGTCTGAGTAGTTGTTAAAATGTGTGTATGAGTATGTGTGCGCTATTTGATGAGAACAAAAAGTACAAACTGTGCTGCCACCGTTCTAATAAATCATCTGGTATCGTTCAGCGTCGCCCCGATTAAAATCAGTGACGTGACGCACGTGATTGCTGTTGTTCCTTTGGGAGATATAGAGTGCTCCCTCAAGGCTAAAGATCTGCATCTCCAAGCCAAACTCCATATCATAGCAACCAAAGTTCTCACACACACACACACACACACACACATGCAGGCACACACACATTCAAGCAGACAATCTAAAAAGGAATACTTAGAGATTAACAGCAATGGAATATGAAATGCTCCGACAAATTAAAGGCTTATCAGAGCCATGATCCTCCAGCATACCGTGCTGATTAAAAAACCAGCTATACTTCAGAAATAACATTTCTTGGTTAATCAGGAGAGGGAGAAGAAAAAAAGAAATTCTCCCCACAATATAAAGAACCTGGGAATTGTAGGCAGGGGGGGGGTTATAAAGCAGATATGGAGGTGTTGATCAGTTTTCTCTTGCAGAGAAGATGCGTCTCCGAGGGCAAAGGGGCTCCCGAGACCACAGTATATTTAAAAGTTAATCTATTCACTTTGCTGCCGTGACACGCCGAATGCTTGATCAGAGCACTGAACAAAAATATTATGTGGGCCAGAGCCTTTGCTCCCCTTCCTCCTTCGCTAGCACTCAAGTCGTTCGTCACCATTTATTTTTGCTTCCCATCTTTGATAGTCGGCACATCAAATAGAATCGCAGAAAGGGGACATGTTCTGATATGTCACGGATAAATAAAACTGCGCACAAATAGCTTAAATATGAAGTGGTATTTGGTAGAACTGTTGTATTCTGTTGAAGACAAATCGCCTCTTAGACACACGTGTTTTAACGCTTCTTTCTCGTTTCAATGTAAACAGCCTCTTGAGCTCTCGTACCTGAGATAAAGGGGCTTCGCTGAGAGGTGATATTGTGTTAAGAGGCAGACTGAACTCTGCCTTTTGAAATGCAATCAGCCCCTCAGAATTTCAGTTGAAAGCCAGGCAATTAAGAATTTGAATTGGATGGCAACATTAACAAAGGGATATGTTAATCTGTGAGGTTATTGAAATCTTATTTTTACATTTCATGGTTAAGACATGAGCTTGATCAAATAATGTTTTGTCAAGTAAATCATTCTTGCTCTTGAGAAGAATCGTGTTCCTGAAAATGTAGTTTTTATGACATTTATTATTAAGGCCTCAATTTAAGAGTGTTAAAAAACTAATTATCTTTAAGTGTATGACGATTACAACAGTCTGCCTCGTCGATTCTCAAGGTTTAAGCAATTAGCATGTGTAATATCATTAGCATAAATGTACACACATGCAACTCTGAAAACATACACACAACTTTTCCAACATGGCAGAAAGCGGGTTGTAAGAACCAGATGACCACCGCTACTTCCTCCCTTCCCCTTCACCTACTTACTACCAACCTGCACCACAACAGCAACCTGTCAGAATAAAGCTAAAAGCCGTCAGTAGTGAGAAAACGCAAAGAGGAAGACGAAGAAGCAGAAGAAGCAGGGGAGCAGCACTGCGTTACTCACCCAGCTGCTCAGATTGAGGTGCCAGCAGCCCACCTGCTGGAGGAGAGAGAGCCCGGGGCCCAGGACTCCTGCCTTGGCCCCCGTCTCCTCCGGCCCGGCTGCAGCTCCATCCCGCGGGTACATGACCCCCTCGGTCCCACCCCTGCCCCCGTCTCCTCCTCCTCTTCCTCCCACCTGGCCCCCCCAGCTCCTCCTTCTCCCTCTACGCCGGGGAGAAGCCCTTTCGCTCCCCTTGGCCGCTTCTCTCCACTTCTCCTCCTCCTTTGTCTGCCTCTGCCTCGGCTCCTTCCTCCGCTGTGTGCGAGCGCGTCGCTTGGCATGTGTGTGTGCGCGCGTGTGTGCCTCATCGTCCCCCCTCTCGTCGCGTTCAGTGCGGCGGCCGGCTGACCATTGTTCCCTCAGGTTTTGTCATTAGAGTGCGCGTGTATCTCCTGAGGCTTCTGGTTGCGAGTTTAGGGTCTGGGGCCTACTTTCTCCATAAACACACACACACATACACACACAATCTTCCCCACCCACAAGAAAAAAAAATCCCCAAAATCCTTCACTCTAACCACGGAAGCTTGGCTCTTAGCAGCCAGAAGTCTCCCATTCTTTCTCAGTGAAAGTTTTGATGCTGGTGACAGAGAGCAGGAAAAATGTCTGAGCAGATTTTCAGCTCTGCAGCCGTCTTTCCACTAGCAATACTTAAAGGAAAAAATACTCACAAACACACACACACACACACACACATGCACAAATCTGTTATTACCCAAATCCCTGCTGTACATTGGGTCTGTGTATGTGTTTCTTGGAGTATCTGTGTGTGAGTGTGTGAGTGTGTGTGTGTGTGTGTGTGTGTGTGTGTGTGTATGTGTGTGGGCTCTGCTGCGCCTCCAGGATGCCCAGAGACGAACTGGCAGCTTGAAAAGCTTTGGCTACAAGGTAAAGCGAGCAAGGCGAGAGAAGGAGACAAAGAGGAGAAAGCAGGAGAGCGAGAGAGAGAGAGACAGACAGAGAGATAGAAGGGAGTCAAAAAAAAAAAAGGAACAAGACACAACAACATCCACAAAGCGAGGGCAGGCTCAGCAAAGTGTGGCCAACAGCCACTTTATCTGTGTGATGCTGACAGTCCCCTCTTCATACACACTTTCCGGGGGGCAAACCAAGAGGGAGAGAAAGTCTTCAATCTGACAAGAACGTGGTACCTTTCATCGCTAGATCTTTTTCTAAACAATACCTTAGAGTGGAAGACAATTCTACTCTTAACCCCCCCCTCCAACTTTGTCTCCATTCAAGGCTCCTGTGAAGAAGGCCTCGAGCCTCTTCTCCCCTTTCTCTTTTCTCTCAAACTGTTTTGCCTTTAAATCCATTCTTCTTCTTCTGAATAATAAAAACAAATGATAAGCTTCACATGGTCAAGATGATCTCCGACAGGCAGAAAAAAATGTGAGAATTGTTGCCCACTGTCACTGCGCACACACACGTGTGCACACACACACATACACACACACCACACACAGTGAATTAAAGAGGGATTCTATCAAACATGCATTTGTTATTCTGGAAAAAAAAATTAAATGCTCACCTCATTGTTTGATTATTATATGTGTTTTTTAAGTATATTAAGAAAATAAACAAAAATTATATAATCTTTATTGCATGAGAGAAAATTGTTTGTTCTCAAATTAAAGCTATAATTTAGAAATATTATCTAAATACATAATTTAATAAAGGAACAAAGAAAAACAATGCTTGAATAAGGAAATTATATTTTACATTGGATCATAAAATAATCATTAAAGAATAATCTGACAACAGAATAAACCATTTCCACGTGTGAGAACAATTTTCATTTTCACATACTACAATTAACTAAACATGTCATCCTATAATTAGCTTTTATAACCTCTAACAACCTGAACCTGACTAATGACCATGACAAATTAAATATTTATAGGATAAATTATTTTCGCTGAAGCGCGGTGTTATTTAATATATTTCAAATTGGAGCTGATGAAGGTTATTGGTGAAGAAAATTACAAAACAAATGTGAGGGAATTTTAGAAATGCTGACAATAAATAAATAATAATACACAAAATCAATAAAAGCGAGGCCAATAAAACAGGAAGATTAATGTTTTGCAGCAGTATTAAAGCGTATTAAAAGTTGTCAATAGAAACAACAATGACAAAAAAAAAAACTCTTAATATGCTTTTCCTTTCTTTTTCTGCTGTTCTCATGTATAGCCCCCGTCACTGTTAGCACCCCACTCTTCTCCTGGCCTGCAGCAGGCAGTCCTGAGGCCCATAAAGCCAAAACAAAGCCATGGGAATGTCCTTTACACAGCTCGGACAATAGCGCCGGGGCTCCAGCTTGACAAGTAAAAGAGCCCCGACAAGGCGGTGGCTAATTGCCTGCCCTCCCTCCATTCAGCCAGCCTGCCACACTCCTGCCATCTCCTTTTGTCCCACGTGCACTTTCTTAAGTAAACTGCCAGTTCGCCAGCGAGTGATGGACAGCTCCCAATCACCCAGCCACAATGGCATCAACGCCAACAACACAAGAGAGCAGAGGAGGGAGGAAAAGAAAAAAAAAATACTCTATTCACTTCACTGTCTAAGATGTTCGCACGAGACCCAAAAGTGTGCGAGAAAAGAGGGGAGGGAAAAAAAAAAGGAAAGGACAAAAACTTTTCCAAACACGGAGCAGAACGGCCTCTGACCTTTACAGATTCATTATTTTTGCAGATAAATTTAAACAGCGCGTAATACAACAATAAAAAGGAAGCTCACACTTCAAAGAGCTGGTTCTCTTCTTTCAGCATTTGCTATAATAATTACAATATAATTAAATCATTTTGCAAATATCTTGTTTGATTAAAAGACATAAACACTTTAAAATTTTGGACAGAAGCTATGAAATAAATATTAACCCTGATTTATTAATGTTAAAAGAAAGACAGGAATAGCAGGTGTGATAAAACAATCAAAGCCACTCAAATTTAAATGTTTAATTCAGGATATAATATTTCAACTTGCCTAAATATAAATAATGGCATTTATCAATCCATATTTATTAAATTGTCTTTCACTACACAGTGAACAATAATCATATTTAGTTTGATGTCTTAGAATAATACTCCCCTGTCAGGCTTGTCAAGACAAAGCAATCAAACACTGCCTTTCATTATCCAAATTGTCAATCTGTCACTTAGCAACATAAGTGTTATAAATTGCCAAACGGAGCCCAGGAAAAAATATCCAATGAATAAATTCAATCAGAACATAATATTTAAAAGCAAGCAAGCAGCAGAAGATGAAGCACGGCTGTAATTAAAATGTTGAAAAGTCTTACCATTTAAAAGAGCTGTATTTGTGATGCTGCTCGGTTCCTGGTTAAAACAAGCATGCTGGCACTCGTGGTAGTGCACAGACTCCAAGCAGACTCCCACCACCATGTCAGCCACTAATCCACTGGGGGGCAGCACCTCATCTACGGCAGCCCCCCTCGCTAACGCCCGATGGGTTAAGCCGATAAGAGAGCGGCCGGAGGACCGGACGAGAGCCAAGGTCTGCTGGAGCGACTCAGGAACGGCAGCCCCTCCAGGTCCCCGAGTGGGAAAAAGGACCAGGAACGGGCGGCCGGAGCTGGCTGTTCACTCTCAGCCCCCCTCTCTCGCGCATTCAAACGCAGGCTGCACTGCTCTTCTCCGTGTCTGACCGGGACTCCCTCTTTCCCCCTCGCCCATCTTCATATCCCCCCTAATAAGCTCTTTTGTGTCCATCTCTCTTTCTTTGATAAGTTGAAAGAACAACAAAAAAAAAAAGAGGGAGAGAAAGAGAGCGGCTTTCATTCAGCGGCTTGGCAGACATAAAGGTAGTGGAGTGCCGTCTATAGGAGTTGCCCTAACTTGGCTAAACTCAAGCAGCGGGGTGTCTCTCGTCATGTCATTAATCCCCAAAACTAGCCACGCTCCATTCACTGCTAGTCACACTAAATTAAACGCAAAATCAAAAAAAAAAAAAAAACACAAACGCCGGGCAGAAAAAAAGTGTCAGAAAAAAAAAAGGCTTGAGAAAGCGCTCCGATCCAGGGCAAGCAAAAGGGTGTGTGGCGCTGCAGCCACGTCGCCCCTCAGTCCTGCCCGCCGGTAGCCCCAATTTTTTTTTTTTTTGATGTAGGAAGCCCCCCGAAAAAATACAAAAAAAAGACAAAACAACACAAAACAAAAAAAAAAAAACCCTGACATTTATCACCGAAAGAGGTTGTCATTGTAGTGCAGCTTTTGTAGCGCCAACTCTCCTGCCTGAACTCTTTTAAGGCAACTGAGGAAAGGGAAAAGCAACCTCGACTCCAAAGTCAAACACGCCAAGACAAGCCAACAACAGCAGTTAAAACAATACCAAAAAAAAAAGAAGAAAAAACACAAATAAATGGAAACAAGCCTGTTACGGTTTTCAGGAGAGCTGGCAATAGAAAAATTCAACCCGGACAACTGGTGGCTTGAAGAGAGGAAGCCCACTCTTAAAGCCGTGATCCGACCATCCACTATATACCACCGCTGTGAGCCTTTTAACCACAGCAGAAAAAAATTACTATTGATCTTCAAATGGTGATAATTGAAAAGATCAAAAAGATTAAACAAAAAAAAATCAAGAATGTGCTGACTTACCATGTTGTGCTCCTTCTTTGTTGTAAGTTTTTTGTTGAAATAAAAAAAAAAAAAAATATTTGCTCAAAGATGCAGCATTGGAGGTGTCAAATTTGTGTAGCCGTCTCTTGATCGTATTACTTCCACAGTCCTGGTTTCCAATGCGTCTGAACTTTTTCCCTTTCTCTTTTATTTTGTTTGTGGTACCTAGCCTTTTTTTCCCCTGCTTAAGACTTTAAAAGCCTTCAGCTCAGTAAAGCAGCACAAATTATCTTGCCACCTTGCTCAGCTCTGATGCTTTGGCCGCTAACTTTGGAAGGCCCTTTACTACTGCATCAAAATTAGCATTGTCAAAGCAGTTAATGAATATTAATATTGTATTTGTCATTGGAGCTGGCCCATTGCTGAACTCCAAGTCATCCATCAGGGACAAGATTAAGCACACAATTATTTCTGACTGACAGGGACCAAATCTGGAAGATTTTTTTCCTCCTCCAACAATTTAAAGAAAAAGACACAACATCATCTTAAGGTACCTCCCATGAGACGAGACAAGATTAATACACTTTTAATGAAGCATGATTTCATGGTGCATGAACAGCAGGAACCTCAAGAAAAAAAGAGGAATATAGAAATATTTTATCTTCAAATTTAACACTTTTTTTTAAGGATTGAAACAATAATTTGTAAATAATTTTGATGATTGCAGAAACAATCTGTTTTTTTTTCTTTTGATGAAACACAATGGATTTATTCTCCTTGATTTTCTTTTTTTTTCTTCTCCTTTTTTTTTACAAGACATGGAATTGATTTTTCACCTTTTGTTGGAACATAAAGAGAAATAAGCTGTACAAGCGCTGCACGGCGAACCAACTCTGGAGCTAAATTTAACATGAAACATTAAAAAGCCTGAACCTCCGGCGCTCTCGGCAGAGCCCGACGGAGCCGCGGCCGCTGAGGACCACACAGGCAGCAGCCTGCATCAGCACCACCCGCCGCAGCAGCGTCTCCGCTCCATCCGAGGGGGCTTTCTGCCTCCTCCGACACCCGCTCCTCCACAAAAAAAAAAAAAAAAAGAAAAAGAAACGGCTTCGCACTTAGACGCGCGGCTCCGTCACACAAACGGCTCTCTGCACAGACTGTCATCAAATATGTCACAATGCACAATTTTAAAATGCTTCCTAAATAATGATGCCATTTCAATTTCTCTGTGCAAAATATATATATATAAATATATATATTTATATATATTCCTGGAATGCCTTAATAAATATAATTATCTCTAGTAAGATAGAATAAATCCTTGCCTGCACTTTTTTTGAAAAAACGTCACACCATCCACTTCACTCTTCTGTCCCCAAAGCATTGCAGCATCTTGCGTGATTTAGACAACTAAACCCTTTTCTCTTTTCTCACATTCTGTTAATTCTGAGTCCACCTTTATCCACAATTATTTGATTAGTTTTTTTTTCCTGTGTATTGATTGTCATCGGGGGGAAACGGCCCGAATGCAAAAATCTTATTTGGGGCGTTATTAAAACCTATTTTCTGTTTGCGCCTCTTTTTGAAGAATATAACTATAACATTAAAAAAAAAAGAGCATTGAGGGGATTGCACAAAAAATGGCAGATGTGGGGCACTAATGCCAGCAGCCCAGTGAATTGGTGTGAGTGCGGGGGTCAAGCTGCGGGCTCACCTTGGAGCGCCGGGCCCCTGCCGACCACCCTGCAGGCTCCCTAATACCATTAGCAACCCTTAGATGAACATTCTAAATTGGCCTTTTGTTCTCCTGGTGCCGATCCGGCCTCACCCAGCCCACTGGTATCGCAGCACCCAATGCAGATGGCGTTGCCGTTTTTCTGAAATGAATAGCGTGCGTATTTTTTTGTTCCCCCGATTCTTCCTAAAGCCGTCGGCATTGCCGCGTTTGCGTTTTCTTTTTCAGCGCGCCGTTCGCTATTTAAAAAAACTTTAGATATCACTTTAAAATGAATTTACACAAATGTTTAAATTAATAATATATAACATATTATACACAAAATGCTGCTTATATTTACAGGACCTTGCCACAAGAAGTCTAACAAATCTGAATTATTTCAATTCAGCAGTAGAGAAAATGATTATTTCAATAAAATTATGAGACAAACTGTAAATAAATTGTGATTTTTATTACACTAATTTTGAGCTAGAATAATTGAATTATTTATTGCTCAAAATAACAAAAATATTTAAGGTATAATATTAATTCATATTAACAGATTAAGCTTCTATAATCCAAACACTAAAAATATGGATATAAAATGTAGATATTAACATTTTAATGACTCCAAAGGAATGCCAGGGAATTAAATTCTAATTAGACAAATGATCTTTTAATTGTTGTGACACCAGCACAGACACTGATTAAGTGCTCACGCGAGGCTGTCTATGAAAACAGGCACCGAACACAGAATCCCAGCGCGCCTTAATTCAAGTTGAGAGCCTGAAACAGGTCCAATCTAGGTGAGGAGGAGAGTGGGGAAGAGACGAGAGACGAGAGGGAGCGGAGCGGGCGGCTCTGTGGCCCAGCGTGATCACATCAGCGCTGGTATCAAATTAACTCAGCGACTTTGAAACTTATTGATCTGCTATTAAGACACTAGTGAACTTGATGAAGTGAGTGCTGTAGGTGACTCTGGGACTTCAAAGTCTCGCACCAGCCACATAAAACAAGCCACTTTGATCCCCGCTCCGCTCCTCGGAATCTGGAGAGGGGGCTTCAGAGGAACCCCCCAATTCTGCTCCCCTCTCTTCTCCCACTCACCCCGAGCCCGCACTCCGGCTCTCTCTTTTTCCCTTCCCCGCGTCTGCTGATGCCCCGAGAACCGGCAGAGCGCCGGTTTTCCTCAATTTGCAACCGAGCCGGCCCCGCAGAGCCGAGAGAAACAAAAAAAAACAAAAAAAATCTCAAGTTCTCCCTCCAGTGAGCTGCTAACTGAGTAAAATAAATATTAACGGCTAAATTAATCATCGGCAGGACAGTGTTTGCGCTCAGGCTCCAGCGCTCACAGGCAGGGTGTGTGTGTGTGAGAGTGTGTGTGTGTTTGTGTGAAATGTGTCTGCACTTGGAGTGCCGGTGCTAAGCTGCGCCTGTTTAATTAAGAGGGGTAAAACAGATGACAAATGCGAGACAGTTAAACATTTAATGTGCGCTTATCTCCCCCCTCATTTATTTAGTTGGGAGAGATTCGGAGTGGGTGGCGTTTTAAGAGTGATGTGCCGGCGAAAAACGCCGGTGGAATTAGAACGCAGCCCTGTGACAAGTCAGCGAGCAACACGCAGCCATTTCCTGACAATTGTTTTGACGTTTTGCAACTTAATTCTGTTTGATGAGAAAGAAAGGGGATTACGTGATAAATCAAATAAACACAAATGCGGGTTTCTGCTACACAGCTGTTTGTCAAAAGCAGAAATAAATAAATGAGTTTCAACATAAATGACACAGTGTCACTTAATTATGGATATAGTATTTTTAGCAGCATTGCCTAAATTGTCAAAATAAACCATGCAATTAAAAATGCAACCGTATCAAAGGCCTATATTCTCCTTCATTTCAACTGACAAAGATTACTTTTTTTTTTTTTTCTGGATGATCCCCATTGTGTATCTGGTGCTGATGCACATTGCCTAGAGTCAATGTCAAATCCCAGCTCCAATAGTCCCGCAAAAAATACAGAACGAACAGTGCCCGCGGCTCATACATCCCTTTACTCAACCCACTTACAATATCTCACCCAAAGTTATCGCTTCCAATGTGACAATGTTAAAGTGAAAAACAAAAAAAAAAAAAAATGATATTATATATATTTATATATAGAGAGATAAAAATGGGTGGCAGGGGTTGGTGGGGGGGGGGTGGATGGGGGAAAGAGGAGCTGAAGTTAAAAAAGCGAAAAAAGAGGGAGAGGGGAGAAAAAGAAGAAAAGGAGGAGGAGGAGGAGGTAGAGGAGGGAAAAAAGCCCTGTGCCACGAGCATATATAAGAGAAACCTTCACCAATTAGTGGGGAGAAACGGGAGAGGGAGCTGCCGCGGCGTCGGCACTCAAAGAGCCAGGCCTCGCGGCGAAGCTGTCATGTCGGCAGGATTGATCAACAGGCCTGCTATTTCTAATGGCATGTTGTCATGAAGCTGCAGCCATGGGGAGCCACCTGCCTCAGTCCTCGCACAGCACTGTGTGTGTGTGTGTGTGTGGGTGTGTGTGCGCGTGCAAAAAAAAAAAAAAAAAAAAAAATAGGGATTGGGGGGTACTGCAGCAGCCATACCTATTCTGTGCCCATATATCTTTTACTAACAATTTTGAAAAGCCGGGAATCTGGCAGTGTACCGTGCCGATCCCTGAAGGTGGAAGAGATGTGCCATCCTGGAATTCTTCCTTATTCTCACACAGCAGAGCCAAGCCATTGTAAAAATCCAACACAATGGATGCTAAATGTATACCGTCTTTGTGTGCGTGTGTGTGTGTGTGTGTGGGGGGGGGAATGTAAATGAAAGCAAAAGGTTTCGGTCGTTTCCGAATAAAAATGATAATTCAGACCACATACAAAATCCTGCCTTTATCTATTCTTTTTGATCAATTTCACTTCATTCGCGGAGAATATTTTCACCGCTCGACAAATTAATTCCTCAGTCCTACACTATAAAACAGCGCATTACATGGGTAAAACTATCCCGAGTTATCATCTGAAAACCATTGCATTTGATTATGGCTCATTTCCTTTATGTGTACGAAAAAAAAAAAAAAAAAGCCGTAGAATAAATCAGCAGACAATGGAAACTTGTCGTCGCAGGAAAAGCACAATAAAAAAAAAAACGAGGAAATTGCTTTATTATTAAAAAAAAAAAAAAGTCACGTTATCCTCGTCTTTCAGTAACGCGGCAGCAAGGAGAAACCCGAAGGCTTGCTTCGTTTTTTTTTTTTTTTTCTCGCCGCGGTGGCCAAACGAGCCTCGCCAACAATAAAAAAAAGTCAAATAAAAGTTACGGAACTTGAGAGTTCAAGGTAGCGCGGGCTACTTGGAGTGCGTGTCACGTACACTTAACCTTTTTAATCGGGCATGCCTGTGGTCTCATCAGTCGATGAAATTCTTTGCCCGCGGCGCTGGCTTAGCCGAGGGACACGGACCAATAGAAAAATATTTCATTGTGTTAGCATTTCAAATGGCGAGTGGAGGGCGGAGAGGAGGGCGTTTGTAGGGGGCGGTGGGGGAAGAAGCTCTAACCGATCGTTGCCAGCGGAATTAATTGCCTATTCTGTCCCTTATCCACGATCCTCGGAGGGCCGAACGCTAGCAGAGGCCACTTTTTTTGTTTTGTTTGGTGTCTTCAAAAAGAAGAGCGCTTAGGGGTACTGGCCGTATTAGGGGTTTAGCTCCGTCCCCTTTAGGCCCGGGAAAAATAATCAGAAGCAATGAAGCAAACTCGACTAATCCTTACCCCAATTAAAAATGCAGAATCCATTACACCTTTACGATAATGCGAATCGACAAAAGAATTACGTTTAAAATGAATTATACATTTGTTAAAAATCGGAAAAAAAATTGGGACTTATAATTCGCCTGTTAGATGAAATTCATTTTAAGACGAAAGAATATGAGAAAGTAAAGCAGCTACGTTTGGATTTCTGCCAACGGCTCGATAAATGGCTCAAGATGGAGCGACCCCGGTGGTGCTTCTATCCTTTTATTGAAGGGGATTTAAGTTCAGGCTCTGTTACACATTGGCCAAGCATATGCAATGACCCTAACTGATATCGGTGCATCTTTTAGCCACATCTTAATCTAACCTTTATAAAGCTCCGTGGCTTTTCAAACTCAAAACAGCATTAAGAACGAGCATTGTTTGGAGCGGGGAAGGAGGCAGCCCTGGGAGACGACTCCACAGAAAAGCCGGGCCCGGGCCGGGGCAGGAGCCCTCTGGAAAAACAGCTGCTTATGCACTCCAATCAGTGGGAAAATAAAACCCAAAAAAAAAAAAAACCCGACCGCTGAGGAGGGCGGAGGGGGCACCCGAAACGCGCCGTCTCTCCATATCGACCTCTACGGGCCCATTCGCGCTAGGTGTCGATTTCATCCCTCGGCAGATGGACGGGCGAATTCGCAGCGGTCCCCATTACACGCCTCTCCGTCGCTCATTGTGAATTCAGCCAACGAAGTCAATCTTATTAACTTCCGCGCCGGTTCACACATGACATTTTCTTCAATTTTCTCGCCGACATCAAAAACATCAATTAGCAGCTCGAAAATGGGAAGGAGCGAATGACAGAGTCCGATAACGCGGACTTATTTGAAGCCGAGGGTAAATCTATTCTCCAGTTTTGAATGTGTTCATTACAATTGCATTTTCAAAGAAGACCTCCAAATAGCAAAGAAATTAAATTTATCTCCTAGAAATGTCCAGAAATTGTTTTTTTTCCTCCCCCTTTCTTTTTTTTTAATCCTGTGTCTATCTCTCAGCCTCAGTGGGTGACACAAAGCATTGTGGTGCTGCATTTTCTTTTTCTCATTAGAACAGATCACAACTCCCACAGAAGTTGAAACCTTAGAATGTAACCTCCAGTGTAACCCGTAAAAATGATTTTAAAAAGGAGCCCAACATTTCTTTAGGAAGAAAAGAAAGCAATAAAGCCAAGGACTTACAGCATTAACAAAAATACTACACGGCCACAAATGCAGTATCTATTCTTACCCTACGAGGGGAGCTGTTATCAGATTTAAACAATAAAACGCTTTACTGGAAAAAAATGGTACATTTAAAAAAAAAAAAAAAATCAAAATAAATCTTGATGTAAATTATAATTTTAGATGCATAGTTAGCTTTAAGCATTAAAAAATGTAAAAATAAATAATATAAAAATTATCTTTATTTTGTTTGTCCTGGAGCAATATTAATATTATATTTGCATTTTTTGTACAATATAATATTTGTGTAATAGAATAACACTTTTTATCATATAAATTACATGTCTGTATTAAAGGTATGAAACTATTTCGATTCTTTGTTTTATTTTATTTTTTAAATGATTTTCTAAATATATAGATTATTATATCAATCACATCTTGAATATCAAGAAATAAAGGGATGAATTAATCCTATAAAAAATAATCTTGTGTTGTTATTTAACAAATGTGCACATAGTGCAAATTATAATCTTGCAATTCATCCCTGTGGTGTTTATTTTGTCTATTTTGCTGGATGCTCCTACTTTGTTAAAACGACCATTTTATCCACAGCCTCATTGATCATTTCCTGCTACTCTACATCACGGCTACATCCCAATGTGAAACACAAACCTACACATTAATGAAAGCTCTCATGGCTCAACTCTTCTGCCTCTCGTCACTGACGAACATGTAACTCAATAAACCTCGGCCAGTAACCTTTAAGTAAAAGGCTATTTTTTGCCGATATCCAAACATTGTCAGACGGCTTCCTCATGGTTGAGTTACATCTCTGAGGGGGTCGAACAAAAGCAACTTTAGTGGCTGTGCAAAGACACTCATAATGTGGGGAGGGGTGGGCGGTGGGGGGGGGGTCGCTCGCATACGGAGCCGTGCGGATCACGTTCCTCCGGCCCATTGATTTCTGGTCTTTTGACATTATTTAGTTGCTTTTTATTTTCCTGCCCGTCTTTTATTCCATGTCACAAAAGACAGGAATGTCTAAACAAGTATTAGTAGTAGGAATATCTACTATCTGTCAAAAGAGCAGGCTTTTCCCGGCATTAAAGCGACCGAATGCTCTGACGCAGTGCCGAGAATCGGCGGGATGAAAATATCACTCTTTATAATGGAGGCTAATCAGATTTCGGATGTTGTTTGCCTTCTAGCTAAAAGGAGATGGAAGCGTGCGGAGCGATGGGCCTGTAACAAATACACTCCTAGTTCGTCCTGACCCCGAGACAAAAGGCCTCTGCTCTTTCCCCTCACATCTGATCTGCAGCAAACAAACCGCCAAGAAAAATGTGTCAAAAAAAAAAACAAAACAAAAATAAATAAAATAAAATTTTGTTCTGGACGCGTGTGGCTGAAGGGACAAAGCAGGCAGAGGAAGACGAGGGGATGCATCTGTAGTACGGCTGTCGGCTGAATGTTGAACACACAGTAGTGATCAGTTCCATTAAGCAGGGATTTGATCATCTCCCCCGTGCGCATTCACTGCCCGGCTTCAGATTAGATCACTGTGAAACTGGTCAAATGGTGTGTTTATCTCCCTGTAATTATTTTGATGCAGATGACAGAGATTGGTTGTTTGCATGTGGCTTGATGAGTGTGCACAGTGTGAGCCAAGACATGCACGCACTCATGAATGCAGGCAGACACACGCAGGCTTGGAGAAGAGCTGAATGGTTTCCTCTCGATGCCATTAACCCATTACGCAGTTTCAACAAAAGGCCTGAAAAAATGTTTAACGTGCAAGGTGAAGGGGGAAAAAAATGCAAATACCGCAGCATATTCTTGAAGTTATGACTAATATTAATGTACTTGTTCGGCGACACAAATGGACTTTCAATGAGATTGAAAAGAGAAAACGAGTTAGTGTGTGTCACCGGATTACTCTCCTTTCCTATCTACCTTTCCAATTACTTTTAAGAGTTTCGGATGGACAAATTTGTGCTTTCATGTACCGTGTTAGCAGATGAGTTGCTGCTTCTGTCCATGAAAGGAGAGTTTTTAATGAGCTGAGGTGAGGTTAATTGGTTCACTAAGATCCTCTGAGTCATGTGCCTATATGAAATTAAGTCCATTTCCTGGAGTTTCCCTGGATATATTTAATAACAAACACTTCAGCCCAATTTTCATTTCCCACAGAGAAAGAGGAGGAGGACGAGGAGGGGTGTTAGAGGGAACAGGCGCTGGAGAGGTATTTGGTTGTTTGTGCATGTGTTTTTTTGCCTTTCCCCCCTACGCTGTAAATGCTATCTGCGGTCGTGTTTCTTCAAAGACCAGTGGAGTAATGCCAGCTCGCATCCAGAGTTTTCCACATGCACCTGAAAGCTAATTACCAGTCAAATACTTGTTTGTTTTCAGAGTAACATTCCATGAAGTTGGACACTGTAAATTATAAATGAAGCACATCACACTGAAATGTCGATCTTTAGTTTTTCTTTCTGTTAGAGGTCCATCAATGCCAAAGAAAAAAGATCTTTGCTTTTTATTGCACCTCACCAATTTGTTAAAAGGAATACTATATATATATATATATATATATATATATATATATATATATATATATATATATATATATATACATATGTCCACTATTTTTTAATTTTATACATAATCAACATTGAGAAAAATTTAAGTTAATTTGTTTCAACTTAGATGTATATTTTGAACCGAGTTAAAGGTCAGAATTAAAGAAAAGACGAAGCATGACATTTTTGTGCCTTATAGTCCTGTTCACCTTCTGTGTGGGTTTGTTTATAATGTGACAATGCGACTGTATGAAGTTGTTGTGCTATTGTCTTTATCGCGCTAACAGTACATTTGCAGCAGCCTGGTGGATCACCGCCGTTGACTCAATGCAAGGCAGCCGCGCACACCAGCAGGCACTAATCTTCCTCAAATGACCGGGCCTTTCACTTGCTATTAGGAACTACATGACGTGAATCTGCCCAGACTAAAAGACCTTGTAGTCAACACTGGTGCAAACGTGTTAAGTTCAGTGTCTCGTTGAAGGGGGGTTCAATGGTCCTGACAGTGTAATTACGGGTTGCCGCCACAACGCAGCGGCCAGCGCACTCAGCGCTAATTCAATCCATCTTCATTTCCAAGAGCAACGCCCCTATCATTGATGGATAGTTATCATTAGAGAGTGACAAAGCACTGAAATAACCGAGGCGTGAGGCGGCAGAGTGTGTAAGCGTGTGTACGCTGGCCGTGAAGTCGGGGAGCAGAAGGATGTGTCCTCTCAGACACACACTATTGCCTTAGACGGCAGGATTATATATTACTACAGGGATGAATAGGACGAGGCAGGATGGGAGGGAAGGGGGGGGGGCTGTGGGTGAGGGAGTGGGGTTGCATCTTTCACACCCGCCCACATAAATAAATACATAGAATACCCACATAGAGAATGTGTACGTGTTCACATACACGCACAAACTGTTTGGCTCGCTGTGACCCCGACACACAGAGAGGCTATGGCTCGACTCACCAGCCTTTTATAGCATGCTGCTCAGACTGCTGACAGACACACACACAGATACACACACTCGCAGGTCTGGGCACCGTCTGCAGCCAAACAATAAACCGCAGGCTGTGATTGAGGCCGACTGGTCTGCTCCTCTATATTTTCAGTCTATATATTCAGTCCACCCTTGGCTGTATCTTAATTATGTGCTCTGCCTCTTTTCCCTAAAAGAAGGGGTGACAGAGTCGGCTAGTCAGGCTTTGGAGCAGCAGCAGGCCACTGAAATGAGGCCTTTTCCAGTCCTCATGGGGCCTCCAAGCTCAGCCGCCGCATTATTACATGACTTTTAAGCTCTGGACAAAAAACAACGCGGATGGCTCATTCCCTGTGTCTTTCCTGGCATAAAACACAACAGACAATGGAAATGATCCTGTTTTTTTTGGTGCATGGAGCCACACGCTTTTTAAAAAACAAACTTTTCAGGAAAGACTAACAGGCTGTGAAAAGCTGTAATGAGTAAATAGCTCAAAGGGTAGAACGGGGGAACAAATGGCCTGAAGAATTTTAGCACAGCGCTGTGCTCAATGTGATTATCTCTCCTTTTTCCTTGCGGGTCGCAGCTTTAGGGGTCAACGCCGTCACACACACACACGCACTCACACACACAGGTTAGGCTTTGCCATTTCAATGACTCATTCGCATCTGGAGCTCTCCATCGATTGTGCTCAGTGACCCAGCAAAGGCCCATGTGGCGAGCGCCTGCCCCACCTCTCTGAATTAGACCACGTTCGAATGGCGGCCGCTATCGCCCTGCCGCCCCCCGTCCGATAGCCAGGAGGTGGTGCTACCGGGATGTGGAGCGCTCCCTCCGTCTGCTCGCTTGAAGCGCCGAGAGGCAAGCGGGGATTTGTTTGGTAGGGGTTTTTTCATAATAGTGGGGATTTAAAAGGCTTTTCTGACACCTGGAGTTGTAGACACTTCCTCAAAGACACAGACGCACTCTGTTTTACTGTCGGTGTCGATTTAGCGGCGGAGATTGCTGAGAGGTTCACAGTCAGGTGACGCTGCCTGCCTGAATGCATAAGATTCTCAGGCCTGTGAGCTCTTGTTCGAGTTGGCTCGCTCTGAGGAATGAATGGGGTTGCTACATCCCTGCAACCTCGCTGAACGTTCACCCATGCAATTAAATTTGGTGCTTACTCATGCACATTCCTAATGCGCTATTATACGCTTGCGTATACCGCGTACGTTTGTGCAACAGCTCTGGCAATTTGTACGCATGCATGCAGGCATGAGGCTCAGTGGCCAACATGCTGCTGTAGACCGGCTGGCCTGCTTGCAGACCCTGCAGTTTGTTTAGCAACACTCCTTTTGACGACGCCCGAAGGGTGCAATTAAGCCCAATTAGAGCCTGTCGGTTTTATTAAGAGGCGCAGACTGGCCAGGCTCGAGGGCAGTGAGGGGTAGAGGAGAGAGGAGGGAGGAGGACGAGGAGCAGGAGGAGGAGGAGAGAATCCAGCATCAGGCTACTGCTGCTCTTGAGGAGTTGGGCCCAGCTGAGAGGAAACTGGTGTAAATATAATGAAAACAGCCGCTAAACAGAAACGACAGCCAGTTTGACTGAATAATTAACTGGCGTCAGATTAAAAAACGCCAATGGCCTTATCAAGTCTTCATAACCGGGTCAGGTTCAGCATGTAACCTTCTGCGCTCTCAGTTCAAAAACATAGACATTACCTTTATGATGTCACATAAAAAAAACACTTTAAAGTACAGTTTTGTGATCAGAGAACCTGAAAAGGATCAATGGATGGCACAACCAACTCATCTATAAATACTCGCTGGCTACAGTGAATGCAGACATGTGAGGATGCAGATGTCACAAAGCATTTTTCGGAAGGGGGTTAGGGGGCGGTGGCTTATGTGAGCCTGCCCTGATATATTAGCGGAGTCGTGAATAGAGCAATACAGCTGGCTCGGAACAAAAAACGGCAGCGTCTCTTTCATCAGCAAATCATAAAAAAAAGAACACAAAATGAATGTATCATTTTCTCCCTCACAATTCCTTTTCCGTCGACCCCTCAACAGAGATGTTTACAGATAGCTATCATTCCCCCTCTTTTTCTCGTTTGCGCTTGGACATGTTTCAAAAGACCGGGCCTTTTCATCTCCCCCACTCGCTGTGAGGAAATTTGCTCCTTAATGCCTTTCAAAACAGGAAGTGCAGACAATAAAAAAAAAGGAGAAGTGAGATGAACACTCCGCTCCCCCCCCCACCCCACGAGTCCTCCCCCTTCAGGCGACGCATCCTTTGCGGCGCTGAGTGCTCGGCGCACTGCTTGCCGTGCCAAGGTGCCAACTGTGCCAGTCACACTGACCTCCATCTGCAGGCAACTTGATACCATCTCTCCAACCGCCGCATACACCCACTGAATGGGTTCGCTCAGTCACAGTGAAGTCTGAATGCCATTCAAGGCTCAGGCTCGGAATTGTGTTTCGAGTTTGTGTGCTATTGTATTCTTTGTTCACAGCTGCTGTGTAAAAAAAAAAAAAAAAAAAATCCTTTATCACTAAACTGAATACTAAAAAGGTTGTTATGTAGGAATGCACACAGGAATACATTACTGCCAATGCGCAAATCATTCCACTATCAGGCAAATTAGAATTGATTTTCACAAATCTTTATCAATGACCCTCAGAAGAGAAGGGTTGAACTGCTGCGGACTGGCACAAACCACTATTCAGGAATCGTCTCTTGCCAAGTACTAGGCTTACTATTTTAATAGTATATGTAGGTGTCTGTTTACTCATGTTGTATTCATAATTCCGCCTCCTGCAGGGCATCCGTGTCCACTGAGTGCCCTTGAACATGCCATGAGTAGTCATTCTGCGCCTCAACTAAAAAGAGACCTGAAAGACAGCTAAACACGCTTCCGCACAGTTGGATAAAACAAACCTTAACCACACAACTCAACCCCACCAAAGAACTTGCTTTTTTTCAAAAGATGTTCAGAAGAGTGTTTTTTTTCCCTCTCTCACTCTCGCTCCTCGTCTTTGCTTTCTCTCTTCTCTCCCTGGGTAAAACAAATGCATCATTTCAGTAAAAAAAAAAAAAAAAAAAAACAACACACATAAATATATATATATATATATATATATATATATATATATATATATATATATATATATATATATATATATATATATATATATATATATGCTCCTCCCTCCCATTGTGCCATTTCCGTGTATGGAAGTGTTCCCTCCCATTGATTTTATCCCAGCCAGGGCCCTACCCAACACGAGCCGCTTCCCTGCTTGTGTCATCTCTCCTTGTGCCTTTCTCCTTTTAACTGCGTTTTACTCTTGTGGTATAATGTACAACTGCCAAACTGGCAGAAAGGAGGGAGTCACAAGAAATGGGAGGAAAAACTGATACATGCGTTTGAAAGTTTCGCCTATTGAATTCTTTTTTTGATGCAGATGGGAGGAAAAAAAAGATATTTGTTCAAAGCTGAGAGCTTTTTGATCACCGTTACATTCGAGCCAGTTATTAGTAATGTTGTTGGTAGTAAAGAACACAGATTGTGCATGTTTGTATGTGCATTACATTGCTTTGCATCGTGCGACCTCTGATTCCGCACAGTCAGCGGACTAAATAAATGTGGAACAGGCGCCCGGACAAAGTGGTAGCTCTGATCAGGCGATGGTCAAAAGTGTTTCGATTAGTCCTACAGCTCCGTCTAACAAAAAAAAAAACTGCAGGCTTATGAGAAAGCACAAAGAAAGCAGGACTACTCAAGGGAGTTGCCAGGTTTACAGAGCCAAGGAAAATAACATGTGCAGCACGATGAGTGAGGGGAAAAGTGCAGAGACAGAGAGAGAGAGAGAGAGAAAGAGAGAGACAGACAGAGAGAGTGATATATGTCGGAGATATTCCTGACTCAAAGACAGGATACTGAAATCAAAGGCACCGCAAAAGCAATGTGCAGGGATCCAGAGGTGCAGGGTAAAGCTAGCAGGTGCGTTTTCCAGCCACCGCCGCTCCCCATCCACAGCTCCTGCTCCGCTGGTCCTCTGTGATGTGTGCCTGTGTCCACTGGGGGCTACAATTAGCCCATCAAACTCATTCCAGCCGGGGATCCATGCTGCCTCTCCAATCCCCTTTTCTGGCTCCTCCAAAGAGACAGGCAACTTGTAAGACGAGGGGAGGTAGCCTTTGATGTGCCAGGTTCTGCCAAGGCCTCCCTTTTTGCTCATATCAATTGCTGAAGAGATACAATTAAAATGGCGGGAGAGGCAGGCTGACGCGGCAGTATGCGATCACGGCAGCTCATGTGCCGAAAGCTCAGCTGTGCACCTATAGGAGACTGGCCCTCGCAGGTAGGGGGTGCACCCCGGTATTAGATCACATATCAGTTCCCCAGCGATTTGTGAAGCAACGAGCAGTCACGTGACAGTTTAGAGATATTCTTTATGCCGACGCTATAAATCTGTCCTCCCCTGGCTTCTGATTGGCTGCCGGTGCTGTTTCCGTATGCCTGTGTGTCTAGAGCTTTCTACCCTGCAAGCAAAAAATGGCATGTTACCCTGCATTTACACCAACGCTGAAGCTACTTCTCTCACTGAGAAACAGAGTATCAATCTACATTTTGGATTATCCATTGATTTTTATAGAGCAAAAAATACCCTGCTTCTCTTATGTCTGTTTCATATCATTTTGAATTGCATAGATTGCTCTGATTGGACAAAAGGAGCCACTCTAGCCACTACATAGAATATTTATCCTAATTTTATGTTTGTTTAAGTCCGCAAAAATCCTACTATGTGGAAGTGAGAATACGCTTTAAAACCTATCTTTTCCTCACCATTAAATCCAAATATATACATTTGGATTCATTTGGAGGGAGGGAAACTGTGGGCCAGTGGTTCAGATGGGCTGCTGTCGCGTTACGTTGTGTAAGACACCAGCACTGCTTCTGTCTCTGCTTCAGTGGGGCTCAGTGGCAGGCTGCCAGGTAATTACACAGCACCGACTACCAGCCTGCAGAGAAAAGGCCCGCTGCCGCACACACACACACAAAAAACACAAATTTGCATGTACGGTATAGAGATAACACAGCCCCACCTGCACATACGATATCTTTTTCTCTCCTCCTCCTCCGCCTCCTCCTCCTCTCACTCACACACACACACATACAGGCCCCTGACACAGAGCCAAACACAAGGACTACATTATATAAAGGAGGATTACAATGACTCCAACCTGACCCGGCTCAGCAGCCGCCCTGCCTCTGGCATGAGTGTGCCTGAATTTACTGTTTGAGCTGAAAGGCTGTCCACAGTTTAAACAGGTGTGTACGTATGCAGATGTTCATCTCGAGCATGTGGTTCACATTAGCCACTGCTGCTGCTGCGGCGGAGCCAATGCGAGCTTTCACCGGGGGAGCAGGAGTCAAGCCCAACATGTCATTTGGGGGCTGATGATCTATTCACTTCCAATTCCCTGGATCCGGGAAGTTTATCCGCGAAATTCCGAAATCTACACATGCATGAATAAACTATTCCGCTGCTTTAACCTCTTTCTGTATTAGTGCTTTTGTTTCAGTTTAAGCACAGAGGTAGTGAAAGATTTATTGACTTCGCAGCGCTTTCTTACACTTTCTATTTGTTCTATTTCAGTCAATTAGCTTGAACTCGAATGTGCATCCAGTATGGGCAAAATGTGTAGAGCGTTAACAGTTTATAATATTCTTCACTAGTCCCAACAGGCAGTAACACTGTAAAATATCTAGAAGAACATCCAAGAGTGCAACGGCAATTCATTATGGTAACATGATTATTTCCATTACACTGAGCACATTAACATTTCAACACCTCTATATGAAGTTGTAAATTAAAGGAGCCTGTGGTTGAAGTACAGCAACAAGGGTTTGGCCATTCCAACCTGACATTACAAATGTACCAAAAATGACTTGGCGTAAAAGGCAAGTAATTTGCACCGACGAAACAAAAGGGAAGTCATGCTTCAAGGAAGCGGGAGGTATTCTCTGTCCCTTGTTGGTTATTCCAGACTCTTTTTCCCCCCCTAAAGAAAGAATCTTGTTTAACAAAAAACTGCCATGGATTCCAGTGAATGCCAGCGAGAATCAAGCGAGCTATTCATGCTGCCAGTTGATTTAGGCACGCCTCGCTACACACCAATCAGCCCAGGCCCGGCCTCGCCAGCCACTCACTTGTCTGCCATTTCAACACAAGATGGAGACAGTGCCAAAAGTTCCAATTAAAATATCCATTTGTGATGTCTGTGCAGGAAAAAAAAGGAAGAAAGAAAGAAAAAAAAAACAACAAGTACTAGACTTTTTCGATAGCGTAGGAGAAAATACAACAAAAGCTGCCAAAATTCTGTGGACAAGCCACATTCTTAAGAGTTTTTCTGTCTACACAAACTAAATAAGTGTGATGCGTGTGTATGCAGGCAGAGTGTGTGCGCGCGGGATGGGGAGAGACAGACAGAGCGCGTGCGTGTTATGGGGAGTGGGAGCGTCTTGTTATGGAGGAACAGAGCATGTTGCAGATAAGAGGGCGACGCTGTTCAAAGAAAAAGGCAGGCCGGTAAAGTGTGCGCCGATTCGACATCATCGCCTTACTGTCCCTTAATGAGCCTGGAGAGGAAGTCTGGTGTCCATGGAATCCGCTCCTGTCTAGATCCAATCACGCTGCTGGGCTTTTTTATTCAAATCTCACACACAACTGTCACACAGCCAGACTGGCCGTGCTGTTTATCTTACTCCAGGAGGATGTTAACAAGACAAATGAATGAATAAATACACAAATAATGCGTTTAGGTAATGTTAATAATGTATGAAATGGAAGCTGCTTTTTGACAGTAGTGCTGCACTAAGGATTCTTCCCAACTTTGGTGACAGGTTTGTTTATTCTTTTCCCAGCATGCAATTCCCCGCATCTTTCAATGGCGACGTCTAGCCAATGCTGGGCGTCTATAGCACGTCTCGCTGATGAGAAAAAGTGCTCTGACACATTAGTTTAGACTTTCCTCCCATGAAAACAAAACAGCCCATATACCGTCAGGAATGAGCCGTCTCTCCCTTCATCCAAAACCTCTAGTATGATGATCCTCCTTAATCTCATGGAATCTGGGTCTCCTTTTCACCCCATCATCCCTCCCACTATTACATGACTGATTCTTTTACAGACGGTTCAATTAGAAGTCTGGATAAATAAATGGGAAAGCATGTGCACACCTGCACAGGTATGCAAGAGCAGGCAAATCGCAGCGTCACCTGCCTCAAAGACTGTGTCGCAAACTTCCAGGACTATTAGAAAAAAAAAAAACAACAACAAAAAAAAAGGAAAAAAAAACAAGAGGAAAAAAAAACACTCAAAGAAACTGACTGGGTAGGAAAATAAGTCTCACATCAAATTCCTTTCCCGGGCCGAGACAAAAGCAGGGCCCGGCACTCAGAACACAGACTTGGAAGATGGAGACGAAAAAAAAAAAAATTTAACAATGCGCACATCAAAACCGGAGCCAAACAAATCCAACAGAAGTTCAGATAGGTCTTCACTGGAACTGCCGAGAGGAATAAAATCAAATAAATTGGGGAGTTAGTCTCGTTCAGGCTGGCCCGACAAAGCAGAAAACACTGTTTGGAATATACAAGGAAGGTGATGGAGGACGATGCTAAATGACTCAGAAAGCAGATACCCGGTGTTTACCCCTGCAGACTCCAAAGAAAAGCCCTTCTCCTGTTATAAGGGGGTGGGAACAGAAAACTGAATTCAAGGCAGCTTAAGTGCTCTCTGGAATCACTCAGCATTCCAGCGACTTCAACACGCACACATCCACGGAGTTCACATTTTGACTGTGACAGTGTATTCATCCAGAACTGTAAATTGTTCTGTGGGGAATTTGGCGGGGCTTCGTATTCTCTCCCCACTCTATGGCTCCCCTTCTTTGCTCTCCCCTTTTTCCAAAACGCTGTCTCCATCACTCTCGGTGACAGGCTGCATGTACACATGCAGTATATATACACACAACAGACAGTCGCCAGTGATTGTGGGATCGCTCATCACGAAGTCATTACAAAAACCAGAGAGGCCACATAGCGATCTGCAGCTTATAATGAAGGACACGCCAATAACTCGTCTTGTGCGTCCTTCAAACTCTTTTGTTGCATGTAACAATATATAAAAAACAATAATTATCATACGACAAATATTTCTTCTGCGAATCATCGTTGAAATCGTTATTAAATGTCTTCATTCTTCCTAGCAGTGGCCTACAAGGTGCATGTATCCACATCCGTAAAGGGCACATATGTGGAAACAAGATTCCTGACAGGCTTCAAGTGTCACAGAGCTGAGTGTCAAAGCTTTACTGGTGCTACTGGATTCTCAGTGATGATAACAGAGAAAAAGAAAGTGTTTGGACTATTTATCAATGTAATACATATATTCCTAAAGGCCTTACAATGGCAGGTTTCTTCTGGAGACCACTAAAGGATTTTACACCAGGTTCAACACAGGTGACTTAAAGACAGTGACCCTCAACTTGTCCTGTGCTGCTTCCCACAGTGTTGTTCTTGTCATAGTGAAGTGACAGCTTGATACAGACAGAGAAACCATGTCTTTTCCTTCTTGTGATTGGATGGCATTCGTAAATTCCCGCACGCACGCGCAAAACATTTTTCCATCATAAATAAGCTTGTTCTACATTTTTTCAACCTCCTTTTGGGACTAAACAAAGTTAAATGGTTTAATGACGCTGGTGTACCTGCAGGGAATGCGTGCTTTCGCCGTGTTTGTGTGCGCGCACGTGTGTCAATGTCAACACTCGGGAGCCAAAAACTACTCTACATTCTGCAGGCCACCCCTGGGATATTCACTAAATCACTTCGCCCCGCTCTCAAAAGTTCACTTCCAAACTTCCTGGAAAAAAAGGGAGCAGACATTTCTGAGGAATAACAAAGAGGGTTAGCGAGAGTAATAACATTGTGTTTAATCCCACACAATTCCGCCTCGTACCGGAGCGAGAGTGGCGAGCCAAAAAGGTGGGGGGGGGGGGGCTCGCAGCGAAAACAAATCAATGCCGCCGCAGACGGGGACGTGTGTTAGCAACGCATAGCAACGGGATCGAGTGTCAGGGGGCAAATAAGAATCTACAAATTACTTAAACGATGCGTCACTGTGTGAAAAAAAGGGGAGAAAAAAAAAGCCAGAACATTTTCAGCTGAGTACAAAGTTCCATATTAACGCCACATTTGCCCTTTTCCTCTGCCCTCCTCCTGCCCCCTTCTTCCCTTTCTACGTACTTCCCCTCCTCTTTGTGGCTCAGCATAAAACCTCAGCCCCTTCTGTACTGCTGCTGGGGAAAGAGAGAGAGAGAGAGAGAGAGAGAGAGAAAAAAAACAAGGTCACGGATCGCCTTACTCCAGCCTGCCTCCGTATGGTCACAACCCTCCTCCCCTCCCCTTCCCTCCACACCTTCCCCTGCAGCCCCTCTCACTCTAAAACCTCATTCCATCACTGCAGCCAAATCCTCCTCATCCATCGTCCCCTCCCCTCATTCCCTCCCCTCTCTCCCCCTGTTTAATTTCTTCCCTCCTCTCCCACCCTTTCCGTGCCCTCAGCCCAGTGCTAATTGGTAAATCTGTTGAACCATGCCAGCCCCAACAATGAGACACCTGGAGTTCTGTCAAAACAAGTTTCCCTGTGAAACGGCCTCCAGTGTTAATACAGTAGCGCAGGCCGCTGCTGGGTCTGCTGTCGTTCGTGAGGCCGGCTGTAGAAATGGAGCCGCTACCGGAGGAATTTCATCAAAGTCTGGACACTCGGCCTGTTAGGAGTGGTTCATCGTAAATAAGATTATTGATACCACTTCTGAACTCTGGTCCGAGTTGTGTGTGTTATTTTCTGATGTCATCGCTCACTACGCTCTACAGGCCTGCAAGTCAGAGCTCAGGGTTAAGTGAGTTCACGCTGTAGTACACAGGAAAAGTTATAACTTGACCCGGCCTACACCCCCCCTTGAATACCTGTCATCTAAAACTCGAGTCACACCTTCAGGTGCAAGGATACTACACATACGCTGGTGTAGACAAAGGTGTGTTTGTAAGACACAAACACACAGATTCAGAAAGACAGACGGGCACACCCAGCAGTGATCCTGCCAGATCTGGTCAAACAAGTTCTAGCAAAGGCGCGCTGGAGTGGGAGGGGAAGCAGGCAGCAAGTCGACATGCGGCGAGAGAGAGGGAGAGGAATGTTTTCATTTGTTGTTGTTGTTTATTTTTCCCCTCTACTAGTCTACACCATCACATTAATAACTGTTTGCACAATCAAGCATGATTTACCTTTTTTTTTTAAGGACTCGTGTTATTTACTGCCATCAAAGGGCCGGCAGAGTGTGCAAAATCAACAAGCAATTGATTAGTCAAACAATTCAAGTAGGCAATCGACAGAGCAGCAGTCGCCTCAGAGGAGATTAATAAATTCTCCTTCGAGCTTTCGCAATGCGAGTGTCGTCCCAGCTTCACACAAATGAACCGAGGCCAACCACAACATGACTTACTGATATCCTCAGTATGTCAGCTTTGCAGGAAGATCAAGACTAACTTTAACTAACTTATTCACCTGCAGCCTCTGCTTTCTTTGAACAGCATGTCATGTTTAGGTTGAGTCATCTATAAATTGAATCATTGCTTGTTTGGCTCCGTCCTTTTATATTTCATTCAGAGCCAGATAATTTTAATAAAGAGAACGGCCTCTTAGGGAAATGCGAGCGAAACAGACTTGGCTAATTCAAATATACACCCCCCCCCCCCCCCCCCCCCCCGAGCGAAAAAGGACGTAGTCATTAAACCAGCGCTATCCAGAAGTGCTTGGTCAGGTGCAAGACAAATAAAAAAGGCAAACAGCATCCGTGACACACAGGAATTAGTTAAAATCCAAACAAAGCTGAACATGGAACATAACAGGGCTGTCTGATGAGGCACATCACTCAAATGTACCAACTGAAACACCCCATCCCCCACAAATCCCATCACCTGTATTGGCATTTTTTCACATGAAAAAAAAGCACATCAGCATCAAAGCAGCAGCACTGAATTAGCACAAAGCACAACACAGCATGATTATCATCATCATCAACAACAACATCATCATCACCAGGATTTAGGGTTTTTCATTCATTATTTGTTGGTTTAAAAATCATCAATTTGTTAAATCAGTTGTTAATTTGTGTGTGGAATCAGCCAAAATATAAACCAAAAAAATATATATATATTTTTGGAATTCAAAGGTCTCTCACCAAATGAAATTGGTGAAGGCTCAGATCTGACTGTCCGGGGAATTCCCAGCAGAAGGGCCCCTGAAAGGCAAAGATGGATGTTCCCAAGTCACACAATTATATCAGCTCTCCACCTCTCTCTCTCTCTCTCTCTCTCTCTCACACACACACACACACACACACACATCTTTACACAATTCCAGGCGGCCAGAGTTTATGCAAAAGGAGCCGTGTTCTCCCTGGAAATAATGCATCCCCTGGCTTTTGAGTTATTTAAACTACTACCCTCATCTCTGCTGGCTCAGCTTTCTCCTGGGTGCATGTTCGACCCCATTATTACTAATTTTACACAGAGAGAATAGGAGAACACTGGCTCTGCACTGGTTACATGGCTGTTGATACTGGCTGGCTGGTTGTTAAAACAATATGTCACTTTTGGTAGAACATTTTATCTCCTCGGTGGCCACACCTTCACAGAAGTTCAGGGGCAGTCGGCTTTGTCTGAGGATTCACTGTCACCAGACTTCGGCACGTTAATATCAATAACCAAGGTTGTGTTTCTCATGTAAGAGATGGTTAAGGTGCGATCATAAATAAAATATGCTGACAGTGACTCCCCAGAGCTATTTGTAATACTTCACTAAAGAAATTCAAAAGGAAAAGTGTTAACTGACTTACTAGCTGTTCAAATGCAAGTTTCTTTAAAGGCCATCAGAGGTTTAACCTGAAATATTTGTATCTACTGCCCCAAAAATCAGATATAGCATCATATCTCGCTTTGTCAGATATCAGGAGATGATAGTGGACAGGAAAGGAAGAAAAAAAGGAAGAAAAGAAGTAAAAGGAGATATTGATTTCCTAGGGAAGAAAGGACACACAAGTCTCAAAACATGCAGTGAAAAGCAACATGGCCTTTAGTTTACTGAAGGGCTACAGTACCTAAAAGCTACTGTGCAGGTTGCTTTCTCTGCGCTGGGCTCTATTTGTACGTGTGCTTAACCCTAGGGCCAGAGAGATAACTTTTCATAACAGCCATACAGTGCACACTGTGGTTATAGGTGAAACACACGCACACACACACACACACACTGTCTCTCTCTCTCTTGCAAATACAAATATATATTATCCTTTTGAATGTGTGTTTCCAACATAGAGTCACACTTTCCCTGGGGTAGCATAAGTTCACAGGGGTTATATAACAGTCAAATACCACAGCAAAAAAAAAAAAGAAAGAAAACGACAATGGCCCTAGAGCTATTCTCACACACACACACACACACACACACACAAACAGAAACACTCAGATACGAAACAAAAAACTGCTGTTCACATTTCCTAGAATTAGATATAATAGACTTTTTAAATACCTGTTAGTTTGCCCTCGTCGCGGCTGTTGTTTTTAAAACCCCATAGGGCCATTTTTTTTTTTTCGTGTTTGTGGCTTCACTTTGAAATGTTTAGATATTCTGTCAAGTTCACAAAGGGGCAAGAAGAATCTTCAGTCATTGTTGTGGCGTTGCCACTGACTAAGACAACACTGAGTGGATTGTCTGTGGGAACAAGCGGCCGTCCAGACTGCTGGACAAGATACAATGACCAGAGGTGCGCTCATTTTCATTGTCATAGTTCCCGAGGGCCTGACGCCACGTCTCGACAGCCGCCGATTTTGGCCCGAGCCAATGATGTAAGGCGTGACCCCTTGAACAAGCTTTTTGTCTGCAGAAGACAGTGAGGGACATCGGTCGGACACAATGGGCTCTATCTTAAGTCTGGATAACATGCCAGTACGGGTAAAATCAAGATATACTGGGATTCTATATAAAATGGCAAAGCTAATGTTGGATAGAGGGATGCGTGCACAGAAAGAAGGCAAGGGGGTTTGTTATTTGGAAAAAGGCTAAAAAAAAAAAAAAAAAAGGAGGGAAAGAGAGGTCGGCATAAGTCAGGACAGAGAAAGCTTTCTAGGTAAAGTCCTCAGGACAGTGTGTGTGTGGGTGGTGCCTGCCTGCTGACCATGGGGTCACTAATTAACAGCAGAGGAGGCACGGCCTCCCAGAGTTCTGAGCAATTGTCTGGCCAGCGCAGGTGCATGGCCCATTCAGACCACAGGAAGCTCCCTTTATCCCTGTTTCTGCAGAACGGACAGAGGAGCGGTCAAGGAGGGTGAATGTGATCCCCGGCTCTGTCTTTTCTAACACTGACCTCGAGTAGCAGTCACATGCCCATCCAGTCCTTCGGCCCATTGTAGGGATCCATAGAGTCATTGTGGCGTGTCTTTTCTCAATGCTCGGCTAAAAACGCAGTTCTGCTGAGGGTTTTTTTTTTATGATATCGAAAACACGTCAGCTCTTTTCAGTAAGCATTCTTTGGAGGAACAAGTTGAACTGAATGGGAATAAAATAAGCATGTTCACTGGTTGTAAAGGCTCAGGTGGGAGGTCTTGCCAGCCGTAAAAATGGCCAGATTCCATCACTTCCTCCACACTAATTACCATACACTTGGAGCAAGGGCCCTCCCTCTCTTCATCCCTGAGACCATGCTTCACTACCTCTGACACACACACATGCACACACACACACACTATAACACAGTGAGGCGCAGTTGGGAAAGCCGTCCAGCCATCCCCTGCTGCCAGTGAAAGCCCACAAAACAATGGAGACATTGTTCAACCAGGGCTAGGCTCTAGACGCTAAGGCTGTGTATGCCTGTGTGTGTGTTTGTGTGTGTGTGTGTGAGTGCGCATGTATGCACGTGAATGTCAGGAAAGTAGTTTGTGTGTGCTCTTGACATGTGCACGTTTCTGCCCCAATTCCCAGAATTGCAAATTAAGAAACATGATTCAATCAGACTAGCTTGTATCAGTGTTAAAAAAACACACACATACATACATATATATCTTTAAGAATAATTAATTTAAAGGTTGAAAAAAAGTTTGATCACATGATTTATTAACCAAATCAACACATTACTAACATAAACCTGGACTCCAGCTGAGTCCTTCACTAAACTATTGCTATCACGAACGCACACACACACGCACACACACACACACACACACACACACACACACACACACACACACACACACACACACGCACACACACACAGAAGTGGGTTTACAAAACAATCTAGTTTGTTACTGGGTTAATGAAATAATCACTGTGAAAGTAGTTAAAAAAAAAAAAAAGAAAAAATTCCTAAATCCACCCACCACTTGAACTACTACCAGCTGCTCTTCAAGTCCACATTGTAAAATTAAAACATCACAATAGCAAAAGGGAAAGTTGACAAAGCGAGGACCTGTTGTACATGATCTTTCCCTCAGGAGCTGTGCGAGGCATAAAAAAACATTTCTTGGAGTCTCCCCCTCGAAAAACACACATCAATAGGTGGATAAATATTGAATAACTTTCAGCCAATGGCATAAAAGTTCAGCGGCGGCAGGTTTGGAGGCTGCCTGCGGGGTGGTCAGGCACTTCAAAAAGGTCCTGCGTGGCCCCCTTTGAGGGCATGGTAAACAGGGGCATACAGCGTGGCCCCTCAGAAAGACCAGCCTGCGTGAGGTCACTTCCTCTTCTCTCCCCGTCGACCGAGCCCTCCAGCCAGAACCCAGAGCGTCTGCCTGCATCTCCGTCCCTGTCTATCTTTCGTCCGTCGGCCCTCCTCCGCCATGACTTTCTAACACGCTTCATCTACAGCCATCTATATATCTCTCCCTCTATCTCTGACTGTCTTTCTATTGTTGTTTCAACCGGCGCGGGGTCACTTAGACTTTAGATCGCTCTTATCTAGCAGGCCAGTCAACAGCTTCTTATCACCGCTGGTGCAGCCTAGCCAGCGCTCCAGGCAGAAGCAGGTCAAGGTGCCTGAGTATTTCTTCGCATTTGTAAACAAAAACGGAACTACTGTTTATAACTCAATTTATTGATAAGGAGATCACGTACTAACCGGAACATGCAGGCCATCTTGTAGTAAAACAAAAAGAGAGAGAGAGAGAGAAGCTTTGACTGATTGAGTGACACCAGCGGGAGTCCGTGTGGGGTTTATCGCTGGCGTTCACGATGCTGTCCAGAGTAATCTGTCTTTTCTATATGTACGACAGCCAGTATGATGCAAACCAGGGAAACATTCAATCACACTTCCTTCTCAGTCAGAGGTGGATGCGGGAGAGGGTGGAAGGAGCACCAACAATACGGGCTGTGTTTTCACATTCAATTTCATCACTTGCGCTAACAGCGAGTTTGTGCCTATGCGGTGATGCTGCAATGCCTCTGATCTTACCAGCCTGTGTACTCTATCAAACAGATCACAGTGGGGCCGGGCAATATGACCACAAATATTACAATACATTCTCTCATATTGATCGATGACAGTAATAACCACGTGTTTAATCGTGCTCCCGTCGCTCCATTCCGCTTTTGTTGCTAGTTTTTTGCTTAGAACTGAAGCCGGAAAAAAAAAAGAAACCAGAGGATTCATTTAAAGGTTCCATATTGTACTTTTCATGGGTTTTATTTGAAATTTGTATGTCCCTAACAAGGTATGTTTGTGGTTTTAAGTACCAAAATCATCTCAATGTAGCTTTACACATCATCTTTCAAGGTTCTCTTGGAGCTCTTGGAGTGTTTTTTTGTATCTTATTAATATAAGGCAGTGGTGGCATAAGGTTTAGAGAAGTGAGGGTCGTCTGTTCAATCCGGCAGGACAAATCTGCAGCGCCTGCCTCTCCCTCATGACCACCACCGAAGTGCCCTTGAGCAAGGCACTCATCCCCAGCTGCTCAGTGGCAGGCAGATCAGACTGTGGTTGTATTGAGGAGCTTCCAGCTGTGGATGTGTGACTGGGTGAATGTGATCAGGGCGTGTGATGCTGAAAAAAAAAAGAATGAGCCTCTCCTCTGATTGGCTGATTTGAATCCACACAAGTCTTCATTTTACTGTGTGGTTCAGATAGTGTTATTTATCATCAAATGACCCGACAAAAAACACCTTTAGGATTTGTATCTTAACTAGTTAGTTTCTTGGTTTTATTTAAACCTCCGATCACAGTTTGGCCTATAGGAAGAAATCCATTTATGATTAACATATTGCTGATAAACAAAAACACAGTCATAATATAGAATTAAAAAAATAATAACATCACTACGATAATATGCATACTGTCAACTAAGTCTTAAACCTGCTGTTCTCACGGAGGTGTTGTCAATTTTCTGTTTCTGTTAAATCATTGAACACAGGCTTCAGCTTCATCTGGCATATATCAAACCTGTTTGCTTGAGGGGATGTTAATTTCCATTGTGTGGGAAAGTTTTGCAGTGATTAGCACACGTATGTTGCTCAGTATTTCGTCAAACTTGAGATAACCAAAAAATCCGCCATATGGTTTTGTTTTGTCGACTGGAGCTTGTTTTTGCCAATTTCTGCTTTGTGATGAGTTGTGGGTGTCGCCCGACTCTTTGCATTACAGCTTCATGTGTATATTCAGAAAGACAGATGCTCACAAAAATGATTCCATTATCATTTTCGCACCCAACGCTTCATTGAGCGATCAAATTAAACAAATAATTACAACAATCTTATTAATGAGGATGAATTTTGTTGCTCTCAAACTTCATTTAAAGTTAATATGAATGTGAAGTATTTACAGCCATATGACTCACAGCAAGATAAAATCCTCAAGCATTTACCTGCAGCTTTTGCTGCCTTTGACCAGTTTAATGACTTCATACGAGTTGTGACTCTTTTTTTCCTCAGCGTCTCCTAAAATAACAGAGCAAGAACAGGCCCCTGAACTCTTTGGTATAAAAATAACACAAGCATCGCAGGGGAAGATAAGGAGGGCCTGAGCCGGGCTTGTTTTGTTCAGAATAACACTGTCATCGTGAGCTCTTTGTCTTAAAGACAACTTTTGACAAGGTTTCTGTTTCAAATAAACAGCCTTGTCACCTCCTGCTATTTTAAGATGTGCTTAACATAAATGGGCAAAATACCATAGAGGCCTTGGTTCGCCAACTTTTGAGTAACTGTTCGAGATGGTATTTATTACGAACCATAAAAGTAACTGAACTGATCAAATGTCAAACGTGACTCAGAGGGACAGTGTGTCTTTACAGTGTAATTTCGTGGTTTTGTGTGAGCTATACAACCATAATGACTACAAACTGTGTTGTTGCACAGAAACAATAAAGGTCAGCCATGTATTATTAGCTCCAGCACAGAACCGTTACCACAGGAGATGTATAACCTACAAACTCAGAAGGCATCTCCATCTAAAAATCGTTAAGCGCTTTTCAATTTTTTTTTTTCATTTTCATAACTATATGTAGAAAATGCACAACTCCCAAACAAAAGAATCAACTATGCCAATAACGGCCCAGGGCATTCGTGGTCACCTCACCAATTCTGCTCAATCCCAACCCCATTGATTTTTCTGGCTCGCTAACCCGGTGACCATAAACATACACCTCCGTATGTTCAACCTTTCCACTGACCTCCTCAAATCTTTATGCCTTTGGCTGACTACTAAGTTCATGTACAACTGTTCATTCCACAGCTGCTAGCCTCTTAGATATTGACATGCCTGGGTCGGATGCTCTGTTATGTGTATGTACAGCATATGGCCCTATGGCTGTTCAGCCAACTCTCCTGCCAGAGTAAAATACAGGTTCGAGCTTGACCTCTTTTGTAAAAAAATAAAAAACTAGTGTCCAGTATCATGGGCAAACTTCAAGAAAAGATCCAAGGCGCACTGTTCTTGTAGGAAATATTTTTAAACCCTATATTATAACAAGGCTAAGACAAAAAGACAAACCAACATGTTTCAGCTCATGACAGCCCTCCTCAGGGTCAAAGGTCACGTACACCAGATACACCTCCTCTCCTTTCCACTTCCTTCCTTTCCTCCAACTCCATGGACCATAGTAGGGGTGGTACACTAAATTCACGGTTCGGTATACACCTCGGTTTTGCGGTCACATTTCAGTACAGCAGGGAAAAAAATAAAGAAATGAAGAAAATAATATGTTGGTCCTTTATTTTAACATCCAAAAATGGCTCATTGGTCAAAACTATTACTGAAACAGTTTTGTTGTGCTGCAGTGAAAAGGAAAACAACCGTTCTCTTTTCCTGCTGAAAGCCGTTTTCTGCTGATTTATAGTCGCTGGGAACTGGTTCTTATGACGTGTAGAAGAGTGGGTAACCAGGGTGACGTGGCTTAGCCGACGAGCGTATATCCAGATGTATCATTATAAGGCTTTATACATCTATGAGTGTGCAGCTAAGCGGTGCACTACCAAAATGTTCCGGGTGAAACTCAAGTGCCAGTTTTATTGTTCTGTACGCCAGAGTAAGAGGATTATTAAACTATTTGCACAGTAATTGGGTATGGGACCGAACCGAGGGAAGTCTCATACCGAACCGAACGTCCTGTGCCAAACGGTACGCGAACCGCTACGCTCCTAATTAACAGGGTAATCAGCGTTGAAGGTACGCCCCACACTTCCGTTAAAGACATTATGTTAGCAGCCCAGCATTAGCTCATTCTCCTTGAAAAACTTCATCATTAGACTGGTTTTCCATAATCATCTCACTCAGCACAAGGCTTGGCTGGGTGTCAATTTCTGCGGAATTACGAGCAGCGTGGCCATCCAAAAAAACAACTGCTGTACCTGCCACGGTCTCAGCCCCAACTGCCAGTCGCCTACTGATTACTCACCAACTAAAGGAGCTACTTTCTTGGAAGTCTCTCACAGTCAAAATCTACATGTATAGAAAAAAAACTGCAAGTTTACTTAAAATGAGCGGGCGTGTTAGTGATTCTGATTTAAGGGTAAATGACACATATGCATTTTTCCAGTCAAAACATCCATTCATGGAAAAAAAAAAGGGAGGGAGAGACTATAACCCTGAAGCTGTTTCAGGACGGATTAGAGAAGGAAGTCAGGTTTTGTTTGTCTTTCTGTCATGAAGAAGTGAAGAAGAGCTGGGAAAAAGAGGAGAAGTACCGAGCGAAGTGTTACTTACAACGATGTGTGCCGGTGACGGGGACCTGGCATCTTTAAGTGCTTGTCTACTTTGAAGACCTCCTGGTTGAACATCTAGCAGGGGCCATTTCATCTGTAGGTACTGAATGGCAGAAAGGAAACAGAATGGAAAGAAAGAAAACAAAACATGTTAACAATGCAGAAAGCAAAAACCAAAATTAAAATAAGACAAAAAAAGGGGGAGACGACATTTCTTGATGGGTGTGTGGCTGTGGAAACTCAAAAACATGGAGCGGCAAATAAAGATCTTAAGGCAGATGGTAGATGAGGTGAGGATGGCCTCAGGTATGCAATGTGAGAGTTCAGCAGGAGTTCACACGGTAGCAGAGTAAACGAAATCACATTTATTTTTAGAAATATGCAAAACAATGCTGCTCTTGTTCACAGTGAGCAGGGAATTCTAAAATAAAAAAAAATTGGTTCAAGTTTTTCCCCTGAAGTAGTTGAGAAGTGAAAGAAAACCGACACATGACTTGAGAGTCGGGGGGAGGGCAGAGGTTAAGTGTAGTACTGTACACAACGTGTGGCTTTTAGATGACCTAATGTCATAAATGTGACTGTTGTCAAGACTTTTATTGGTACCTATAAAGAAGTTAAAGTGTGGCGTCTCACCACGCTCCTCTGAGGCTAAACCTCCTGACTGCTCCCATAAATGATTGACTTGGCCTCTATCAGAAGTCACTCGTTCTCCCAACCCCTCTCTTTCTGTCACACACATTGCACGTAGAGATAAGCAGCAACAAGGGTCATGAGAAACATCTGTCTGCGTTATAAAATGGGTGGTGTCCTTGTTATTTGAAGGCATGTGCTGCGTTTACCGTCCCATCAAAATGCTCTGGTACCTTTTCCTAGAACGGCCTTGCCTCATCTCGACATATTTCATAATAAAACCATGGAAAACATCCACAACTGCTGTCATTAAAACAATTTTGCACAGAGTCATACGATATCACCTGCCGTCCAAATTCTACCATCATTCCGGCGCTGCGCTGTAGCCATACAGTAAACTCTCTATTTGTCAGCCATTGACTGCCTGTTGTTGACCTTGTTACAGTATGTGGTCCAAACTGTGCTTATCAATGTCACGGCCACCTAGTTTGCGGAAAAGAGGTCACGGCAGCTGTTTCAGTTCAGAGGCATTTGGAATGGGTACTGAAAGAGAGAAACTTCTGTTGAACTGAATATCAGGAATGACAACTGCACACAATGTAACACCAATGACCTTTGGAAAACCGCTTCCAGTTCCTGGACTTGCTTGTGATTAAATAGAAAGAAGTAAAACAAAACCCACATTGGTTTTGTTAAAAAACAATATGACAAAAAATATATATATCGTAGAGAAAAAATGTGGACAAGCATTAAATCAGGGATTTTTGCTGGCCAATTAAACCTGCTGTGAAATATTATGAGCGTCTGATCCATTCAAGCTATATGAGTTCACACAGTGCTGATTAGGCCTATCACAGCCAGGTAAATCTCTATGTTTCACAACCGGCCACCGGCTACTTCCGGGTAGCCCTCTGCTAACTCGAATATGGATGAAATAATTTAATGTTGCGGCTCTTGTAGACTCACCAAGTGTTATCAGATGAAATGGATCAAATACTGACAGTGTAACAAGTCATTTCACAGGGGTTGTGTGACGCTATAAACAATTTATCCACCGTTTTATTACCAAGACCATAACTTTTTCTTTTTTTTCTATTATTTAAGCTGTGTTTGTGTAATTACATTTGCAAAGACAGAAGGGGGAGACAAATGTCCTGCACTACAGCTTTAAAACAAAGGAGGGTAACAAGCGTTGCTTCATTTGCGAGTCACAAAAAGGGATATGGATTAAACTCTCTTATTATTCACAGATGTCCATGTTAACAGTTTGGTCCTATCTCACTCCTATCAAATTTTATTCCATGAGTGATTGAGATCATGTGCTTCTTTGCTATAATCACATAAGTTGAAACAATCCTGTTGAGTGTCATAATTATCTCACCATCATTTTTGGCCCAGAGCCCAGGATCACATGTTGGCCTTAGTTTTATGCGTTAAATGGTTCTTAAATCACAACTCTTATGTGTAACCATCAGCTCGTCCTGCAACACACACGATGAAGTGCAGCCTAAGCTACAGTGCTGTGCGAAGGCTTTTGGCGGCTTTATGGCATCGCAGGTATATTAGACGGAATTTCTGTGTGTTGCCATGCTGCAAGAGTGACCGGTACTTTATATGCATGTCTGCAGGAGAGTTTGCATGTGTGTGTGAGTCAGTGCTGGTCAGAATGAGTGTGTCGCGACCCTTCCTGAGACTGTGTCTAAATCAGTGGTAATTAGCGAAGGGTTCACCGCGGGGTGCCTGCCAGTGGTAGACGCTGGAGGGAGTTATTGACTCCATGCTCTCGGTTACATCCCCTGCAAGGGAAAAAAGAAATGTTTGCTGCCTGGTCTTTCTCCAGTACTACCACTCATTTATGACCCCGAGATGGCTTTTACTGCTAAAAAACTGGGTTTGTTTATGCTTGTTTGTATGTCCTGAGAGTGGAAAAACGAAAAAGGTTGTAAAAACTCCAGAGTTGAGGTCTTGTGGGTTTTTATGGACCCCCTGCGCTGGGCATTAATTGCCATGAAGTGGAGAGAGAGGGGTGGTTGGTGGGTTGTTGTTGGTGGTGGGGGTGTAACAGTAAAAGAGGAGGAAAAGAGTGACGGAGCTGCTGTCATCTATGAGGTAATTCAAGACAGTGTCCGTTGGTGCCAGAGGGGCTAGAAGACAGGCCAGCGGGAGAGAGAGAGAGAGAGAGAGAGAGAAAGGGGAGAGGAGGGGCTGTAAATCGTGAATCCAGTTATGGGAAAGTCCTGCCGTCGCATGTGCTCGTGCACACATGCTCACACATGCAAATATTCAAAACGCAGCTGCAAGCTCACGGAGGGGTCTAGCATGACAACATTCTGAGGAGCGTGAAGGTGACACCCCAGAGTGTGGCAAGGGGCTAGAGAGACATTGATTGAAGGACTATGGAGCGAGGGGGAGGGGGGTGTTAGGGTGGGGTGGGCTGCCGAAACGCATGCCCTAACAAGTGGCTCCACTTCAGCCCCGCTATTGCAAATGTTCTCACACACTAATCTCTCCTGCAGGTTTTACAAGCATGCCAAGGAAAACGGAGCCCTGGCAAGCACCGGGCTTTCCGACCACCCCCTTCTTGGCCTCCTTCCGCTCTCTCTCTCTCCCTCTCTCTCTCTCTCTCTCCCTCCCCGCCCGCCTGCCCCGCTAACGGACGCACTGCCTGGGCTTGAGTAGGCCATGACCTCTGACCCCTCTCTGCTTGCTCCAAACCAAGCCCCTCCCTGTTCCCCCCGCTCTGCAACCTGAAAACTCTCCTGCTATGAGGGGGGCCCCCCGGGTAACTCAAGAGCCATTCCAATGTGACAAATTGCTCCGGAGTTCCAGGATAACTCTCTCTTCTCTGCTGTCTCCTTTCCTGCCCCCCCACCCCCTTTCCACACACACACACACACACACACACACACAAACACACCCACACACACACAAACACTAACCAGCCCCCCCCCTTGACAGACCCCCACCCTTGTAAGAGCCACCCAGTGGTTGGGCTCCAGCTCTGGGTCGTGCAGCAGACAGCTTCTCCCTCTGCCCTCTCCCTTTCAGCGCCCCCCTTCTCTTCCCCCTACCCTGCGCCCCTCCTCGCCTGGCCAGCCCCACAATGGGAGCTGAATGACTCAATTGTCTCTGATGAAGTGAAAGACAAGGGAGTCCTCTAAATCCTTACAGAGGAATGAACTCACCCTCACTGTCCCGATTTCCCCATCCTCTGCAGCTTTCCCAAGCACATGAAGGGTTGGTGGTGGTGGTGGAGTCGTTTACAAGGGCTACGACTAATTAGTAACATTATTGATAATACTGTGGATTCACTTTACTGTATTATTAAAAAGCACCAAAACATTGCCGGTCAAAAGAGACCAAGTTCTTCAAATTGCTTGTATTGTCCACCCAGCAGTCCAATAAATATCAAATTAAAAAGGAAATTCTTCACATTTGACAATTTTTGGACAAGATTTTTAGTGTAAAATGTATGAGTGGTGGTCCCTACTAGCATGCTGGACCACTCACCCATACATGAGTGACTGCTGCTGCACCAAGGTCTGGCATGTCATGAGCTGCAGTGTGTTAACCCAGATCCTCGCCGACTGTCATCGCAGTAAAAAAAGCAAGCTGTGTCCCTGTGTCACAGCTCGTGGCAGAGGGGAAGCCAGCCGGAGACAAATGGAGGGGCATCCTGAGGGTTCACACAACATCATCATCATCCTCTTCCTCACATGTCCACACACACCGGCTTCCACCACTGTTTGTTACTAATTCAACAGCCAGGCAACAGAGGCAATTTGGCCTCCAACACGCCATCCTGCTAACAGCGCCAGCCCTCCTAAACATAAAACATTTTTTTTTCCACATCCTATCAAACATTAACCAAATGTCAATATATGATATTGACAAAGGATGGGAGGGTGCGGGGGGGAGTTTTCCTCATCATTTTTTGAGACACGGAAAGCGCAGGATTGTTCTCCACGTTTCTGGTCAGCAATCACCAGCTTTTTTTTTTTGCTTTTTTTCCCCGTCAAGCTCCCATCTGATGTGTTTATCACATGACGTGGCCTTGGCTTGTTGGGTTTTGTTTTGGATTAAGAGCAGAGGGTATCAGAGCAATCAAAACATACAGAGCTCCTTATGTGCCAACATGGCTCCCGAAACGCTGGTCCACTTTCCAGTGGGGGGGAAACAGGAGACAGATGACGATGATGAGGACTGCGGCGATATGAAAGAGGAAGCGGAGACGGAGACAAACAGAGAGACAGACAGGCGGCAGCTTGGGTTTTAGAGTCAGCATATGGATGCTGGGTGTTGCTCTGGAGAGTCCAGCAGATCTGCGACCCATCTGTGGGTCTGCCTCATAAACATGACACAGCTACAACACATGTACATTCACAGAGAACCCCTCCCCTGACATACAGTACATGCATGCTTACACACCTGAATACAACAATGCTCACCCACATTCCCCCTGGTTGACAGTTCATCGGCTCCTCAGTGAGAGCCCTCAGAGATGGGATTGACAGCTTGCCGATTACACCAATCAAGACCACTACTATAAAGAGCTTTATTAAAGTCTGAAATGATCAAGGCTAGTAAGAGGAGCCCATTCAAAAGCTCTGCGAGTAAACTGCACGGAGCTTAAAAGATTAGCCCATCCAGTTTGACTACAATTTTATCCCTTTAAAAACAAGAGTTAAGCATATTCTCTTGATCTGTTGCGGATATCGTCGGGAGTCTTTGTCCTCACTAACAGGCGCAAGAGAAGACGTAAAAAAAAAACATACGTTGTTGAGGAGGGGGACACTAATTTCCTGTAATTGAGGGAGGGAGAAGCCTAATGAAACACAGACCCTCTTTAAATCCCCCAGGTAGACAAAAAAATTCACCCACGCACACAGCTATATGATACACTGCTGTGTGTGTGTGTGTGTGTGTGTGTGTGTGTGTGTGTGCGCAGAGAACTGGATTTTACAGTAGAACAGATGGAAGTAAGGAAAAGAATTTCAGGACAAAACTGGACAAAAGTTGGCCGACACAAGAGGGCCCATTATGGCTGCTTTGGTTCGACCGATACACATTTTATGAGTAAATATTAAAGAAAGAAAGAAAAAAAAAACACCCCACCTGCTCTGATAGCCGGAGGCGTTTTGCAACCAGGAAAATAAAAGTGAAATGCGGGAAGGCCTGGGGTTTGCGTGCCCTGGGGCAGGAAGGGGTCCGCTGGGCCCGTATTTTTTCTCCAAAGCCAGAACCGCTTGGGGGTTCCACTGGCCCTGACAGCACTGGGGCCGCTAACCTGATCCACACCCTCCCCATCTCACCTCCTACCCCCTGTGCCAACAATCCCCACCTCAAATTCCCTTTCTCTCTCTTTTTCTTGCAGAAAAAAAAAAAACTCAACCTGACACTTTCATATAAGCCTTTTTTTTTTTTACACAGGGGGATGTGCACGTGACCTCTCCTTCCTCTCTACCCAACCCTGACTTCACTCACCCCTTCGAATGAAGCTGGGGAAACAGGATTGTGAGACTTCTATTGTTTAAAGTAAAATGTAAAAAAGCCAAGAGAACTTTTAACTGATTTAACGGATTAGCTGATGAGTTTGCCGCTCTTTCTTCAGACTTTCCATCCACGAACACTTGACTTTTATCTGGCCTGTTCTGGAAGTTAGTTTCGCTGTTTTAAACACAGGTTCATAAGATAAGAATGCCTTTGCTCTGACGCTGTTTGCTTAGCAGGTGTGGACAAACGTGCTATTCAAACAACAGCTGATTGACCGGAAAGTTTCAAAAAAGGATTGCGCAACACGTAGCAGACACATTTTTCTTTCTAAATCTAGCCCAAGAAGACAAAAATGTCCACTAGTCAAAACGCAGAAAAAAAAAATCGGTTCTCTACCTTCAATTAAAGTGATTGGATGATGACAGACTAGACCAAAGATTACACACACTTGGGTACACAGAGTATTTTCCAAGGAAGTGAGAGGGTGACATGATTGCAGTCCAAAACCCACCAACTTCTCAACAAGCCTCAGAAAGTAAACAGTGTTCCATTTCTGACTTTTGCACCCCCCCTCCCCCCTATCCCACTGTCCCTCTCACTGTGTCATTAAGAGTATCTCTTGGCTGCTCTATAAATAGTGGCAGGCAGGGTGAAGGCCAGCAGGAGCTGGCTAGTCTTCCATCAGCCCGCTAATGAACAGGCGCTGTGGCACCTTTAGCATCAGACTCTGCTGCAGAATGCCTCTGCTTCCAGGTGTTTCTCCTGCTGCACTACAGTAGCTGCTTTTCCGGAGCAGTGACTCTTCATCTTTCTTTTCCTTTAACGCAGACACAAATATAAGCCGGGCTCCGCGGTGCCTTCATTGGTCTCCTAAATCACCAGGTTGCCAAACTGAGTGGGTTACAGTGGCTGCGAGCTTTAATTATTGCGATGGTAATGGTGCAGCCTAATCGAGCATGTTGTAATCACGGTTAATTAATTAACAGAGCGGCGTGTTGCTCGTCAATACTCCTGCTTTTTGTATTTGATTTAGGGGTTCGCGCCACAGCGCGAAAAAGATACCCGTATGCCAAGTGCTGATTTATTTTACTATGGGTAGCCAGCAAAAACAAAACCTCAGCAAGATAAAGTGAGAATTTAAATAGCTTTTTGATTATAAGGTCTGGATTTTATATACATTTACAATCCAAAGAGAGATGCACACAGTAAGTGCTTATAAATTGTACCTTAAAACTAGCCTTCGAGACTTCTGGGAAGTTGCAATGACACACTACACCGCCCACTCCACCCCCATTCATAGCCATTCAAATCATCCAGATTTTTATTAACATTAATGAGACAGACACAAAACAACCTGTTCTCTCTAGAGATTCAAAGAGAAGCTTGAGTAAATTATACATTATTATAATAATTATAACTGTAAATTATATTGAAACAAATACATCTTAGGCATATATCAAAAGTTCAAACAAAACCCCGAATAGGTATACAATATGGGACCTTTAATGTGTTCTATAAAGCCATCGGCATAACAAGCAACAGTCTGTCTACTTGCCTGCCTATTAAAAGTGACATTCTACCAGGTAAACAGGTTATCTGAATGAAATGAATCACAGGGATCTGGATTAACTGGTTCTGTCTCAAGGACATTTTGTCATTTATCAATTCTCAGATTTAATGACAACTCTCGGATGAGTGGGTGAAACATTTTGTATGTAATAACAGGTAACAGCATATACAGGTGCCTTCATTTTACTATTTTGGATTCAGTAGAAGTATTATATTTCACTGTTATTTCTTAATTTCATATGATTTTGTAAACTACCACCATTCGTCCATCCCACACTGGTAATGGTAGTCAGTGGAGGAACCCAGGGCACAGTAGAAGTAGGCTGATGGATTGGCAGGGCAAAGATCAGTCCTGGACCTTTCCTGGTCGGAGTCTTGTAAGCACTGACCTACTTCCGAGGCTACATGAAGGTGAACAGGCACGTCTGCGGGCCTAGGTGTGTCTGAGCCCCTTGCGCAAGGCAAAGGCCAGGGGGTGGAAGGAGAAGAGGTTGGGCAACTCATGTGCTCACTTCATGCTTACCTTTGTTTGCAGGAAGCAGGGTTAGGGGCGTGAAGAGGAGAATTAAAAAGGAACAAAGAAAAAAAAAAGGAACAGGAAAGAACAGCAGCTGAGCTCTGCTGAGGGAGACAAGTAAGCTGATTGCAGTGCCCACATTCTGCTGGAGAATGCTGTATTTGGTATTGTGCTGGAGGAGAGCTGAATGCTGCCCTTGATGTTGGGTGTCTGGTTTTGTTCTGCGAGAGTTCACTATGAATTAGTTAAACGGTAGACTGGATATAAGGAAGCTATGAAACATGCCTCAGAGGGAGAGAATGTGTACACTCGCAGGCTTCACAAAGACTTCCGATATTCTGAAACCACTACACGCTATCACACAATTCCACCTACGCGCATTCATCAATCAGAAAGCATCACGCGGAGGGCATCACACACACATACCAACAGGCAATTAATCTTCAGAAAAGCATCATGTGAACCAACAAACATTCAGCCTGCTTTTTTTTTGTCTTTTTCACACTTGCACATACACCTTGAAGCGGTTCAGCCTCCATATTCATGAGGCCTACTCCCTCAGCATACCTAAAGCGCAGGATATTTTGAGGGTTTCAACTCAAATCTCAATGATGGTTTCAGGTTATGGATTTCTGACCGGGCCAACTCAGCTAATTCAGCATCTTGAGGCTATTTATTTTAAGGTTCATTTAGCTTTAACCTAACTTATTATTATTGTTATCAAACATGGTATTTTACTATGATATTGAGCGTGGAAAACGGAGGAAAAATAGAAATCCTATACAAGCAATTACATGCACACTCACACAGTGGGGTACTGCCGCTTTGCCACGGTAGCTTAATGAATAAATAAGTAATAAGGGCTTGGTTATTGGAGCTCATTAAAATGGGAGATGCTTCCATGACAATAAGACCTGAGGAGGGCCAGGGGAGGCGGATGTGTGGCTTGGGCCAGAGTGGGTGGCTCTCCTTCTCCGCCCCCCCACCCCTTTCCTGTCCCCCTATAACCTGACCACATGCCCCCAGCGCTCACCTCCAAATCAACTCTGTCAGAGATGCTCCTCTCCCCCCCCACCACCCACACACACACACACACACACACACACACACACACACATGCCTTACCCTCTGCACCAGCTCCTTCCCTGACACAGCAGCACATGCATCTTCATACATACACACACAGCTGCAAGCACAGGCTCAAAAAGACATACACCTCTCTCATAGTTAATTACCACTTAGCTCAATCACGTTGTGACCCATCCATAAGAGCCCCCTCCTCCCCCTCCTCCTCCTCCACCCTCGAACACAAACAGCAGCACACATGCCAATTATTGATGAATCTTTAATATGCCGTTTTACAAAGTCTCCATCTCATTTCCTTCCATTGAGCAGGTGATTACATTTCCTACAGGACGGGTTATATATAAATAGAAGCGGTTTAAGCGTCTCAGATACTAAATGCAAAAGATCGAGTGAGAATAAATTAGCTTAATATAATATAATTGCAAGGATGAAATAGACCGGCCATTTGGAGAAGACGGATAACTTTTTTTTTTCCCCCTCTCTTATTCACTCCTCCTGCCTTGCATCTCCAGCTAGCTCGGAATAAAACCCCCGGACAAAAATCCCACGCCGCGATAACATGTCAATAATGAGCTGAGGCCATCTATTGATCAGCTTAATTTTGCATCTATTAGCTAGGGAACGGCTTGCTCCGGGGGCGAGGGAAGCCAGGCGCTAACACGCACCGACAGGCTGGATGGAGATCATTACAACTGATGTTCACACACACGCTGTGATTGACATGGAGATAAGGCAGGAGAGAGCCCAGGCTCGCACGCCTCCCCGCACACTAAGCTAATGATACACCAAACGTGTGCTTGGTGTGTGTGTGTGTGTACAGCGATGTGTGCGTGTGTGTGTGTGTGTGCGGGATGATGATAGAGAGACCGTCTATCTAGAAAGAGAGTTAGAGCAGGAAAAAAAGAGAGAAAGAGGAGAAGAAAAGCAGGCCACACGCCTTTGCTAATTGGCACAGTCAAGACAGCGCAGCTCATAAAAGACAAAAAAGCATTTAGTGGAGCACCTCAGCTTTCTGGATCGCCTTATCAAGCCGGTGTCATTTAAATACAGTTGACTGCACCGCGGCAGAGCCCTGCTTTGACCTGGAATGCAGGGCTCTGTCGGATGGTGTTTGCATAAGAAGTGTTCATTATGACGATCATTTGTTTTCCCGTGAACGGATGATTGCAAGCTCCATGCGGCTCTGTGTCAACACGGCAACCAAAGCAGCTCCCAACACTCTTTTTTTCTCACATTTCGGAAAGGAGTGATGAGTAATACGATAATAAGATGTAATAAGACGGATCCACACAGAGAACGCGTGCAGAAAACAACGATGCCCTTTTTACTCCCGCTAACCTTTCCGACACCTCTGCCGCTACAGGCTTGACTTGGCATTGATGCAACCAGCTGCAATATAGGATGCTGCATCTTATCCACACACACACACACACGAGAGAGAGTTGGAGAAAGAGACAGGGAAGGGCCGGCATGCTCAAACTGCACCTCTTACCAATATGCTCGAAAAGGAAGGGCTGAATCTCGGTGTACACGCCTGTATATCTGGGTTTTATACAGGGAGGAGGTCTTGTTTTATACCAGATAGGTTCTATGGAGGTGAGGTCAGAGGCACTAAAAAAAAAAAAAAAAAAAAACCCTTGGCTAAAAACTGTGTGTTTTTGTCAGCTGAGAGATGCAGCGAAGGGATCGAGGGAGCAGCGGGAGGAGGGAGGGTGAGAGGAGGGAATGAGGAGGGGGGGGAGGAGGGGGGGAGGAGAGAGGAAAAAAAAGCCCTCAGCCAAGCCATCAAGTTGAACATTGAACTTCACAGTAGTAGCTGCCTTTCTATGCCTCTCCTTTTGATGTTACCTCCAAAGCAAAGGATCAAAGGCTTGGAGTGTGGCGTGGGGAAGTCCCAAGCTCTTAGCCTGCCAGCCTGTGATATATGCAAAAGTCTACGCCAAAAGAGAGAGAGTGGGGCAGAGAGCGAGAGAGAGAGAGAGAGAGAAAGAGAGAGCAGAAAAACAGAGGAAGCTTGCATGGAATGTGGCTAAATAGTATGTTTTGTGTCTAATGAATGACAAGGGGATGACACAATCAGCCGGTTAGTTGCACGTATGACGTAGAGTGGGGTGGGTGAAGTGCACACACACACACACACACAACAAGTTGCGGAGAGTAGGCGTTTGATGGTCTAAGAGGGCTGGGTATGGAAGGCAGGGGATGGGATGGGATGGGGCGTGAGCGTGGGGGTGTTGGCAGTGTTTGTTGCCCTCGCAACTTCCCCCCCCCGCCCCCTCCACCCCCTCTTCCCCCGCTCTCAACCAGCAACGCGGGACGGCCCCCCCACCTCCCCTCCTCTCCTCCTCCCCTCCAATCCCCGCTTCCACCTCGCACCAACCCCCAGCGCCTCTCCAACATCAAGGGGGCGAGAGTGTGTGTCGTCTCGACATAAATATACAGTGTGCCGTTAAAAGCGAGGACTACAGTAAACACAGTGCACATGAAATCCTGGTTGTCTCTCACTGGAGCACACACACACACACACACACACAAACACACACAAACACACACACACAGTGGGCTCAGCTGGGCCAAAGAGTGGAGCAGAGGTGTGCTAAAATTGACAAATCTCTACGAGACAAACACAATCCACACACACACACTCACACTCACATACACACCCTTTCCCCAAGGCTGTAGGATTAAGAGGTCCAGCTGGCTGACAGCAAGCCCTTCCTTCCCACGTATCCTGTCGATCTCAAACCCCCCCACCCCAAACACACACACACACACACACACACACACACACACTCCAACCCCAGGTCTGCCAGCCGGCTTGCCGAGCCTGCCAGGAGGACACACCTGAATTTGACATCGATCGGCCCTGAGCCCGCTTCACCTCCCCTCCGCCCCACGCACATTCACACAGCTACGGGGGGAAAAGTCCAGAGGAAATCCTCTGTGGAAATATGAGTGATGGGTGGATAGGGAGGAGCCTCCACGCCATCGTAACGTAGGGCTAGGCGTCATCAACACCGCCGATGCGTTTCACCCGTCCATCTCGCCCTCCCAACTGTGCGACTGCTTGTATCCTTCTGTTGGTTCTATGAAAGTCATGGCCTTGAGAGATGGAGGAAGAGTAGTGGGCGAAAGGAGGTGAGGGGGTGGGGGTGGAGATAATACAGAATGAGCCCTCTTGTTGGAAACACGGGGGGAAACTGAGACAGAAAGCAGAGAAAAGTGAGAGCAGGATTAGGAGGAAGAATATGAACTTTAGTGAGATCTAACCCCCTTCACCTCCCTCTCCCCCTGCCCCACTTCTCAACAGCTGCCAGGTCACTTTACAAATGTCTGGGAGAAAATATGCGGCAGGGTGTTGTTTGAGCGTTATATCATTTTGTCGACAGGGAAATATGTGCGCTTGAATGTGCAAGAAAATACACGTTCAGTATTCCAATATGTGAGATAACTGAAAGTTAGGATTATATAATTGAAATCGGTTTAGCACATGCGTCACATCGATGACCTGGAGAGCAATAATTGAGATTGCAGCATGTCTTTGGCATTTCAGGGATAATATTTCTTGTTGTTTATCTGAGATCAGTTCTATAAACAACCAATCCAAATACCAAAACCAAAAAACAGAGAGCTGGGATCTGAAAATGAACATCAGCAGGTTAAATCTCTAGCTGCTCTGTTGATTCAGTGAACATGTAAATGAGCTACATACCAAAAGAGTACACTAAAATTTCTCCCCTCCCCCCAAAAAGTACCATTATCACATGAACATACCTATGGGTGCTCTCATATTTACTTTCACCAACATGGCCTTTTCAGACTCAATGGACTAGCTTGTGTTCATTAATATTGACTGGAAAGTCCGAGGCTATGAAAACCAAAACCACATAAATTCTTCATCTTCCTCGTTACCTAGAGCCAGGAATGAGTGACAGGCCTAATGTGGAGAAAAGATGGGGCATGATTTAGGTGAAGTTTGACTGAAGACAAAGTAAGAGCAGCAGCAGGGTCTGATTTTTGGTTGTGATCACAACCAGAGGATGCTAAAGCCAGGCTTGGGGCTGCCTTGCCTCGATGGATAACTAATGAGAACAGAGAAAAATCTATCCGGCAATTCACCATGATACCATCGACAGGGGCAGATCACTACCACAGATTGGAGAGAGTGGGGAGTAGCAGGAGTAAAGAAAGAAGAAGGGAAAAAAAAGCAAAACAGACAAGGCAGAGGTATAAGGAAAGAATAAGAATGAGGGAGTGAGAAGTGGAGAAACGAGAGAGCAAGAGATAGAAGGGAGGGAAAAAAAATTCACAATGATGACACGTAAGTGCAAAGAGCGATTAAGGATTTACTTTCAAAAGGACTCCCATTGATCTTTTTTGATAGACCTGCAATAAATCAAACCGGATTGACTCGCATGAGAACCAAGCCTAATCCTTTAGTCAGATCCAGGAGAACTCCAACCAAACCAGCTGTTAATTTAGGCTTTACAAGATAAAGCGGGAGAAATCCAACCTGATGTACCCTAGGGCAGAGGCTTACATCATCTCTGTAAAGCAATCAACTTATTGCCAGTTTGGAGAGGTAATCAGAGCACATACTGAGAGAGGAGTCGGAGAGAGAGGGGAGGGATCGCTGGATGGAAAGAGAGAAAAGGGAGACAAGAGGTTAGAATTTAATTTTAAGAATGTTATTTAAAGAGAGAAAACTTTCTGCATGCCAGGCAGATATACAAAGGTCCTCTGACTGAAACAATGAAACTTAAACATTGGAACAAAAAACATGTTTACACAGAATACATCTCCAATTATCTCCAGAGGGCGAAGATGAAACAGAGAGGCGTTAGCTAAGCTGCAAACAGTAGCTCTCCAGGCTGACAGCAGGGAGTGGAGGCAGGCTTCGGTTCCCCCCCCACCCCACCACCCCAACCCCCCCTCCTCCAAGCCACCCTGTAATTTCCCTGGAGGCCGGCCCAGATCTCGTCCCCATCCCCAGTGGCCGGTGCCACCTCAGCCGGGTCCTGCCAGCCGCGCTGTGGCTGAACCAGAGCGCAAACCATAGTAATTAAAATGGTTATTTTTGTTTGGGGGAACAAGAGGGATTTTTTTTTCCGAGCCCTGTATTGCAATACACCATTCAGCCCACATTGAGTAAACCACGCCGATGTGTTTTTCAGTTTCTATGTTTCTGTGTGTGTGTACTGTTATGCCATCAGGGTACTACAGTGGGTTTTATTTCCTCTTCTTTACTGGGTGTGTGTGTGTGTGACACCACAGCGGTTGGTTGATGCAGAGGATAAAGCTTGAAAACCACACAAGCCGCCCCCCCCCCCCCCCCCCCCCCCCCACTCCTCCTCCCCAATGTACACACTGACACAAAGACTCATTAGCTCACCATCTCCCCTGTCTTTAATGTCCTGTTTACAACAACGCAAAACAACCAGATCAGGACTGAAATCCAATCACAGGGCTGTGCAGGGCCCTTCACGTCGGCTGCGCAGGAGAGCTGAGGAGAAGCAGGCCCTGTAGTCTCTGGACACTGTCCAAAGGAAACCAAACCACGGGAGTCCAAACAAAACCACACATAAAATCAGAGTTAAAACAGCAGCCTCTATTCAGCCCATCATGACCCCACCACCAGCACACATACACATACACACACGCACGCTCTTTTGGCCCCTGCTTCTCTACCATCTCCTGGTTACACTGCATGCACACAGGGATCACTCCGAATTCAGCAGGGCTCCTCTTGCGTTCCCCAAATTGACTGAGGCTTGGCAACTTTGGCTTTGACACAGGCTCATTCGTGTGTGCACATATCTGACACACACACACATAGGCGCAGGGTAGATCCATGTAAAGGAGACTACCACTTAAGCTAGACTCACATCAGCCTGTGCTATCTTTAGCAGCTGGGCTAAACTGTTAAAACCGCACAACAACCCCCCCCCCCCTTCCCCTGCCAGTCTCCCTTGACTTCAAATAAGACATCCTGGCTCTTTGGCGGCGGCTGCCCACTGGCACCCTCCCTCAGTGGCCACAAGGTCACACGTTTAATTACACAGAAAGTAGTAATCTCACCAGACAGATGGCAAAGCAAGCCGCCTCTCAATTAATTCATGCCCAATTGAATCGTTACTGATGTTATTTGTGAAATTATGGCACACAGAAAAAAACACCACAAAAACTGTATTTTGCGCTACAAGTGGTAGGTAAGAAGGGGGGGCGCTGCAGGGTCACAGTGGCAGTGTTAGAACAGAGGCAGATGTGCCTCGTGCCAAGCAACTGTGACAGAGATCAAAAAGGCGTGAAGAATACAAGACGCATGACCGTGTTAGCTTTTGGGGAGGGATTGGAAGTTTAAGACCACAGTGATCAGTGCCAGAAAAAATAGACCCTTATTTTTCTCGAAACCAGAACTGGTACAGAACATTGGCCTATGTGGAAACCATCGGCTCCCGACAGCCCAGTTGAGGAAACCGCATGACAAGGCCAATTTAAAACGTGAAGAAATTGTCTGTCTCTTAAAAGTGAGCCAAGGAAAAAGAGTTGGATTTTCTAGGTTGCATTTTTCTTTCTTTTCTTCTTCTTTTTTTTTTAGGACAACCAATATGTCACTGGGGAGCATCCCGTTGGGCTCAACTCCTTTCCTGAAAAACCCTGAATGGCAAGTGTGAGCAGTCTCATCTCAGCATCCACCCCTGTTGATGCCTCACTCATCATTTCTCAGCTTTTCCTGCCAATGGCTTCTGTGAACAATTAGAGGTCGACTTTCCCAGCGTCTCTGACCACAGCATCTCAATCTCTGGCCAGGGAGCTCCAACAAGTCCAGCTCTCCAGGCCAAGAAACAAGATTCTCGTCAAGCCCGGGCCCGAGTTTTACTATTTATTCATCACTGACTGGTTAGTGAGGCCTAAATCTCAGCCTGTTTATGATTTAACACAGCCACAGGACTAAATAACAGCAAAAACTTAACTGCACTGACTGACCTCATTAATGTCAGGAATAAAATGCTTTCAGTGAGATCATTTCTCTTGCAAGCCTTACCACTAATAGATCAATTACCAAAAGCCGATTCTTGGACATAGCAAAAAAGACAATGCTTTGGCCCGCAAGGCAAAACGTTCTCCAGCCGATTGGCTGCTTGTTTGGGTATATTTTCTTTTCATAATTCCATCTTGCACCCATGGGTGTGATATTAAACCACAACATCATATCTTAAGCCAAATGTATGTCATGTAAAACAAAAACTGACTGCTTGATGTACGGCTGAGAGCAATATTTACATCTATGGGAGGAAGATGAACAGGTTGGTTCACCAGCTTGAACAACTAAGCAACGTAGTATGAAACTACAGTGGTAGTGAAAACATTTGTCCTACTGGTGACCGTAATAAGACTGGCAGCTCACCACTAACTGGGAACAGTTGTGTTGAGAGGCATGTCTACTGATGTAAAATGATCTGTGGGAGCATATAGAAAACTTCCCCAAGTTCTTTTTTTTTTCCTGAGTGAGGGTGAGGAATTCCATTGGCCTATAGACGACAGCCAGCAGTTGTTCTCCCATGAGGGTGGGCAATCATCTGGGAAGAAGCGGAGTAGGAGAAGATGAGGACTAGATTTGAATATTTACAGGATTTCCAGATTGTAGCAGTGCAAGTGATCCTGAAGGCGTGTAGAAAATAAAAAAGGGTCTATGAAACTTCCCCTAGGAAGGATCCTATCTAATATCCTGAGAAGGATGGGGGCGGTTTCCGTTTTGACTTCTTATTGGTGCCTTTACTGTGCTTGGGAGAAAAACTGCACCACTGTTGAACACCACAATATTGAGTCAGAGATATTAAAATATTACCAGAGGGGGGTTGAAGGGTCATTTATACAGGACAATATGGTTAACAGTTAGTCAGGATGCGGACTAACTGGAAACTACGCAGCAATGTTTTTAAAACTTTGGATAATCACAGTTTACTTCTGAATTGAAAAGGAAACCGCAACTGGGCAGGACTGAATCTGATTCTCATGTATCCAAGGATAAAAAAAATAAAGATAAAAAAAGGATATATCAAACCGTAGCTGAATCAAATCCTTAGAAAGCATGTTATTGCTTTTTGTCAAGGCAACAGGTGTTACATAGTGAAATATTTCCAACATAGAAGGCCACTGCTTTCCTCTTGTGGTCGTTGGTGCTAGCAAGCACATGGCAGGTGTCACATCTGCAGTGATGTAATCACACCATGTTGGCTAGGCAGATCTGTTGCCCGTCCTCTTAAAATACAGGCAACAGATCTGCAGGGGGCTTAAGATTATATATATTACATCTGTTGCAATGTTTATCTGTATGGTCCCTGGTAAATAAATATTAACATGACAATACAATATTGCAATTGATGTGTGCAATGCAATTCCAGAAGCCACATAAAAAACTAAACTTCAAATGTTTACACAATGTTTTATTCTTACCTGTAAATTCTTCAAATTACTTTAATAGAATCTTGTACTTGTTCTGGGATTCTTGTACTTATTCACAGGATTCCAAGTTTTCTCAATTGGCTATAACTTAAGCAACTGTTTCAAATGTCAAACTTTATTTGACAGCATGACGACATCTCCTCCCATAAAAAGCACAATGGTGAGAGGCCAGGAAGTATGTACGGTATACCCAGTAGCTGCAGACGATGCCTGCACAGACGCATACAGCATGTTTCAGACTTAAGCCACAGCAGGGAATTCAAGCTGATGCGGTCTCCCAATGGCCCACACTTGACCATGGGCCTTAGTCTTTCCCCAGCTGCTGTACGGCAGTCATGGGCGGCAGCGCTGGCACCTGTCTTTGACAAGCCTCCGCATTCACACTGACTCTGGTTTCCTGAGGCCGGCTGCCTGGCAGTCAGGTGACAAATGCTAACACACACGCACACACACGGTTTCTGACACTGAGCGCAAACACACATGCACACAGGCAATCCAAATCTACTGAACCGAGAGGCACTTAAGTATGATCTCAACCACTTAAAAAGCATTGGCATCATAGTGAGAGAGGTCTTAGCCTCTCGTGTCTCTCTGTCTGATAGCAAACCCTGCCCCGATTCAGGCTGTGTCTTGGAGCTGTAAACCGAAGCTTCCCTCAATGCCTCCATCCCACCCGGCTATGCTCTAACCACTGTTTTTGCATACCGCTCAGCTTGTGTAACCGTTGAGTGGTTTTTGCTCCACTGAGACAATGGCTCTGTAATAGACTAAGCAGAACTAAGCCATCCAATGTCAATGCACTGCAAGAGTTGATAACCCTAAAATTGGTCCGTGCTACGCAGGAAACCCAGACAGGAAAATATCTGAACGACGCAATTGCTTTCATGATAACAATTTAGAGAGTACGAGCCACATAGACGAGACTGCCAGAGGCGAGACTGCCGGTGGCTGGGACAAACACTGCTCCAGCCAAAAGGAAACATTTTCTCAGGTGTGTACCCACAATGAACACCAGTGACTGCACTGTAAGTGAATTCGTAGCTCGCCTGGGTTCGGAGAATGAGTTAATCTGGGTGAGAATGTAACGTAACACCATTGCCGTCAACATAAACCCACTGGTGCATCATTAGTTCACTTTTAAGTAATTCAACTTTCTCTTTCCTCCTTATGTTTCAGTCACTTCCAAGTACATCAAAATTATATTGTTTGTTGAGACATTACTTGATAGATTGGCACTAGAAGCAGAAATGAGGTTCCGGGGGACTGATCTTTGAGGGCATTTAATCACTATGACTGCTCCAGGCTTGGCCAGAACCGCTGCATGTAAAAAAGAAACAGTCATTAAACTGGCAGGGTGTGTGGAAGACGACAGGACCTGATTGAGCTCTCGGTAAGAGCAAACGGTGCTGGCACTCACTCTGCCGCCCAGCGGACCCACAGCCATGTTTCCCACCTCATTTGCAAAGCAATCCCACTTCCCTCCCACTCAGTGCACTCAGTGCATCTTTTTGTCATTTCCATGTCCAGGCTCCATTTGTTTTGTCCGCTGAGATGGCAAGAGTAGGGGGGGGGGGATAAGGATCCTGGTCTCAAGGAGACTGCTCTGCAACCAAAGAGCATCTTCACATGTAGCCTACCCCCCCTTCCCTTTCCAAAAAGATACACACCCACATCCACTAGGCCAACACACACTCACCTCTCCCCTGCCTGACTAATGTGCCCTGACACTCGTACATCACCCGTAAATTGGCCAAATGAATTAACCACGGCCCCCTGCTTAGCTTTTACGGGCTTTAAATGGATTTTCTCCTCTCCAGGTCTGCCCAATAATTGCATTTATCCATCTTGTTGAAGCCAGGTTTACACACTCACAAAGATCATGCCAATCCCCGGATACATTTTCCGCTCTGGTGGCAAGAGTGTCGGAGATTTGTCATTGGATCATAACAGGTAATTCAAACAACAATTAGCTTTACGACTCCGCCGTATGTCAATGTCTGGCTCCTTGTTGGACGAGACCCTGGTTGGAGTGATGAGGTGCCTTCTATCTCTTCATCTGTCTATCTCTCCTTGTTGCCCTTCCCTTGTGTCTCAATGTGATAAAATGAGCCTTATAATACTTTTTTTTATCTATCATCCAAGCCTGCAGGTTAAAGCAGCAAACACCCGCAGTAGGGAAGAAAGTAGGGGCTACGAGTCTTCATTGTTCACACATGTGTTCAGACAGAGAGCAGTGGCAGAGCTGCGAACATCGGCATCAGTGGGGGTCATCTCCACACTTGTGAATGTTTGAACAGAAGTGCATTAGACACTGGGGGGGCCCAAAGGACAGATTCAGCTATGTAAACATGCAGCAACTTCCTTCCCTCCGCTCCTCCAGGCCTGCACTGAGACAAGCCACTGTTTAAACAGCATACATAGCATTCCTGTGCCTGGGCCCCGGCCAGCTGCTGCATCCTCACTGCAGGCCTGCCCGCCCGCCTGCCTGAGCAGAGACAGATACAGGCCTTACAACAGCAAGGGTCATCCACAGCAGACAAAGAGCTTTTATAGACATGCAAAACTGGACCCATCCACTAGAAATGCTCTGGAGCCCTATGTCCGCTCCCGAGTCCACGCCGACCTCTCACACAAGAGGGATTAGCTGTCGCGAACCAGCACGTCGCTGAAAGACGCCGTGATGAACTGTTCGCCACTTAACGCCACCTGTAATGACAAAGCTGGAAATTTATCTTTATTGATATTTCAAATATGCAAAGTGTGGCGCCCCCATAAAGATAGAGGAGGCTGTAAAAGATGAGATAAAGGGCCTCCTGGTTCTAAAGGGCACTGTGACGTGCGTCTCATGACACAAAGGCCACCCCTGCTTAGCGATGCCAGCCTCTAATCTCAAAACTTTCATTATGACTGCAGTGCTTTGGGAATTTATTGTCAATATCTGAAACTAACCACTGTCTTACACGCTAATGAATGTTGAAATAAATAATTTATCATCTGAAAAGACAAGAGAAGGCTCAAAAATGTTCTCTCGCAGTGCATTTCAGGTGATTGTTGCAAGCCAAATTTGAGATTAACCAAAGCGTGACTAAAGCAATTGTGTACACACACACACACACACACACACACACACACATATATATATACACACATATATATATATATATATATATATATATATATTATATATATACACACAACATTTAAGCACATTTAAATGTTATCATCCATAATTACTGGCCAATATCGCCTCACTAGTTTATCCACCAAAGACAAACTCTGGAATTTTGTGGTGTTCATTTTGGACTTTAGCAGGGATTGCTCAGCTTACGTAGCTTCCAAAGCAAATAAGAAAGTCAGTCTCACACTCTGGATCCCTCGGTTAGGAAAAGAAACTGCCACTGGGGAACCTGCTGGAAGACTCATGTCCTATTTTGGTTCCAGAAACCAGGATGTAGAACAATCATCATAAAGCTGCACCACGCCAAAGCATGTAAACTTGAGGACAGGGGACATGTGCGGCATTAATCTACACTTAATATTTAACACAGAGATCCTGTAAATCAGTCGTCATTCAGGCTCAGTTTTTATGACAGTCATTGCTTCCTCCCTATGTCATTGCCTCAGCAGTGGACACAGTCGAGGCTGCCAACGACGGTGAACTGCAGGTCATTATTCCAATCAAACAGTAATTTCGGGGTGACTGGATTGCATTGTTTTCTGCCTCAACAGTGCCACGTTCCCTCCTGCCGATCTGTTTTGTCTGCCAGTTCATTTGCTTCTACTTCCGTCTGTCCGGGGCCGTCACTCCATCCCCGCCGGCTGGGCCGGTGAAGGCCGCTCGTCTCATCTCGGGACAGTTGTCCAAACAACACACTCCATTCACTCTGACCCCTTGAGGGAGGAAGGCGATTGACAATGCGCTCAGCACCGTAAGTCAATTTGTTCGCTTTTGGAATTGACCCCGAACGCAGCTGACACACAGGCCCCCTCGCCGGAGTGGAATGAATACTGACGATGGTGGGGGGGCTAAAAACACCATAAAACAACACCCACGCAGGTGTTTTGAGTTTCAGTAAGATCCATTTTAGAGGGGAAAAAGAAAAATATTATTTGAAAAAGGGGACTTAAAATTTAACAATGTCTGTAAAAAGAAAGGAAACAGAAATCATATCGCAAGCTGGTTAAATCTAGAAATCGTATTGTTCCATGCACCGTTACCTGCACAATGCCTGGCAATTCAGTGCTCACGTGCTAAGGGGGAGGCCATGTGTGGCTGTAACAAGCTGTTCACATGAAATGTTATCTAGTGCTGTACACAAGTTGACAGCTGTCTCTTTACAAGAGGCGTATTATTATTGTGTGTAAATAGGTTTCTAACAGCTGGTTAAAGAGCTAACATGGGAATTTACTCGTAATCTGTTTTCCTCAGGAATTGGTTCATCATTGTGGAGAAGAAAAAAGAAAATCCAACGCCGCTTCAACACTGCTGCACGTCAGTGGAAAGGGGCTACGTTTTATTATCCGTGTGCATTTTTAACTAATCTCGCCAACAGTTTTCCTTTTCTTTTTGCAAATCCGAACATAATCCGCAGATTAAGTAGATGAATTTATTTCTCCTCGGACTCTAAAACCTCGCTCACCTTTCGCAGCCGTTTATGAATCTACCACCTTTAACGACAAACAAGCAGACGATCGCCTCATTAGTGCACTCGCTCCGCTTCTTACACTCACACACGCGCGTAATCACACACACACACACTTCTTGGATCTTATCCTGCCACAATTAAAAGTTTAATTAGCAGATTAAAAATACATTGACTGGAGTTTTATCACCTTAAACTCCTCTATTATGTGTTTAGCACGCACAGAAAGCCTCCTTCCATCTGAGCCATTTTGAATTGAGAGATTATCTATATACACAAATTCTATTGACAACACTGACTGCTGAAAAAACACCATCTGCATTAAATATTGTAATAAACTGAAGACATTTCGATACTGCACAGGGATACTATATTATTTATATATAATATTGTGCTGTATCTATTTTGCATTAAAAATGAAATTTTCTGATGTTCAAGACATACAAAAGCTACCTTTATTTAGTACATGATTATTCATGTACCAGAAGAAGGTTAAAAAAAATTAACTTGTATTTTAAAAAAAGATATTAGTATGAATGAGATTCTTCTTCTGTGGTATGTTTCAGAGCATTCTACCACATCCATAAAAAGCTGGTGTACCACAGGTGTTCACTGCACACTGGCACGGCTACTCATTATCTAGCCCGACATGATCATTAAGAGCTGTGATGGCAGTGTGGCAACTCCTCCATGCGTGCACGTACACACACACACACACACACACAAGCTGGAGGAAGAAAAAAATCCCAATGGAGACTCAAGCACTCCCTATCAGTTGTAAAAAACCACACACAAAAAAAAAAGAAAAAAAAAAAAGGGCGAGAGGGGAAGCTCCTTTCTCAACAAAAAAGCATGTCAGCGCCGGTGCACTTTGACCCTTCCCAAACACACTTCACAATCCAAACAGAAGGCCTGCACCGCCACAATTCCTCCAGCGTCACCAGTGGCCCTCTCACCAGTGGCTTTTATGGGAAATTTCTTGATGACGACGACGTTGGGAAGCACAGAGAGAGCGACGTGGAGGAGAGGGTGGGGGAAAGAGGCGGAGGGGTGGGGGTGATGTGGGGGGGGGGGGGGGGGTGATTCAGAGGCATAAACCACAGACATGAACACATGCATGCTCGTCAAGCGTGGCTGAAAACTGAAACTTGCCAGTGTTCCTCTCTCCACTCAGTCCCTGCTGTAGTTTTTTTTTTTTTAAACAGGAAGATAAATGTGAAGCCTAGGGGCACTATTGTTTGGACATCTAACCAGGAACTGTCGCTGCTCTCATTGCCCTGGCATTAACAGCAATTATGCGCTCTATTCAGGCGGCTTTTGTGCGTCCGACCCCCAGCACCCCCCCCTGCCGTCGCCCCTCCGTCCTCCCTCCGTCCTCCCTCCTTCCACACAGACACACACACACACACACACTCAAACTCCTAATACACATTTCCCGCTTTTCTCTGCCCCCTCCCGCCCCGTGCTTTCCCTCCCACTCCGCTACTGGTGAACTCATTTGGCTACTGGAGCATTCTGGTCCCATTATGAATGAACTTACAGAAATATGCACATTCAGGCGAGGAAAAGAAGAAGAGGAGGGTAGGAGGGGGGGGGATGCACATAGCAGAAGTATTTCTGGAGTGATACCTGAGCTCAAACATTTCTTCACATGACATTCTGTGGATATCTTGCCCTCCATCAAAATATACTGCAGTTAAAATATGGTTAGAGCTCCGCAAGACTAAATACTTGAAATAGCCACTGCCTCGCTATGAAATTACATTTACGGTGGTTTTTGGTAATTACGGCTCTTTCTGAAAATAATAATAATAATAATACAGATTCCAGGTAATCATCCCTTGAAACCAGTTAAGATAAATCATGACCTACATCTATGATGTGATCAATAGTCATTTTAACTTTATCTTTTCAGCTGGATTCAGCACAGTAACATTGTCAATAAAAAATCTCCAGCAACCACCTTGAATTATTTTATTAGCATTCTCGTGACTCTTTATTTGAAGCAGCTCCATGCAAGTTCACTCTGAGTGAACATGGAGAGAGGAAGTTTTGCCAACACTATTTGTATATTGGAGGCCTCTTAACAGGAATGAAAAGAAGAGCTAAGCACTGCCCTGCAAAAATGTACAATACAAGAAGAGCAGTATTAGAGTATAATAGCAAATATTCCAAGTCAGGATGTCTGGTGTATACTCATGGTTAAATATTGTAAATGTGCTTTTTCAGCTTTCAATACTGTATTCTAGACTAAATAGAATGAGAATGAGAGTCAATAATACATTTCAGCTTTTGTGCATATTTTTGCTTTAGCAGTGAACTTGCCAACAATCCAAAGGACTGCAAGATGTGCTGCCTTCAAGGAAAAAACGGTAAATAAAAATAAAGCAGCAGCATACTCCGTATACAAATTTAACTGTTGGCAACATGTGCACACACACACACACACACATAGACATACACACACAAATTTAATTTCCATGTTTCAGGGAGCCCCAAGCTCTGTGGGCCAGCAGCAGCAGCAGCAGCTAGCCTATATTTAACAGATGACAAAAGTTGCATTCCAGATGTACAGTACTATCTTTGTGTTGAGCTCTATAGAAATGCATGGGAGAAAGCCGGAGCGAGGGGAGGGGGTGAAGCTGAGAGAGAGAGGGGTTACTGGGGGTTGAGGAGGGGGAACCAGTGCACAGCTGCTAAACTAATGCCTCTTTTTTTTCTTTGCTCAGGCACAGAAAAGCAGAGAGTGGTGGCTCACTGACAGAAACAGAGAAGGGATACAGGAGGTGGAAATGGATTTATCCATTCTGAGAATAATTTGCTTTAAAAAAAAAATAACAGTAATAACAAACAAAAAAAAAACAATAACTTCAACCCAAGCTAAACGAGTAACAGGCCTAATCTGTTGCATTGGAATCGAAATTAGGCATCAGATTAGCTGTCATTACATTAAAAAACAATGAAGTCGATGATTTAATTAAAAAAAAAAAAAGGTTCAGCTCCAAACCAGACTTGACTGCAGCTGAACATTAGCTACACCCAAGCCCAGCTCACGTCGCCACCAGGGAACCACGACTCCCTTTGCACTAGTTAAAAATCTGATTAGAAACACACCCACAAACTGACTGTTTTTTTTTTTTTTTTGTTCTGCCTCTGTGGCGTTTCAAGCAGAGTGACAGATCGACGGGCGCATAAGCTCTCACACGGCTCAGCCTGCCAACATCATCAGCATTAGACAATTAAGCCCCGCTAGCTGGGAGAAAAATATATATATATCTCCTCAGTAAATATTTACTGCACAAATCTTTTCCATTCATTCACCAGGCACTAACAAAACCTTACTGTACTCCCTCTCCCCTCTCTTTCTGAGTCCCCCCACCACCACCACACACACACATACACGCGCGCACACACACGCGCACACACGCACACACCACTACCCCCCACCCCTACATCTGCGATTCATTGACTTTACAATTTACCACATGTCGAGATGGGAGAGGTCGAGCCTCCATCTGAATCACGGCACAAATATGCGAGTGATTTATTGTTTTAAAAACCCTGGGCCGATTTAGTGCAACTCCACTTTTACTGAGCATTACTCCTATTGGCAGACCATGAACAATTACAGTTCGGACTAATTAAGCTCCGAGAATGTGCTGTGCACCGCTAATGTCTAGCAGGCCCCAATTTTAGTTTAATGGTGCCAAACTTTGCTTCCCAGCAACCCCCCCACCCCAATCCAACCCCCCTTTTTTAACTTAACTCCTCAAATCCAAAGCAGATTGTACTTTTTTTTTTATGACTGTTTATCGAGTCGAAGAAAAAATAAGGACCTTTTCTTTCCCCTTTCCTTGCATAGGATGAGAGAAACAAGCAGAGAGAGAGAGAGAGAAAGGGAGCACAAAAAGGAGTAGTGGGAGGGAGAGAGAGACGGAGCGGGAGCCGCTTCCGCCATACTTTGTAAACAAAAGTGATTTGCAAGACAAAAGGAGTGCAACCTTCCAACTAAATTCAGAGTGCATTTTGCGACTAGAGGCACAAGATGCGGCCGCGTCGCGCCACGAAAAACCCCCCGCGGACACCAATTAGGCCCCATTAACATGTAAAGCCAATTTGATAAGGTGTGGGCCCTGTCCCTTAAATCCGCATTAAACTATCTTTCCTCTTGTCACGGCCAAAAAAAAAAAAGGAGAAAAAAAATCCATTTACAGCAGCCGAACACACATAATCCATATGATATCGCCATTGTTATGCTTATGCTGCTGCCACGTTCGGGAAAGATACTGTCTGTCTGTGTCAATTATAACAGATAAGGCCACAGCAATGTGTGCACGTGAGCACAAAGGAGGTGGTGTTGCATTCACTCGCGGATGTTCATTACAATAATCGGAGCATAAAATCCACCATTATTTCTTGCTAAAATAATAATGTTTAGGAAGTAGTCAGCCCCGTGTGAAATGGATTTAATTTTTTTTTTTTTTTCCTTAAACGTGCTGCAACATGAGCGATACCGGCACGACAACGCCACTGAAACAAAGAGGGAAAATGCTATTGTTTCAACCACACAAAGCCTTCCCACCGTCTTGTGGTGGAATCGCCACGGGTTCTGGGAGCGTCTTTTTTTCCACTCTAAACACAGAGGTGGATACTCGGTGTTGCATTTTTACCCCCCATCCCCACCACCCCCACCACCACCACCACCACCTCACCATCTCTACTTTCTTGTGCTTTTTTAAAACTACTTGTAATTATACGTCGAAACTTAAAACCTCTGCCAAAATTCTCCAGGCCTGGAGAATTATGGGGCCAGGGGTGGCGTCAAATATCTTAACATTCATAAGTCCGAGAGGCAGTAAATAAAGCCAGTGGATTTACGGGCCCTGCAGCCCCGATGCAGGAGAGCTGGCCGCCCAGATCCCCGCTCTCCCCTCCCTCAGCCTATGAGTCTCCAGACCTGTTGAGGTGTGATGTTAGCCCACAGCACCGGAGTTAACCCGCCGCCTTTTTTCCACAAGCCCCGTGTTAGCATCGGCAGGAAACAAAAGGTAGACAAGACGGAGGAAGGGAAGTAGGGAGAGCGAGGGGGAACGGGAGGAAAGTGAAAAGAGATAGAAAACCAGGGTGAACTGGCCAGGCCACTTATCCAATTCAACCTGCACCCAGTGATCCAGCAGGCCTTTGTGTGAGGTTTAGGGAGGAGGGAGACGGCAAGAGAGGACAGGAGGAGAGGAGGGCAGGAAGGCTTTTAAAAGCCCGGGCACAGCGTCATGTCAAATTGCTAAATGATACTAAATTGTGAGCCTCCTTGGACTTAGGTGGTAGGAAAAACAAATTCTCATCGGTTATGGCTCCCAGAGGTCAGAAATTATGGTAACCACATGGAGGATTTTTTTTTTTTTTACCCCCCTTAAGTCGTGCGAAAACAAAAATCTCACAGAAACAAGGCAAAATGTCCCGATACATCAGGATCAGTGTCAGACAGAATAATTCGGAATTGATGAGTTATTTCCACCTGAGAGGGGCCTGTGAATTTAGCCACACACATGCAGAATAAAAAAATGTAACTCTCAATTAAAATCATCTCCCAAAAATATATTTAAAAAAGGAAAAAAGGCCTTGATGAAAATCCACATCGTAAAAATAATATCACAGCGTCGCCCCCAAACCGTGAGAAGCAGAGAGGGAGAAAAAGAGAAGAAGCGAGAATCAAAGCTTTTCATGACAGAAAGAAGACAGAGAAAGTCTCGTTCCAATAATACTAGCAGTCATATTCAGTGCCTTAACATGACATGTTAGGGAGCAAGACAGCTAATCAATGTCCAGGTGAATTATTTATGCTGGCTTTAAGTCTAATACATTTATATTACAGCGACCGCTGACTTCAAAGCGCTAATGGCTGGACACACAGGGCGCTGCAGACAGAGGGGGCCGAGGCTGTACAGTAGGAAGACCACCGCAAGCCGAAAAGCGTGCTCAATGTTCAGGTAGACCTGTGAAATACACTGTAATAAATGTCCTTTACTCCTTATAAAACAGCTTCTCAACAGACTTCTACATTTGTAATTTTGGGTACAATAATGTGGTGCATTCAGAGAGGAAGCTAAAAAAAAAAAGCAGGTAACAAATCAACAAATCAGGGAACGTCTATTCAAAAGAAAACAAAATAAAAGAGATCCTTGCTTTTCTGAAATTTGTCTGAAAATAGCAATTCAGGGGTGGAATTAAGAGAGCAAAGGTCAACAGCGTCTTGCCGCGGCATCCTATAACCACACTGCACAATTTACTGCTTTTCTAACTGCTGCATAAGCACAACGAAACGAGCGCTCCACATTCTAGTACAGGACACAGCGCCGTGATAGTCACAAAGACAACTACAAATCTCTTCAACAAGGAAGTGCTTCAGTCCACATCATGTTGTTGTGCATCAGTGTTTTTGTGCCAGTACTGATGAGAATAATGAGTGACTAATTCCACATACCAGCCGGTGGCGTTAACAAGGGCTGGCTGAGTAAGAGAGAAAGATTGGCAAAATGTTCTCATGTGTGCATTTGCTGGGAATGATGAAATCTTTGAAATTATATATTTAAAAAAACAAACAAACACACAAACATGAGTAGAGGTAATTGTGTAAGCAGCAGCAAAAAAAATAGATATATTTTGAGTGAAACTCTGGGTGTTGAACTCAACAGCAGAAATCGTGTCAAACACAAAAGAAGGCATTATGTGACAGATGTGCATTTATTTCCAAGGTGTGCACGGTGTCCAAAAAACACAACAAAAAATGGAGGTAACAAATATCAGTTTCGTTATCCAGAGCCAAGGTGGTGGGGGGGTGGAGGGGTCATATTTCCTAATGCCTGGTCTTTGCCTTAACCTTGTAAAATGAGATGACAGGTCCTAAAGCGCAGACTTGTAATTGCAACCGTTTAAAATAGGGGGGCAAAAGACACCCATGGTTGAGAAAATTATGCCGCTTAAGGATTGCCATTGCCCAGTGGGACTGGCGAGGTGCTGAGCAAATGAGTAAGTGTGCATAATTATAGCATGGCTGATTGTGTCTAAATAAATAACATGAATTTATTTATAAATATGGGTTTACATGGCACATGCTTTTTTTTTTTTTTTTAAGGGCAATGGATTCTTTAGCAGCAAAAGGTAGTGCACATGCACAGCAGCACAGCATTGCAGAATCATTTCAATAAATCACACATTAAATAATAGGTATATCAAATAGATTTTTTTTAAAAAAAGTATCCGATGTTTCGGAGTAAAAAAAAGAACTGTCAAATTTCAATGCATGCACCTTGCACATAATGTCTTTACACGCTTTGACACATGCAAATAACTTTGTAAAAAACTCATTTGCATATTGATTTTATATGTGTGTATTTGTTTTTTTTTTTTTTTTTTTTAAAACATTGCTTCACACTGCTTGTGTCAGAAAGCCAGTAGTGTAAAAAGGACTGAATGCTCAAATGCTCATGCAGCTAGTGTTAGAAAAAAGGGCATTTTTGATGAGGCAAACACAAGCCAGCTGCATTATTCAGTGGGGTGAAAACATGCACTTGTAGACCACCCCCCCCCCCAACCCACCCCCCCTGCACAATAATAATAATACTAATAACAATAATAACAACGATACTAACAATTTACACGTGTGTCGTGCATTTATTAAAATAAAAGTTGAAAGATTAAAGGAAAATGTTAGCATGTCACTTAAAAAAAAATAGTCACATGAGCTGCCATAATAACCAGAACGTCATTTTTTTTTTTTCATTGCTATAGCGCTTAGCACTGTTAGCATGCTAGCTGCTCGTCATGCTACCGCCGTACTGTACACTTTCGAGAGGAGTTGAGAACTTTTGGCTCCAACATTGTGTTTTTTATCGGCTGCATTTCAGTGTGACAACTCTCCACGTCTGCCTGCTTTCACCCGGGAGTCCCGTGTGTGTGTGTGTGTGTGTGTGAGGAGTGTGTGAGTGTGTGTGCACATACAGGTGTAAATAAATGAACTTACTGTGCGTGCTGTTGGAGAAAGTGATCCATTGGGAAGGTAGGGGCTTGTGAGATCGGGGATCATTATAAATGGATAGCCCGGGTACGGTGGGCTCTTGAACAGCCCTCCATCTTGCCTTTTCGCAGCTAACATGGCGGGGGGGGAAAAAAAAGAAGAAACTTTTTTTTATAAAGTGGCCTTAAAAACTTTTTTATTATTATTATTTTTTTTGTCTGAAAAATGCACTTAAGCAATAAAAGCGGAGGAGCTACCCCCCCCCCCCTTCCTCCTTCTCCTCCGGGGCACATTTTTAATGTCATGGTGTTATAAAAAAAAAGGAAAAAGAAAGAAAAAAAAGACGGGAATAATAAAGATTCACAGACTCACCCTCCTCTAAACTTTCTCTTGTTTTGTCTCTGAAAGTTTCAGATCTAGGCGGAGGCCGTCTTTCCGCCTTGAAATGCAATGAAACACAGGGATTGCGTTAAAGTTAACACAAACGGGGCGACGGAGGGTGAAAGTTAAAACTTTTCTTCTCAAAGTCTATCACTTTTAAAGCAACAAATGCAGGCCCACAATGTACAAAAAAAGCAGCGGCGACGTTTTCTTTTTTTTCTCTTTTCTCTCTTTTTTTTTTAAAAAAATCTTACCTCTGAATCCGACGAGCTGTTTTGATTCGTTTCCGACTCGTTTACAAGAGAAGATTTGACATCTGCTAAATCCCTTTCTGCCGAGGAGTTCTCCGAAATTTTCTCTTCCTGCTCCCCTTCGTCTTTGAAGGAAATCATTTCATCGTTTGCACCCAGATCGTCCCCTCCACCGCCGTTGAGCTGCGGCATTTTTCCCGAGCAAAAAAAAATATATATATATATATATATATTTTAAAAGGGGAGCTAAAAGAAAAAAAGTTTTAAACCCGTGATCTCGGCGGAGACCTGGTAAAAGGGGGTGAAAAAGTCCGAGTTTTAAGTTTTTTTCTTGGGGGGGGTCTGTATTGGCGTTTTCCAGAAAAGCTCTGTCGGGTCTGTTGGTACAAAACTAAAAAAGAAGGGAATCTTGGCAGAAAAAAAGGAAGCCGGAGAAGGAGCCGAGCCGCTCGGATTGAGTGAGTTGAAGTTGGTCGGAGTGGTTTTCAGTTCAAAGGCGGCGCTGATTGACAGATAGAGAGGGATGGAAATAGAGAGAGTCTGGATTCAGGATTATTGACAGGGAGAAACACACAAGAAACTAATGAGATTCAAACAGGGAGGGACTTGAAGTGACGTTTTCATAAATAGGAGGAAAAAAAAGAAGAGAGGGGGGGGGAGAAAGGGAGAGAGAGCGACACAGAGAGAGAGAGAGAGAGAGAGGCTGGTTGGAGGAAGCCGGCGGACGACTGCAGCGAAAAAAAGCATGTGAGGAGGAAAAAGGCAGTTTGTGAGCAGGACAGTGATGGTGAAATAGGAGGAAGATAGGAGTTGCTTGCAAATGTGGATTAAACGCGCATATGGGCGGTCTCCTGCTTGAAAAAAAAAATGAAAAGAAGGTGCTTCCTTCCTCAGGCTGTTTGCAACCAGTCTGTCAAACTGGGGTCAAATTAAGTTATAGTTTCAAATATATTTATATATATATTATATATATAGAGAGAGAAATGTAATTATTATTTCAAAATCCTCTACTTCCAGGCTCTTTAACCTACTTTTGAATTTTTTATTTTTTTTTTTGCTTACCAAATACTAAGAGGCCTATCTAAGCAGAATAAAAAGCTATTACTATATCTGCTTTGTCAGGTCCTTAGATCTATTTTTCATTATATTAGATAACGTTTCCTCAGATCTATTTTTTGGGATGGAGGGTGTTATTGCATCCTGCTTCCTTTGACAGGTGTGATGTCCTCTGGGACTATAACCTGAATTCCTCACTGGCAGCACACACTGCTTTTCTCTTTTCTTTTCTCCTTTTTTTTTTGTTCTCTCCTCTCCCTCAAGCAGCCAGACTGGACACAAATAACTGATGCAGATTTCTTCCATGTGTCTTTATTTGTGGAGAGATACAAGCCTATAAAAGGAGACACATGTGAGGTACGCGACTGTGACTGCAATAAATATAATTTAATGATATTAAATAATAAGTTATCCCTGTAGGATATGGATACAAAACCATATTTTGATTTTGTTCATTTTACATGCATACCAGGTATTATATAAAGTCAGGGACACGTTTTTTTTATTTACTGTGCTCCAATTAATGAAGCAACGAATAGCACGATGTTGAATTGGAAAATATCTAAAAAATTCTTCTGAATAATAACAGGTTAATTAGGGATCAACATAAAATAGCAGATAAAAAAATGAAATATATAGTGATATTAGGGGGGGGAAGCCCCTGAAGCCTGTACAAGGGAATTGTGTGCACGTGTGTGTGTGTGTGTGTGTGTGTGTGTGTGTGTGTGTGTGTGTGTGTGTGTGTGTGTGTGTGTGTGTGTGTGTGTGTCGGTGATGAGCTCAGCACCGGTGATTCACTAACCTTATCTCATCTGCTCAGGAAATGCAGTTTCCATTATAGCCGATATTTGACGGAGCAATCACTAAATCAACAATGAATTTCAAATAAATAGAGCTGAAACATGGATCCCGGTGACACGTACACTCTGTTGCAACATGGCTGACTCCTTTCAAGCAAAAAAATACATATATATATATATAAATAACATAAGATCAAAACAAGAATCACTGATTAAAAATATTGCTTGGTGTCATCATGCTGTTAGAAGCATGAAAACAAATATTATGACACTAATTCTTCTGAGTCTGCTCTCGGCAGTGTTGTCAAATAGCGGTGATGAGGAATTATTATAGCAGGGAGGTGTCGTGGAGGTGCCTATCAAGGCACCTAGACCAGGCAGCACCATGAAAAGCAGACTATTCCGTCTCAATGAGCACTGATACGCTTTATCTGGATGAGGTGAGAGCGGCGTTTTGTGTTTAGCTGGCTGCAGCCCAGCCTGCAGCGTCAGTAGCGAGCGAGGGGAGGAAAAAAACAAAAAAAAAAGGGGGGGGAAAAAGGGACGTCTCTGGTTCTCATCTAGTGGTGTCTGTGTTTAGGCGGCCCCGGTGGAAGAAGAGGCACCCCTGCTGCTCGGGGCCCTCCAAACCTGAGCCCACACAGGCCAGACCAAAGCAGAGGGAGCTCGGGGCCGGCCTCTCCCCGGATTGCCTCAGCAGGTACCTGAGAGTTTACCGGGGGGGGGGGGGGGGGGGGGGGGGGGCCTGGCAGCGTGTTATCACGCCCGCCGTGGGGGACACCTGCCTCTGATGCCACCCTGGTGATGCTAATCTACAGGACCCTTTAATAAGATGACGATAGGCTGATCTGAACGGTGGCGGTGAACGGTTCAACAATATTTTTATTAGCGTTTTCTTACAGTACAAAATCAAATTGCAAACGGACAATACACATATATATATAATGGCTCTAAATACTTGTGGGCATTGAACTTATTAATTATTCCGCTTCCCCTTGACTACTTATTCCCCTTCATTGTCAATTGCCAGATTGATATAATTAACATACACAATAAAAGGTTCCCATATCGTTTCAGACATATCTTGTATATGTTACTTTCTCTAAAGGAAAAGTTGTGAGCATTTGCTCTGCTGGTCTTTTTCCAAAACATTGATATTAGCCATTAATAATCGTTCATTTTTGTTGTATTTGTGACCTTTTGGGTATAGTCTGAAGACAAAAAGTGGTTTTGCAACCATTTTTTCTATTGCCTTTTTTCACCTCTTATCAAAAAGATTGTATCTTACTGCATTGCCATAGACTATGGAATAATGTCCCCTTCAACCCAATACATTTTGTACACACGTCTGGGATATTTTTGTTGTATTTACTTCATTTAACTGGTGTAATATAAACTCTCATCAACCATTTATACTGCAATACTCTAAATCGAGTGTTGATTGATTGGGTGTGAGCTTTAGTTCATATAGACTTCCAGCCTTCTAATGATCTATCTGTGTCTAGCTCTTCCTTCCACGCTTCTCGTTTATGATCTGTACTTTCAACCAAACTTGATAACAAATATTTATATCGTGCAGCTATAGCACCTTGTGACCTTGTGTGATCACCAGCTCAGGCTCATACGTGCATGTTTCAGAGTGTGCAGGAAGTCAGAGGAATGACAAGTTCATGATCACTCTGTAGTTTTCTTCCCCTGATTCTGGTTTAATTGCACAGAACCACATTTGCGTTTATTAGAATTCCATCTTCATGTACACATTTAAACTATGAACATTCTAAATACAAATAGTTCATTCATAATTAATAATTAAAAGGTCAAACATACTTTCATATTTCACATTTCTAATATGTGACCATAATATGACTTTATGCTTTACAGCTCTGGGAAAAATAAGAGACCACTGAATTATCAGTTTTCTGATGAAAGGAACATTTTTGTATATAAACTACTGACAACATTTTCCCAAATTACAAATAAAAATAATCATTTCATTTAGAAATAGTTTAGAAATTTTTTTTTGCAGAAAATGACAAATGGTCAAAATAACAAAAAAGATAAGTTTTCAGACCTCAAACAATGCAAAGAAACAAGATCAAATTCATTTAAAACAACATAATACAAATGTTTACACCTAATAAGAGTTCAGAAATCTATATTTGGCGTAATAACCCTTATTTTTAACCCCAGATTTCTTGGCATGCTCTCCACTAGTCTTTACCATTGTTCTTGGGTGACTTTATTCCACTCCTGGTTCCTCTTTAAGCAGAATGAGGTGTTCATGTGTTGGAATTCAACAGACGCTAGAATAGAATGGCTGGAATACATGTAGAGATGCTGATTTAAAAAAAAAAAATGCAGTGGTCTCTTATTTTTTTCCAGAACTGTAATAGAAATGGTTGTAAGAGCTCAGCATATTTGTGGATTTAAACATTCTGCTGATAGTAAATAAATTCCTGAATATCTTTTTTTTCATCTTAAATAATAATAATATATATAATATATGCAAGTTGCATCAATTCATTTAACTTCTTATCAGTATCCATGAAGCTTTATACAGAACTGATATTTTACCTGTGATCATTTTAGGGTTTCAAAGGAGTCTTAGGACATCATTTTTTTAAGGTTGAATAATTAAATGATTGATCTATAGCCAATAAACATTTCTAATTTGCAGAGTGATTATAAATCTGAATCCCTATTATTATTATTGTGGTTTAAAAGTGAAAACATACAATAATGAAATTAGAAGCTGCACATATAAAATAAGGTTTCATCTGTAGCATGTGATTTGTACGCATTCTACATATGTTTTACAAATTACTCAATTGATATGAGATAACCATTAATTTTATATAAAAGTATGTGTTTTGTGTACAACCTTCACTAAATGTTTGGTAATTTTGATTTAACAGTACATTATGAAAACTGTTCTGCTTCTGTACTCAGTCTGGGGGGAAAAAAAGAAACACAATACCTGGATAAATAATTTCTACATGAAAGAAACCGATTTAAAAGATCCTCACACAGAACACCAAACTACTTTGAGAAATCACCCAATTTTCTACGAGAACACCCATATTGTTTCATCTCCAGCAGAGAAGGTAGCAGCAGTACACCGTGCACATCCTGTGTTTGCAAACAGTTAATTACCCATCATGCATCCATGTTGCCAACCATACCAGCTAAAAGGTCTCTCGTTGCTGATTAACATATTACTACCGGACAATTTCCCTCTTTTCCCTTCCAAAAAAACATGCTTGTTTTACGGTGGCGGTTTGATTTATTCCAATGCTCTGTAATGAAGTTTGTTCATTTTATTATAATAAGTGAAACTTAACATTTAACTTTAGTCACATTTAGTCAAATGCAAATCCCTACTTCTTTTTTAGAAGAGATGCTGTTAAGCATTTTAGCATTCATTTTAGTACATGTCATATTAATTCTATCAGCAGGATAATGCTGTGGTTAGCCATAATTATATGTATACTAATGGTTCAATTCATTTTTTTGAATGAACCGGATGGGTAAATTGATTGAGTTGATTTATCTGATTATATAAAGACTCATGCTGTATATTATTCATTAGGGTAAAAGCAAATCAGACAGTAAATGTGTTTGCATTTGTGTGCAAATGGTTAATCTATTTTTCTAGTGTTACTGTACTTGTTAACTTCAGCATGTCACTGTTTTAAAAGTTTGTACTTATTTTAATTGGGATGCATGGTGCAAATCTTTGCTCAGTGGCATTTATGTTATATACATCAAAACATGGTGAATAATGAGGAAAGACCTGCCCCTTAAAAAGTGAAATCATCATATATATATATATATATATATATATATATATATATATATATATATGTATGTAGCTGCTATATATGCTATATATAGCAGCTACATACATATTCTTTCTTTTATTTCGCTAGTAGAATAGGTAGAATAGGAGCTTCTCTTTTGCCCTTTTGCCCTCATTTGCCCTTCAGCACTCATTTGACACAATTGAATGATACATTAGAAAATAAAGTGCTTTGTGGGCTGAAATTGCATTCACAACTCCTTCAGAAAATATTTAAACTGCAAAATGCTCAGAGTGGTTTGTTGACCAATGCTTTAGAGGCTAATTGTCGTATCTTTATCGCATATAGAAACTGTTGGAATTGTTAACATTGATGTCTTTGCACAAGAAAAGCCGACGAGTCGACCTTTTTTTCTGGTTTCACTTCTCTGTGAGCTATGAGGCTCCTCGGTGAATATGTGGCAAAAATATTTTGTTTACGATTTTTGTGTTTTTTTTTTTTTTTTTTTTGCGTGTGTGTCAGTCCATTTACCAGCCACCACACAAATCACAATGAAGACAGCAGAGAAAGAGAGGAGATTATTATGTGTTATGAAGAGTGAGTCACACTGGCCTGTGACTCTGTACTCATCTAAAATCAATATGAGCCCCTTGAGATTTTTTGGCTGTATGAAATGAGCTCAACAAAGTATTTCATTAGGTTAAGAGTTTATGAATCAATAATCAAAATACATCAAATCTCCGGACGCCGAGCCAAATTATTTCCCCAGAAAAATCCCAGGAGTGGGATCTTGGAGATTTCTTGTCTGGACACGGTGATGATTAATGTAGGCACGCTGCTTTTCATATCACTGTAGGTATTGGACTCGAGCGGGAGCCGAGTGTCTCCAGAACTCAGCATCGTGGGAACCGTATTAGGCCGACTACGTGAGCTGTCTCCCGTCGCCTCCAAAACAAACAGACAAGCGTTTTTCAGAAATGGACGCGATAGTCATTAATCAAGGTCCGAGGCAGGTCTTGAACTCTCTAAACATGGAATCCACCTGAGAGACAAGGTAACCTATGTACCGGGTTGCTGCGGATGTGCCGGCCGACACACACACACACACACACCGCCTCACCTGTCCGTCATGGCAGCATCTCGCAGGGAGAGGCGAGCCAAGCCACTGCTGACTGCTAAATGTTACTTAAAGGTCAGTAGATATAGACTCCAGCGGGTTGGTGGTTCTGAGTCACATTTTCACACCAGCTTTACAGTGAATGTATGAGGCGTCAGGTGGCCGGAGGAGATTTCTTTTTCATTTTTTTTATTTTTTTATAAGTCGACTCATGTCTTGATTGGGAGAGGAGGTGTTTTTGAGACCGGACCTTTCTGAGAAGCCCAGTGTTGATTCTATTGCGCAGAAAATCACTAACAGGCCATTTCATTAAACCAGAAAATGAATCATAGATTAATAAACCCCCTTCTCCATAAAATAAATAAATAAATAAATAAAGTGCCTGGTGAGGAGATGATGATAGAAGCTCTAATCTCTGCGTTTTCCAAGACACTGACAAATTATAGACGCTTAGTTTGTCCAGCTACTAAAACAAAAGCCAGACAATAAATCTCGTCGCCAGACTCAATCTCTGACCTTTGAGTCGTTGACCTCTCGGCGATCAAAACAAAAGCTTGAACGCAGATGCACAGGATGTTCTATGCAAATGTATAGAAAGTAGCTTCCTGTTGACCTCTGATTTGTGTTCGAGGAGCAAAGAGGAACCCTCCCCATTCTCTGACGGCCTTGTATGCACGCAGGACCCTCCACGTCTCTCGGCTTTTAATGGAGAGAAACGGCTTCTGATTGCGGCTTAAGAGACTGGGAGCGTCTCATTGAAGGTACTTGCTCAAACAGGAAGCAGGAGGTCTTTTTGTGAGAAAAGAAAAAGAAGGAACAGTGTCTTCTTCATGGGAGCATAATTAAAGTCACATTGAGGGCAAGTTGACCATCTTGGGTCTGAATGAAGAGTCGTTATGTGCCCAATGGAAGCAGGCTGTCTTTGTGTGTGAGTTTGGGCAAATGTTTTGTGTGTGTTTTGGCTGTTGTATCTACATCATCTAACCGGCGTTTTCTGAGGGTTTATCATATTCATTTCCATTCCTCGCATTTTAAAAAATGAACAAAATTGTATCACATTAATATAAAACACAATATGTTGTGCCGCTCTTTTATATAGAAGTGCTCCTTGAATTTCAACGAACATTGGCTGGGTTCAGGGCTGTTTTCAAAGGTATCCAAGGCACTTTAGTTCAGTGGAGGATGGTTGCAAAGGCCCAGCACCACAATATGTCACCATCTCTATGGAAAATCAAGCCAGTTACAGAGAAAAAGTAAAGGACTACTTTGTTTTTCTTTTGAACAGCTGCTCATTTTCCGAGTTATTAAGTAGCGGAGGATTAGTTTTCAATGTCGTAAATTCTTGAGAAAGCTTTAGGACGGAGAACAAATCGCATCTTTAACACTCCAGACCTGACCTTGAGTCGAACGGTTTGGAAATCAGAAAAAGTCGAGTTCATTTGTCTATGTTTTCATTAACAGAATGGAAGATGAGCTCCTTAATGAGACAGCAGTCTGTGGTCTTTGTGCGCAACAAGTACAAAAGAAAGCTATACATGACGAAGGTTAAGAAATGAGCAGGTCATAGTTGGTGTAAAGACTCAATCTCTGCTTTCACTTACTGCTGCATTTATCCCCTGATGAAGAGGACAGGAAAACAGCACGTATCCATACTTAAACAAAAATCTATTCAATGGTTGGGAACTAAGGCCAAGTGTGTATAAACTGGAGTAAGTGTATAGAAAGTACAAAATTAAATAAGATCTTTTAGATTTGAGAATAACAGAAAAGTATGAGGGTGTAATCATTAGGTTATGTATAAATATCTGTACATTCACATTCAACTTCAACCAGCTATTATTTAGTTAAAAACATGCATATTCAATTGAGTAATGTATTTATTAATCAGTATCAATATACTGCAACACATCACTTTATACTTCATGCCTCTCTGAACCTCACACTCATTTCAGATGTATATATTATTTACACTTTTGCTTATGCGCAGTTATATGTGCACCCGTAAATTTATAACTTATTGGTCTGTTCAGGTTCTTCTGAAACAAGAAAGAATGTTTTTTCATGCAAAAAACATAACCAGGATACACGTGCACATGTAAACCCACTGGATGAATCATTGCTGTCGAATGTAATGAAGTCAAAGTGAAAAATTTGGAAGTAAAATGTAGTGGAGTAGAAATACAGTATGAAGCCATCGTAAATCTAATCACACACACCTGAAAAGTGTATTTAAGTACAGTGCTTGAGTAAATGCTGAGCTACTTTCCACCACTGCTGCCAAAACCCTGTTGCTGTTGAAGTTCTCTACATAAGGTAGTGAAAGTTGAAACTTAGTTAAGATATTTAAATGCACGACAGAACTTTGTGTAGAGCATGAAAATTAAAAATGAGTTCTAAGCAATATGAAGTCAACAACTTCCAAGTTATGAAGAGGATGTTGTTAACTAGTGTGAACATGTCAAACATCTCAAGTTAATGAACAAGACATGACAATTCAACAGTTGTTATTATACATGGGAAATACTAAGAATGCCTAAAAAGCAATGAGGACACATAAATGCACCAAACTACATATTCAGGGGGGAAATCTCTCTCTTTGTTAAAATATTCATCTTTTTTTTCATCAATATGACACACATTGCACGCTCACAGCTGTTCTTAAAGGTCTGTCTGCCTTTTGTTTTAATGTTTGAGTCTGATGGAGGGATGTGAGTGTGTGAAGTTTAAGGGCACAGTTGGTTTACATATTGATTACCTCTCAGGTATTCCTTTTTCCTGAGAATTGATCTCAAAATCGTTCATAATAATACCGCGTTAAGTAGATCAGATACTGCGCGTACGCATATTGCACACACACACACATATGCACACACCAATAAGGCCCCAAAGCTTCATGTTACAGCCTCAACTTGAGTTTTTGAGCTACAGCCCTTGTGGTCTTCTTCTAGGATCCTAATTGAGAAATTAATGCAGAAAAATCAATTGGCCTCAAGTTTTGTGTCCAATAGACTCCTGAAGGCTTCAAGCGAGCAGCAATCAATGCCTACCGCATGGGTGGCTCCAAAGCTCCTTCACTCTTTTGTTCATGTGTTCATAGCTGGAGGATTTTGATATATGAATTTCAATGAAATAAACACTAATGAATTTTCCACCTTTCCGTGATCCCCTGTGACGCATGTTGCATATTCCAGGCATGAAATGACATCTTCGGTCACCACTACAGTATCATTTATGGCCAGAAAGCTTTCTAAGTATTTGGATATGTTGTGTAGGAAATGTGCCCCTACCACCAACACCATTGAGTCTGCCTTATTTACACTTCAAAATGAGGATCTTTTAACATTCTGTGATCATCCGCAGCATTGTTGGCGGATGAATCGGTGTGTTTTGTGAATCCCTCTTGCCTAGAGGACATCAGCTTATTTAGGGCCATTTTAAAGCTGCGCGCAGCATCATCAGGTCAATGGAAACGCAACCTTGAATTCCCTCTGACACAAGTGTTATTTTCCAGCACTCAAACCGCTGTGAGTGTGCATCTCCTTGTTATGACTCAAGGCGAAAGGCAAAACAGAGACAAACGGCCATATGAGAAAGTGTGTGCGCGATGTGAGACTAAAATATTTTAACAGTTTTACTTCAAACATAACCACAATCTCCTGTTTTTCTCTCTTTTTGTTTTTTTTCCAGACAGGAAAACGGACATTTGCTTGCGGTTGTTGCACGGGGGGAAAAACCGAGTGCCATGTTCTTCTTTGTGCTCGTTAACCACCTTCCAAATTCATCATAAGCCCAGAGATCAGATCACAGTAATATTTGATCAATATTAATAAGGATAGGCAAACTCCTCCAGTAATTACCACAGTCTCCGGGCTTTGATTTCGACCATTACTAACGCCTCTGCATCTTTAGATTAAAAAAAGCGACCCCCTTTTATTTCATAACATTAAATCCCGACATGCATCTTCTAAAAGCTCTAATAAGACAAAGATAAGATTTGCATCCCCATACAAGTGTCTTTTTCAATTGATTATGAAGCCGCCATTGATGTGCGAGAAATTGATGTTTTCCTCTGTTCTTAAGGGCGGCTAATAGAAGGGGCGGGTTTTGAGGAGGAGACTTTGCTACTTTGATCTTCAATCAGTAAAAAAATACCACTTCTTCTTTGTCAGACTATATTTGGTAAATAACAGTGACAATCTGCAGGGCATAGAAACGGAGAGAAGGAGAGAGGGAGAGGAAGAGGGATGTGTTGAGTCGGGGGGGGGGACTTTAACATCGCTCTCCCAAAAACACCAAAGTACTGCGTGATACCGACTCCAGATGCCAAAATAGCCTCACCTCCACCAATGATGGGAAATATTTCGTGCCTTGTTTATTTTGGGTTAATCAAATTTTACACAACTTGCCTCCATGTTTGTGTGAGTGACGTTACATCATGACACACACAGTAGGCTTCTAATTAGGCCTTATGAAAAACAACAGGTGAATGTGAGAGAAGTGATAAATCATCCGCCGATATGGCAGCCAAAAGGCCTGTTGCTTCCCGTCTCTCTCTCTCTCTCTCTCTTTCTTTCTCTCTCTAGTGTGACTGCATGAGGAATTGTTGGCGGACATGCACACTGAACAGATGCACAAGATGTTGTGCGTGTCCCACGCATATTTCGCAGCGTATCATTTCTGTCTGGCATTTTGTAATCAAATTCTCGGCGATGCTGCTCATGTCTAGGTGGACCCACGGAGAGAGACTTGAACCGATCTTACCGTCTCATGTTATGGGACGTATGAACGCTTTTTCGGATTTTTACATGAACAGGTTAAGTCCAAAAGAAAAAGAAACTGTTGGATGCAATTTTAAAAACTTACATCACGTCAACAAAGCGGTTCCAACTCCTTGAGCAATACAACAGAGGAGCAGCTGGTGTGTCTGTTTTCAGCAGAACTCATGTTGTTTTTATGAAGAAGGCAGTTAAAGTGATTGCGAACCGCGATCAGAATTCACGGCGCTCGCGGCACAAGTAGTTTTCCACAGTAAAGTCAAACTGCTGTCCTCTACAACACTTCTTTTCTAAACGCTAGACTGTAGCAAATGACAAAAATGTTGTTATATATGCCTTTTTTTGATTAACCATCACACATAATACAGTGTGCAAAAATACAGTGCATATAATAATAAAAGCCACCTGGTGTTCACTATTACTCAAATAAATGACTCCCTTTGGTGTGTGTGACAGTTAAAAATGAGGCTGTGAACAATGGCGAAAATCCCATTTCATTGATGGGGTGGACAATAAACAGTAAATTTTCAGAGAATAATTTCTGGAGGGGACATGAAAAAAAATACTATACAACCCCATAATAATCTGGCCCTATGTTTTTTCTCTCTCTTCCTAACACTCCTTTGTAACTTGCCTTTCAGGTTTGAGCCCTCAGCATGTTGAAATGTTTTAAACAATGTTATCTAAAGTAATAATAGTAGTTATAGCAATGTTCTATATTCATTTATATTTATACATAAGACAAATTAGATCAATTAATTCAGGAAATCTATGAACATTTTTCTTCTTTTCTTCTTACTACTCTTCTTCCCTTGTCACTGCTGCTATGATAACTTACATTGTTTGAGCATGTTAATGATAATTAGTCTAATCTTAAGCAGGGTACTTTTAATAGTACTTAATTAAGTACTTTTAATTTTAATAGTTTTGGACACATTTTGAACAAGTGGTGTGATAAATCACTTATTGGCTTGTACATATTAGTTTGATTGTTTTCTTCCCTATAGCTACTAGCTGACTATCTGCACTGGCCCCGCCCACTGGAAAACAGCATTTGGACAAAACCACTTTGAGGAATGGGGGGGGGGGGGGGCGTAATCTTTCAGCAATTAAGAAATGCATTTTTTCCTCAGCTCTTGTGTTGCGTGTTTAATTTTTTTTTTTTTTTTTTTTTTTTGGGGGGGGGGGTCATGTCCCCCTGTCTCCCTCCCCAGGATTTCTGTGTCCTCAAGCTGTTGACGTTTAGAAATGCTAAAATCAATCGTACCTGGATCCTGAGATAAGAAGAGTGGGCTCTCTGGATATTCAAGAAATGTGCACAAACATGCCTACAACTCATACACTCTGAGTTTATGCTCTAGTTAATCAGCGTACCTGTTCATGCAGCGTGCAGCAGTCGAAACTCAGCCTCTCTCCATCAGGCTTCCCCCACATGTGTGGTAGTAGTTGCTGCCAGATTCATACAGATGACAGATCTGAGGAGAGGAAACACAGACCAGAGATTGGTATGTGTGATTTCATGAATTTATGAATTTGATATGATGGCTCTGTTTTAGTACATTCCCAGAACATTGTTTCCTATTTTTGATGAAAGCCTGCATACTTTTGTTTGTGCATTTAATTTGTGATTTGTGGGATACAGTACAGGATCTAGCAGGACCCAACTCCTGCTAGTGGGAGCAGGAGTTGGGTCTGGCCACCTCAACCTCCCACGACCCTTTCCTGACTGACCTCCGGCCCAGGTATCCTGCAGATACCTGGGCCGGAGATAATGAAAGCACGGGAACGCACGGGAAGGAGCCACTTTTAATGCGAAGGAGCTGCAGTAGAAAATGTCCCATTAGCAATACAGCTTCATTTAATGTTTTCCATGAAAATTCACACTTTTATTTACCAGCATGAGTTGTAAAATCAATAGAAAATTGTATTACATCAGCCTTCTGATGCAATGAGCAAACACATTGTACCATTAGAACAAGTTGCTAAAAGAATGGGCCTCTATACACCTATGTAGGTATTGCAAACCAGACATTTGAAACTAGAATAGTCATTTATGACATTAGCAATGTATAGTATATTTCTGATTAGTTTTATTTATTTCTTTAAAAAATAAGGATATTTCTAAGTGACTCCAAACTTTTGAACAGTATTTCTTGAAAAATTTTTTTTTTTTAAACTGTTGTTTGTTTTCTCACAGCTCTTAAAATCAACTCAGATTTATACCTTTTAAAGGACCCTTGCAGGTAAAGTGCACTCATAGGCAGATAGAGGGTGAAAAACACTAGCGAGAGTCTTGCAGAGAACCAGTGATCTTAATAAGCTTTCAACAGCTGATAGCGAAACAATTAAGTGGGGAAATAATAATCGAAGTGAACAAGTCTGAATACGAGGCTTGAATTGGGGGCTGATTTTTTTAAAAAAAGCCCACAGTTGAGTTAAAAAGGGACACGAGACAGGAGGCGTGAGCCGCGATGGTTAGAGCTGGAGATGAAGCCAGAGACAGAGGGAGCTCAGTGGGAGGTTGTGGAGAGGCTGGGGGCAGGCTCCAGGCAGATGAGAGGGCAGGGAAGGATTCACAGCCCAGGATCAACAACAGCACACTCGATAAACCCCCACGGACGCCAGGGAGAAAACCTAATATGCCTTCAACACACGCAAGCACTCATTTACAAATGTTTACAACCTTTAAGGAACAAAAAAAGGGTGATTTAATACCGTTCAATATCAACCCTGTAACGGCCAAACGGCAAACTGGGGATAACGGTGAGAGAGAGGGCAAATATAGCACACACTTTTTTTTTTTTTTATTGTTTGGAGAATATTCACGTTCGATACAATTCAGTGAAGCAGGAAAAATACTTTCAAAGCAGCACATATAAAGGTAATGGGAATTATATTATTTGAATTCAAGGGCAATGTGAACAGATGTTTTTCAAGTCACTTTTTCTGTCATCCCCATACAAAGAGCTCAGTTTGTTTCTATAGTTTTTGAAACATCCCTGACACATGGCAGAAGAGATGATGATGATAATGATAAAAGAAGGACCCATGGCAAACAACTCAATAAATATTTCTGTCTATTAAAACGGCAAAGGTCCCCCCGGGGGCCCTATACAATGTTTTTTTTTTGTTCTTTTTTACAAGCACTAATTAAAACAGAAAATGAAGATGTGAAGTCATTATGAACAAACTAATTGACAAAGTCAGTTTGATTATATGCACAGCTGCTATTAAGCATGTTGGCTCAGTAGAAAAGGCTACACTAAAATACACTACACTAAAAAAAAGAAAAGTTGGGTCAACTCAAAATGTCAAGGCAGCAAACTTTGATACAATTTTAAGTTAGGCAATTAAAGTAAATATTTTATATTTTGCTTGTGAGTTTGCTCAGCTCTGAATTCAGATTTTTCAAGGATTCAAAGAAGGCCCAATGTTCAGTAATAAAAATATATATAAAATGGATTAGATAAGACTAGAAATAATAAAATACAATAAAATATGCAATTATCAACTCAACAGTAAGTTCTATTAATTTCGAACTTTACATTGTAATAACTTTTAATCCTTACTTCTGCTAACTTTCCCCTAAGTTGGACTAACTTATACTTTTACATTGTAATCATTTTTAGCTGCTATTTATGCTACCTTTCTGAAAAAAATGCTATTGTTATGACTATAGGAATAATGATAATAGGTTAATTTTTAAAAATGTTGAACTATCTCTGTAACACAATACCAACCAGTCAGAAGACAACATGAAGTCTGTTTGAATTAGTTTGTCCAGACAAGCTAATGTTAGCGGCTAACTCCTGCAGCCCTCCTAGCATCAGTTAGCGGTTAATTGCTAAGGACTAAAAAGCCTTTTGTTTAAATGCTGAAAAAGTGTAGGTTGCTTTCTCCATTGCAACACAAATCAATATAAAACTCCTGTATCATTTAATGTTAAATTAAGTTAAAGTGGTTTAAAACTTACTTGTGCGGACTCCAGCTCCTGACAGTAGCAGCACAGCCACAACAAGACTTATTGTGAAAAATGCTAACTCTGAAGGTTGGCTTTCTGGAATTTACAACAAAAGAAAAAGAGTTAGCTAAGCTGTTGTCCCTTTCATTAACAGCTCACAAAATTATTTTGGAGCATACAACTGTCTAGCTTTATTGTGCTAACTTACATTATTGTCTCAAATGTCAATAATTAATATTTTCATGTTTTATGAACATAAACGACTATTTTAGGCCAAAAAATAGAAGTTGGATTCTTTTCAGTGTAGTCTACATTTTTTTTAACTGTATTTTCATCCACATGTTGAAAATAACTCCTTTACATGGAGACCTCAACATGAATACAAGCTACCTAAAAGCCTGCTATAGCTTGGTCTGATATTTTTTAATCTCTCCTCATTTATTCTATTTGACAAATCTCCGGATAAGTGCCATCTTGATGTGGTTTAGAGACCAAATTGGATAGAAAAGGGTGTGGATTAAAAAAAAATCTAGATTTGTGTGGTTGGGGCCTAAATTGAACTTTAAATACTACTATTTCATTTCAATATATCTGTAAGGAAAAAACTATTGGATGCGGTTATCCTCAGACAATAATTACATAATTAACCCCACAAACCAATTATAATGTGCTGATGTACAGTGGGAAGCGGTTGTCTGGTGTTTTTTGTTTCATTGATCGAGCTACTGCATCTCAACCCAATTCATTTTGCTATCTTCTTCATTACTGTAGCTGTACATTTAATATTAGCTAATATTAGCTAGTTCTGCTCAAGCACACATAGCTCTCTCCCTTTCTTTTAGCAACTTTCTCGCTAATCCCACAGTAGTTTACATGCTTTTCAGATCCGCTAGTGACTTTAGCTTAGCCTAGGAAACACAGTTGCTAGCTACTGTAGTTAGCCAGCCCACAGTAGCCTAAGCAGGTGTCAATCAAACAAGGTCCAAACAGCAGAAGGAGCTGTTTTTTAAACTTGGTTTTATAATAGTTAATATCATCTATTTCCTTCCAGATGTTTATGGATACTTAATAAGACCCTCAACTTTGATATCATATATGCATTTTTGTTATTTAAAGCCATATGTCCAAAGGCTTTAAGGGTTTTAACTTTATTTGTGTGCCTTGTGTGTTTGATTTCTAAGAAACAGCACATAAAAGCAGCACTGAGAGTGTAATATTGCACGTACTCTCCAGTTAACTTAACAGCTGTTGTGCACAAATAGGAATTAATCAAGCTTAAAACAGTTTGTTGTTTGTTCTACCGCAGATTTATATCTTTTGAAGAGACTCTGGAAGGTATAGGTGCACTCATAGGCAGAGAGAAGGTGAAAAACACCGGCAAGGGTGTTGCAAAGGACATATTTGAAGAAAAGATTCTTTCTTTATAACTTCTTCTTTCAACAGGTGTAATAATTACTTGCAGAAATAATATAACAAGGAACCCAAGCGATATGAAGCAGGAGCAAATAAGCTCCCTAAATGTGAGAAATAAGGGAAGATCAGCTAACAAAGGCTTGAATGGAGAGCTGACGAAAAACAAAAAAAGCCCACAGTTGAGTTAAAAGGGACACGAGACGGGAGGCGTGAGCCGCGATGGTTAGAGCTGGATAGACAGAAGTGGAGATGAAGCCAGAGACAGAGGGAGCTCAGTGGGAGGTTGTGGAGAGGCTGGGGGCAGGCTCCAGGCAGATGAGAGGGCAGGGAAGGATTCACAGCCCAGGATCAACAACAGCACACTCGATAAACCCCCACGGACGCCAGGGAGAAAACCTAATATGCCTTCAACACACGCAAGCACTCATTTACAAATGTTTACAACCTTTAAGGAACAAAAAAAAGACAAAAAAGGTGCATTTGATGCAGTTCAATATCAACCCTGTGACGGCCAAACCGGGGATAAACGTGAGAGAGAGCGGAAAATATAGCGCACGCTTTTTTTTTATTGTTTGAAAAATGAGAGTGTTCGATACAATTCAGTGAAGCAGGAAAAATACTTTCAAAGCAGCACGTATAAAGGTAATGGGAATTATATTATTTGAATTCAAGGGCAATGTGAACAGATGTTTTTCAAGTCACTTCGTCTGTCGGCATCTTACAAAGAGCTCAGTTTATTTCTATACATGTAGTTTTCTTGACACCTGGCAGAAGAGATGGTGATGGTGGTGGTGATGGTGGTGATGATGATGGTGATGATGATGGTGGTGGTGGTGATGGTGGTGATGATGATGGTGATGATGATGGTGGTGATGGTGGTGGTGGTGATGGTGATGGTGGTGATGATGATGGTGATGATGATGGTGGTGATGGTGGTGGTGGTGATGATGATGGTGATGATGATGGTGGTGATGGTGGTGATGGTGGTGGTGGTGATGGTGGTGATGGTGATGGTGATGATGATGGTGGTGATAGTGGTGGTGGTGGTGATGGTGATGGTGGTGGTGATGGTGATGGTGGTGATGGTGGTGATGATGGTGATGGTGGTGATGATGGTGATGGTGGTGGTGATGGTGATGGTGGTGGTGATGGTGGTGATGGTGATGGTGGTGATGGTGATGGTGATGGTGGTGGTGGTGGTGATGGTGGTGATGATGATGGTGGTGATGGTGATGGTGATGGTGGTGGTGGTGGTGATGGTGGTGGTGATGGTGGTGATGGTGGTGATGGTGGTGATGGTGGTGATGATGGTGTTGGTGTTGGTGATGGTGGTGGTGATGGTGGTGGTGATGGTGATGGTGGTGATGATGGTGATGGTGGTGATGGTGGTAATGGTGGTGGTGATGGTGGTGGTGATGGTAATGGTGGTGGTGATGGTGGTGGTGATGGTGACGGTGGTGGTGATGGTGGTGATGATGATGGTGGTGATGGTGGTGATGATGATGGTGATGGTGGTGATGATGGTGATGGTGGTGATGATGGTGATGATGGTGATGGTGGTGATGATGGTGATGGTGGTGATGGTGGTGATGATGGTGATGATGATGATGATGATGATGATGATGATGGTGGTGGTGATGGTGACGATGGCGACGATGGGAATGGCGATGGCGATGGCGATGATGATGATGGGGATATTGTGCGATGCTTTAAAATAAGGACCCATGGCAAACTTTGATTACAATGGCAAAAGTTACTTCATCTGTCATCCTCTTACAAAGAGCTCAGTTTGTTTCTATAGTTTTTTAAATATCCCTGACACATGGCAGAAGAGATGATGATGATGATGATGGTGACCCACGTCAAACAACTCATCATATAGTTCCATTGATAAAAACAGCAAAAGTTACTTCGTCTGTCGTCCTCTTACAAAGAGCTCAGTTTGTTTCTTTAGTTGTTAAAACATCCCTGACACCTCGACAGCGGAGACCAGCATGGAGGAAGCAAAGCAAAGTAAAAGAAAAAAAAACTTCGAAGTGGACGGAGTTGTGAAAAATGCAGCTTCACAGTTAGTTGGAAGAGTTGTTCACAGGAGGTTTTGACAACACGTCGGCGGCGAGGTTGTCTGGTTTTCTTTAAAGTTCAATTCCTATCATCACCTTAAATCTAAGAGGCTTCATAAACATTAAACATGAACATTTAACAGCGTTTATGAAGCAGCTGCTTATGATAAAAGGCAGCTCAACATCATTACAAGCGCTCGGTGTGGTTTCAAAAGACGCGTGACAGAAGATGAATGGATGAATATTCCTGGTTGGGATGATCTTGTATCCTAAAGGTCCCATATTGTACTTTTCCTGGGTTTCATTTGAAGTTGTGACTGACCCTTGCAAAGATATATTTGTGGTTTTAAGAACCGAAAAACATCTCAAAAGAACAGGTCAGTTTGTGTCTCATTAGTATTAATAAGCCTCTCCTATAATCGGCTGAATTGAATGGCTGTAACCAGGGGTGGGTGGGCTGTGACTGTATAGTTGTGACATCACAACTTCACAGAAGCCCTGATGGCTTGATTTGAACCACCGTTTCTATATACAGGCTGTGTGCATTTCTCTGTGGCTTGAGTATTTTGAAAAACAGCATTTATTCAACCTCTAGATTTTTAGATTCAGCAATTAAATTCTATGATATGGTACCTTTAATGCATTCATTCAAATATATTTATGCATTCATTAAGTCTGATTCCCCACAAAACTAAGACCATATGACCTTATTGCAGCAAAGTTGAGTGATTTGCTTGAATTTCTAAATTACAAGTAAATACTGAAGGTTAAATGAATCACATTTTGGGTTCACACTGCTCATAAGTCTGACTTCATTCCATCCCTAAGGTGAGAGGATATAAGGTTGTGAATGTGGTGAGGTGCTGCTGCTGCTGCTGAAAAGCTCCGGTGAGGACTGAGGGCTTCGCGTAGTGGTTACCGGCTCACTGAAGCCTCTGACCCAGCGACCACCAGCCTCTCAAAAGTAACTCAAGCCAAAAGTGAACATAAGAGGCTCTTTCTTCCAGCCCTGTTAGAGCCCGCATCCATAAAAAGCTCTGCTGGTTCACTCGGTCCAAAGATGGCCGACTCCTCCAAACATCGCAGACCAAAAAACTATTAAAACTCTTCATCAAAATACACACAAGCGGTCCCTGCCCCCCCCCCCCCCCCCCCCCCCCCCCCCCCCCCCCCCCAAAAAAAAAACAAGTATCCCGCAGAGTAATGAGGGTTTGACAAAGCTGCACAAATTAAGGACGAGGTTTTGATACGCTTTTCTTTCTTTCTTTTTTTTTTTTCAAACACTCAAAACAAAGCGGCCTGTTCTGTCCTCCCTCGGGTGGCTTAAATTCAAATAGTCGGATGCAGGCAAAGACGAAGCAGGGGGGAAAAAAAAAAACAAAAAAAACTTGGTCGTCTTTCTCAAGGAATGAAAATTTCAGAGGGGCTGTTGCTCTCCGATCCCTGCAGGTCCATTAGTGGCCCTGTTACCCCAGCCTGGCGAGAGAGGGAAAACCTGTGTCAAAAAGTCTGTTTTCTAACAGAGCCTCATCTGCATATTTGAATAATACATAGTGCTTATAAGCATATTAAATGGAATGTGGCCACGCGTCATTTGAAGGCAGAGATTAGACCTTCCCAGTTAATTATAAAGATGTCAAATGTCAGCGGGTGAACCCGTGCCCTGGGGTCACCCCCTTTAGTTTGGTGATTATATGCACAAACTATAGATAAAGTGTCATCATACAGGCTATTAAGGTGCTGAGGCTTAAAGAGAGGCTTTCCCTCGCCTTTATTATTATGCGGAATCTGTCTGGGGTTGGAAAATGAGACCACGCACTCTTAATGGTTTCTCAAACAGTTACCACACTCTGCCTTATGTCCCCCCCCTCCCACATACTTTGAAACAGAGATTAATAGGGAGGCTCAACTGATGTTAACTTGCTAAATTAGCCGGCATAGACCTTTAAGTTTCTTGCCCTTGGCTGAGACAATAGTGCGAATAGTTGTGCGAGAGAGTTGGTGTGTGAAGGTGTGTGTGTGTGTGTGCTTATTTTGGTCATTACTATACCATTAAGAGCAAATCAGCTCAGCAGGGCAGCCTTGTGGAAAGCAGCGTGGGGCCTGAGAGAGCACCTTGGGTTCACCTTGACAGGACCGCCAGTCAAACGGGGCAGCCCTCTCTGTGTTCCTGTCAATCCGACTCCCCCTCTGAAGTTCATTTAAAGGGAGGAGCAGCGGCTCACTAGCTCCTAACAGGTAAGAGGGGCCCATATTATCAGCCCTCAGAGAGAGCAGGGCAGAAGTCTGATGTGCTCTTTCAACTGTACTAAACTGTCTGTACTGTAGCTCAGCTCGCTGACTGACTAGACGCACACACGCGCGCGCACACATACGTGGCGGCAGCTCGGTCGGGCTGATTGAAAAACAGAAAGAAAGAGCAGAAAGTGAAGGAGAATAGGCAGAAAGATGAGAGGAACTGATTTGCATAGGGAAATGGAGATGTAAAGAAACAAAAAGATTAAGGGTGCGGGAATAAGGACGAGATTAAATCTAGGAGAGCCCGGCTGGTGTGTGTGTGTGTGTGTGTGTGTAAAACAGAAAGGAGAAGGACGGGGGAGTGGGAGGGGGAGTGAAAACAAGAGAGAGAACGGTATATTTTCAATGGAAGGTATATTGCAATCCACTTTTCTGATTTTAGTAGTACACTGGGGGGTTAAGGAGTTTGTTTTGGTTTGGGGGAGCTGACACAACATCCACTGCTTCCACCGTCAGGCACACACACACACACACACACACACACACACACACACACACACACACACACACACACCGACATGAGGCCTCAGCCCTTCCAGCTTCCTCAATATTTCATGGGATGAGCCCATGCTGACTAACTCAAGGCCATGCAAGCAAAGCTCCCTAACCCACCAAAGCGCTCACAGTCTGCTGAGGTTCCCGGTTGCCAATATCCACCATCATGGAAACAATAACATTTAGCCGCATGCTCTTCCCAGGAATCACATAAATGAGACAAAGGAGAACCTTAATGAATCCGGCGGAAAAAAAAAAAAAAACGCAGCGAAATGCAAACGATGCTACGCTAGCCTTCTCCAGCGCAAAAAAAAAAAAAGCGAGGCAGCAAGGCTGAAGGTGCACACGTGGCATCTCGATGCATTTTTTATTGAGGTGCAACAGTAAGCCAAACAGTTTTGCACATTTTGGAAGGCCTGAACTCAAACACAATTACAAGCAGCCTCGTCTTTGATAGGATCCTGTGGGTCTCGAAGAGGTAAAAGTTCCGGAGCTCAAACTTGTTTTTTGGATGATTTGCAGGCGGCTACCTCGCGGGAGCTTCTCCAACTTTTTTTTGGTGGGGTTTTGACTTTTTTTTTTGTCTCCATTTTGGCCTGCGGGTCGTCCTTCATGAGCCCAGCGGACAGAAGTTCAACGAAGGTTTCAACTCCAGTACAAAATTCTGATATAAAAACTGGCCGCATGGTTTGATTTTCTGGGAGTTGTAGAAGAGATCTTTTTCACGGCAGCCATATTGACATGAAATAGTAGGTAAACACAGGCGTTACCATTGATTTTAATTAAGGTTCCATTTAGCGTAGCGCAGCCTTTTCCAATGAGCCAACCTGCACCACAACAGCAGCCTGATTCTGTAATTAGTATCTTTAGTAACACCTCTGTTTACCTACTATTTCAGGTCAATATGGCTGCCATGTAAACTCATGCATCATGTTGGCTCAGGCGAAAGGCTCTGCTACACTAGTTGAAAAGGAACTGTATCAATTGTTGTGTTTCCAGCCAACTTCTCTAATTTGCATTTTCAAATATTGCAAATAAATTCTTGGATGGAAACACCAGAAATTTGAAAAATGCTCAAAATTCACACGGAAGTTTTTAGCCTTGGAGGGGGTGGAATTATCAGTATATCAATAAAAGGAAAATGTGGCTTTTGGAAGCTATGGAAACAGGTTTTGCAAAAAAAAAAAAAAAAAAACTATGACTGACTCGGATGTGACGTCATGGTACGTCACAGTATGCTATGCTACGGTACGCTACGTACGGAGAGTGGAAGGTATGTGTAAGAAGTCGAGAGTCCATCCAAATTATTAGCCATGATCAGGTGTCACCTGTTGTCATGGATACATTCGCACTCTCTTATGATATGTATATAATCTCATGGCCAACTACTGACTGGAAACAGGCATCAATTCCCATTTTCTTTTTGGGCATTTCAGATAATCTGCTCTAAATATTCAAAACATTTTGATGGAAACCAAATTATTGATAACATTTTTTTTTACTACTTTACTTATTAGATGCCAACCTGGCTGCAGTGGAAAACGGTGTTGGACATGTTTTTGGACAATGAGATCGATGGCGCCAAGGTCGAGTGACCAGATGTCCCGAAAAAATTTGGGACAGTCCCAAAATCTAAGCTGTCGTCTCGAATCCTGAATCCATCCTGTCCTGAAAATGACATTAAAACAGAATTTATTTTCTGATTTACATTCAAATGGGTTTGTAAAGAGGTTCAGTGACTGCATGAATGAACTGCATTTGATTGCTACTTACTCAGGGAGAGAGAGAAAGAGAAACACCATATGCTCTAAGTATAATAACTTAGGATCTTTAACATAACGTTTGGCACTTTTCCGATTCGGAGGTCGGATTTTTGAGTTCCGAGTGCAATCGAACGGCTACAATGTATATTTTGTTTGTTTATTTTTTGGCGACCTACAATTAGCTGTGAATATTTTTATTCATTTGAAGCAACATGGCTGCTGAACCCCAACACGCTGTGACAGGTTTGAAAACTCAGCTTTTATTAGTCTATGTCATCAGCAGTCTGGCAAAAAAAAAAAAAAAAAAATCTCATCTTTTCGCCCCCACACCAACACAGAATCTATTCTGAAGTTTAGCTCCACAAACAGTACGAAAGCAGGTCTAGTCCTTGGATTCTTGATGGGATTTGTTGGCAATAGGATAAATATACAATAGCACCAGATGCACGAGCCGATCGGAGATATCGAAAATGTACCATGCGGCGTTCTGAGTAATTGACGTGTGATTGATAGACGGCCGCTGAGAACCAGCTGGGTGTCCCGGACCTAAAGGTCGCACGGAGCTGCTGTTGGCCCCCTCTGCAACACGGATGATCACCCTCCTCAGTTTTTAGTCTCCGACGAGAATCCTGAAACCGAACACGCGGCTGTGGCCTGATCTTTGTTTCCTAGTCGGCTCGCTGTGAAAATCCAACCATCAAACGCTCCAATTTTCGCCACTCTGCCTTGTTTTGTCTAGATTTTCTTCAAGCCGAGTGTCATTGGAGAGTAAACTATGTGTATGCTTTCAGTCCTTTGTATTTTTTTCTCCCCCCCCCCCCCGCCTCCTTTTTCTCTCTCGCCGGATGTGTGCGAGAGAGCCAATGCATGCCTGTGTGTGTGTGTGTGTGTGTGTGTTTGCAAACGAACGTGTGCAGGCTTTGTTTTTCTTTTGAACATCCCTTTGATGTTGCTGTTTATTTATTTATTTCCCTGCCTGCGAAGGCCCTTTTCTCGGCGGTTAGGGCTACAGCGGATTGGGCGCGCGGTGCTCTGAGTG